>SRSE01000133.1:0-1200000 GCA_005024645.1 Planiliza haematocheilus
GGCGTGTCTCGGCAAGGCATCTGTGGGAAATGCAAAACAGCCCCGGCTCCCTGCGACCTTGCCGTTCATGTCAAGGTCGGGGACGATTACAAGATCGTTTGTATTCTCCAAGCGCGAGAGATTAAACGCTTAGCAACAACCGTCCGGTGGCAGTTATCCACCGGTGGTGGTTCTCCTCCTCCTCCTCCTTCTTCTTCTTCTTTCCTCCTCTTGTTTTCTCCCCCTCCTCTCCATCAACTCGCCCTCTCCCTTTTTATCATCCGGAGAAAAGAGTACACGAGCAGCCGGCCTCTCGAACAACAGGAACAATAGCGGATAAAAAACAAAAAAAAGTTATATTTACAACACACGAGCTGCGTGACATTTAGCTAAGTCCTCGCGCTCGCATTCACCCTCGCTCTAGGCCCTTTGTCTCAAGCTCTCTTGGACCATGTTGGCTGCAGTTGTGGCTTGCTTAAGAGGCTAAAAGTGCCGTCTGATAATCCTCCCCGTCTGAGCCGCTGGCACACAAACGGCTCTCACAAGATCAGGAGTCCCGCCGCGCCACAGCCGTGCCAGGACGGCCATGCGGCGTCCTGCCCGTCCAGTTCCTTCCTCTTTTATTCTTCCCCGGGTCCTCTTGTGTTCTCATTTAATTACGCGCGTTAACCCTCCCTGCGTCTCGCTCCCAGACACCGTCCACTATGATCAGAGATTTACAGGAACTTTTTCAAGGAGCGCTGTCGCTAATTACGCGACAACACCAGAGGCCAGGATGAAGCGGCCTCTGGTTATCTCGCTGACATTTGAGGACAGTCAAAGATACGGTTTATTCTTTCATCCAGACCAGAGTGGAACTTGAAGTAAGGCACGACTCGCCGCCTCCGACGAAGCGGCCATCGAGAGGAGCCGCAGTCTCGTCGGAACGAAGCCAGAGGTAAGTTTTAAAAGCTGAAGAGGGCAAAGCGGCGTGGCAACACATTCACCGTTACAGCCAGTATAAAGGACACAAACAGGCAGAGACAGAATATGTCACTTCTCTGGGGAAGAAAAGCGCTTATGTCTAAACCCTCGCTCTATTTAGCAACTAAAACATGCCTCGGTATATTTATACCTGAGGCTACACTCTCAAGCTCCTTAAATCCCTTTAAACATTTAAAGGCAATCATAACAAACTTTATTTATTTTGCATTTAATCCCGCTCCAGAGACGCGTAGTTTGTTGTTTTTTGATATGTTCTCCTCAGAGAGAGAGAGACGGAGGGACAAACCGCCGAGCTTCTTACTAATTAGACTGAAGCATATTTGCCCCGCTGACGTGGGATTCGACGCTCGCGGCTCACGCCTGGATCCGCAGAAGAAGTGTAGAAGCCGAGTGGTTTGACATTACAGAAACAGAACGGGCCGTGTTTTGTCTTTGTTTCGAGCTGACAGCGTTTCTTCGATGCGGCTGAGCCCCCGAAGTGTCGGCCCCGGCACCCTCGTCTTCTCGAGCACACACTTGTTTATTTGGGCGCCTTTTCTTTTTTTTTTTTTTTCAGCCCAGTCACTTGTGCTGATCAGACAGATCATTCTATTTGCTCCGCAGCAGCTGTAGATAATTAAATATTGAGACACGCCGTCAAACACTGTCTCCCTGCGCTGCGCAGTCGGACAAAGCGCTTCTGACGTGCACACTGCGATGGAATATCAATGGACAGCGGCGTCCCTTTGGTGCGAGGCGAGGCTCCAACACGGATGAGAATGCTGTTCTTTTTTACCAGCCAAAGTAAAACTTTAATTCAGTCCAGTTCAATTTCATTTATATAGCGTCGATAATAAGGCTGGGCGATAAAACGATAACGATATATATCGCGATAAACACGTGGTCGATATCAATAGAAAATACGTTCGATAGAATGTTCGATAATTTCACTTGAACTCCGTTAGAGAAAAATAGGAAGAAAACTACGAGCCACAACTGCAAGTCATTCTGGGGGATGTAGGCAGAGGAAGGGCTTTAGCCTCTTGACCTATCACGGCCCAGCTAAGCCAACAACAACAAAAAAGAATAGCGTGGAGTGAAAGGAGAATAGAGCGCGAGAGGAAATTGTAGATTAAAAAAAGGAAAGATCACATCATCAGTTTGGCAATATGTTGGTTATTTTAAGTCAGACATGAGTCAGACCGATGTTGTCTGCTAACCTGGTGGCTAGTGAGCATATCAATTGTCTCTTGTCTGTCTGGATTAGTCGTGTAAGAGTCGGTTAAGTTTTGTTTCTCTGCGTATTGTTTGCAGTTTATTGATTATCAATCAAACGTGGTAGGACTCAACTGAGCTGGATAAATAGACTCTAGATTAATAATTTTAGTCGTCTTTGATGGCCGGTTATATGAACCGAATCTTTTTTTCCACCGCTACTGAATTAATTAAAAATGAACGCAATTAAAATGCTATTGAATATGTCATTGTTATCATGTTTTAAAAATTAAAATGATAGACAAAACAGACATCTATCTATCTATCTATCTATCTATCTATCTATCTATCTATCTATCTATCAGAACCTTAAGCTAATGTGGAGGGACCCATCTGCCTAAAACCGGCCGAGCAGGGAAAGAAAAAGACGAGGAGGGGAAGAGATAAACATGCACCTGACTAAAACACGTGTAGAATCTGATCGTAAAGCAAATACACCATACAGCAGATGATGTGTTTTATTGTTAGGACGCTCAGGAAGGATCAGCCTGCACACTGCTTTGACTTTCAGCTCTCTGCTCCCGTACGTGCTGTCGACTGTCCTGAATAGCATTATTTCATTTTATCTCGGCACAGCTCCACCGCGGGGCTAAATCCGTCCCGAGGCCAGCATCATATTTATAATTGACCCGACGACAGCGGCGTGTGTCCGTGCTTTGATGTGCCAATATTCTGGCTGGATTTAAACATCGCCCCCAAAAATACCAAAAGAGGGACAGCATTCCAAATAAGGAATATAGGTTGTCATGAAAGAAGGAAAAGCGAGGACGGCACTCGGTGAAAAGTCAATAGATTAGTAGCATTTCATGGTGATCCATCAAGCAGCTGGTGAAATATCTCACTCTGGTGGTCTCTAGACAGAAAGTAAACCTAACTTTGAGACGTTCTGTCTGTCTCTGACTCGATCTGGATGCTGGACACAACTACAGAGACACCACCATATGGAGTAAGATGATTATATTTTATAACTTTTCTCCATTAAGTGCAGAAAATCACTTATTACCTTCATGGCCTCTTTCTTAATGGCAGGTTAGTCATTACCTTGGTGTTCACTTCGTCTGACTGAGAGGATGGACACATGGGCAGCCACCCAGCCGTATGTTTTACTGCTACGTGAACACAATGACAGCGCTGTTGACGACTGGCATCTGGATCTACTCATTCCCTACGGTATAAACGTAAGCCTGCACAGACGGACACATACCCCACATTGTACCAACTAGCCGACTTCACCGCTAACAACACGGACGCCTCCGAGATGCAAAAATCAACCCAGCTAGGGGGTTCGCCACGGACACCAGGATACTCTCTAACTTCTACTGACATTACCACCTGGTACGGCAGCTGCACTGCCCTCGAACGCACAGCGCTGCAGAGGCAGTAAAAACCAGCCCAGCGCATCACCGGGTCAGAGCTGCCAGCCATCCAGGACTTTTACAGCTGGCGCTGCAGGAGGAAGGCGCAGCGGATCCTCTCTGACCCCAGCAACCCCAACTCCTGTAGTCTGGCAGTGCACCCGGACTCAAACCAGCAGGTTCAGGGACAGTTTTTATTCACAACTGCTCAACTGTCTCACACACACACACATAACTACACACACAATTCCACTGTATTTCTTTTCTATATATTTTATCCTATTTTTTGCTGCTGTGAAATTGAGAGTTCTTCATGCACCAAGAATTGTACTATTGGTAATGGTGCTGCATTGTTGATGCTGACATCAGAAACACAGCAGGTGTCCTTTGGTGTCGGTGCCATGACGTACTAGGTTTGCAAGTATTTCTTACTTCCAGTGACTAAGTCCTTAGAAAAAGGTTGGAAGGGGATGGCGGTGGATTTCAATTCCCTATCAATGCCTCAATTACATAACAGGACGGTTAGCTCAGTTGGTTAGAGCGTGGTGCTAATAACGCCAAGGTCGCGGGTTCGATCCCCGTACGGGCCAGATATTTTGAACTCTACGCCTTAACTGGATTTTCAGGTATTGTGGCAAATAAAAGACATATCTCACCTATGTTGTCTTTTCGTTCCTCTCTGTTGAGGTTTAGGTTCAATTTCGGCACTAGAACTACTCGAACTATTAGAACTTGTTTAAGTTTGGAATATCTAGTTGTGGTCTAATGGTGTCTTAACATTCACCCTGTCATTTTAACACTGAACTTGCAAACCCTGCAAACCCATGAGCCACAGAACTGGATGCCTTGGGCCTACCTCTGCAACACCAACAACTTTAACAAATCATCAATATTCAGCGGCACGGTTCCCTTCTCCAGATTATCGAACGAGAAAAAGATGCTTACTGAACGTCCCCGCTGTTTATGAGGTTTTAGTATTTACTGCAGTCGTCTTTAGGAACGACAAGAACAAAACATGTCATTTACTCAATAGGAAATGTTTTTGGTGGAGATCCACATTCCAGGTGTATCCATCTCATCTGGTGTCTGACAGTTAAATTTGGGGAAAAGCTGAAAAGCTAACTCGTCCTCGTCAAAGGTATATTAGGTCTGTACATCAGATAAAATGTCACAGGGTTCTGTACTGATCTCTCCAACCGAGCTTCTACCTGGAGCTTCCACATGAGCCTCTACGTACGTACAGGACAGTCGGGGATGTCTTTCAGGATGTTCGGTTGTCCCGTGCGGGTCAGATCTGGCACATCATGCGACACTCTCCCGCCCTTGACGCCAACTTGTCTTTTTTGTCCTGGCTTGACTCTAAAATGTGTGGATTATCTTAATTCTCGATGAGTTACAAATATTTAATCAGTCATTTCTACCCACTCAGTCTTTTTCAAGGTCGCAGCGGGGATTGAAGCCACGGCGCTCACTGAACAGAATGCACAAGAACTAAACAAAGCTGACAGTTTCTCAATCACATTCACGAATGTTAAGGACGAAAAGAAGGTTCGTGCTCGACGGGAGCTAATTTCAATCTAGGCATGACAACATGTTTTCTCTGTGAAACATGGCGCGCGACTGCCCATGGGGTACGACAATGAGTGCGGAAAAATATAAAGCAAAGTGAAACTGCGGAAGACAAAAAGACCAGAGGAGCTGGTGGAACCATCTGGGAGTAGAAAGCTTCGACAGCACGGGCAAACAAGCCACTGTGAGACACAGAGTGAGCAGAAATTCACAGCGGGAGCCGTCAGTCACACGGTCACATTATGGTTATGCCATGACAGGTATCTGTTTCTCTCCCCAGGGGACCGAAAGTGATTGGGGAGAATAATAATAAAGTTTTGATGCAGTATTAGGGATTTTCACAATAATTAATTCTGAAGAAAAACACAGAAAATGTGAAAATAAATAAATAAAAATCATTGTTAGGCATATCCGTTTGACAAACTGAGTGAGCTTAAGGCAGAGGTGCTCACCACCAGTGCAGTAAATGACTCTTGAAGCCAAGAAGTTAACCCTTTATAGGGAGACGAGCCTCAAACATCCAATTAACAGCAGCAACCTATATAGGCACGTCTAACCTCTCCTCGTCCGTTTGGCTCCGTTCTCAACCCTCAGAGGACCGCCATCAGTCTCTACATCTTTCTTCATCATACCCCTCTCATTCCAACATCTTGACCTCTCACATCCCGTCCCCTGCCTTTCCCTGCCCTTAAACAGGTCAAAATAAACTTCGTACATACTGAGGTGAGATCTTGTTAGTGAATTGGTAACTTCCGCATACATTTTAAAGGTGAATTACGGTTTTCTTTTTTACAACTTGGACCTTATTTATGGCATAAAATATGATCGTTTAATCACCCTTGTAACTTTGGTGTCATTTGGAGTCGTTTGGATATTTAGATCCACTTATATAGTGGGAGTGAATGGGGCACCGAAATGCAGCCTCTACATAACGTATTATCTGCCGCGAAACTGGTTAATTTCACCAATGTTTTGTTGTGACACGCTAGTGCTATTCTCCGTTATGTCCGGAGTTACCTGTTGTCATCATCCGAATCTGAGGTTGAGGCCGACGACTTTGTTTATGATGGACATCCTTAACGTTTTGGGCCAGAGTATTCGGATGAGGAGTTCGTAGAAAGGAAGGAACAGCTGGCCAAAAAAACAACAAACTGCTGCTCATGTGCAAATAGTTAACAGATAACTCCTGACTAAACGGGGAATAGCACTAGCGTATCATAACGAAATATTGGTAAAAAGTTTCGCAGCTGATAATGTGTTATTTAGAGGCTGCGTTTCGGTGCCCCATTCACTCCCACTATATGAATATACGCGGATCTAAATATCGTATGAACAACTTATATGGGTAACTTTACTGAGCTTGATATTCTGCATGAGCATTCAAAAAATATCAAAAAAGTAAAACAAAAAAAAGTCTTGAAAAAAAAACAATGTAAAGTTGACATTTTGATTTTCCAAGTATTTCAGTGTGCCCTATAACGGGTTTGTTCTTTTCTCCAGGTGAGCTTCAGTTACATTTTACCACTAACTCTCTTCACATACATTTACATCTTACTGTATGTGCATAAAATATATGCAAAAAAAAAACTTTCTGAAAAGGCAGGAGCTTTTAACCAACCTCAGGTAAATATTCAGCCGTTTTAATAAAACATCCTAATTGAATTCCGAGCCTAATTAAATAATATGTTAAGCTCGGTGTAGGAATATGTTTTTGCATCAATATTCATGCTTTCAAACGTTCATACAGCAGCAATCCGCGCTGAATACAAACTAGCCCGAGTGTCATGCTTTGTTCATGGAAACAAATGACAATTTTATCCATATGCTACCTGCACACCATCTGCTCCAACTCCTGAGGACTCGTTGCTCGCTTGCTGTTCCTTACCCGACGTCGTGTAGGTGCGCAATGCGAGGATGTCTACTTTTTTTTTGCGCGCCCTCGTGTCCCCCTACATGTAAGAACCCACATTGCTCAGGCTGATTGATATCTCACACTCAGAGGAGCTGGTTCACACTACCTGCAATGTCATTTACTGCAGTTTTACCACTGCAGCACCTACAACCCAGGGTACAGCAATATTGGTCCCCGGCATCAGTCCTCCGTAGCTGCTTCACTCATATTTTCACATTAATGCCAACACAGCCAAGGATGAAATAAGCTCTGAAATGTATTTTCCCGGTGTAGTTTTGAGAAAGCGTCAGAGTGTGGGGAATATTACCTGTCCTGGAAAAAAAAAAAATATATATATCTCTTCACATCTCACGAGTCTCTAGTATACAAATGGAAAGAGATTGTAAAAGAAAAATCGCCCACCACGCGTTCTAGACCCGGTTCTTTGGAGCCTTATGATCGCAATCTTCAAGGACTAAATTAAATTTCCATCTGTGTCTGCGACGCGCCGGGTTTTTTGCGGTGCGCTCCGGTGTGCGCGTGTGAAAATGTTTGTTTGTCCTTATTAAAAACACCTCTTCCATACCTGTAAAGCCTTCCCATGTTATCCCTGCTCCACCCATCCCTTTATTATCAACAACATCTTAATCCCTCTGATCCATCTTCAGCCTCATATCGCTCTCTCCTCTCACCATTTATCTCTCTATTTATACATCTCTCTACAATACATTTCTGCTGACACCACACCTGCACCTTCCTCCTTCCCTCCCTCCCTCCCTCCCTCCCTTCCCTGCAGGGCTCTGGGAGAATAGAGACCAAGCACCCACGATGGCCTTGCTCCTGCAGCCAAGATGACTAATAACCCCCGCAGGGCAAGAGGCTGCAGAGTTGAGGCACAAAGGTGCATCCTCTGTTGGGTGGGCTTTGACTGCTTAATGCCCTTTTCACACAGAGACAGCGTTGTGAACTAAATCCTCTGTGTCCGTTTAGAGGGAGGGGGGATATTTCTGGCAACAACTGTGTTCTTATCAAAGAGCAGGGAGTCATCAGATAAAGAAAATTGATTATCTTTGCTCTGTGTTTTAAACAGCAGCAGTCTTAGTCCGTGCGTGGTTCTGCTGAGTATTACAGATGTGCTTTTGGGTTTTATAATGACTGGTTATACATTTTGTATTTTCCTCTGAATGTCAATTACACAGAAATCCATTGTAATAAAGTTTTAACGCATAAGTGGCTACTTAAAACATAAGACTGTATATAAATATGGACAATGCACTTTCTTGCATTGGTCAAACTGACACTATTTTTCCAGGGATACGGATATCGGGCAAATGACAGAAACATCCTTGGAAAAAATGTATTTGACGTGTATTTTAGTGTTTTAGTTTCGCCTAAGCCCCACCCACTAACAAGGAGGGGGTGGAGCTTATGGCCTATACTGCAGCCAGCCACCAGGGGGAGCTCTACTTGCTTTGGCTTCACTTTTGAGGAGCAGTTCCATCTTTATACAGTCTATGGTTTCCAAATGTATGTGTATAGTGTTTTTAGTGACAATTTTTAGCAGCAGATTCACATTTAGTTTGCTATTGTGTGTTTAAAGCAGCTAGAAGGTGTAAGCGATTTGGACTCCTTGTACCAACAATAATGACGTACCGAGTAACCTTTTTCAGCAGCATGGGTCGCTGATGCACCTTTAATGTCCGACAGCAATACAGCGTCACAGCACAAAGGACTACAGCTTTGTTTATGCTCCCTCAAGAGCCAGAGCGAGTGACCCGTGCCTGTGTAAGCATTTATACTTGGTGCTTGGTGTGTTGGCTTCATTTGTAATTACGCTGCTTAGACGTTAGTCTGCGCCTAGTCAGCATGTTGGAGTTGGAGCGGATACATTTTTCGACAAAGGTTATGTGAAATGCAAACGCTAGGGCGGATTTTTGGGGGGCAAAATATAGCTTGTGTTTTTATGGCTTGTACACCGATCAGGCGTAACATTATGCCCACAATATTGTGTAGGTCTCCCTTGTGCCTCCAAAACTCTCATCAGAGAACGGACATGGGCCTTCTGAGGGGGCTTTGGGTCCCTTGAGTTCAGGGGAGGGGCCTCTGTGGATCATCCCACAGATACTTGATCTTTTTGGGATCTAGTGAATTTGGAGGCCAGGTCAACACCTTGTTCTGGTCTTCGTGGTTTTTTGAGTTGTTCCTAAACCTTTTTTGTGTGCGTGTCTGTGCCATCAAGGAGTGTCATTGCTATGGGGTGGGGGTGCGTGGTCTGGTCTAGGTGGGTGCTGCATGTCTAAGTAACATCCACATGAATGAATGAATGCCAGGTCCAAAAGTTTCCCAGCAGAACATTGAATTGTCACAAGATATTATTTACTTCTCCTGTTACCCGTGGGTTCAGTGTCTTGCTCAAACACTTCGTACAGCCAACCCTCTGGTTTGTGGACAACCCACTCTACCTGCTGAGGCACAGCTGCAATAATAACATATTAAATAAAGTCTAAGTTTTATGCATTTATCACAAATTTACAACATGATTATAAGAACTTGTAGATAAGAATTGCTTCCTGTATGTATTTGCTCCAAGTATTAACACAAATGTATAAACCCTGGGTCTGGCATGCTGTATTTTAAAGTGCAGACTTTGCTGTATGCAGATTTCTTTGTTCAAATTGCAAATTAGATTTAAAATTGTTCAGCCCTTAGTATTCACATGCAGTTGTGTGTTAGTCCATGTTTGATATTCCAGGTTCTTTCAGCTCAGACTCTTAAAGTGTTTGTATTCAATCCTTTCTCAGGTTGTGAGACATCAGGTTCACGGCTGGCGCTGCCAAAGGTAAGCACTCTATCTGCTGCGCGTGCAACAGGCTGCAGGCAGAGAGTTCACTTCACTTCCTGTATTCTGTCATTATCAGTTAAGAAAGAGACAATGAAAGCTAATGTGAGATTACTACTCTAATTACAACAGTTTTTATAAAATGTGCAGATTGTAGCAACAAGATTATCCAGTTCACGCAAATAACTCTGATATAATCAATTGTCCATTAGACCCAGATTCAAAGCAGAACACATTACATGCCTCAAGACCCTGAACGCCACACAAAGGCATGCTAGCAGCAGCCCACAGTCTGTACTGATGCTTACTGAACCCACTGGGTAAACATGCAGAGAATGTACAATAGCTAAGATCTGCCATTTAGGTAAGAAATCAGTGGCTATTGATATAACAATACAATGACACACACATACTGATCAGCCACAACATTATGACCACTGACAGGTGAAGAAAATAACATTGATCATCTTGTGACAATTCAATCTTCTGCTGGGAAACTTCTGGACCTGGCATTCATTCATGTGGATGTTACTTAGACATGTAGCACCCACCTAGACCAGACCAGGCACCCCCACCCCATAGGAATGACACTCCTTGATGGCAGCAGCCATCCCCAGCAGGATGACACAAGCACGCGCACATAAACGGTTTAGGAACAACTAAAAAAAACACGAAAAACGGCACCTGGACTTTAAATTAACAAAATCCCAAACTGATCAAGAAGCATCTGTAGGATGATCCACAGAGGCCCCTCCCCCCACTAACAACATCCTGTTGCCAGACACCACAGGACACCCTCAGAAGGCCCATGCCCATTCTCGGATAAGTCACAACTGCTCAAGGGAGGCCTACACAGTATTAGGAAGGTGGTCATAATGTTATAAGCTTATACAGGAACCATCAGGGGCAGCTGCTTTGACGCACATAATATCCTGCTATCATATTACGTCCTTGGTTACCAACATATCATACCATTTCCTGAGCTGGCATGACTGTTTGTCCCAGACATATAGCACATCACGGTCCTGTAGACGTGTCAGTGTAAACACATTTGCCCTCTGCAGCTCCGCTTGCACAGAAGGTACATTCAAAACGCCCCTGCGACAGCAAGAAATTAATAAACTTCATATCTGTAAAACTGTAAAAAGATTAAGACGCGGGAGCGGAAAGATACCTCATGTCTGCGACCAGCGTTTGAATAAGATTAGTGCTATCAAGGGGCCTTCTTTCAAGGCAGACGCGGGAGATTCACGAAAGATTAAAATCCCAAATGTTTCGCGCCATTATTACAAATCGCCGGTCGTCCCCCAAGCTCACATTAGTCCTGTGTGAGAGGAGACACAGACTGCTGATGGGGTGCAGGATATGCGCATGCCGACTCACCGCGCGGGAAATGTGTGCGCATACAGACGCAGCACATCTCCTATTGATTTCTTTATTCCTTTGTGCTAGCATAAAAAAAACAAAAAACGATGAAGAATACATTTTCAGCGACAACCGCCAACCCCCCCTGCTGTCTTCTTATTTTTATTTATTTACACAGTTTAAGCAAACCCATACTGTATGTGCGGCACGTACGCGCAACTTCATCCAGTTTCTGGCGTTGACGCCGAGGTTTAAGGGTAAGCAAGACTCAAATCCCGCGGAGAAATTCCAATATGCAGCAGCGCTGTCACCGAGCTGCAGCGCTTGCACTGGAACGCATTGTCTGGACACTAAATAGAGGCAATAAAATAAAAACAACTACAGGAATCGAGCTGCGGAGAAACTTGGCTGTCGTTCCCACACAATTACTGAGCCCGCATTATTCTGATGGTAATGGTATTGGACTGCAGTCGCGGTGTAACTGACAATATATAAACAAGCGGGACTCGGTTCTCGTTTGCAGGAACCTGTTGTTAGAGCATTGCTGCAATTATGTTTACTGAATTGTGACACTGTACATTCAATTGCCTGCAGCTTAACACTCTTAGGCGCTCTCCCGCGTAGCCTTACACGAGGATCTATCAATAACACTGAGGGAACCTTTAATTTTCCCGTCATGTCTCGCCGAAACACACAATTAAAGACTCGTGCATATGCATCTTATAGTACTATGACAATGTATTTGACAGTTTAATGGCACGGCAGGAAACCAATCAAATGAAGCATAATTTGGGCGAGCACGTCGTAACCTAATAGTGGAGACTCACTGCAGTGAAGGAGGTTGAAAGGAGAAACAGATTTTGCACGAATCAGGCTTCCATTTCCTCGAGTCGTGTTAAACTTAATTAGACTGAGAAAGAGATCACCGAGAGGGTTTTCCTAAAAAGTAAATAAGAGCCGCACAGATGTGTTTTCTGCTAATGCTGCAACGGCAAGGAGGAGATACAGAAGGTGAAAGAAACAACTGGAGGATACTGACAGACAGAGAGAGAGAGAGAGAGGATACAACTTCAGAATGCTAAGGGCGATTTGAAGGCCTTTATAGACTATCTCTGTGAAACATAAAATACGATTTATAAGAAATACAATGCGACCACCGGTGCTAAAAGCTAGACTTTTAAAAGCAGGGCTCTGAAAGCCTTTCAACACTGAGGGCCAAGAGGGGGCACGGGTGCCTGCTAACGGAGTCACTATGTTTGATGAGGATTCCTCGCTTTATCAAAAGTTTAGTTTAGAAAGTAAAGTAAATAATAAGAGTGGACACAACAACTGGAACTAGAATATGTCAAAAGGCCATTTACGCAATCAGCTATAACCAATAAGGCCGATTCATTCATTCATTCATTTCCTGTAACTGTTGGTTACAGGGTCTCGGGGGGCCTGGAGCCTATCCCAGCTCATTCATTGGGCAAGAGGGCTGACTCAGCGAGACAGACAACCAATCACATTCACACCTACGGCCAATTTAGAATCACCAATGAACCTAACCAGGATGTCTTTGAACGATGGGAGGAAGCTGGAGAACCCGGAGAGAACCCACGCAGACACAGGGAGAACCTGCAAACATGCAACCACTCACATTAAGATAAAAACAGTATGTGACGGTATGTATTCACCTCGATGGCGTCACCAATGGCGTCCAGTAAGTAAATTACGTAATCGTGCTTAATACATTGATGGGCATGTTCTCCCTGTGTCTGTGTGGGTTCACTCCGGGTAGTCTGCCTTCCTCCCACTGTCCAAACATATGCTCATTCGGTTCATTGGTGATTGGTTGTCTGTCTCTGTGTTAGCCCTGTGATAGACCTGTCATATATACCTATATAATATATACCCATGTACAGGTAATAGGGTATTTTGTTTAGTCCTCCCACAGCTACAGGAATGCAGAAAAAGGCCTGAACAGTGAGGGAGTTCAAGAAGACCTAGTGGCTTTTCAACCTCCAAACAACAAGACAGCAAGTCATTCATCACGGGAGTACGTGGACTGTTACAATGAGTTGCACTGTTGCATCCTTACCTTAAATCAACAAAGACTCCCTAGAGCCAATGATGTAGATTTCCACTGACGTTACACTAAGTTCATTTAAGCAACACTTTAAGGATAAATAATACAGGTGCACAATCAGCACAAGTCATTGAAGTTAAACCATCACACCATCTTTGATAATTAATGCCAGAATGTGGTAAACTAATTAGGTCAGCACTGAATAAATCTAGATTTTTGTTGAATAGTAAAATTAGGCAGATGTTAAAGTTTGAAAATGGGAAAATCATTGATAGCTAGATAGTGAAAATTATGAATGCGTTTCAATAAAAGTTTAAAAGGGTAATCATTGAGTGGTTCACCGCGGGATTAATTAACTTTAATCAAAAATATAATTGATGGATTAATGGACTGATAAACAAAATAAAATCACTGTTTGTAGTTCTGCCTCATTAACCCTAGAACTCTAACATTATAATTAGTAACACCATCACTAACGTTGGGTGACCCGATAAAAATACTGAAGTACAACAATACATGGTAAATTTAAGTACTTTTCTTTTTAACTATAAAATGTCTCATAAAACAAAACAAAAAGGTATCACAGGGGGCTCATTTGTATTCGTGAACAATTGGGGAATCTTTAACAAAGAGCTCCTTAAAAAATAAATAAGTAAATACATAAATAATGGAGCTTGAAACTTTAGAGTTGGTCCACCTGTTCCTGGAAGTTGTGAGACTTCTCCAGTGAAGACACAGTCTTCCTGCATCACTGACAGCTGTGGTAGAGATTGTCAAAAAAATGGCACTTTTTGAGCGGGTAAAAAAAAAAAAAAAAATGACAAGCTGACTATAAAAATGTTCTTGATCAAACAAACTGCACTGGAAATTACCGCTAAATTATAGGTTAGAATTAAACGCAAATCCCAGGACCACTTAGCTAGCGCTAGTATCGTAAGAATAAATACACATAGCTAGGGACTGCTAAAGTAAAACTACGTGTATTTATGTTTTATTAACCTGTTGGCGTGCCAGATTAACCAAACCTGTGACAGGATGACAGCTGGGCACTGCATGGTGCCATAAAAATCCTGTTGCAAGTTACAACAACAATCAATGCTAGTGTCCTAGGGTCAAAAAAATCACAATATTCTTCCATTTATCGTCACCTCAACACCACAGGAGGGAGTTTGGTTTGGGCTAAAAACACTGGCCCGTTCTTGCAGATCCATTCAGAGTACTGGAACAGTACTGGTGTGTTAGTCAGTGTCAGCATAAATGCACTGATACTGCACAGCTGTAGCATTAGGACGAGGCGTCGCAAAGCTGTTGTGAAGTCGTATATGAATGCAAATTAGATCAAAGCAAATGGTGTCTGTGACAAAGGGCTGAGACCATTTCTCTTATTTATTAATACCATCTTTTGTGTAGCCATACTTGTTGGTTTTCAGACATTTTACTATTAGCAATCATCATTTTACAGAGACAGACTATTGGTTTGTGATTTGTATTATGTTTGGTTATATTTTGTAGTCCAACATCTTTGGTTAACATAAACTCTTACAAGAACTGTAGTTTATTGATCTAGTTCTTGTCAAAGTAAGTTGAATTAACATTTAATTACTTACCATAATCACCATGTGGTCAGAGTCATAAGGAGGAAATGCTGCGATATTTCCTGCTTTTGTACTCTTGAGTAACATGATTGGGGGAGGTCGTTGGACTGGTCCAAATGAGTATAGGTACAGGAAAGGTACATTAGTTCTAGGTATTATTTAGATTTATTTTTTTAGTTTATTTATGTTTGGGTAAAATGTGGGATTTTGTGAGACTATCTAAGCAGTGGCCTTTTGTCGGTCGAGGAGGACAGAGTGAAGACATAGCGCTGATCCGGTGTAGCAATTTACACCGGATTTAAGTTGAGTTTTGTATTGTTATGAGTTTTATTTAGTTCAGCTCAGTTAACTGTTCAGTTATCCCTTTTTTGTTGTATATACAACAAACTGCCTTGAATCTGCCTCCTACTTATGCCGCTCTGTCACACAGCGAGAAGGTTCTGTGTTCGATTCCATCCGGGGCCTTTCTGTGAGGAATAGACTGGATAGACTGGAGACCTGCCTCTCGCCCAATGACAGCTGGGATAGGATCCAGACCCCCATGACCCTCCAGAGGACAAGCGGTCAGAGAAAATGAATGAATGAATGGATGAAATGGTCAATCAAAGTTGTGTTGCGATTTCTGACAAACGTCTTTTGATGCTCGTGATAGCAATATGGAAAGATTCTTCTCTGTTCCGTAAGAAAAAAAATCTTTTAACAAGCTACGTTTTTAAATTTATCATCGTAATGATGTTAAACTCTCGCCTCGGCTCTCAGCAATAACCCCGGGTGATCCCTCCTAAAGACAATACCAAATCAGGCAGGTAAAGACAGAGCCGCAAACAGAACAGACCAGAATTAGACGCACTGAATAATATATTAACACTTATTCCCTCTTACACAACTGACAGGTCTAATGTTTAAATGATGATATGCCTCAAGGTACCCAAAAGGCATCAGGGAGAAAATAGTTAGATATGTCTTTTCGTTGTGAATTTCAATTACCAAGACAGAAAAAAAGCAAAAAAAAAAAAAAAGAAAACCAACAAGGAGTCAGGCAAGCACACGTGAATAAACACGCGAACACGACACAACCAAAACCAAAAAAAAAGGGGGAAGATAATGAATAAATAAAACAAACGGCACCGCCATCTAAAATAGCTCTGACCGAGCTCTGCCCGGAGAGATATGTTCAGTGAGCGATCCCATCAGTGCTGCTGTCGGGTCCGCTCGGCGGTCAGGGGAGCCGGGGCGGTGTTGACAGCTGGCTGTCATTACTCCAGGAGTGAGAGGAGACAGCGGGACGGGAGAAGGAAGACAAAAAGAGAGAGAGAGAGAGAGAGAGAGAGAGAGAGAGAATGAAATAAGGGAGGCGGGAGGAGAAGGAAGGAGCGGCGAGGGGGGGAGTCGACAAAGGCGGGAGGCGAATCAAGCGACCTCTTGAACCTCGTGAGTTCACAGGGAGTCTCAGAACTTGACAGGTTTCGCCAACATGAAATACTGCAGGTGCAAAAAAAAAAAATAAATAAATAAGTATTTTAACATTTTGATATTCCACTGGAATAAAAATACTCTGATCCACAAACGTATTCTGGTGTACGTAGATCTGCACCGAGAAAGCTGATCCAGAATGAGGCCTGTGCGGCACTGCAGCCCGTCTCGACCTTTAAGCTGCTTTCCGTTTCATTAACCGTTATATTTTACAATCTGAACATCTTTTCTAGATTTGTCTTGATGCGCGTTAAGTGCCTCCTTTCAAGCCCGCACATATTTTCACGTAAACTGCTGAAACTGTGAAGATAAAGCGTGCTCTGCAGTGTTCGCCGCGGCATATGGGTTCACTAAAACAACTACAAGTGGTGTATTTTACTAAATTACTGAATATAATTTATTCAGTCGCTCATTTAAAAGCTCAACTCTATCACCAGGGCGTCTAAATCTCCGATGGGGAGACAACACGGCCGCTACAAAAGGAGGAGGTGAAGAGGATCCTGGAATTAGACACAGGTGAGAGACGTGGGAAAGATGGATGAAGACGGATTAAAAGGGGTGAAGTTGAAAAGGGGGGGGGGGGACTTTTATATATAATACATGGCCGAGTGTGACATAGAGGGGGGAGGAGAGGCGTGAGGCAGGATGGAGGACGAAAAGAGAAAGGATGGAGAGAACAGAGGACATCAGACGGAGAAGCGGGGAGGGGGGAGGGGGTGGCTGGAGGGCAGGTGGTGAAATGAATGGAGGCCAAGCATCGGAGGGACCGCCACTGAGCGGTCAGCGTGTGCGTCTGTGTGGGCGCCGCGGCCGTGTTTGCGAGTACAAAGCACAATGTGGAGACAGGCAGAGATAGCGGGCGGGGACGCGAGAGTTTGAGGAGGGAAAAAAGGAAAAGAGAGTTTTTAAAAGAGAGAGAGAGGTGGATGTGGCCCAATGTGTGCTGGATTAGGGATTTAGGGCTTGTTGGCTGCATGTGTTTACACGCAGCCAGAAATATGCCTCTTGCCTGGAGATGTGGGTATTTTGTGAATCCAAGTTGGATTTAGATGTTAAATTTGAAGGAGGGAACACGGTTAACACAAACAGCGAGCTCCACTGGAGCTGCTGCTGGTGGAAGCGCTGAGGGCGGCGTTCGTGCCGGCTTAAAACTCGGGAGTGTGACCGAGCTGCGTTCGCCGCGCGCTGTAAAATTAAGAATACGACTCTGAGATTGTGTTTTGTTTTTCGTCACTTCTTCTTTTTTCTTTTTTTCTTCCCAAGCTGCGCAAACACGAGAAAAAGCATTAAATACAACCCAAAGACGCACGGAGCAACAGCAACAACAAAAATAAAAAGTATGGAACACAGTAACTTTTTTTTTTCAGAGACAGAAATAACGCTGAATCCAGCTTCTTTAAAACCTGCCGAGTTCACAGAGGGGGCAAGATGGGAACACTCAGCTTCAATCAGATCACAATCCATAATAGATGGCCATGTAAATATCTTATGAGGACAGCAATGGAGAAAATGACTTGTACTCAGGAACACACCCATGCACACACACAAAGAACCACAAGAGCAGACGTCTCTCACAGACAGACATGCAAAGCAAAGAAAAAAGAAAAAAAGTGTAAGTGTAATAGAATGTATTAATCTAATATTTATGCGTCATCCTAATGGATCTTTTGTGTGAATGCCTTCGTGTTTTTGACGTTGTCTGAGTGCATGCTCAACACAAAGAGCGCTGTAAAAGACCCGAGTGTGTTTCTGTGTGTGTGATGTTCCACCTAAATAAAATAATGCACATATAACAAATGGTCTTACTTTATCGGTGTGAGAAAGTAGAAAAAATAAAAAATAAAAAAAAATAAAAAACATCGCTGGCAGTAAAGTGGTCGAACATAGTAGCGAGCAAACTGTGTAACACTTTGTTGGAGGCTGCAAATGGAGGAATTCATGAATATACGCCCACGCAAATAATCCGCCTGTGTTCCGGGAGAAGTTCGCATCTTTTCTTAAGGTCACGTGAATCTACAAGTCGCTGCTTGGCAGAAAAACCCGCTCGTAAATTTCTGCAGAAGACAATCCTTAGCGAACAGATAATATTCACAAGAATGCTTCTACACACAGTAGGCATCTTTAGATTTATGTTAATTCAACATGCTGCTGTGAAAATGGGATTTTAATATAGAAACGTCAGTTAGCATTTACATAAACATTTCACGCAGCTGTAGACGAGATGCTTTTTTCCCCATAAAAACGAATTACCCAGTTTGGCTTCTTCTTTAGATCGTTACAAAAATACATGGAAAACCTGAAAGTCTAATGGAATTAATAAAAGTTTATGCAACAATAAAACAATAAGAGACACAACCTAACAGCAGAGATGGCAAAAGTATTCACATTCTGTACTTAAGTATGCATACTTGTGTAAAAAAATACAAATTCCACTCTTTTACTCAAGTGAAAGTACAAAAGTACAGGTTCTGAAATGTACTGAACCGATGAAGCTACTCGGATGAGTGGTGATGAGTCCAGTTGCTTTTTTTTTTAAACTTTTTGGATTACTTAAGTAAAAAGTAAAAATGGTTTTGCAATTTTTTTGATAATTTTGCAAAATCCAAAAAGTTCTATGAAAATAGTCAACACTGACCTGACCAAAGTTCCTGCATGAGCACCTGGATCATTTTTAATAATAAATTGATGATTATTGGGTTGTTATTTTTTAAACCGAGAGCAAGATATCCTTAGCTGTATGCTATCAAAAAGATGTGTTCCCATAGTATTGCTAATGTTGTAAACTGCTATCCAAAAAAAAACTCAAAAAACGGATGACGACCACAGAAACCACACCTTAACCTAATTCTTTTTCAGATTAGACGAGTAGATTAAACGGAAAATAAATGAGAATCACTGGATTAGATGGAGAATTCTTGAACGCCAGAAGCGTTTGGACTTTAGGCTGGCACATGACACGATGCATTCTCCATGAATCACTGTTGAAGCCAACATCGACCAGTTCTCTCAAATGAGGCCATGAATGGAAAAGGTCTTGCTTTAGTCATGTCCGATCACGTCACGTCTTCTACGTCTTGTCATCCGTGAAGGTTAAAAAAGTAACGAGCCTGTTTTTCCATTGTTGTTGTGTGCAAATGCAGGGAGTAAAAGCAAAAAGTCGTCAGAAAAAGAAGTACTCAAGTAGAGTACAGGTATCAGAAAAATCTACTTAAGTACACTAACAAAGTACAAATACTTGCATACGTCATCCATACATGCAAAATTTAAATACATCACCACCACGCGCCGCCCAACCACCCGCTTGCAGGCCCATTACTTCGTGGCATGGGCGTTTGGCTGCTTTTGAGAGCGTGTCCTGTGCCGTCTGGGCGGCGATGATATTATGAGTGCAGATGCAGCGCTAAGCCACGCAGCGCTCCACAGGGGACCACTAAAAGCAAACCCTGACCCTGTTGATCATTAATAATTCAGCAGAAATCAGGGTTAGAATAAGTGCAGCGCCAAATGACACATCAGTTCTGCGCCGCGCTGGAGACACAACGGCCTCCGCCATCATAAAGTTTGCATTAAGCCCGAGCTCCTCCGTGAGCTGTCCACAAGGCTGAACATTAGCTCCATTACTTTGAGGGGGGGGAAAAAAAAACGGATTGACGGGAGGAAAATGCGGGGAGAAAGTGGTGGCGTGTCATCAACCATTCTGGGTCTCTGCTGAGACCCACCTGGCATGGGGAAAACACAGCTTGGATGCTGTCATAGTGGATATGGAGGGCTTCAGTGACTGGCAGTCCAGTTGGTTGACTGGCCTGTTGGTCGTGTCAGGATGGAGCCAAACTGGACAGTCTGAGAGCAAATGATGAATAAAAAGGCAAGAGAGAAAAAAGAGAAGGGTGCAAAATAACGCTAAAAACAAAGAAACGCCGCAGATCAAGGACCAAAAACAAAGACAAAGAAAAGCCAACGTGTTAAGACTCTTTTAGAGTACTGCGGAACGTAGATGCATAACCTACCTACGTAGCCATCGCCAGTCCGAGCCATTTATTCTTGTGTGCTGTCAGTCTGGCTAACTCCGTAAAAACGCCACCCAAACACTAGTAGGTGTCTTCTTTGCCAGTCCAGTTAATTTTTGTTTCTACTTCCTGCTTCAGTTTCGACGACTGAACGGCGACTGAAACTTTCAGCAAAATTTCGGTCAAAGTAAGACGAATCGCACAAACGTTCGTAATCCCGAACCGCCTCGGAAACACGCCACTACCAAGCGGACCAATCACAGCTCTTGTGGTCTGCGTCACCGTGACGCGTAGCTACATTTCTGGGGAGGTGCAACTCGGGCTACGCCGCTAGGGTCTGCATAGGCTCTGCGCTGTCGCCATAGCTACGCAGCTAAATTGACGCAGAAGTCTGAACTGCCCATTAGTCAATCACTTGCAATTACTAAATGCAACCTTATATACAAACAAGTGGTGGAAATGGCAATGTGACGAGCAACGTTATTTGGAGCCAAAATTCATTAAAAAAAAAAAAGAGCCTTTTACTGTCTGGCCTTTTCGTAAAATATGCAGATCTACTATGAGCTTAAACCCAACTAGATATACAGTAAGTCCCCTCTGCGGTGATCTGCTTTGTTACAGGTGACTGAGATTTGCATTTTTATGGAGTTCCAGCGGCCTTCTTTTGCCCTTAACTCTCTTTGAACGGGCGAAGCAGGAGATAGGGATGTTAATTACGGACCACGAGGACCACAATGGGAATAATCTCGATGGCTTTATTGTGTTATCCCAGACAGGTTTTAATTGAATTACGGACATGGCGGTGGGAACCGGAGGGAAAGGGTAACTCTGAATGTGGCGGTCCTTTTAAACAAATGAACCCAATCAATTATATAAAGTGTTCACGGAGTCATTCTGGATTTCGCGTACAGCGTAAAATGTGTTGGCAAAACGACGAGGTCAGCATTCAAGGTGACGGCCGCAGGTTTCAGTGAATCTTCACACAGTTTCATGCATCGGGTCGCAGGTCTTCAAAATGCATTACTTGATTGTTCCACTTGCCCTACAAATAAAATCTACCTCTCCTTGATAAACATTATTAACTAAGCCAACAAATAAACTTTTAAATGCTTGAATTTTTTTTCTTTCAAGCATTTAGTTTTAGATTTTCCATCTCAGTGACAAATTTATTCTGCTAACTGTTATTAATATTCATTAACGTAACTCTGCAGCTATCATCACTTTACTGACAGCAGCAGTGAGTAGATCTGGTTTCCATTTCTTTCATCTAATATTCCTTGTCAATTTTATGGGTCAGTGTTTTTTTTTTCAGCCGTTGAAAGGAAGGAATTAAAAGGTCCTCAAAGGGAATGATACCAACTTATGAAACATAATTTAATTTTCAAAAAACTGCTGTAAATTCGTGATTCTTTCTATATTCTCAGGCAAACCAAATCTAAAAAGTAAAATGGAGAAGGGACAGGAAATAAATTCCGATCACTATGACACCTTTCTGCAAGTGATCACACATGATCTGAATGCACAATTCTGGGAAACCGATGCTTGCAAAATCAATACCATAGATAACTGATCTAATCAATATGTACTACAATAGGTATACTTGCAGCAGCACTCCTAGGTACACTTGCGGGCAGGTAATTTTAAACACCTTAGGGGGCCTGTATCGATGCAGTCCCAGACTGCCTGAGTGATGTTGAGATTTGTGGGAGTCATAGCATGTGCAGTGTGTACTTTTTGTCCCTGAAGCTATTTCTTTATGACTCGGGTTGTGTGGTTCTCATAGGTTTTTCATTGAGTAAAATTAGCACGTGGGACTAATCAAAGAATCTTAACATATGAAGTCTCTGCTTGGAAACCTTTGGACCATTCGTGTGGATGTTACTTAGACATGTAGTACGCACCTAGACCAGACCAGGCACACCCACCCCATAGCAATGACACTCCTTGATGGCAGCAGCCATCACCAGCAGGATGCAGCCTGAGACAGGCACACAAAAACGCTTTAGGAACAACTCAAAAAACATCAATAACAGCAGAAGGTGCTGACCTGGCCTCCAAATTCACTCGATCCCAAGCTGATGTAGTATCTGTGGGATAATCCACCCCTCACAGGCCCCCCACTAACAACATTCTGTTGCCTGACACCACAGGACAGCCTCAGAAGGCCCGTGTTCATTCTCTGATGAGTCACAACTGTTTTGGAGGCACAAGGGAGACCTACACAATATCATGTCTATGTTTTGCCTGATCTGTGTATATGCATAAAATTAACGAATGTGCAGTCGCAAACAGAGGCAGTCATAGACATAAAAAGAAAGTGCACAAACACAGACACACTAAGATAACCATTGGGACCCGGGCAGAGAAGAGAAAGTTCTCCCAGAGGACGCCTGTGGGAGGAGAGAAAGAGTATTACAGAAGTAAACAACGCAACTGCAAGACACATTTAATAATGTCTGCTTTCTCTCCTCCTCCTCCTCCTCCTCCTCATCGTCTAGAATCTTCTCTTATTTCTCCGTTCATGTGGCCAGTAGTTTCTGTGGCTTTGTGACTCTGATCCTTCCCCAGTTGTCACAGTTTTCCCCGCTCACTTTCCACCCTTCTCTCTGCACGCCGTCGCTGGCAGGGAGATACAGTGGAAAGTACTCGTGCATGCATGAAGACATTAATTGTTTTCTCTCTCTTTGTCATCAGTTGACAACACTAGCGGCATGAGAGAGAGCTCACGGGCGGAGGTGAGAAAATGATTCACTGCTTTAAATAAAATCAAAGTGACACGATACTCGACTGGAATCAGAGGGTAAAAACACCATAGCTGTTAATTGACGGTGACAGCTTTAGTCACTCTATTGCAAGAGGCGCAGCTGTTAAAAACGTTCTGGCACAACAAGAATGAAATGACAAATAGATTCCATCCCATCGTCAAAAAAATCAAGTGGGATTATGAGGCGAAACAGCATATCTGAGCAAATACTGTACACATAACTGAACTTGATGAATGGTCTTATTCATTCTGGACATTCATCATGTCACTGCATCATAATTTGACACTAGATGTACAGGCCAAGTCTGCTGGAAGACAACAGTTAATAATTCTTGTCTATTTGTAGTTCTTTTTCTGACACAATTCTTTGTTAATTTCTCATGGGGCAAGCTTTAGGCGTATATCTATTCGTTCAAAAGGTAAAAAAAAAAAAAAACACACTCAAAGAAGAGGGCAGAAAGTTATAGCATCAAAAACAATAGAATTTGTCTCAAGATGTTTTACATAACACCGAACCTGAGGCAAGGAAAACTCGTTAACAGGAAGAAACGTTGGGCGCAACTCACACGGGGTCGACCATAGACTGTATAAATATTGACAATTCGTCGCCACTTTCTTGCGCTGGCAAACTGACGCCGTTTCCCCGGAGACGCGGGCGCCGCCATCTTGCAACTTTGTGTGCGCAGTACGTTCCGACAGAGAAGTTACGTGGAGCCGCGACATCGACGACTCCCCCGATGACTTCCTTCAGACTCACTCGAGTTTTCGTTTAATTAATACTGCGCTCTGCTCCACCTCCACCAGTTACAATGAGATGTCGGATTATATACTGTATGTATTATCATTATTTATTTATTTTTTTACAACTCTCACGGCCCCTTTATGAGGCTGCTTTAGGGAGTGGTTGGCATGGCAACTGGCAGTCACCATTACCGTCACATCCTGTTTCTATATCGTCAAACAACTAACTAAAACGAAACTTATCCAAAGAATTAGCACTCAAAACTACATCAACAATATATTACCTACCTGAAATGACACAAACTATCCTTGGAAAAAAAAAATATTTGATGTGTATTTAATTTGGCCCAAGTCCCATCAACTAACATGGAGGGGGCGGAGCTTATGACCTATACTATAGCCAGTCACCAGGGGGAGCTCTACTTGCTTTGGCTTCACTTCTGAGGAGCAGTTACATCCATCTTTACATTGTCTATGTGGGGAGTTGAAGGTAGGCGCTTGCTCAGGGCACCTCAGCCAACGTAGAAGACAAATACTCTACTGTAACCTGTAATCCATGGTGTCTTTTAGAACCTGATTCTATTCACCGTGGTATTTAAGTGAGAATCATTCTCAAATTTGCTTTGCAATTCATTCTCCCTGAACTGCTCATTGTGTACAGATACAATCAATCAGTCAAATTGAGATTGTCATTTCAAGGATTGCCCAGAACAGAAGGAATAATGTTAATCGACCGTGCATTGGCTGTTGCAGGGATAAACATTGCAGCAAATAACAATGGGTCAAGAACTATGTCCAGAGCCCTGCCTCTGTCGTGATGACATGGTTTTCTCAAGCCCGAAGCAGAGTGATTTGCGCGGATGTTTCACTCGATTATTCAGTCCGAGATCGAGGTCAAGTTAAGAAATCGAGTGTTTGTGAGTTAACCTTGTTTTTGTGACATCTCAGTAATGTTTAATTTTTCAGTCACCAAGGAAGTTGTGTAGTTTCTAGAATACCATTCCACAAGAGTTTGACTCCGAAATGTGTTATATGTTGATCCAGCATATAGGCTAGACCAGGGGTGCTACAAGTAACATCCACATGAATGCCAGGTCCAAAAGTTTCCCTCCTGGTTTTAATGTTATGGCTGATCTGTGTACATGTCATATCATGCTGATTCTAAAGCTGAGAGGTTCACAAGATTGTATTTTCTTTTCTAGGCAGTAAGACGGTATTTGAAGCCCACGACTGACACATGCTCTGACAGGGAAGAGAAATCTAAGCAAACACATCAAATCATTTGATGTGATATCTGGAAAAACAAAGCAAGAGAAAAACTCAGAACACATCCATGTTATGCTTCACGTGTTACCAACATCTCTGCAGTGCCAAAACGCATCACCTATTCACATTTAAAGAAAATGGTAGTGGTAGTGCAGCGTTTACCGCCATTCAGATAGCACACTTTAAAAATGACATCTCCACCTGAACAATCTGAAATCATCCCGGCACAAACATAAAATATTACAGAGTGTCTTTTAAATGCTAGGTCGTCCCACTTATTTTAACAAGTAGGGAACAGATGCAGTTCATTTCACGCTTCAAAATTCAAAAAGATGGTGCGGTATTAAATACTTAGAACAACCTTCACATTCTCCCACAAAGGGGTTATTGAAATATTAAATACCAAAGCACGTATAAAGAGAGACTTATTTCATATGTGTATGCACCGCAAACTTCACAATTTGGGCATTATGTTCTATTCAGGAAGGCATGTGTGGTAGAGGTTGAACCGACTCAGTGGTGGGCTGTCAGGGCCGGCAAAGCCTTCTCTTCTGGCCTAAACTTTATCAAAATTTGAAAGCTTACATTTTAATATTTTACCATAAATCTTATTAAATGATTCCCAGTAGCTTATTCGTTTCATGTTATGTCTTGTCTGTTGCTCAAATGCAGTATTTCATGTGTTGCCCGGAGTCAAAGAAATCTGCCTGGGCCTTCACAATGAAAACTGCAAACACATTGTAGTGACGCTGCTCCTTTAACCAATATTTGAAGTTCGTATTCTTAGGCCTTCTCTGTGGCCTAGGAATACGTCAGTGTTTTTGGGTCCTATGATTGGAGGGTCAGAGAGCTGCTCCGTTTAAGTCAAGCTAGCAAGCTAGCCCAAGCAAATTATCCCCATTAACGTTTTGATAGCTATTTGTTGAACCAGGGATGGCGGAAGAAGGAGAGGCTATCGATTGGTTGCAGATCTTCTTAGAAAGACATTTTTACAGCAGACGTTCCAGGAACAACTGGATACTGTGATGAAAGGCCGCCTAATCCCTGAGCTAGCTAGCTAACCTTACCCAGCTGGGGAAATGGTGTGTCCACCACTTTCAAGCTAGCAAGTATGAGCGCTACCCTCGGTTGACAGGCTCCAAGGAGAACTCTACATTGTTTCTCAAGTTCTGGTGAGTAAAATTAATTACATCTTTTATGTATATTTTTGCCATTTTATTGAGTCGACATTGATTGCTTCTGGTGGATTTAACATATGTGCGCCGAATTGAATTGTGTTTTTGAAAAGTGAGTTTCTTCTTTAATGCAGGGCCCACCACTGTGCCGTCTAGTACGACTTTACTGACGTGCCATGATACATTAATCAGCAAGTCGATTGGTCGCCGATCACGTGACAATAACAACACGGACGCCTCCGAGAAGACAGGGAGGAGCCCAGTGGGTCATTGCAGTAATCTAGCAGCAATTCATCAAATGCGTGGAAATATTTCAATGAAGATGCAGCCCATACTACCATGACATGCCTAACATGTAAGTCAATCCTGAAATACAACTAATGTACTACTGTAAGACACACTTGTCTGAAAAGGTCTATGCTAACGCTAACAGAGCAACGTTCCAAAGCCACTCGACAGCCGTCAAGGATGAGGCTACAAATTAACAATTTAATGGTGAATTTCATTGTGTAAAGTTATTAGAAAAGGCTTTCGGAGATAAACCGTGGCTTTCTCATGTTCAGTTTCTTTAGACATAAGATAAAACACAATTCAATACATGATAATACATTTGGTAAAGCTGCATGCATTTCACTAGTAACTGATCCACTAGCAAGACTCCGGTCCTTTTAGAAGCAGCTATGCAACAACAACAACAACATCAGAGGAACTTGGAAGGGTGGATTCCACGTCTTTCCCGATATAAAATGTCAAGGCTTCTGCAACTTCCTTCAGCCAATGCACCGTCTCGTCAAACAGCGCGTTACTGAAAAGTGAGACAGCTCTGTTAATTGCGATGGCAGCCAGCATCTGCGTTTGAAACCACGGCCCTGTCTCGTGTACCAAAACGGGTTTTGGTGCTGTCATTTTTACTTGTGGCAGAGTTTCTACGAATTACGTACAGCACACCGGGCTGTTTGATGTTACACTCTGCAACAGTCGAGCGGTTTTCTCATCACTGAAGGGTTATTTCGTCATCGCCGTCGGCCGTCGCGTACGCCTCACGCGTCACCAGCTGTGTATTTCAACTCTAATTTCGACTCTAAATACCTCACAGATCGTTCATTCTCCTTCCATGTCTGTATACCCCAGGTTCTGGAACGAAAGGGGCAGCGATTCTGTAAAACGAGGGGCAAAGAGCGGCAGCGAGTAGTAGACACTGTCGCTTCAAACTTCCTCTGAAGGATCATTTTACATCCAAATCGTTTTCTTAAGCTTATGTTTTTGGTGCTTTTGTCAGACAACATTGCAGCTGAATCAGGATTGGCATCAGCATGCTGGTAATAGGCCACGTTTCAAACAGAAAGAGAAATATATGCAACAGCTTTATCAGGAATTCAGCAAGCAGCACAGTCAAACAAAGGGCAGATGAGATACTGTAGATGTGAATGAAGACATTCTGAGTTAAGGCTGCACTAAAGCAAAGAAGCTGACATAATAACCTATATCTGGTGGTTGCCTACTGGTGTGAAATCAGGCCCTGCAATGTCAGTTGTTCTGCAGTTACGCAACCTTCTTATGCTTGTGGCTTGCAAGCTTAGCAAGAGGGCTGGGTGTCAAAATGCCCTAATAGTCTGTATGCATTTCATCACGGATTGAGCGTTTTGATACTTTCACCGTATTTTTTTTTTTTCCACAAAAGTCCATGTCCTCATTCTCTCAAACTGAACTGCAAAGCTGCACAGACATGCACAGGAAGTAATGGAACCATTTCTACGACGTTGCAGAAAATCCATACATTTACACACACTCAGCGCGCACGGCGTAATTACTCTTTCATTTCTCTCGAACGTTATAAAAAGCTACGCCACACAAGATATGAGCGCGCTAATTTTATTTTTTTCTAATTGCATCAAAACACCTCCACATATTCTCCATATTAAAGCCACACACTCGCAGGGACAAATAATCGGAACGTTCAATTACTGAATACGCCGCGTACACAGGCACGCACGCACGCACGCGCGTCGCTCATAACTTCCCCCTCTCCGGCAGTATCATCTCTCCCGCCGGCTGGCTGACTTGTGTTTTGTGATACAATGGCCCAGACATCCACAGAGAATAATTAATTGACTCCCAGCACTTTTGCTCCTCATAATGGCTAATCTAAAGATCATTAGTAACAGTATACGCATGACTTGTGTTATTTATTAAGCTGTTCTGTTTCCTATTAAAAACTCTGGCTGGAACGTGATTGATGCCGAGGCGCCCGCCGACGCGTGCACGTGTCCGCGCAGGCCCAGCGCTCGAGGTGCCTCGCTCGCGGATGAAATTGCGCTCATGTTCGTTTAGCCGTCATTGCTACCGCTTTACGAAACCTCAAGGTTGATTTTCAGCCACAGGAAGCGAGGAAAACAACTTCTCCTCCCGCGGTGAGGACACTAATCTACAGCGCTCGTATAAACACGACTTATTCTTTTTTTTGTTGCCACATTTATGGCCTCTCAATAACTCTCAGATATGCAGTCCTTGTGCGTGGTGCGCTTTATTGTTCCAAATAGCTAATAGTTAACTTTTTCAAAGCAAATCTTATGTCGAGAGAGTCACTTGAAATAAAATACAGCTCTTAACTTGGTGGTCCTTTTAAAGATGCAGCAAGAAGAGGCGACAAAAGGTACTGAATGCACAAGAGAGGTAATTGTATGCTGCGTAAGATGGGTTACGAAGGCCGCCGAGCATCATACGGTTCTTCTGCGCAACAGCATCTAGTGTCTTTTGTCCTCCCGTAACTATTATTTCACACCGCCAATTTACCCTGGAACGTGGGACAAAAACAGTGTTTTGTTGAGTTAATTTTAGAACCACTGAAAATATATAAAGACTGCCGCAGCTTGATGATAAAACAGATTTCCGCGGATTAATCTGCAGACTGGGTGCACAGGTAATCTTTCATTTGTTTGGAATAAAATCAGCTACCATCGGGCAGTGACAGCTACCATTACTCATCACACGTAATAGTGCCAACTTTAAAAACTCCAAAGCTTGGAGGAAACACACACATTTGAGGTACAAAGAGATGGAATTATCACGTTGCTGGGTTGCTTTTGGTTAAGCCTTTTAAGAACTCACTTGCCAACTCGTGCAACTGAGCTTTTAAAATGTTTTTATTCCCTCCAACTCGCACATTTCTTTCTGTAGAAACCCCCAAAACAAAGACATTTTAACAATTAGATTGAAGAAGGAAGGGAACGGCATGAGAGAAGGTACAATAACAGCAGCGATTCCAAAAAAAAGGTAAATGGCCAACCAAATCACCCTGACATTTCACGCCGATACCCTCTCCCTGATCCATAGAGCTGCCTACTGTATGAAAGCCAATGGAGACGGATGGGTCTGCCTGTCCCCGAACAATATAGGATGCAGTCAACCATACAACCAGTGATAAAAGCCGATGTTATCACCCTCCAGGCTTCTCCCGAGGGGGAAGGCCTCGTGGCGCTGACTTGATTTTCCCCCATCTAAGGCCACCTCAATATGCTCTCGCTTCTCATGCGCTCTAAAAATCCGCCACTCCTGTCAGACGTGTTGTCTTGAACGATGAATACTCGGGGAAAATGTGGAGGGTGGAGGCTGTTTGTCAGTTCCTATATGACACATAAAGCTGTCACTGTAACTGCACAACGTACGCCACACTATTTTTAGTCAGGCTACGTTATTTGTGTTACTTATTCTTCAAACGCAGCCTCAAAGCCAGTCTCACAATCACCAGTGGTTACCCAGTGACATTTGGGGGCCTCATGTTTCTGCTGCAAGTCCCTACTTACATGACTTTAGTCAAATCCTTACCCAGAAGACTCTGAAGTCATGTTGGCAGCGCACCACTTCAGTCATTTTGGGTTAACAAGTCCAGGCCTGTGTCTAAATCAATGAGGATAGAGCCCTAACTCTCAATGTTATCCCAACTATTAAGGCAATTTATACAGTATATAGAAAATAAGAGAATGTGTTTTGTTTCAGGCCCTGTTTATTACCGTAACAATGCAACTATTGGATTTACCGACAAATAGCAGCAGCCTGTGCTGTTCATGCATGAATACTAAACAAAATGTTGTTGGGACGTGGCTTTCTACGGTCAAATGTATGCAAGATTAAATAAAGCAAATAAATCAAATTTATAGTAAATTGTTGACTTTCAGTCCAACTGCGCTAGCTAGCGCCAGTAAAGTTAAGCTAGTTCAGTTTTAAATCGTCTAAACTCCACATCGGGAGTCTTTTCCTCCGGGTTTTGACCAACTCTCTTTAAATAATTGTAAATCTATATGGTCTGAAAAATCAACAGCGTAAACATCGGGTTTTAAAAAGGGTAGCGGCTATTTTTTTGGTAACAATTCACTTTTGAGGGGAGAGGGAGTGTTGTTGTGAGTGGCTCCTTACTATAAGTTATAAGAAAGAGCTACAGTGTCAACATGTCCTTTAAGAGTACACTCCACACCCTACATTAAAACAAGACAAATATCTTCTCTACTACGCGAGCAGTCCGTGCTGTTTTCTCCGTCAGGTTAAATTCAGTACAGGGGAGGGACTGAGAGATGCTTTCAGGAGGAATAGGAAAAACAATGCAAGCACAACGTTGTTTGAGATGTGCGAAAATATTTCCGATTCATTACGAGCCCATGGCGGAGTAAATTAGACCCAAGCAGGCCACCATAGTATTAACAATGTATGGGAAACACTGCCTAACTCCAATTTCAATAGTCAAGGGGACATTAAAACTAGAAGTATTAAATAAATTGCCTTTCAATAAGCGCAGATTTTCACAACACCAGCTTCATGTAAAGCTCAGTTCAGAGTGCCAACGTTTCTTGTCGCTCTCGCATCCCACATTACTGGATACAGTAAGCCAGTAAAAAAAAAAACAATAACTACACCTACTGCTTCTGTTTAAAGCCACGCCAGCCTGCTCCTGCCACCACACAGCTGAACATTTTGTGAAATCTCAAGTGTGTGCTCGTGCCCTTCGATTTCTTTGAGGGTTTTGTATCTTGAAGCTCTTATAATTGACTTTTTTGTTAGCATGCTTTTTTTTTAAATGTGAAATAGAACATCAGGCTCGGCAATGAACTGGTAAAAACTGAGTATATAAACAGACAATGAGTAAGATGTTGGTTAGAGAAGTCCATGTGGATATTTTAACGCTTCTGGTGCTGCACGTAACGCTACGTCTCTTGCAAATAAGGTAAAGCCAACGAGTCAGCAGCTTTCAAGTCCACAAGAGTTGAATATTTAAAAGTCAAAGCATACATTTTGAATACTCCTTGAAATAGAACTGCTCGCAAGGCGTTCAACACTCAGCTCCAACCAGTTCATCATCTACTACCATTACTTGGACCAAAGTAATAAGTAGCTGAACCTTTGACTGCGCCCCTCCATGAAGGATGAGAAAATGCCAAAGACATGCCCTTGTGCTTTTCACTGTAATTGCATACATTCTGACAGGCTATACGTCCATCTATGGACAACTTTCAGTTATTGGCAATATAACAAAAAACTTCCTCCATCTGGATTCCTCACAGCTGAGCCATATGACAGTATTTATCACTCTTTGCCACGCTACAAGCTTTTTGGTACAGATTCTAGTTTGTTTTCCCGTCTCACAAGCTGTTGGGGTCATGCAAATGGCAGTGACATGTGCCCACTTGCGGGCAAAATGTACAGTAGATATCACCCCCCAATCCAAATCCAACGTTGTGCCGATTCTCTGAAGTCTCGTGGGCTGAACTAAGGGACGGGAGGAGAGTACAAAATTGCGCTGTTGGTTAAAAATTCCATTACTGTAATCTCTTTCCAATTTAACTTAACATTTCTTTACCGTGCAGCCAATTTGAGAACTATTTCAATGCAGCAAATGGGTGGCACTATTTTACTATGTTTTCATTACTAGTCATCGCCAATCTCCCTCGGTGTAATGATCATAAAAGAAGATCCGAAGGTGGCAGAAGTAGGTCCGGTGCATGAAGACACCAAAACCAAAAGGAAAAAAAAGCACACTCATTTGAATTTGCAGATGGAAAGGGATAAGGCAAACAGTGATCATGCTTTAAAAATCTGCATTCGTCCCCTCAGTTGCTTATAATCAATCTGGTCAGCTGGAATACTGCGCAGTAAGTACAGCTTCTGGTCTGAAACCCATCTTGTACTTTATGTCTCAAACACAAGACAGCTGGACAACAAAGCGCGTGTTAATCCGCAAATGGCCAGATATTATCGCGCCGTATGCAAGACAAACACTGCATGAAGCGACTCGATCGGAATACCGATGTCACTGGGACGGCGAGCGATGAGAATGTCTTTTTTTTTTTGTTAGACTGAGTGAAAATTAGCTTTGCGAAGGGATATGAGTGTCTCGCCCATTTGGGAAGGATATATTCCAGAGGGACAAAGGAACCAGGGGCATCTGGGAGCAGTAAGCCTGAGGCAGGTACACTACAATGGGTGTTTTCAAGGACACCTGAGAGCTGCTGGAGGAAAAAAAAAACTTTTGGTTTTCACATTCCGCCTTCATTGGCATGCAACAAAATGTAAGCGGTGCCTCAAAACAAAGAAACCGAACGGAAGAAAGGTTTGAATTAATTTCTTCCTGCATTGTTTATTCTGCACGTGTCCCTGATCTCACAGGAAATAGTACGTATTTATCTTGATTAATAAATGGCCCTTTTTTGTTATTATTTTTTAAATGGAGTGGATTAAACTAATGCACTTGAGGTTTTGTGATTTATTTCTTTCAGAGTAGAAGTACGTGCACGCCGATGCCTACAAAGCGTGCAACTAATATTAATATTTTGATATCTTAATCTATCGGATAACGTGCCGTCTGCGACATTAGCAATCGTTGTAATACATAATTTATGCGGTTATTAGCTGGAAAAACTGTAGCAGCAGTTCTATAGCGTGCACTTGCATCTCTTGTGCGCTGGCTTCAAAAGCCAAGGCCAGTTTTGGGCCTGCGGGAGACGGTATATCTTTTCAAATCTACTGATGTGCTCTACTTTAAATGCACAGCGCTGTAGGGAGCTTATGTTTGCTATAGCAACGGTCCAGACCCTATAATTTTAACCCTCACACTCCATAATGTTATCTGTGTTATTGTGAGTGTAACTTAAAAGCCCTGTAGAGGAACACCACGAGGCGTGCAACTGAGCAATCCCACTGAAAGATCTGTATAATTTATCATATTTTAGATTCTGTATTCTAGTAAATGTACCAGTGTGGGATGGTGTTGCGTTTAATAATCAATACCCAGTGTGCCTCGGCGTAGTTAGAAAACATTAAGTGCTTTACGAGTTCATTTCAAGTGTTTGTTTAGCCAATCTTCCCCTCCCCGTTCCTCGACATGGCTAGCTGCGCACCTGATAATGAAACCCGGCAATAAGTTATGCTGTGTAAGCAGACGGAAGAAGAGCCCGGAAATACAAATATGATCAGCAGCGTAATTGATTATAGATGGGGGAAACGGGTCCGTCGCAGGCACCAGCGAAGCCAAACATTGCCGACATCATTAAGCTAAATTATTGACGGTGCTCGATGCTGGGTGCTGTGTGCGACGGAACCTCAATAATATGAGACACAGGGAAATGATTTCTGTGTACGGGGTACGGAAGTATTATTAAATCACGGCTTATGGGAAAATACAGTAATACTTAAGTGGTACTTGAAATATAAAGTCACCCTCAGTGGTTCCCACCCTCTGATAGATAATCAATCAGATTATCACTGAGTGAGCACACATATCTTTGTTTCCAACGTTGAGTTGGAGTTTTCGCGTGTACAGGGAAAACACATACGTGCGTTTCATTGATGTCATCGCCACACCCCTCGAGCAGCCTTCCACCTCGTGCGAGACAACAACAATGGTGGAGAAGATATTGAGCCTATTAGGGTTACTGGGAGAAAATATCATCCACCACTCCACCTCTTCCTGTCCGTGAACTGAAACAGCGCCGCCTATAGGCCTGGAATATGAAGAAGCGTGTTGAGTCGTGTTGCAATGGATCCGTGTGGACGGCGCCTTAGAGTACTACGGGACGTAGGCGGCATAACTTACGTATGTAGCATGAGCCGAAGCGAGCCCTGTAAAAACACCAACCAAACGTTAGTCTGTGTCTCCTTTGCCCTTTGTCGGTTTAATTTCTGCTTCTGCTTCCTGACCACTTTCCACTTCCTGTGTCGTACAAATGGTCGTAGCTCCGAACCTCTTCAGCTAACCTTTCCTCAACCACCATGACAAATCCAACGCAAATAATTCGAAAATTGCGGAGATGGAGAAGCAGACGGAAATGCTGAAGTGGTAACACGCTACTACCCGTAGACATATATACATAGACGCCACATCGACTGTGGAGGGACGTGCCTAAAGCGCTGCCATCTTGGTACAGGGCTAGCAGAGGCAGCGGTGCATGAACATACGAAGGAAAGAGGTACTCCTCAATCTCAAAGTAGAATTATTTGGTGAATTTTGGACCATTTTCCAAAAGTATTGATCTGTTAAAAACGTCACACATGAAGCTATGATAAAAATATGGTTTTACTACCTAAATACAAATTCTACTTAATGTTATCAGCAGACTAGCTTCTGACTGAGGACTGTAAAGAAAAGATGCCGGACTTCAACTGAGCAATTTATGATCACTTTTATTGTGTAGAAAAACCCTTCCTCCATAGATGTAATGCACTGTAGGAGCTAGTGGCCCTGTTCCAAGATGGCCGCCCTGTAGGCACGCCGCTTCAGTAGACGACAGCGCTCAATGAGGCGTCTACGTATATATTCTACTACCAAGCAGACCAATCACTACGTCACCATGGCGCTAGTTACATTTCTGGTGGAGGTGCACGTTAGCTACGGCACCAGGGTCTGCGTACGCTCAACTCTTCTGCGCTTCTGCTTCCTGAACTCCTGCACCACGGGATCTCCGCTCACATGTAGTGCTTGACTTTGTCTCGTGCATTCACGGGGCCCCCGCGTGACCCCGGCTCTCTGCTATCTGCTATCTGGACACACCGGGTCTATATCTGCCAGGCCGGCTTGCGTCCTCAACCGATGATAGAAAAGATAACCGCTTAACCTCGCCGACACGCGCCGAGAGGGAGGACCGGGCCGCTGCGGCAGACAAAGCCATTACGATGACTCACAGTGATACAATAATAACTGTGTGTCCTGTAAAAACGAACGAGGACGCAGGTTCATGACAGGATCTGTGCCGGGAGATCAGCTTTACCGACGGCCGCCTAAGCCTAGTAGTCAAAATGTAAATACGGAACCTAGATGCAGCTTAGATTAGTCTTTTTGTCTTTGTGGAGAATAAATGGACTCGAAAATTGGATCTTTATTATTATTATTTTTTTATCTGAAAGATTGCTAATAAATCACATACGCTAAATAGCCCCTTCATGTATCCTTGGACCCTAACACTTTGTCATTCTAACGTACATTTTTCTTTTCTCCTTATCTAGTTCAAGTGGCTGTATTAAGTACAAATCCCCGCAATTGCTGGGCGCCCTCAGGTATTTCAAACGATCAAAAGTGAGCCACCGGCACTGCAGCCCCAGCAGAACCTCAGTTATTATCATTATTAGACTCCTGTGTCATCAAGACCTGACCATCATTTCAGGTGATCCATTATCTTCAATCAAACCTTATGATTGCTCCTGATTAGAGGTGTAGTCAGCCAATCAGTGGCTGCCAGCAATCAAGGCAGCCGAAGTGGCCTTCACATCCTCTGACCTGGAAAAAAAAAAAAAAAAAAAAATCTCCCCTCTTAACTCCCAGACAAAATACCACGCTGGCAGCGAAAACACTTTCTTTTAATATTTTCCACACAGAGGACATTTCGGAAAAGTGGTAGCAGCAGTCAGCCGCGTATTTGTCCTTCAAGCCGGAGCCGGCGAGAGGAGTTTGTGGAAAAAGAGAGAGACAGAGAGAGAGAGAGAGAGAGACCGCGGAAGAGTGGACGAGGGGCAGTGACAACGAAAGCAATTAATGAAAACAAAGCCCCAATTCCCAGACGCATTTGAACCGTCCACTCTGCTCATACGTCCCCGCGTTTCTATGCCGTGCGCGCGCTCCCCGGCTGCCATCAAGGCTATAAATATCACTTATCACACTAACTGACTTCTCTCTTGAGGGGCAGAGAGAGACAGAGAGAGAGAGAGAATAAAAGTGGTGGAAAACACTGGCACAGGTATGATTGCTTGCCAAGACAAATGGCATCCATCAACCTTAGCTGAGCTCCATATTCATCCGCAATTGGAATCCAGCCATGCATGTGCAGGGAGCGGAGGGAGATGATAGCCCGGTCTGGTTCGGTCGCGTGTCCTCTGCGGGCCTCCAGCCGCCACCTCGCCGTATTTTCTGTGTTGATTTTTAAAGTCGCAATCATTTCCGGCTAATGAGAGCAGCCGAGTGGAAAGTCGGATTGTTCCTCACGGAAGCTCAAACGGCCGTGAGTCACATTTTTTGAACTTTAAAACCTCAAAAAAAACAAAGATTTAAGTAGCTATGACGGATGCGTAATGATATAAACACTGGCAGGGCGTTGATTTTTACACTCGCAAAAGTTAAATTAACATCGATGAGTTTGCTCGATGGACCCTCGCGGCGCTGATCAATGCGAGCGGTGAGAGAGCCAGAGCCATGGTGTGTGTGCGTCCATGTTGTGAAGCTCTGCACGGTGACGTGGCATGAGCTTGCACGGCTCGTCTCCGGGTGCGAACAAAGTCCGCCCGGCCCGGCCTACCCATCACGCCTCAGCACGGTGCAGCAGGACCCGGCAACGCTACTGCGCCCTGAAGGTAAGCACACCTCCGCACGAGCCCGGCGATAAACCCAGCTGTAAATCTGGATTTGGCTCCTGCACCACGGGTGGCCGTCAGCGGCGGGGAGGGGGGCCCGAGCTCGACCCGCGGTACCGCCTCGCCCCCTCCTTCTCCGGCTGTCAATCTCAGCTTTGTATCGCTAAAAAGAAAAAAAAAATATATTCTCCGTCTTCTGCTGCAGATTGACTGCGCCCCACAGTTTGTTTCTGCCTTTCCAAGCTCACGTCGGCTCCCTCCGTTCTGTTGGTTAGTCGGAGTCGAGCAGCAAAGTCAAAACAGAAACAAAAAATAAAAGGCTTTGTGCAGTTAGCAGCAGGGTTCATGTGAAGGCTACAACTAAAGATTAAGGAAGCTCTGCAGAACAAGATGGGAGAGATAAATCATCAACACCGCACAAAAAAAATAACAAACATCAGACTTGTACCCGTGGTGGTTTATTAAGGCAAACAGCAACATAAAAAATTTACACTTAAACGCCTTATTAAGTGATAAAACTATGCACTTGCACAGAATAATCTGCATCTGAACAACACACCTATTAGATTACCACCAGTGAATATAGAGCTGCTTTTTGAAGGGTGAAATCAATATATATGTAGTTTGCTCTATACGCCTCTCGAGTTCCACCGCGCAACTGTGTTATTCTACACTTATTGCTCCGCTCTGAGCGCATTTCATCAAACTAAACGTGCACTTACCCAGTATTTCTGTTTTTTATGTGTTTCATTACCTCTTAAACTTCCACTGACTAACTCCCGTGAAGAGAAACGGGAAAAAAAAACAAAAAACGGGAGCCCGTGCCTGGGATGTAGCGCGCCGCCATTTGGCTAAGGCCCAACGTTCCCTTTGGGCTCCGGACGAACCGTGCCTCATTCGTTCTCCTCGCCCGGAAGAGTCGCCATAAACTTTAGAGAGTGTTTAAGGTGCCTTTGGGGGTTAACCTCAGAGTTAGGTGAGAGCATGTTGCGGACCAAATCCAATAGAGATCAATATGGCTTAGCGGTAGAGCTGAAGCAAGCGACGGGCCTTTCTCTTTTCTCGTCTGTGGAGGGGCCGCCACAGTCAACGCAAAAGCCAGGGAAGGGTTATCCAAGTGTGTACAATCATGAAGAAAAACTAGGTTTTTAAGTAACCAAAGCTAGCCAGTTCCTCGGTTTGAGATATTTGTGCTTTTTGGAAAACTGTTACCAAAGCGCCTCCCCGTCGTCCTGGCTTTGTGTGCGCCTGGGTCTGATTTTCACGCCTTTGACAACAACAGAGCGGCTGCATTTTTCTTGTGTAATCTCTTGCAGTGTCCGCGTGTAACAGAAAGCCTTGATTTTCGTTTTTTCTCCATTAAAAACCTTTGAAAAATAGAGTCAAAGGTGTCTGCGCAGCGTTACGACTCAAGGTCAGTGCTAAGTTAAAGTGAAATATTCATTTTTTTTTTGTTGTCTTGGGGCTTTTATGCCTTTATCTTTATATCGTACAGTAATGGAGAGAGGCAGGAAGCGATGCATTGCGAAAGAGGGAAAGACAGACTGGACCTGGACCTGGACCTGCACCACTGCAGCGAGGACAATAGCTTCAGTTCTTACAGTAGAATCAATGCATTTTTTTTGTTGTGCAATCTCTAGCAGTGTCCATATGTGACAAAAAGCCTTGCTTTTTTTTTTATGCCGTTATGAAATGTAAAATTAATTCTCTGCAGGTATTTTCACACACAAAAAAAAATAAAAATACAGACACAGTGCAGACAAGGTTTGTTAAAGCGAAATATTCGTAGAAAATCAAAAGAAGAATGAAAAAAAAGGCTTTGTCTAACGAAACAGCAGTAGGGTTTTAATTAGGGATGCACCGAATATTCTGACAAAATTTCGGCCGAAAATGGCCCAAAAATGTCGGCAAATTTTCAGTTTTCAGCTGAAAGACGTTTATTGCTGAAACAGGATGTTGTGTTGATGCGAGCATCAACCGCAGTCAGCACGGGCATGTTTGCTGTGTGGACGTATTTCAATATATAAAGTATTACATAAACATATGATAGCGTTCCAAGCGAGGAAGTTTCCCAGTGATGTCGCCGGTGCCCATTACGTCGATCACGATCGACCGGTAGATCACGGGCCATTAAGAGAACCGTCATTCTTAAAGAGACAGCGCTACTTTTTAATTTTTTATTATTTTTTTTACAAAAATAGAAACAAATATCCTCAGTCTAACCGCAGTGGATCGATGCTGATTTCCAGCTGCAAAAGCTTCTTCTCCATTATTATTTAACATGAGTGAGGTCAAGTTTTATTTTACATTTTATTTTGAATTTTATTTTATTTTGTATTGTGCATTGTTGGAATGTGCTAAATAAATATTTTCAGAATTTTGTAATTGATTTATTCTTTGAAACATTACTGTTAATTGATGTAATTGCAATGTCTTGATTTTAGAGACAGTCATAGCCATAAATGCAATGGTTCTAATGGTTGTCATAATCATTTCTTTCAGTGTTTCAGTTTACGGCCTTGAGTTCTCCATTTTCGGTTTCGGCCAAGAATTTTCATTTGAGTGCATCCCTAGTTTTAATTATGCCTTATGTTAACTGTGACAAGGAAACAAGTTAAACACTAACAAATGCATTCATTTCAAGATGTTCCTTAAAATTTAGGTAATTTAATAGAGAAAGAAATATTTTAAACAGCTGCTTCTACATTGATAATCATTGGCGGGAGCGGCATACATGTTTCAGACAGACTCCAACTCCAGACTCCAACAATCTCAGGTCAGCGTTTGCACAGTGAAACCAGAAAGCCTCATGAATACCAAGCACAAAGACGTATCCTGTAATCCTCGATAAGAATGGCTTTGCGAGAATAAAACAAGGATTTCTCTTTCTTAACTGCAAATAATGGAAGATGACAGATGTTATTCCATTATCTCCCACAGCTTAGAACATCCCCATCCTCTTTCTCTAGGCCAATATTTAAAGTATTCATAACTTCATTGGGAGATTATGTGTCTTCGTCGTGTGCAATCTGTTGGTGAAACACTCAGTGGGGCACGGGTGCATAATTCTCCGCTTCCCGTCTAAATAACACAGAGATATGCTATTAATGATACATGAATGTGATTACATTTCCGAGAGCATCTCGCCCCGATTCGCCAAATGAATGGGGAAAGAGAACGATGGGAACACAGCGGGCATTAATTAGCCTCATCCGCGAGAAACGGGGCGTCTGTTTTGCAGCAGCGCTGTTGCTTCGAGTCGATACGAGTCCAGACTGGCGCGGACAAGTTTCTTCAAAATGCTTTTCGACTGTCGGGTTTAGTAGACGTCACAATTTAATGCGTCTTCCCAGTGCAGGCAAAGGAAGACTCATTAAGTTATTTAACTCTCTGTCACACCGAGTGGAAAGCACGGAGTCTGTGATGCCAGCACAGCATGTAATGAATGTCAAAAGACACAGATGGACAGTGTATGTATGTATATATGTTGATGACTGACGATAACCAAGCAGTCACGCTCCGTGCCGATGAGAAAGTGCGACTTGTCCGCGAATGCACCGTCACTGCTCTCGTAGCCCCAGAGCAAAGGAACGAAGCCGAGGCTGCTGATTGCACTGCTCAGCCGCTCTAATAAAATAAAGATCTACAGCAGGCTTTTTCCACTCTGTATTAAAGAAATCCGCCTCTTTCTTCTGTAATGAAGAATTAAATCACAATGGCCAGTGGAGTGGAACCTCATTATCCAAATTTCAAACATCTTAACCGAATGAGCATAATGAATCAAAGTGGCTTATGTAAAAGGATAACACAGAAGAGCTGTAGTCTTAACTAAAGCTCTTGTACCATTGATTAAAGCTGGTTTCCTCGCGCTTGCACCTCTGCGCCGGCGTCCCACCTTAAAACAGAGATGCAATGCAAAACAGATACTTGCGAGAGAGCCAAAGGAATCTCAAAATATGGAAATCGTGAATTTTTGAGCCGTTCTTTCTTTTCCCAGGCCGAGAAGATGCAGGACAACAGAAAGCGCTTACATGTTGGTGTCTGCAGCGGCCACTGGCAGCGTCCGAGTGGAATAAATCAAACAGCCGAGACACATTAAGGACAAAGAAAAGCAGAGCACGTGTAATAAAATATGCAACATAAACTCCATTGTCCCAGTCTTCCACAGTATTCTTCCGTTCATCACTTATGTCTATTGACATCATACCCGATACAGCTGGGAGCGTCTCTGGGGAGGATTTAAGACGGATGCATACATATTTTATCAGTTCAACTGCCTGTCTACATACATGTGCACACACACACACACAGGCACACACAGGCTAAAGGACGCCACATTTCCAAGCCTGAATAATTATACCTTCCACAAAGACAGAGATTAGAAGGCTGCAACCCTAAGCCTATTTAGGCGAGAGTATAAATATTTAATATTTCCCTAAAATCACTTTACTGGCATGAGACTAAACAATGTAGCCATACAGAGATTAACCTCTCACTGAGTACAGAATACGTAATGAAACAGGAATTATTAAAAGTCTGAAAATAAACGGGACAAGGCGAAACTTGAAGCATTTCACATGTCTAGTAGGGATGTGCGATATTTCATCGTTTACGATATATCGTCAAAAACTTCCCCCACGGTAAGAATATGTCATCCCGCGATCAAAACGATAAATTCCTATTGATGACGTATATATGTGCACGACACACTCGCAGCCCAACACATGTGGAATATTGACAAATTGAAAATGGCGGAAGGCGGAGCACATACGCCGGCCAGCGAGGAGCTCGTTCCTAAATGAGGCTCCACCTCCATTATCTGGTTTGGTTTTATCCCCTTAACGCCTCAACTAATTTTTTTCAATTATATAAAGAAATGAAATATTTGTATTTTTGCTTACCACTCGGCTTGCAAAAGGTTCCTAGGAATTTTTTGAATGTGTACAAACCGACATTGGAGTATTACATGCGTTATTTCGGCTGCAGTCTGAACGGAAACAGTGCGCCGCGAATTAGCGACACTAGCCATGAAGGGGTTAAAAAGTCTGACACGGAGCACGAAATTACAACATGGAAGGTTTGCAAACAAATAGTGCATAAAAAGGACAGTAACACCACTAATTTGTTCCACCAATTCAAACAAAAGCACAAACCAGAATATGAAGAAAGCTAGAAAATGCGCATGAATGCAGAAGCTGCGTTGACTTCATCCAAAGAATATGGTAAAAAACTTGCCAATGCATTAAGTCAAAAAGATTAGACTGAATTGGTGTTTATTTATCTGCATTTTTATCATTACCGTGATAAATACCAGAAATTATCGAGATACATTTTTTAGGATACATTTGTTCTTCTGCTCAACATAAGACTCGAAAAAATGCACAGGTTTAGCTTCAGATTACAGTTATTCAAATGTTTGAGTATGTGAATGACATGAATAATGCACACCGGCCGCAGAACTTAACTGTGCTAGATAGGGATGCACCAAATATTCAGCCACTGAAATTTTCCGGCTGGAAATGGCCAAAAAGTGCCAGTTTCGGTTTTCGGCTGAAAGACTTTTATCACAGAAACAACACGGCCGAAACAAAATGTTGTGATGACACAAGCAACAACTGCAGCCAGAATGGGCGTGTCTGCCATGTGGACGTATTTCAATATATAAAGTATTATATAAAAATTACCCACTGATGGCGATTTGCAAAACACGATGGTGAAATTTCGAGAGGCATGCATCTGCAAAGAATTTCTCCACGCATCCCTAGCGCTACAGAGATTTCAGACCAGTCTTTCGGACAATGTTCTACACCATGAAGAAGAAAACACCAAATACGCAAAAATCTTTTGAAAGAACGGTCTTCACTGCTAAAACAACCTGCTAAACTCAGGTTTCATGGACCCACAATTAATATATGAATTAAATGACAGTACTTTCAGGGTTTTGTTTACACTCACAACCAGGATGGAGCGAACAAGATCACTCAATAAATGCACATTTATTGCGTTTTATGAAGGCAGACAACCACTGATCTCATTGAAATGCTGAACAAAGCTCAAAGCTTCAGAGATGGAAGATCAACTTTCACATAACATGTGTCCAAAAAAAAAGAGATTTAGAGACCAAGAGATCAGAAAATTACACAAATTATATCTGAAAGCCGGGCGTAACATGCAGCACCGGCAAACTGATAGACTGAATGATAGGACGCGTGAAAGCTACAGCAAACAAGGCAGTAAGTTTATTGACTGCACTCGCTGGTGCTGCTATGAAAATAAGGGTAAATTGTGATGAAGGTCAGGGCTCTGAACAGACCCGCTCTGGATAACGAAGGCCTGCGTAATTAGGTTTCTTACCGTAGCGAAACCTCCTAGCAGACGACTTTCATTCCTACAGCTGGTGATTACACTATCCATTTATAATAGATGCAAATTAGACTCAGTATCTGTACCCATGCTGGTTTTTGTCAAATTATTGATGTGCCGTTCTACAAGAACTAGAATGTACAGTCACAGAGGACGGAGGGAAACTAACACAATGCCTTGTATTGATGTGGATCATTCAGAAATGCATCCTTAGCTGTGAAGATGAGTATGGTTGACAACAGGAATGGCTCCGGAAGATTGAGGCAAACCTTTATTGGAAAATTTAGATACTTCTTGCTTATACAGCAATCAGCCATAACATTATGACCTAATAATATTGTGTAGGTCCCCCCTTGTGCCTCTAAAGCAGTTGCTATTTATCGGAGAATGGACATGGGCCTTCTGAAGGTGTCCTGTGGTGTCTGGTAACAAGATGATGTTAGTGGGGGGGCCTTTGAGGACTATGGGTTGAGGTGTTGGGCCTCTGTGGATCATCCCACAGACACTTGATCAGTTTGAGATCTAGTTAATTTGGAGGCCAGGTCAACACCTTGTGCTGTTCTTCATGTTTTTTGAGTTGTTCCTAAAGCAACTTCTGAAAAGTGTGTGGCTGCATCCTGCTGGGGATGACTGTTGCCATCAAGGGGTGTCATTGCTATGGGGTGGGGGTGCCTGGTCTGGTCTAGGTGGGTGCTACATGTCTAATTAACATCCACATGAATGGCAGGTCCAAAAGTTTCCCAGCAGAACACTGAATTGTCACAAGATGGTCAATCTAGGTCAATAAAACAACACAGCAAGAGCTAACACTGCTATAGCTCCAACATCAAATTCTGAGGTCTTCAGCCTTTAGAGGACTGAGAAACATAAATTAGTCACGCCAAGCATCAATTTAAAACTCTTCAGTGTAAATTTAAAGTCCTAGAACCCAGTCTGAAGGTGCACCGCCTTTTAAAACTCATCTTAAACACGAGTCGTCTCTAAACCTGCAACCGAATGTTAATGAGACGCCGGCCGTGCGAGTAGATGGCGTGCAGGTGCAAGTCTGTCATTAATATCTCTTTAATTAGTGCTGGAGGAAAGCAAGGCTGGATTGATTACTCTGATCTCTGCCCTCTTTCAAACGTCTGACAAAGTCGCCGCCGTCGCCTTCCTCCCCTACTCGGAATGACAGCTGAATTATCACTTAGCTCACAAAGAGACGGCTCGTTCCAACATGTCAAAACAGCCACGCCGGGCCATAGCCGTCTGATTTCACACCACAAATCGCCGCGCCTGCTTAGTATGGCAAATAGCTATTTCATTACGAAGCTTTCTGTCTGCCTCCCTCTCTTTCTTCTCACTGATGTCCTTAACCAATGACACCCTAATTCATTCGCTGCCCCATTTCGGCGGGCCTGAGTGTTCGTCGCCGATGAATTCGGGGTGAAGAGCCTCTCCTCCGGGGACCGGCCGTCGCTCACACACCTGGGAGTCTGCCCTACTATTACGCATGCTATTTGCACAAATTGCTCCATTTGTGCTTGAACGTGAAATACATTTCCCCCCGAATATGACGGGAGACTGCGCCTATTCCCTGAGTGAGCAGTTGAGACGTGAGGGGTTATTTTATTCCTAAGTAAGATTCATCCCCTCTTTGTCATTAGCCACGAGGAACACGCGAAGAACGTACGAAGAAAAAAAAAAAAGCAGGTTGTTGATGAGAGATTGCTCTTTCTTGGTGGATTTCAAATGATAGGGGATAAAAAAATAAAAAATAAAATGCCATACAAGAGCTCATGGAGCACTTAAGTTGATGACATGACTGGAATAATAGCTTGAAAAAAAATGAAACAGATAAATCAGTAGCCTTTAAACTTTCTAAACTTAATCCTTCATCCCTTACTGTTGGTTATAACGACAAAAATCCAACGATGGAGCTTTGTGAGTTTGAGAGTCGTCCCAAAACGACCTGAAGAAGACCGAACGACGCACCATGAGCAAAGACATAGAAAAGAAAGAAAAACAACAACCCGGCAACAAACACCTCTTTAGCGATTAGCGAGAATAACCAGAGGAAACCGGGCCGGTTCCAAATGGAAAGCATATCGGTGCAGGATGAGCGCGATACAGCGGCAACCTGAATAAAAGAAAACTAGACGGCCACCATTAATTTTGCAAGAGAACACAGGAGCGGAGAACAGGAAGACAGCAGCTTTCAGAGATGTTATTTTGGGATATGTCTGCATTCATCCTACATGAATCTGACGGAGGAAAGTTTGCGCAAGAGAAAAAGGGTTCAACCAGAGCAGACTGATGCTAAGCTAAATCATAGACGCAGCCAAAGCTGAAAAGTACAGAGGAGGTTTGCGAACGTCAGCGTGATAATGATCCAAATCGTGCAAGTCACCTGCTGAAACAGAAACAGAAACCGCCCAGAGCACTGACCTCAATCCCAAATCCTACCACAGAGGGAGAAAAGCAAAACAAAAAAAAGCAACCCCTCAGAATCTAGTGTGGGAAAACTAAAAGCTCTGCCGGCTAAAACGTGGAGGGAACTTTCACCACAGCTATTATGGAAGCCGTTTGATTCCATGCCCAGGCGATGCCCAGTTCAGCAAGCTAAATAATAAACATGCAAATGTGATATTTAGTGAGGCCACAATCTGGTATCCAAATAATCCCCCGTCTTCATCTGCTGTTTTTGGAAGCTAACAAACTGGTTTTTGTGGAATGTTTTGTGTTCACAAAAGTGCCCGTGCCATCCTTTCTCAAAGTAAATGTCATTTCCTTTTCAGTTTTTTATCATCTAGCGCAATGAAATTCGCTCATTCTGTGTGCAAATCCTTTCGGGGCCACTGTGCAGGAAAGCTCGCCTTTCTGTCATTGTGTTTACGCGTCTATAGCCAAAACATAAGGGAAATACGAGGAGATTAATAATCCCTCGGGGCTGGCAGAGTGGTGATGCATTACAGTGAGCCACTGCCACAGTGAAGGCAGGGGAAACAGATAGGACAGCGCAGACAGTGAGTGATACAGAGGACGGCAAGGAGAGTAGACCTGGATCGTTCTGTACAAACAGAACGCTGAACTTTGCCAGCATGACCTGAACTCCTGGACATAAGGTCATGCAGAAGTCTGAATCGTGCTGATTTACACCGATCAGCCACAACATTATGACATTACAGAAGATGTAAGTAACATTGACCGTCTTGTGAGAATTCTGCAGGGAAACTTTTGGACCTGAAATTCAGTCATGTGGATGTTACTTAGACATGTAGCACCCAGCTAGACCTGACCGAGTACCCTCACCCCATAGCAATGACACTCCTTGATGGCAGCAGCACCTGACACAGGCACACACACATAAAAACGCTCAAGGAACAACTCAAAAACGGTTGAAGAACAGCAGAAGGTGTTGACCTGGCCTTCAAATCCACTAGATCCCAAACTGATAGACATGTAGCACCCACCTAGACCAGAACAGGCACCCCAACCCCATAGCAGTGACACTCCTTGATGGCAGTAGGATGCAGCCTGACACAGACAAAAAACTTGAAGAACAGCACAAAGAACAACTCAAAAATGGTTGAAGAACAACAGAAGGTGTTGACCTGGCCTTCAAATCCACTAGATCCCAAACTGATCAAGTGTCTGTGGGATGATCCACAGAGGCCCCTCCCCTCAATCCATAGGACCGAAAGGCCCCCAGTAACAGCATCCTATTGCCAGACACCATAGGACACCCTCAGATGGCCCATATCCATTCTCTGATTAGTCATAACTGTTTTGGATCGAGACCTACACAATATTAGGAAGGTGGTCGTAATGTTACGCCTGACTGGTGTAATTTGCAACACCCGGGCAGCAATACTTCTAATATTTCAACAAGTTCAAATGTTACATCCTAACTGTATTACTTCGACTAATTTAAAGTCGTGCAGGTAACTCCAACCAGCAGCCGTACACAGATTGACATTAAATTCCAATTAAGTGACTAATGAAAAAGGTCTCTCCAGCCCATTGGTTTGAGAACTGTATATACGATTAAACAATCCCATGGCATAATTAATCTAGCTCTGCTGGTAATATACCATAAATGCCCATTGACCTTGGACCCGTTTTCCATTCCACCGGATCCCGCGACCTCACTGTATAATAAATGCACGATTCTCGTCACCTTTTAGTACACCAACACCATCCTCAGTCCCGCTTGTTAAGTTTGCTATTATTGCAGCTGCCGTACCGCTCTCCCTCTCTCTCCTTCTGTAGCTTAGTGCCCGAGCCATTTTACATTTAAATTTGTCGAACAATAAATTATTCAGTGATTTAATTCCAAAGAAAGTGGCAAATATTTCTGAGAACACGCAAACCACCTACCTAGCCACGGGTGCCATTACCCCACCGACTTGTTTTCAAATTACATCCACGACAGGGTTCTCATTAATCTTTACGCGTTTCAAAAAGGCTCCGGGGTTCATAATAAAAATAGATTCCTGCATATATGATACGACAGTGATCAAACAATCAGGTGGGGTTATTTCTGGAGACTCATAGTTCTGTAGGATACAGGAGTTTGCCGAGATCACACAGTCCGTCGCAGTAGCGGCAGTGCTTTTATGTGTTGTCTGGTCGCTGACGACCAAAAAAATAAATAAAAATAGGAGTGGATGTGGACAAAGAGCTTCAGAGAAACCTCAAATTGCATATTGAATTCTAAAAGCACACCACCCTCAAAGGCAGAATCCTGGCAGATCCCTCTCACTCGCGCTGCCAAATCCCACACAATGGTAATTGCTTGTCATATTTGGGAAAATTATGTAGAAAATACAAATGCTTTATAAAGCGCCTCTAAAATTCCATTCAAGCCAATTTGATTCATTTTCGGCCCGCTCCATCCTGGCAAGGTGCGCCGGCGTGGCCGCTGCCTTGATTCCTTTCAGGCGCACCGCTTTTCGGTGTCGTCTCATTTATCGCGTCTGAGCCCCGAGCTTTTCAAACCCACGCACGACTATCTCAAATTTGGTTCTTTGTTGTTTGAGGATCTTTCTTGCAAACTGACAAATCAAATGTTAACTCTGAGAGACTGCTGAAAAGCGTGCTATGAAAATACATCTCGCTGATGGGACTCTATAAACGGGGCATAAAGGTTGCATGTTTGGGGAAATCGAACCTTCTCTGATGCCGTTTTAAGTCCTGGTAATCTCCATACAGTAGCTCTTTATTGTCATCAGTGTGGAATTCATTATGCATTTTGCTTGTAGCCTTGTTCAGCAGATGAAGATGTCATGCAGGGTTTACTTGAAGCAGTTTGTGAGCATCACACTCACCGTCCGTCCTTAAAGGGGAAGTACAGTTTTTTACACCCTGGATCTTATTTCTGGCATAAAATATGATTGTTTACTCACCCATATAACTTTGGTGTCATTTCGAGTCATTTATTGCATCAGACATGGATTGAAGGCCACACTTAAGTCGTTTTTTGGCAGGTATTTTTACAATACAACATGTTACAATACAACATGAAATATTTATCAATGTTTGCATATATAGTGTCCGTATATGGGGCTTGGTGCTATGCCCAAATACTCAACCTCAAAGTACTCAAACTTAAAGGGGAGCAACTGTTTTTTTTACAACCTGGACCTCATTTCTGACATAACATTGCAAGATCGTTCACTCACCCGTATAACTTTTGTGTAACTTGTAGTCATTCTGGAGATATTTTGATCTACGTATAGCCATATAATGGGAGTGACTGGGGCACCGAAACGCAGCATCTAAATAACACATTATCTGCCATGAAACTCCTTCATTTCACCCACATTTCGTTGTGATACACTAGTGCTACTCCCCATTGAGTCTGGAGTTACCTGCCAAGTTTCGTGGCAGATGATGCGTTATTTAAAGGCTGCGTTTCGGTGCCCCAGTCACTTTCCCTATATGGATATACACGGATGTAAATATTGTCCGAATGACTTCAAATGACACCAAAGCTATATGGGTGAGTAAATGATTAAAAGAAACAAGGTCCAGGATGTTAAAAAAAAACAGTAATTCCCCTTTAAGGTAAACCACCATAATAAAAATGCAACATCAGTTCTGCAGATGGTCAAAGAGAGTGGTGCCACATTTACTAAGACCGCAGAGATAACATCTCAACTGTCAGAGGCTGCAAGTGCGGACAGGACTCCACAAATGCTCAGATCCAGGAGCACGGGAACAAGATGGATAGAGGCCACGCGGAGAAGCACAAGCCCTGCTCGAAAGGTCTTGAGGCATTTCTGATTCATGCGAAGCTATCAGGGATGTCTCGAGAACACACAATTCTGAAATTCTACACGGGAACAAGATGTGCAGCACAGCAAGTCCTCTAAATGCACCAAGAGTTGCATATAGAGACATTCTGCATTTGATGCAATCAAATGCTCAAAAACAAGACACAGAGAACACACTGTGGGAACACTGACATTTTTATGATGGCTTAGGGCATGGAGAGCTGCTTTTTGGGGAGCAGCAAATATAAAAAAGTTTAAAACAAACATACAAGTCTGCAGACATCAAGATGAAAATGAAAAGCAGACTATTCATTAACAGGCACTGCGGTAACCTGGCTGCTGTAATTAGGTGTCCACGCAGCAACAACGCATTGGACGGTCAGAGAGCTATTGTTTGAACTCACGCTGGTGGGAGGAGGAGAGGCTAACAGTTTGGTCCTAGATCTTCTTAGAAAATCATTTTCACATATAGACCCCACTTGTGATAGATGCGGGCAAGATCCAGGAACTCCCCTACACATGTTCTGGACATGTCCAAAGCTTTGCGCTTTCTGGCAGCCCATCTTTGAGACCTTTTCTAAGATCTTTGCAAAAAGGCTTATACCATCTCCATTCATTGCACTCTTTGGTGTAGATGTAGGTGTAGACAGACTCCCATCTAGAGATGTGTTCTCTCCTAGCTAGGAGACTGATATTATTGAAATGGAAAGACCCAGCACCTCCAACATACAGTCATTGGGTTAGGGAAATCATGTACCATATCAAGTTGGAGAAGATCAGGTACACAATCAGGGGGTCTGCTATAAAAATGTATAACATATGGCAGCCTTTCTTAATGTTTGTTGAAGATATAGAGGCAGACAATATAGCACTGTAAACCTCTGTTGTTGTCCTCAGTCTGTTTTTTTGTTATCTGGCTATGTGACTTCTGTATATTGAACTATGTATTTCATACTGTGAACTCTGTATGTCTGGTATTTGTGGGGGATGAATGGGATTTATGGTTCGCTGTAAACTATAACTTGTAAACTAAATAAAAAATACCTTGATCAAAACGAAAATCATTTTCACAGCGGACTTTCCAGGAAAAGTTGGATATTGTGAGGAAAGGCTGCCTAACCTGGGGGAAAGGGTGCATCCGCCACGTTCAGTTCAGCAAATATGAGCGCTAACCTTAGCTAACAGGCTACGACTAGAACGCCACGTGGTTTCTTAAGTTCTGGTGGTGTAAAATGAATTATATTCACATATTTTATGTATGTTTTTGCCATTTCTTTGGGTTGACATTGATGCCTTTGCTTGATTTGACGTATGTGGCTGGATCTGCAACGAGTGAGAGGAGACTTTCCGGATTGTTCTAAGTGAGTTTCTTGCTTTAGCAATATGAGATACCTGTCTACGATGCAACGTCCTGTTTTATTGTATATCTGTATGATGTTGATAGTTTCTATAGCAGTGGTGTCTTAATTATCCTATTAAGATGTGCTTTTAATAAGGTTTGAGGTCACTGAAGGCCTAGGTGGAAAATGCACGGCCCACCAGTGTTGTCTTTTGGATGCATGTATGACAAAGGTTAAGAAGCCATGCTCTGTTTTGAGAGAACAGATCTGCTACAGCCATAACGGATGATACGGGTTTAGAGTGAGAAGAGTTTATTTGTAGTTACTATTGCCCTTTCCCGGAGCATCTTTGTCGAACAGTTCATTTTCCATTTTACTTCTGCCTGGAAGCAACACTTTCTGCAGATGACCTGCAGATTGCAAATTACAGCGTCTACCACACGTTGGCCACGATGACTTATAGTCCTCGCTGCAGCTACTGTAACACTCATTCATCATCCAAGTTCATATTCACTGATCTGATGGTAAACCAACAGATGAGCTCAATGCTGCTCCTTTTTTTGTCCCACTGAGGGATTTATGCAAACAAATAACAAGCCTCTTTATCACGAAACTCAAGAGCAAACCGGGTACCTCGGCGTTCGGGACTAATCCATCAAAGCGGACCACTTTTTATCTTTTATAATTACTTTTCATATTCTGGAACGGAGGGTCCTCTCTCTTCTGGTTTGCCAACGTTGCTGGCAATAATACCCAACGAGTCTTGCGGTAATCACAACGTCTGAATAACTGTTCGCTCAGTTATTATTATTATTTTTTTAGGTTTTAGGTTTTAATGAACTGTTGCAGGGAGTGTTGATAAATGGACACGGTGCAGATCTAATCAAGTCTGTCGTTTTTGTGTAAAACGGCAGCAGTCTACTGCGACAATGAAAGCCGCCTACGTCAGGAACGTTTGACAAACCAAGAGCATCCTTCACAAATGCGCCTGATAAGACTGTGTACACTTGAGGAGCGCGTTGATGGCATGGAAGTAAAGGAGTCAATGTGTTTACTCAGTCACAGAAATGTGACCTGACAGAGGCTTATTAATATTTTCTCTTCTCCAGGGGTATGCAAATGCACCTTGTCCTCTGCAAAGTGTTACTGAAGACCTTGCTCGGCGAGATCCGCGTCGCAATAACTTACTGTACGTACAGGTGTTTGCGTGTGATTGCGTGCGTGCCTGTGTGTGTGTGTGTGTGTGTTTGTGAGCGTGGGTGACAGAGGTAGCGAAGAGGGCAGGAGCACGGAGCGACAGGAAAAGACAGAGCTGAGCGCAAAGGCATATAATCAGAATTCAAAAGCAATCATTTTTGTTCTCAGCTCATAAAGCCGTCTGCGGTTGATGGGTAAGGCAGTAAAAATCACAGGGATGAAGGTAAAGAATAGATCTGAAGGGCTCGCAGCGGCGCTCAAAGCCCACGCGGCAGCGGGCTGCTCTCGGCCGAGGGTTGACCTCCAAATGTGCCACGAGCCGAATCCCAGACGAAGCAGTTAGACTGAAGCGAGCCTTATTTTAAGGAGAAACTCGCGGAAAAGACCGGGAATTTGGATGCGGGAGTAATTTGTGGCACGCAAACTGTGAATTAACTCACTGAATAAACAAAATCAAAGTAATGCGCCGTGACAAAAAAAAAGCAACCGCAGAGGTCAGCTTGGGCTCTGAAATAAATAAAAATCAATCGGTTTTAGAAGCCGTGTAATTAATCAGGTAAGAAGGAAATAGTTCTTTATTCATGAAACGGTCATTAGTTGCGCCCGTATCAATATGAGACTGAGACAGAGGTCAGCTAAGGCCGCCTGAGCGCTGCAGGAAGGCAAAACTACTGAGAAAGAAAAGTCTTTAACAGGGCAATGACCCCTAAAATGCTAATTTTGAGTTGCTTTCAGGCATAACATTATGACCACCTTCCTAAACCAGCAGAGAATGGACACTGAGCTTCTGAGGGTGGTTTCTGGCAACACGATGTTGCCTTTGAGGACTATGGGTTGAGGGGAGGGGTCTTGAGTGTCATTGCTATGGGGTGGGGGTGTCTGGTCTGGTCTAGGTGGGTGCTAAATGTCTAAGTAACATCCACAAGAACGAATGCCAGGTCCAAACATTTCCCAGCAGAAGACTAAATTGTCACAATCTTAGTTACTTCTCCTGTCAGTGGTTTTAATGTTGTGGCTGATCTGTGTGTATCTCGAGCTCATTAAAGATCAGAGGGAGCTGTGAGGAAAATAAATGTCTACCTTTGCCTGTTGTTTCCTCCTATACGTCTTTCCGCAGTGTGTTTTTTTTTGTTTTTATTCTTTCTCCAGTGTGTGTGTGTGTGTGTGTGTTTGTGTGTGTTTGTGTTTGTGTTTGTGTTTGTGTTTGTGTGTGCGTGCGAGCAGGCCCACTGGTGCAGCTTGCCCCAGTCACAGCAAAGTGTTATTCAGAGTGCCACTGTCAGTCCCTCTCAGTCCCTGGAGAGGCTGTGTGCCCTCCTTAAGCCCTTCAGCAGAGTCTGCAGGCATGCTCGAGATGGAGCTCGCACCGCCAGCACAATTCCCCTTTGTCTTTGACTTTCAGACTTTTCTTGGCAAAAAAATAAAAAAGGATCACAGCGTGAAACTTCAGCTACCTGTAAATGAGTTATAATTCCTGGCTCGGTCAAATTTAGACTCATGACAGTGTGGAAAATTTACGATACGAATCGTATCTTTGAACATCCAGATTTTCAAATTCCGTCTCAAAGTCTGATTTTAGCAATTTGGTTTCATTTGACTGTTCTGATTAAGTCCTCGATGACTCAGTGAACTTTTCGCTTTGCAATCTTTATTGCCGTGCGGCTTAATGAAATCATATTTCACACAGATTTACAGTGCGACTTGGACAGCCACTTACAACTCGCAGCTTAAGAGTCGAGCATTTTCGCACGTGCTAATTATGTAGGAGGACTTCTGGGAGAGCCTTGTGCGTATGACGGCGCCTTAACAGAGCAGGTTGTGATTCCTTTTACACACCGAGTACGAATGTAAGGGCTTCGAAACACTTTGAGTGCGGCGTCAGAGCTGAAGGAACATGCACGGAATATGTTACGGTGAGAAGCTCTGAATGCAAACTAAATGATTTTAACAACACATTTACACTTGCACCTCCACAGGGGAACGGTGCCAACGCTTTAAAATATCCGACAGATCAATATGAGCCGCTGCACGGCCGTGTAAGCTGTTGCAAAATGGCAATGGCAGCTGTATTTACCGTTAAGGTACAAAAGAATGATGAAATATAAACACAAATAAGTAAGTACGAAATTTAAAAAAAGTAAAGTGATAAGCAGCTACTCTTCTGCTAGTTTTTTGCAACGTGGATGAATATTTTTCCAAATCTGAGGTTGTGGACGAACCATAGATGACACCATCCAGGTCAGAAGACATCATCTGGGGTCTGTAGATTGACCTACAGACCCCGGATGATGATAACAGATAACTCCAGACTCAACGGGGAACAGCGCTAGCGTATGATAACAAAATATTGGTGAAATGAACGAGTTTTGCGGCGGATAATGCGTTATTTAGAGGTTTCGGTGCCCCATTCACTCCCACTATATGGATATACGCAAATCTAAACATCTCCCGAATGACTACAAATTACACAAAAGTTATATGGGTGAGTAAAAGATCGCACTTTATGCCAGAAATAAGGTCCAACAGCAAGGCAACAGTGACAGAGGAAAACATACATCTGACTAAAGTGTACATGTAGAATCCTACATGACACTGGGTTACGCTCATTTGCACAAGCCCCTTCAATAAGCACTCAAACTGAGCAAAACATCTAAAAATAAAATAAAGTGACTGAGGTGTCTGAGATGCTGCATCCCATTCCAGCGTTGCTCTTTTAATTTATGTTGTATACCCTAATGCACAGAGGAGGTATGCATTAGTATTATCACTGAAGCTACGCCACCGCTCCAACTATTTATCTTCTCCCTAATCTCGTTTCCTCGTTGCCTCCCCTGCGCTTTATAAATACACGCACACCTTGTAAAGAGTCACCACCTTGAGCACAGAGCACACTCCTCATTCTTTTTTTTTCTTTGCGGCTTATTTATAATGCATGGGCAGCAGAAAGAAAAAAATAATAATAATACCCAGGGGTAAATTATTTTTTGGATCAGTAACGTATCCAATGATAAATGATGACAAAAGACAAAAAAGGTTTATTTAACTTAACTTAAAAACTTCCTAAATGTTCACACCTGGCAAGACACTCGTTCAAAGTAATATAGCCTTCGGAGAGACATCTTTCATTTGAAGACGTTCACTTCCTGAAGCAACTGGATAATTGCTAACTTGGCAAGAACACCCTAAAAACCTCTACTCAAAAGCAACCATTCAGCAACTACTTCCAAGAGGAAGGAAAATAAAGCGTTTCAGTTCTGTAGTTACTGGCACATTTGATGCTGATGTGGCTACAGGCTTTTTGGACTGCGGGAACTTTTTGCGCAGGTTGCGAGAGAACATTCAACGCCTGATGTAGTTCATATGCAAACCGAAAACAGTTGTAGTTCTTTGGAATATTTTGTATATTTTTGTGTTGTTTGAAAAAACTATCAGTAGCGAATTACAGGTGAGCTAGCCGACCATCGCCGGTACACATGGTGCTCAGAGATGACATCATCCAGGTCAGAAGACATTATCCACCGTCTGTAGGTCAATCCACAGACCCCGGATGATGATAACAGGTAACTCCAGACTCAACGGGGAAAAGCACTAGTGTAGCATAACAAAATATTGGTGAAATGAAGGAGATTTTTTTAAGTCTCTAAATGTCCACATCCCGAACGACTACAAATAACAGAAATAAGGTTGTAGGGTTGTAAGAAAACAGTTGTTAGAACGAAAATAAAGCGATTCAGTTCTGTAGTTACTGGCACATTTGATGCTGATGTAGCTACGGGCGTTTCTGGACAAAACAATTGTAGGAATATTTTGTATATTTTTGTGTTGTTCAATTATCCTGAGGAATCTGCGCCTACTGCACCAACCACCACAACAAATTCCCTGTTGCATGAACATAGCCATGTGGAAATAAAGTCAGTTCTGACTAAGGTTTTAGGTGTAGGCGCTTCCTTTCTTACCACAACAGGAACTTTGTGTGTAAGCAGCTCCTCTGTGAATGGTTAACCTCACAAGTTGTTTTTTTTCCAAAAGCCCATCCTATCGAAGTAACCCAAAGGTTCTTGACATTGGTTGCTGAAAGTATAGAAATTGGAACAATCTACGTCTTCTTGGCTGAATAATTTCGAGTGGAGTTGGTCGGCTCCCGAATCCACCTGGGTTAAAGATTTGAATCTTCTCACTCTATCAGAAATCGCGAGTCTTGATTAACCTAGATCCTGTGAGTCCTTTGGCTGGCTACTGCTAGGTGCGTAAGGTGAGTTAGCGGACTCAGGTTGATTCAGCTAACTTGCACAATTTGCAACAACACTGACTCAAGTGACTCAGATGGATCATTTGGCGAGTAATTTCGCAAAATGAACCGAATTTGCCACTGCTAGATTTGAGCTTTGAGCTACTTTTTTTCATTTTATTTTTTTCTCGCTTTCTGCAACAATCCAATTAGTTCAACACTGCTAAACACACCACTGTCACATTTACAACGACAGCTGCCATACAACATTTGCTTGCCGTTGAATACACTGGCAGCCCTACTGGTAACCGGGTTAGGGGCACAAAGGCGACCGTCAACAGCTGTCTTTTATTGTATTAGTCACATCAGTGTGAATTTCCTTCACCACTCATTTGACAAGCCATTAAGCAAGTGTTTATAGTAAATATTAACCCTCGATGTGTTCTACGTCTAACTGCAAAACATGAGAAGTAAAAGGACGGATTTTTAACACCGAAGGGAAAATAAATAAATAAATGGAAACGACCACAAGCATCTGTGGCATTTTCCGCAATGCACGGTCACCCTGGTTCCCCATTCTCCTTTACAACAGGTTGGCTGTCAGGAGGCAGCTCGTCTGTAGGCGCCTCAGTAATGTCCAGGTGGGACGTCATTAATGCGCCCACACATTTGAGGCACTGTTGGTAGCGGACAATGTATTGGGGATTTTGTATAGGAGGACGATCAAAGTACAAATGTTCCGAGTCACAATGAGGAACAGGTACCCAAAGAACAAATAAACAAATTCAAGATAAAAATGTGATTTCCTTTCATTGTTCATATCTCAAAGACAATATACTGTACGCAGTACATCTGATCTGACTGAGTAACTCATCCAGACGATGACTCTGAATCATATTTCCCTTCACCACCCTTCCTTTGGGCTCCCTCCTTGCCTCCTCCTCCTCCTCCTCCTTCTTCCGGCTTCCTCCCCAGTCATTTTCTGCTTATTAGCGAGTCTCTCTCTGTCAACCTTGTCCCATCTAATTCTCACCCAATTACAATCTAAATGAACCACAGGACTGCTTAACTTGCTTTGCCTCTTCCCATTGTTTAATTTGTGACGGTAACAAACCCTGATTAAGCCTCTGCAAAGGTTCATAAATTAGGCATTCAAGACCGAATTAATCACTATTGCCCGGGAAGATAAATGGGCAATATTCAATTTTTCCATATGGATCCCACTGACAAGAATAACACGCTTTGAAAAGAACACCTGGCCAGCGACATGTTGACCTGGCATCACAGACTTCATGTGCATCACCAACAAGTAATATGCAATTTCAGGATTCTGTCTGAGCCGTCTAAAAACCCTCCATATACGTTGTTTGCACTAAAGCAGTTTTGACCAGTAGCATCTGCATTCCAGCAGCAAAACTGGGCCAATTTGATTAATGTCAGCATCTCAACACGAGACTCCAGACGCCATAATAAAGACTTGCCAAAGAATGAGAAGAAGAGTGGAAAGGAGAGTCAAAATAAGCTGTAGAAAAAAAATAAGGCAGGGTGGCTGAGGTTGGGAGGAAGTATAGGGGGGGAAAAAAAGTGACAATAAACTCGAATCATGAAAAATAGAAAATGAGAGAAGCAGCCAGCCAGTAGCAGCGGAAACAGACAATCCCAAAGAGCTCGGCTGATCATCATCCAAAGGAAAAGGAGAGCACAACAAGAAAATGGAATGCAACTGCCTGATTTTGACAGTGGGTCTAGTTTAGCATACAAACAGGCAGCGGATAATTAGTCTCAAGAGGGGAATCAGAAAACTGTGAGTGGGAAGAAAAGAACAAAATACGGCTGTCCTCAAATGACAGGGGGGCAGCCACTTTACAGGCCTTGTTGGCTGTCGGAGACTGCCACCCTTCCCTCTGCTTTACCGTTACATCACTTTTATCTTATATGTATGGAATAATTCATATGTCAGAATATATTCATTATTAAAGTCTTTAAGTAGCTTATCTTGTTTTGCTGACCAGGTACCAGAAGAAACCTACTCCTGCATCAAATAATGTATCATCAAGAATTTAAGGCAAAACTTTGGTCTGGTTTCCTTCCGTTGGGAACCGATTATGCCCTGGCAAAGATCTGACGTACCGATCATGATGCTTGGGCGAGCTTAACGTGGCAAAAGTAACAGCGGAGTAGTCGAGGACATCATCTGAGCACCACTGAGTTGAATCCGTTTAAAACAAAACAGCAGTGACAATGTAACTGAGGTATTTCTTGAAACCATAGACTGTATAAATATGGGCAATGCGTCGCAATTGATATGGGTGACATCCTGCTACTACAGCAATATTTAGTTAAAGAGGAACTACTATTTTTACAACCTGGACCTTATTTCTGGCGTAAAATACGATCGTTTACTCACCCATATAACTTTTGTGTAATTTGTAAGTCGTTCAGGAGATATTTAGATCTGTGTAAATCCACATAGTGGGAGTGAATGGGGCACCGAAACGCAGCCTCTAAATAGCGTATTATCTGCCGAGAAACTCCTTCATTTCACCAATATTTTGTTTACTGATAATTTACTACTGGTTTGTCCACAACCTCAGAATTGTAAAAATATTCAGCCATGTTGCAAAAAACTAGCATTAGCGAATTACAGTTAAGCTAGCCGACCATCGTGGGTGCACATGGTGCTCAGAGATGACATCATCCAGAGTCTGTAGGTCAATCTAAAGACCCTGGATGGTGATAACAGGTAACTCCGGACTCAATTGGGAATAGCACTAGTGTATGATAACAAAATATTGGTGAAATGAACAAGTTTTGCGGCAGATAATGCATTATTTAGAGGCTGCGTTTCGGTGCCCCATTCACTCCCACTATATGGATATACGCAGATTGAAATATCTCCCAAAAGACTACAAATTACACAGAAATAAGGTTGTAGGGTTGTAAAAAAAACAGTAGTTCCCCTTTAAGTATGGGTACTTTTAGGTTGAGTTTTTGGGCTCATCACCAAGCCCCATATACCGACATGGCAAACATCGATAAATATTTCTATCATGTTGTATTTTTGCATACTGTCTGAATCCTGTGTTCCTGCCAAAAAAAACGACTAAAGTGTGACCTTCAATCCATTCCTGATGCAATAAAGATGACATCTGCTCTCACGCTGGCACAGTTATCATGTACGTCATTAACGCCGTCCAAAGTGCTGATGTAAAGTAGTCGCTGTCAGCCACATTACTTTCCCGCTAGCCTGTTATCACCTTCCCCATTGTAATGACTCGCCGCGAGAACCGGCTCACATCAGTGAGCAGGAAGTGAATCCGATGAAATGGAGATGGCGTCGATGGCCCGAAAAACTTTGAATAACCGCTGTGATATTTGCAAAATCCCTCCTCTCTTGACAGCAATCAAGGGTCTGGAGAGAAAAGCACTAAACCCTAATCATTGTTGTTCAGCAGTCATCAGCATGGGTGATTGTACGGAGCAGTTTGCGCATTTAGACAAACACGCTGACATTCAGATCAAATGGAAATAACTCACACAGACACAGGAAGAAGCTAAATGCAGAGATAAAGACCGCAATCCATCATGAGGCACGGCTACAAATGAACACGCCTAAATTATTTATGCTCTTCTGGTGCCCCCATAAACTTCCTGTAACTGCATACTAAATGTTGCCTGTCAATACCCGTTGATATGATATTGTACGGGAAAAGGTGCTGCACATTCGGCGAAATGCTCACAGGTTATTGAGATGTGGCTGCGTTAAAGAGACGCATTTCTGCCGTTTTCATCAGCCCGCTCCGTCAATTGTGAGTTCATCTGCATGTACACACCGTCGGCACTCGCATCTCCGAAGAGACGCGGGGTGTATGGAAACATCTGTCGTGGAAAGGGGCTCACAGCGCCGTTTCCCATCAGCAGAATCGTAAGAAGCCGGTGAGCAAAGCAGCTAGGAGAGCAATCACCGCGTGAGAAGGTAGATTTCTCCACATAATTCGACGTTAAAGGAAAACGACTAACAAACATCTAAAAAGGAAAACAACGCGCGGCGGCGGGTGCTAGATAATAAACACGAACGAAAGGATTCCTTAGGGTCGGGTTTGGGTCATAGACAAACAGGGAAACAGCGCTTTACTCCGAAAAAGAACACAACACAACATAATGCTTCCAGATGAAGAGACTTGTCAAGAAAGCAAGCAGCCAGACCTGGAAATACTGTTGCAGCTTACGCAGAACCGGCCTTATCTGGTACAACTCGTATATTGCCAAATTGAACCTGCTAAATAAACAGTAAATAAATAGATCGCTCAGTCTCGCGGCCGTGCACTACAACGCAGCAAAACGGCAGGGCGAGAAAAAAACATAAGCGAGTCTTGGGTCATATATATCACACACAAGAAAGGCTTTATCATCATGAGGGGAGGGGGTCGGGGCGATGGGCACACACACAGCAAACCCTCCAACGACTCGGCAAGCGACTGAAATGGATTGAATTAGTAGATGCTAAAGGCATCAAGAGTGTGGAGGGGGGAAAAAAATAAAAAATGACCTGCCTCTCTGGCAGCCAGAAATAAAATGCAGGCAGTGCACCTGCAACAACCGAGGACTCAGACTCATTTGTGGCACCCCCAGTCCTCAGCAGAGACCGCAGTAATGATTTCAGTCTTTATCCGAGACAGATGAAACTGCCGAACATACAACAACAGCACTGCGTTGAGAAGTAACCGCAACAGGGTGATCGTGCAAAAAACTTGGTAGGAGTGTCATAATTTGCAATCTGGTTAGATGTCCGGTGCGCGTCTAGTCGAGTTTTAACAGCCACACTTGCGAAGGAGGAGGATGAGGAGGAAAGGATCTCTGTAAGGCGTAAACTATCCGACCAATCGCGAGGCCCGAGTCAAGCAAACATCACTTCATCGGCTCTGACAGCTGGTTGGCAGCTGAATAATCATTCACCTGAGAAATATATTTTTCAGCTTAAAGGCAGGTTGTCACTTTGAATGAGCGATATCAAATGTTTCCACTGGTTGTCTCGAGGGGGGAGGGGGTAAGGGGGGGCGGCGGGATGTGGTGGAGCGGAGTTTCATACCACGAATCGAAGCTGCACTTTTCGCTCTCAAACAGCGTCAAATGCAGTAAACTAACGGGTGCCAGTCTAATAACTAGTCGCTAAATGATCTCCTGTCATAGAGACATGCTTTCAGATGCTTTCAAAATTCAGATCTGACACGCTTCCGAGGACTTTTCTTTTTCTTTTTTCCTCCCCCCCGAGGACAGTGAAGCTATAAATGCTATGCGGCCGAATTTTTCATATTGTCGCAGTTATATGATTATCTGAGTTTTTCCCATAAAAGGCTGCGTGGTCCATTTTATGGGAGCCATTTAGATTTGAATTACTTTCCAGCAGCATTCCCCCAGTAATCAGAAAGCCAAAGTGTATGCCAGAATAACGGCGGCGGAGAGGAGGAGAAGGAGAAAAAAAAAAAAGAGAGAGAGAGAAAAGATTTCGTAATGGAGCACAACATGGCATATTTTGAAAAATGCTGTTTGGTTTGAACACAGTAAGTGGACTCACATTGATCGATGTTCCCGTCCGCTTTCTCCTTCCCCTGCAAACAGAGAACACACACAAAAGTGGTTATTACAGGCTTGGAGGAGTGAGACAAAAACAAGACCTTTCTGCAGCTTTTCGTCTGCCATTCGTTACGGCGCCTTTTTCCGCTGTTCCGGGCTCGGAGACGACGGCCGAAAACAAAGGTGAACAGATGGAGAAGGATCGTATGGAAAGAGGGAGTGATGGGGAATATATCGCAGATGACAGCAGAGAAACAAGAAAAACACGTCAACAAGTCAATTCAATCACCCAAATTTGAAACAATCCTCCCAACAGGTTGGAAAGGTATCAGGTGTTGCCATATTTTACTTGAATGTTCAACAGGATGTCAAACTGTTGACTGATTTGTCTGTCCCGTCTGCGAATATGTGCTTGGAGGACGGATGGTGTCCAGCAGTTAAGTGCAGGGGAGGGAAAAAAAATGTTTTCCAGATGCATCACTGAGCAGCGTCGGGAGTAGCAAGTAAAATGCGAGCCAATATTCTGGCTTCGTCTTCCTGCAAAAGATGTCAGAAGTGATGAAGATGTTGTGCGGAAGACAACACGGGTGACGCCATGAAACTATCCTCTGCATGAATTATTAGCTTCAGCTGGATGGACTGACGGTTTCTAAACCTTACACATTTATTTCTGATGAGTCGCTGCCTGTAGAGGCTGATGAGGATATTTGCGGGGACACGTTTAAGACACGCACACATCTAAGAATCCAGACCAATAACTAAACACGTAACAAATTAGCTGTACGGCCGAGAAGACGCCGTTCTACGAAAGTCATTTCCTCTCCCCGGTGTGTTCATTAGGCGTCCTACGGCCCTTTATGCATATGCATTGGGAATACCCAGATGTGGCCAAATTATGGATCTCTGACTTTATAAGTGACATGCTGGGAGTTTCACCAATCAGCCACAACATTAAAACCAGATAGGAGATAGGAGAAAGAAAGAAGATACAATACAATGTTCTGCTGGGAAACTTTTGGACCTGGCATTCATTGGTGTGGATGTTACTTGTAGTACCCACCAAGACCAGACCAGACCAGACCCCCACCCCATAGCAATGACACTCCTTGATTGCAGTCGCCTTACCCAGAGGGCTGCAGCCTGACACAAATGGCCACGTGTTTAAAAAGTGTGTTATATGCGAGTGTATTTGTATTCCATGACGATGCTTCGGGCCATAAAACTAAATATGTAAAAGTAAAACGGGGAAACAACGAAATAACTGTGACATAAAAGGAGACAATCTGGTTTGTCGGCAGAAATCCAGCTGACCTGCATCTACATCTACATGACTGTATTCAGGAAATCAGAACCTGGTTCTCCACCAACTTCCTCAAACTCAACAGTAGTAAAACTGAAATTCTTCTCATTGGCACCAAAACCACCCTATCCAATATAAATACCTTCTCTATTCATAGTGACAGTTCCCCAGTCTCCCCCTCTCCCCAGGTTAAGAGTCTGGGTGTCATCCTTGACACCACACTTTCTTTCCATTCTCATATTAAAAACATCTCCCGTCTGCGTCCATCCCTCTCACCTGAAAATACTGTCACCCTTGTCCATAGCCTGGTCACGTCCCGTCTAGACTATTGCAACTCCCTCTATTTTGGGTTACCTGACAAATCCATCCATAAGCTACGACTGGTTCAAAACTACGCCACATGCATCATGACTAGAACCCCCTCCATAAGCAGTGGTGGACAGTAACGAAGTAAATTGACTTAAGTACTGTACAGTTTTTGAGTATCTGTACTTTAGGTGTGTACTCTGTCCACCACCTTCAAATCTCAACTCAAAACATTCATTTATTCAGACAGGCCTACTCCATTCTTCTATCTCCCATGCTATCTGTAATTTGTATGCAACTATATGTTCTATATTATGCTTGTGTGTTATTCTGTTTTTATGTACACGTTAGGGTTATGTTCAAGTACCTCGGCGTGCTCCACATGCTCGTCAGCGACCGATCACTTGTGCACGTCAAAGAGCGAAGGCTGCTGCGCAAGTGCCCCCCAACTTGAGGCGCAATTTAACACGTCCGGGCGATACAAAGCATCGACATCCTGTTTAAAAATAGAGCAGGAGAGGCCCTTCCGATGCTACGCCACTTCAGAGAAGAAGCCAATAATAACGTGGCAGCAATTGAAATGCTGTGACATTTTGCATCGCTGTCCCTCAGCGTGGATGTCACCGGTAATGAGGCTCGGTGATAAAAACACGCGCGCGTCTTCCAGGCCCTCTTGGCTTCCCCGGAGACCGAGAGTCTCACGAGAAACACGGGAGCTTTAGTGCCTCCTGTCATTGCCTCCGTCTTTGCTCCTACATCTCTATCCCCCCCCTTCTCCTTCCCGCTCTCTCTTCCTCTCTCTCCCCCCTCCATCCTCTGCCATCTGTCCATCTTAATTGCAGACGTGCTTCCTCATGATGGCGGGATAAAATTGAGTGCGCTCATCAGCACCGCCCTCCATCATCTTGAGTGCCGCTGTTTGATCAATTGATTAAAGAATCAAACCAAGCATAGAGGTGAAAGAAAGGCTGTGTGTTTCATTCTAAAAATACTTACTATCCGCTGCTTACCGTGACTCACCGGGCGCTTTATACATTCACAGACTTTTCGTGGACGTTACTTTTGCAATAATTCAAAACAACAACCGCGATGCGACTCGATGCAAAGTAAATGCCGACCACCGCACACGTTGATTTGGAGGCTTTATTATTTTTTTCGCTCTCTCTTAAGTGCGGCAGCGTCTCTTTCAGTGGGCGGAGAAAATGTAAATAATTACCAGCAGAATTCCACTTGAGCAAACACTTCGAACCCACTGGGGCTTCAATTAGGGAGGACCCGATACTTCCCTCTGCCGTGTTTCCTCCCGTGAAGAGAGGCTGATTATATCTGTGTATTTTTTACATACAATTCCGGCGGATTATGTCATAAGTAATGACAAAGCTGAGAGATACGCTTGATAGGAGAAGGGGAAGATTAAATGGCTTTTAGCCTCTCGAGATCGAGGCTTGTTTGGTTGACTCGCGTCTCCCTTCACCCCCAGGCTTACGGCGCACACATCTCCGGCAATAAATAAGACGCAGGACAATTATGTTTTGTCACGCATCAGACGTATTATTTTCAGGAGTAGGTTTGGGGACGGGGGCGTCAGAGTTCATAATATCCTTTTTGAACATACTCTCCCACATGAGGAAATGTTTCTCATATTAAGCAAACTTCCACAGCTCAGAGAGCTTCGTTCGTTAGTGCTGTTAACCCCCGGAAAGGTAAAATGCTGTCAAAGGAGGAAAGAAATTCACGTTGGCTTGCGACGAGTTCATACTGTGGCATCTCTAACCGTCTAAAAATGGGACAGGGAGAAATTCAGTCAAGCAACCAAGAATTACAGCTCATCACAGATGATCTGTAAGGATCAGAGTATGCTGTATTTCATGCTTTACGTCTACATGAGAAAGACATCAGGAGAAGCAATGAGGACTGGAATAACTGTATCGCATTTAAGCTTTTCTTTTTTTGTGTGAAACAACAGTTGAACAGGATTTAGCTACTTTTAAGTACTTAGAGTCAATGTGGATTGTGGATTGTGGAAAAGAGGTCAACAGGCGTGTAAAAGCGGCATGAAACGGGTGGAGAAAGGAGTCAGGTGGGTTGTGCGATACAAGAGCAGCAGCAGGAGTGAAAGGAAAGGTTTATAGGACAGACCGGTGTGAGCAGAGACACTGTACGGTTTAGAGACAGAGCTGGACGCAACAGACCTGAAGGAGGACCAGGACAAGCTTGTGTGAGATGCTTTTGGAGGTGAAGTCCAGGTTGAGATGGCTTGGACGTGCTCAGAGGAGGGACAGTGAATATTTTGGTTGAAGGATGATGAGGTTAGAGGTGTTGGGAAGGAGGTCAAACATACGGCCCGGGGGGCTAAAACTGGCCCATCAGATGGTCCAATCTGGCCCAGGGGATGAGTTTTGTAAAATGCAAAGACATGACTTGTCAATAAAAGTAACGGTTTTTCTAGGGTTTACATTGTTTTAGTAGAAATAAACAGAAATGGCACTTCTTATTCTTAAGAAATGTCTGGTTGCTCCTTACATGTATTGTTTTACATTAATTGTCATTAAATGTAAATATTTTCATAACATACTTAATCTTCTTTGCACTAAAACAAAGGGAAAGATTTGGAGATGTCTTCATTTATATGTCAATATGCTATTGTGTTACTGGTCCCACCCCATTGTATGGTGGCCCTTAAGGTCTAAACACAACAACATTTCGGATTGCGGAAAGGGGAGGGGCAACACTTCTTGTTTCTGATTGGACAGAACCCGACAGTGTAACGTAATTTCCTGTTTCTACTCCGCTGTGCACAAACTTGGAAAGAATGGAGGACGAGATGGCATTAATAGAGGAATATTTTGAAAGAGGACATACATATAATGTCATTCTTGATGCTTTCAACCCATCATGACATTAACATGTCCCTCAGAGGCCTGAAAGCACGGCTGAAGGAGTTAGGACTGAGGAGACGGGGCAAGTACGTCCTCATCGTGCATCCCCTCAGCCCATTTAAATAATGCCAATGCATTTCCACAAGACGACTCATTATTCGCATCACAGTGTCTACACTTCGGCGTAGCTGGCCATTCACAAAACGTTCTTTCTTGACTGGCAGCGAAACAACCAATCGCATCAGCTTATATTTTAGCTCGGGTTCTGTCCAATCAGAAACGAGAAGTGTTGTATCTACCCTTTCCGTAATCCGAAATGTTGTTGTGTTTTCTGTAAAGTTGTTATGTTTTGACCCCTTAGGGCCACCGTACCATTGAGATGTATGTGGCCCCTGAACTACAATGAGTTTGCCACCCCAGGCCTAGAGGAAGAACAAAGAGGAGGCTTATGGATGTAGCGTAGGAGGACATGAAGGTAGCTGGTGTGAGAGAATAAGATTTAGAGGACAGGATGATACCCCCGAAGAGGAACAGACAAAAGGTAAAGGAGAAGAACCTTGTGAGCACAGGCGTGGAAGTGAAAAGATGTGTTAATGACGTCGAGATAATGAAAGAAAAAATACTGCCACAGGTGCCAACCACTGCATGTGCAGTCAAAGCCTGATTTATGCGGTTCCTCCACGCCATGGAACGCCATTCGCGTCCAAAAACACGGAGACGCACCGTTTCACTGGGTGTTTGTTCTTCACGAAAACAAAATTAAAATAATACATGGGCACCATTGTTTAATTAGGAGCAGCTCCACAGACTAATAACGGCAATCATTTTTACACTATCGCTTTCAACCACGTCCTCCTTCCGTAAACTGTTTCACAGAGATGCGTTTTTAATTGGTTTTGGACGGCGGCGGAGCTCTGCGGCCTCTACGGAGGAAAACACCGAATCAGACATCCGCTGCTGCTTTGGGTCTTTTAACCGGCTTTTTGGCGACTTTGACGAGTTTAAATTTAATTGCAACGCGGGGGGAGTAGTTACGTGACACAGCGGATCAGAAACTAATATAATCGGCGGCTCGGAAAGACTCTTCTGTTGTGACTTCATATCCTAAAGTAGCGGTCATGACACTCTGAGCTGATTCAAGATAATAAAAATAAAAAAACGCTCAAAATGCCAGGGTATTGTAATGTCATTGATGTTAAGGCCTGTTTCAGATTTGCAAGCTTTATTAGGTTTTGAAACTGCAAACTCAATAAGACGGCTATTGTCTATAAAAAATAAAAATAAAATTAAAAAATAGTACAAATCTCTGAATGCCATACGGATGAACCTTGGATGCCTAAACACCCACACAGAACAAGAATCTGACATCGCTGCACAGAGACTGACATTTCGAGGGAATGCAATTTGAACAACAGGGCATTTTAAGCCGAGCTGTGTCTCCTTGCTTTGCTAAGTGAGCTGCTGTGCTGGCTCCTTTCATTCAAAGACTCGTTTGGCTGTACTGTCCGCGTTTACCGTAATTTCCAGAATACGTTAATAAAGACGTACAGAGGTGGGGAATACGGTTTCTCCCAGAAATCTCTACGCTACGTATACAGTTTGCCACAACTGCCACACCGCTGCAACGTTTCACGGCGCAGAATGCATCGTAAGTTAAGAACCTACAAGTGCAACCTGTACGACATTCAGCCACAACATTACCACCACTAACAATAGAAGCCAATAACGCTGACCACAGCAAACATGTCCTGCAGTTAAGTACAGAGGAGAGAGGGAAGAAAACAAAGTGATTGTTTTCCAGATGCATCACTGAGCAGCGTCGGGAGTAGCAAGTAAAATGCGAGCCAATATTCTTTCTTCATCTTCCTACACAAGATGTCAGAAGTGATGAAGATGTTGTGCGGAAGACAATACGAGCGAGGCCATGAAACTATCCTCTGCATGAATTATTAGTTTGAACTGGATTGACACAACGAGTGGTTTTATAAACTTCAGCGGTTTCTAAACCAACAACTAACACACAACAAATTTGTACAACCATTTCCTCACCCAACTGTGTTCATTAGGCGTCCTACGGTCCTGTAACATGTCCTCCAAATTCTCTAGATCCCAAACTGATCAAGTATCAGTGGGATGATCCACAGAGGCCCCTCCCCTCAACCCTTAGAACCCAAAGGCCCCCCACTAACATCATTTTGTTCCCAGACACCACAGGACACCCTCAGAAGCCCCATGTCCGTTCTCTGATGACTGTTTTGGAGGCACAAGGGAGACCTACACAATACCAGGAAGGCGGTCGTAATCTTACGCCTGATTGCCTATTGACTGACTCAACTAAAATGAACATCACTATTGACGTATATACAGAATGAGCATCATTTTGCTGTGATGGCTCGTTTCTATACATATATACTGTTCAAATAGCCGTGCAATCTTTGCCGTCGTGCAAGTGTGCAGTTATTCCCCTGTGCAGCATCAAGCTTCTTAATGAGCATAATGAAAATCACCCAGGAGAGAGAGAGAAGAAAAAAAAGCATTGACAACGTCTGCAAGTGGAAATACCTTCACAGGTATACGTCTGATCATCCTAAAATAGAACTACAGCCTAGCAACTGGCAACTCTTTTATCTGCAGCTGGGCTAGTTTGCCTGTCCAGTGATACTGTCCTCTAAACACATAGCTATTTGACTAGCCATTAGCAATAAGCTAATATTTAGTGATGCGTTATAAAGCAAGCATGTGTCTGTGGAGGTTCTCAGTCATCCAGGTCACGGTTATCCACTAAAACACTAGAAATTTAGGAAGCTCAATAAAACTGTGTTGTTAAAAGAAAATTGCACTAATTTCACAGTGTACTTTGCAAATTTTAGAGTTAATTTAGCAACAATGACTTTCTGTGTTCACGTTCATTGCGCGTTAACTTGTGCACTGTTGTTTTCTCACGATGCCGACACGCGCTACGTGTCCCCCAGTGCGCCATATTGCCTCAAACAGACAAATCTCCCATTACGGGAGATTGACACATCCAAAACGGCTTAATCTCCCAACTATGATTATCACACGGCATCGTAGCAGATGGTTGCTCTGAGCTAAGCCAGCGTTCCTTACTATTACAATTATAGCAGAGAGGAGTATTATTGCCTCGAATCATGGTAACCACTGCATATGCTCCGTCTTACTGGAAGTTCTTTTTCAGCTCTGAGTACAAATTAGCAAGAGACAACCGGAAAGAAATTGAGAAGCGACCCTCTGGGGACTGAGACAAAGTAAAAAAGTAAAGCTTTAAAGGGCCAAGTCATAATCAAAATGTAAATGCGGCAGGGATAGCCTCACTACCGAAAATTAAAGTGCAAGAGAAGAATGTGCCGTCATGTGGGGACGGGTCTTTTCATTCTTCTCCTTTTTATTGTTCCTGTAGTTAGTCCTTATTCATTCAATGTATAACCCTCTTATGCCTAAACCTTTAATCCAATGAGCACAGCTCTGTCTTTCTCTGCGGTTTCGGGAAAATCACTTAGCCGCTCTCCTCTTCGTATAGAGGCCACTCCCAAACCCAATCATGCTGTCAAATGTGGAGCGTGTAAGAATTTACCACGAGCCTCATCAGGGCTGTTTTTTCCGCACTGCGAAGGACGTACGGGGATTGGCATATACTGGTGCGTGGAAGACTTTACAGTAGATAAAGTAAGTTCGGATCAAAACACAGCTCTTTGTGCGTCATGTATCCTGCAGGTTGTCGAGCGGTTGATATCAAAAGGCTGTTTTTTTTTCTTTCCCCCTTTTGCTTAATTTTTCACTTTCGCTTTTTCAGTCTGCTGCACATCCTCGGAGATTGCATTTTCCCTCTGTTTACACGTTTTGTATTGTTTCAGGGCATTTTAAGTCCTAAAAGAAATTATAAATAAATAAATAAATAAATAAAATAAAAAAGTGGCGCTACTTGTTCTCTCCCAAAGGCTTTTTGAGAATGCATCCTGCATAATGTGAATTCATGGATTTGCACGCTTCACCCCAGGGTTGACTTTAAATTCTGGCGCCAATTGACAGCTTTTTTAAGTTCCATTTCTGGCCAGATAGAAGGATGGTGGGATGCCTGGGATTTTTCTTTTTCTTTTTCTTTTTTTTTTTGCATCTAGGGATTTCAGGGGACAGAACCACCACAGCAAAATGGCATTCCAGAGCAGACTGCCAACTTGGCAAAGCCCAAAGTGAGTGAGATTTAGAACAGACCGGGGGGGGTGTACATGCTTCATTTTGCACAGAATTAGAGCAACCACAGGGCTGCGTGCATGTGTATGCATATGTCTGTCTGTGTATGTCTTTTTGACAGCCTATTAGTGCTTTATGTTTTGTGTACGCACAGAGCTTTGGTTTTTCTCTTGCAGGCGAGGGCCGCGCTGCCCCACAGGGCTAGTCTTTTCGATTCCTCTGTTTAACTGATAATTCCCTCGTAAACCATCGCGACAGATGCAACTAAGCGAGCTAAGTCAGCACTCGCCCGGCGAATGTTTATGCAGATATCTCAAAACTGCTGTAAAAGTGACGAGCAAACAATTGCAGGGTTCAAAAACAAAGCACAAACAGATGAAGGTTGGCAAATGTGGTTTTTGATTTAGCTGTTATTTGCCAAAAGTGCAATATGGACCAAATGAAAGAGAGCAGGGAGTATGAACAGCATGTGTACCAAGTATACAACTGAATGTTATATATACCGATCAGCCATAGCATTATCCTAAATTGTGCAAGTCTCCTTTGTGCATCCAAAACAGTTCTGACTTATTCTTTGCGTCCTATGGGTTGAGGGGAGGGGCCTCTGTGGATCATCCCACAGATACTTGATCAGTTTGGAGGCTAGGTCAACACCTTGTGCTGTTTTTTGAGTTGTTCCTAAAGCGTGTGCCTGTGTCAGGGTGCATCTTGCTGGGGATAGCTGCTGTCATTGCTATGGGGTGGGGGTCTGGTCTAGCTGGGTGCTAAATGTCTAAATGGCATCCACATGAATGAATGCCAGGTCCAAAAGTTTCCCAGCAGAACACTTTATTGTCACAAGATGCTCAATGTTATTTATTTCTCTCGTCGGTGGTCATAATATTGTGGCTGATCGGTATATACAGTATATCTCCACAAGCCGCTGCTCGGTTCCAACCCGAGCCGTGTCTGTTTCTGCGAGGCTAGCAGCTGAAGCTTGAAACTCACTTGTAAACGTATAAATAACGAATGCCTCCAATTACCGACTGTTAACTTCAAATAATTTCTCAATTATGCAGCTCATTTGTCACTGGATAAATCTTAACACGTATGGATCATAAATTTTTTCGCGTGTGTAATTAGAGAGAGGGAGAGACGCACACCCGGAAGATGTGTAGAAGGAAGGAGGGAGAAAGTCTCCATTCAGCAAAACAAACGGCGTAATCACGGTCCGATAATGCGCAGGTTAATGACGGCAGCCGCGAGATCGGGGAGGAAATGAATTATGACCGAGGACAAAGTTGCGTCAGTGGTAGCTACCTTGAGCGGGATGCCGTATGTGACATTAGATGTGAATATACATAATCCAATAAATTAATTAAGGTGACATTTGGATGCTGTGCTTGGAGCACGCATGCTGCTTTGCATCTTCCACCGTCTGCAGAACATCAGGGCATGATGGGAAATGCCCGGCGATCGGCGGAGACTCATTTACATTTACAGAAACTTTTGATATCATTAGTCTGATTTTTACACATGATTCTGTTGTCATAGCCTGAGGGTCTCTATAGAAATATGTTTCCAGATTAAAACTGCATCCTTCTGTGCATAATTAAAATTTACATAAGCTGTATTCACTGTATTTTGTGCTCAAACTCAAGTAATAATCAAAGATGCAGTACGGTTTCCAGTTCTTGCACGGGCACACATCAGACTGTTTCTATAAATTCTATGCAAAGGTCAAAGGTCAGAATATCGGCTGAGATGCATAAGCTTTTCCCGTGGCGCAAACTGCAGCAGAGGTACGTTCGGCGGTTTCGCGAAAGTGAAAGAAACTGACAAGCAGCGTGTTTTGTCAGATTACTTTTTGATTCATTTTTCCGTGCGACCTTGATTTGATTTATTGTCGATATGATTGTTTTACCGCACATCACTGGAAGTGTTTCTCTGGCTTGACAGGGAGTGAAGGTGATGGCCTCAGTGTTTGTTTGCGTGTGTTGTATGTGTGGAGGGGAGTGGGTGGATGGCTGCGTAGGACATTTACCATGGAGTGCGGCTCCTGAAAGGAGGTACGTGACATCCTGGCTGTATCCACGCTGCCTCGTCTGCTGCTCTTGTGCCCTTCAGCCAGCCAGCTCCCTGACATCCCCAGCAGGGCGGCCACAGCCACAGCCCAGACACCCATGCTGCCCATGAGCGTTATCTGAGAGGAAGAGTGAAGACACAAAGCACACAAAACACCTTAGACTGACTCCGGCGCAGCAAGTACAGTTTCGACAAAATAAATAAATAAAACACAATAATAGCCCTTTTAACAGCCTGCGTTTGGATAAAATAGGTAATCATTAAATGAACCACGCTGTGCTGCCGTGCATTGTGCAACTTCATCTGTAAATCTTCACACCTTAGCTGTGATTTTTATCTAACATTATTTTATTTCCATGCAAATGTGCTTTGATGATTTCATTTGAGGAAAAAAAATATAATAATTGAGTTCTTCACAGAGGAGATAAAGACACATCACATTAGGAATTCACTTGCAATGCACTGTGCAATCATGACAGTGTCCAGAATTAATTGCAAAAATACAGGAGAAAGTTAAGGCAGAAAACTGCGATTGCAAAGCAGGCTGTTAGCATTTGCTATTTTCAGACGTAACAATAGTAGAGGTCAAAAACTGCAAACTGCAAGTCTTCTTATTTAAATAACAAATACAGTGTCATATTGGTGCTTCCAATTTATTTGCACACACCTGGATTATATTAGCTGCCTGAAATGATATATATAACGCATGCTCACAGACCAAATGGAACCAGGATTACACAACAACTCAGCATGGACGAGCATGCACACACAACATAATGCAGCAATGCACACATCAAAGCCTGCACTGATGGGGATAATTATCTGTATTACAAAGGACACAGAAAAAAATCTTTTGAAGTCTACAAAGAGACAACCCTTAGAAGTCGCAAATGGTGGAGCGCCGTGAAAGCTTAAAATATAAAACCCGGAAGATCGGTTTCGGCGCCGCAGCACGCACACAAATCTTGTGGAAATAACACGCCGAGCAACGCCGCCTGCACATCATGAGCAAGTTGAGTAGATGCACCAGCAGATTTCTTCCAAATAATGTGAATCATGTAACAATTGCAAGCATGTGTTTAATAATTTAAACGTTAAAATGCGTTTTAAATGGCGGGGCTTTGGCGAACCTCGTCTCGGGAAAGAATGAACCATTTCAGCTGGGATCAGATGATTAAAACATATATTTTTAACGATACAATTTTATGTTAAAGTAAAGTACAGCAAGAACTGCAGACACATTAAACAGCAATGTTCACAGACACATTCGCGGCAAGAATAAACACATTTTTTCAGCTTTATGCAGACCATTTATCTAACAGCAGTAGTATTTAATATGGGAATATTGTGCTGGGTTTATAGTGCATTCTGATGGTGCGCTGTTATTGTGTCCACCCCTGTGTTTACCCCGTGGTGGAAACTGGAGTTGGGCATTGATGAGAACTATTTATAGGAGTCCATCAATGACGTCTCCCCGGGTCTTATCATACAGGGCTTTACAGTTGTACTGTGTGACAGGGCAGTTTGTTATGCGTGTTACTGCACTTTCAGGTAATGTGTTTATTGTTTTTATTGTGGTCTTATACTTTATAATGTGGCTTTATCGCGGGTTTTACTGCAGAGGCAGCCTGAAAACAAATTTCCCTCAGGGGCCCGTAAAGTTTGCAGTCTAACCACAACAAGGGCACAAAAACACATGATGCATCTCAAACAGTGGAGGTGTTTATGGTGTTAAATGTATGCAGCAGCCATTCAGCGGACTGTTGAATGTTCCAAGGGAGGCGTTTTCACCTTGACCTTGCCGGCCCTGGTTCTACCCGGCAGAAAGTTTATTCAGGGTTTAAAATTTAGCAATCTGTAAATTAACCAAAAAGTTCCCTGTTTCAAGTTACTTGTTGTAAAAATTTTTTTAAAAAAACACTCAGCCAAAATGCACACAGTTCACACATCCGAGCGACGCAATAGGCAGCGCTTACAAGCTTCTCGGAGATCAACATACACAGTACATATACTGGGCTGGGTTTTGTCATATCTGACACTCGGTAATAAATGCACCATATGTTCATGAGCAAGCTGTCGACTTCGTCTGTCTTTTACGTTTGATGCTGGGCAGGTTGCAAACGGTGAGTTTACCGGAAGGTTTTTCATTAAAAACAGCTGCTCGCTGCATCTGGGACTGATATTAATGAAAGGAGAGACCCAGAAAACCATCACTGATCAAAAGTACATTAAAATGCCTTGTAGAATTACCTGGAACTGAAGAATGAGGGGATCATTCTTGGAGGGTTTATTAAAGAATGACCCCATTGAAAGTATTATGAAAATACTGATTCATTCCATCAGACACTGTGTTTCATTGTCTGTTTCATTGCTGGTAGGGGTTGAACAACTTCGAAGTCGACTCACGTGTGGTGAAAGTCGAGTTGAAGTCGACTAGTCTATGACGTCACACACAAAAAACACAGTAGAACGCTTCGGAACAAGGAATTCTATACTGTTGACCTGGGTTGTAAAAAGACACTACGGAAGCTCTTCTGTAAGGTAGTTGAAGCTTGAACACGGGCTACTGTCGGCTGCAGCCCATGCTAGCACAAACACCGTCAGTCTGGCACTTTATGCGGCTCTCGTATTAAAAATAGAAGTTAAAAACACGTTCTACAACCACAGCTACAATTTAAAAGAACACGACATATCGGCACCGTACTTCAAAACGTGTTTTAACACAGGATAATGTAGCCGCGAAGTATCTCCGAATCTTTTTTTTTTCCCGTGTATATCAGGTCTAATAGGTCTATATCTTAAATTCACCGACAAACCGTTGACGCGCTGCCTCCTTCTCCGTTACCGCAAGTATCGAAGTTGTTAACTGTCTACCGTTGAGGAGATCGTGCCGTTCCTCTGCTAGCGTTAGCTGAAGCCTTTTCGGATATTGCAGTAGTTGCTTTTGTTGTATTTCAGGACTGACTTACATTATTCTGAATGTCACGGTAGAATGGGCTCCATCAAACCGTTGCTAGTTTACTGCAATTCTCCGAGGCGTCCGTGTTATTGTCACGTGACCTGCGACTAGTCGACTTCCTGCTTGAAGCGTCATGGCGCAGCAGTAAAGTCGACTAGTCGACACAACTGCTACCTAGAGATGAGAAACTATAAATGTAGTAGAAAGGTAAAAAAAAGTGAGAACCGTAAGTTGCAGCTATTATCTCTGCGGCAAAATACACAAATAACGCAAGCACCGTCAGCATCAGCATCACTAGAAGGAGCCGCCAACATTATTCAGCCAGCTAGCCGGGGGCTAATGGGACCCTCGTAGATGAGAGCTCACCCTTATGAAATTAAACACCAAATGAGATCTGCCAGTCACTGTCTTAATGTGCTGCCACCACCTCCCGGCGCTGGCCCACACACAGCAACACACATTCATGCAGGGCTACACATACACACAAACAGAGCGCTGGTATCGTGGACTGAACGGTCCGTTTTGAAATTCATCAGGAGGGACACGGTCTACGAGGAAGCCATTATCTGACCGGAATATTAACAGGCTTAAAGAGGCAGATACTTCAAAACTAGAGCATCCCATTGCTCAGATCAGACTTGTTCAGAGGGGCACTTTCAATAAACCGACTCATTGTGCTGAAAGTTAAATACGTCTATTCAGGACGCAGCTAACTAACTGCAGCTGGCCGGTCTCGCTTTTCAGTTGCTTACTTTCTGGAAATGTAGCACTCTTTTATTTTTCTCTCTTCACAAGTTTCAGGGAAATGGCCTTGAAGGGTTTTTTAAACGATAAACTGGTCCAACGGAATCACAAGCTTGTAATAATAGATTTAAAAAGAAAGGTGTGAAATTGGGGGAAAAAAGAGGTGTGAAAAGGAAACAATGAACTACCCATCCGCTGCTGCACTGCACTGAGCAGGCATGAGCCACTGAAAAACATCAGACACTGTACTTAAGAGTTAGCTCAACCTTTTACTGGAATTGTGTTTGAGATCAATTTAAAAATGACTTCAACTGCCTGAAACTGTCACCTTACATATGTGGAGGTGAGCAGGATAGACGGTGCAGATGTGCGTTGCAGCAAGTATGTAGACTTCTGTGAGCCTAGAAGTAAGGACTTTAATTAAACCCTTGGTTGTTCTTTACATGTGTTCACACTGATATTCTGCAACCCTACAGGCCTGACGTTGCAATATTACAACATACTCTCAATACGTTCTGCCTCCTACAACAACATCTAAAAGGTAAAGTAAGGTAAGCTATGTTTGGGTTTCTGTGATTTAAAAGTCTACGTCAGTGCTTTCAAGCAGGAAAATCAAAAAATATCATCCCTCAAGGTCATTTTAGAATGCACTGGTTTGTTCGCAAGCCATCTGCATTATGCCATATTTTTAAAACAAGGCATTCGTTTAATGCGCCTTTGGTGTGCATCAAGCTAATTTGACAATGAGCTGCTTTTTTTTCTTTACAAGTCTGAGGTACAAGTGCTAAATGTTGAATGGCTTCAAATATTTATCAATGCAAAAAACATATGAAAGGCTCAACCCGAGAAGCAAAATGTGGCCTGAAAAAGTCAACATGGCATTGGTTAAGGGGATTTATTTATTTTTTAATTAAGGAAGAATTTAAATGAAGGATAAACACAATAGAATATTTTAAAAACATGGTTCAGTACGAATTTTAAGTGAGTAATCACAAATTGTAAAGATCAGAACTCGGTCTTGTTGGTAGAGATGAAATCTGGGGTCTAGAATTCATCCTGGTGTTTGTAACAAGTCATCAGACTACACAAGAGGTTAATTGACAACACATCCAGCAGAATCCCCGAAGGAAAAGCACAGAGGAAGGCAAATTCAACGACGCTGGCAGATTACCTCTATTAATTTGGATATCAACACACAACTTACCGATCACGAGTCTGCGGTACTTTCCAGAAAATATAATTGCACCCAGGCAAAACAAACATCAAGAAACCAAATTGGACTAAATTAGAACCAATGTTGATCTTGAGCCAAGGAGAGGCGAGTCAGCCTTTTGTGCACATTGCATGATTACGTGATTATTTCTGAGTCTTCTAATCGTATAGCACAAAAGCCCCCCCACCACCACCACCAACATCCCCACCACTTCTGAATCAGTGTGAGAAACTACAAAAACATCTGGCTCTGCTCCAAGGAGCTCACACAATCTGTCAGGCTGCGGCTAATGGGGACATGTGTCAGCAATATTATGCATGGATCCAGGATAATATACTATTCTACCAAATGGTGTTGACTCAGGTTTCTTTAATGCCACTTTGTTTTTGTTTTTACAGCTTTCAGTATATTTGTAGGTTCTGGATTAAATCCCCATCTATTACTTCCACAGATTTTAATGCATTGACAAGATGTCAGTGAGACAAATTGTAGTCAGGTATATTACAAACAGGACAAAAATATTTACAGCATGCTCTCGTAAGAAATGCATACACTCTTGCACTTGTATACACCATAGACTGTATAAACATGGACAATGTGTCACCACTTCCTTGCATTAGCTAAACTGATACTGTTTTCCCGGGGATATCCCAGGGGTATTTTAATGTTTTAGTTTGGCCCAAGTCCCACCCACTAACATGGAGGGGGTGGAGCTTATGACATATACTGCAGACAGCCACCAGGGGGAGCTCTACTTGTTTTGGCTTCACTTTTAAGTAGCTATTCCGCCGTCCATCTTTATACAGTCTATGCTATACACTTTTATTTTATTCTTTGATGTGTCTATATATGAGAATATTGTATTACAATTGTCAGAGCACAATGCTAACAATCAATTTCCTGCATAATGATTCTTCGCTCTAAATCCAATATATTGTATGATTTTTACAACAATGAGTGTAAAAATAACCCTCCAGGAGAGAATAATTATGCCGTTGGCTTTATTTACTCATCCACAGGCGTTACAACAATCACTTAAATGTGACAAATATAAACCCAAGCCTGCTGCTCAAAAATATCTCCCAACAAAGGTGGTTAAATAACTATATAAAATCCAATGATGATGCACCCACAGCATGCCCAGCATGATCGGTGGGTTTGTGGCCACTGATCCAAGGCTGTCCTTCCAAAAAAGAAACGACCGCATCGGAGCAAAAACCCTCTCTACCCTCAGAGATCACATATTTTGGCAACTAATTAGTTTAAAAGTCAGAAAATTGTTTCAGTGAGTAATCAGCCACACTGAATCAAAATCTACTACAGCTAGAATGGCACCGAGGCCGAGACGAGGGCCAAACTGAAAAAACTGGCATGTAAATGAGCGGCCTCTGTGTTGCTCTCCTCTCCGTAACGGCGGCAGGGAAAGGCCTCTAGCTGAGCTCCGAGACGAATTCAAGTGATCAGACTGAGAGCTCCTTCTCGCTCCCTGGATGTCCCAGCTCTGCACCACTTCAGGTAGGTTTGCTGTCACAGTTACAAATGGCACATGCGGTTCGTTCCCTCGCTCAGCATGCCCCCCCTCTCCCTGCAAAGTTGCTGAGTATTTAAAAAGATTGCAAAGGAGCATGGGCGGGACAGAAAGAGACGGTAAATTCTGAACGCCACATGCTGAAAGTGTCAGCTTCGTGGCTCAGCATCCCAAAGAAACGCCTAATCTTTAGTTGTTTGCTCTTCTTAAAGTTTTTGAAATTGTCATCGCTTGTGTCAGACTAGTTAACCTGTTCCCTTTTAAAGTCGAAGGCAAAAAGACAATATTCTGTCAGTTATTCGGTGAAAGCGAGCGCCATTTTTCCCCATTTTGGAGCGAACCTCTCTGCTCGCTGTTACGCTGAGTGCAGCCTCAGACTGATTCTCCACTTCGCTAAAATCTCTGCTATCATCCAGCATCTGCCGGCCTGTCTCCCTGCACCCGCGGCTCAAACAACGCCTTCCTCAGACAGACGTCTTATGTAGCATGAAATAGAACCACCAAGAGAATCGCCGACTCACTCGTCTACATTTCATTCCTGTTCCTGTGAGGTTGAAGGAGAAACTGCAGAGACCAGAGGTGTCAATCTGTCAGCCAGCCGTGCATCAGGATCACACCTGCTAACCCTAGTTATCTTCCAGACGCTCCAGGTGAGCAGGATACACATCCTTCCAGTTTTTTCTCATTTTTTTTTAATATATATATATATATATATATATATATTTTACAACGAGAAACGTGATAAATGTCAGGATGCTCTCGAGTGGTGTTTCCCAAAAAAGGATTTATAGAGCACAGTAGCCTGTAAAGATAAGGTTATGAACTGTCATTCACGGTAATGTAAAAGGCTTATAAGCACCGCGTCTCGGAAGGGAGTTCGGGGACAGTCAGCGCGGCAGATTTACACGCTTATCGTCCTCAGATCCAGATAACTCACGGTTAAAAAGATTTTCCTACAGCAGACGAGTCGGGCCTAATTAAGAGTGAAATGATTCTAATTAAAGATGACTTAGCAGCAAGATCAAGAAAGGGAATATTTGATCCCGTATCTGTCTGCTGAGGTTAAACAGCAATCCTCATGTTCATTTTATAGAACGGTTTGGGGCTCCGTCACAAGGCCACACCAGGCGACCTTACAGCCATCACCAAATCAGTTTTCCTTGAGTTTATCTCATTTAAATCTTTTTCTGTTGAAACCAGGAGACACATAACTGACAGGACTGAGAATGATGTTTTTCTCGTTTGTGGATTGTGGAAAAAATGATATTCAAACATCTCTATTGTAAAGATTGATTGATGAATGCATAGCAACCCTGATTCGCTGCTGATGATGTTAAATAAATGTTGACTGCTCTTATGATGGATTTTCTCCGGATTTAATGGAAAATCTCTGGATTTTCCAAGATGGCGGCGCGTATGCACGCCGCGGCTCGGGGCTCTCGGATTTTTGTTTGAGTCACTGCAATGTTTGCACTGTATGTTTACAAGGCTTGCTGCTGACTACTCCTATGTATATGTCAGTACAGCTCTATTTTCATTCTTATACTGGCTATTCCATTGTTTTTACATTGCACTATTCAAGCCAGGGGTTACTGCACAAAATTTGGTTATGTAGGGATTCTCGATTCTTGATAACGCATTTATTTAGGTTGTGATTTCTATGGAAACCGATAAGATGTATATTCTAGAAATGAGGGCAGACTTTAGGTTTTAAAGTTTAGTTTAAAGATGTTTTAAAATAATTAAAAGTATTTTTTTCTCCAAATTTAATGTTTTTTTCACTAATCTTCAGCTTAATTTGCTAAAAGTAAGAAAACAAAATATGTAATTGCTTATATTTAGCATATTTCACTTATTTTGAGGCTGTACTTACTTTTTAAGTAACCTCATCTTTAAGCCTTCTAAATACATGCTTATTTCTAGCTTTAACACTCTTAAGGCAGGTGAAATTATCTTGCTGCATGAACAGATAATGTCACTTCTTTAGTGTACCTTTTCCCTCAGATTTAGTGTTTTTATCTTGTTTTTCGACACCCCCTTTTTTGCAGGGCATTGTAGTTAAGGTGCCAGATATAGCGCAATTTGATCTCAGTGGAGCCGGACCAGTAACAAAGCAGTGCACTGACCTATAAATAATGGCAACTCCGAACGTTTACCTTTGTTTTAGTGCAAAGAAGAACAAGCGAGTTATGAAAATGTTTACGATTAATGAACTGTGAAATGAGCAACCGGACATTTTAGTGTTTAGTTTTAGGCCGTGGAGATCTGTTATGTCCAAGTTCTTACAAAAATGGTGTAAACCCTAGGATAGCACTTACTTTTACTGAAAAACGGCACTTTACAAAATTCATTCCGCGGGCCAAATTTTGAGTCTGTCGGGCCTGTTCTGGCCCCCAGGACATATGTTTGACATCCCTGTATTGACGTCTTGACAGATAACTTGAAAAAGTTGGCTAGCACGCAATTTCAGAGAATTTCCACTTATGAGGTTGTGAATGTGGACTTTTCTTGTAAACATGACGAACCAAATCGTACCATTTCAAGGCAGCATATTTGGTATTTGTTGCAACTGTTTTCAACAACAACAACAAAAAAGCCCTGACAACATTTCCTTCCAAGGCCTGTTCAACATCAGCTCACTTCCAGGGGCAGTTAGTCAATCATCAGTTGAGTTAGTGTGATATTTGTTTCTTTCTCAGGTCTTGACATAGTCCAAAAACAGAACTAGTCACATACAACCAATGTCCGGAGACCCTATATAATGTTTGTCTGTGCCTGTTGGTCGTATAAACAGGCGATTCAGTTTTGTAAGCAGCAGGCAGGAGTTTCCAGTCATTACAGGGATGAAAATACTTTTTTTAATTAATATGCACAAATTGTACACAAAGAACAAAAGCATTGGTTTGTCTCTTCTCTCTATGAGTCACTCTTTTATTTTTACAAAGCTCAGTCATTCTCATACATGTGGATGACGTAGTTTACTACGGTCACTGCTCTACGGTCACACATAGTGACCTAACACTTCTATGATCAACGTGATAAAGAAACCCAAGCCATGTGATTTGCTGAGATCTTGGGTAGAGGGGAAATAAGTCAAATCAGACTTTGCATTCACAGTTAATAGAATCCATTGTTGGTTTTAACCCTTTTATGGGATTTATTGATATTACAAAGAATGCTGAATACAAGGAAAGTCTTAAGAGCCCTCTAATTTCCAGTTTTCATTCTGTATTTAAAGGAATGGAAACCAAACTGCATGGAATGGCTGATTGTGGTTTTACGTTTGTATTTAAGTAAACAAGCCGAGCACGCTTCAACTGCAACATCCCAACAAGACCAAAAGTCTGCCTGGGTGAAAAGGGGAGAAATCACACCAGTGGAGAACAGAGTGAAACTATAGCACAACCAGGAAGCAGCTAACAGCAGAGCGAGCCGTGTGGGCAACAATGAGGACGCCATTAGAGCAGTTCAAAGACGCGACTCAAACATATGGCTACGGTGACAGAAAAGCTAATGTATTCATTCTGCACGCGTTCATTTTCAGATTGCGCTGAAATTGTAGCCCCAGAGAGAACAATGGCGCCGCGAAGCTGCAGAGGTCTCCCTCGAAAGAATACGACGCAGGTTGTGGCGCTTCAGTACCACACATTTCTTATCAGCTGGGTTTCTTTCTCCTGCACTGCCTCCAAATTAATTATTGTCTGACACACTCTCCTCGCCACTTTCTATCTCTACAGAAGAGACAGAGCCTCAGGCTGTTAGGTAGTAATAAGACCCCATCTTGAGACTAGTGAGAGAGAGCTGCTCCGTCTTCTGTGTCATACTCTATTCTCTTCCTGTCCCACTTTGCTTTTCTGATATTGACTTTTTGAGTTTTTCGCTGACAAGTTTCCGTGGCCAGATCGGCAGCCCTTGGGTGTTAAAGCCCACATCCTGCTTGTCAGGTGTGTCTGAAAGACACACAAACAGAGAGTGACTTGTTAAATCCATAAATCCCTGCAGGCTCTATGACACAGCTGTAAGAGCAAAAAGGATATCTGGTGGATCGGCGGTGACACGGCGGGATGGACCGCTCGGCTAACAGGCCTGCGTCTGCTAATTATACAGCAGTAGCCTGTAGTGTTAGCAAACAACATGAACGAGACGTGCATTGGAAACGGGGAGAAAAACACATTGTGAAGGGAAAAGGGCTCTTCAGAGGCACTTTGCGGTTTGTATATATAATTATCATGGACTGAGGAACAACTAGAGCCTGTAAATAGCCATGTGTTGTCGTTTGAAGCCTCATGCTCGACTGCGGCGGCCACAGATCAATGAGCAGGCAAAGGATTCCCATCTAATATCACGGCCCTGAAACATCACGATACCTCGATACGCAATTGTCAGATTGGTTTCTCTGGACTTTAAGAGGCTTTGTTGACAGGCTGTCAGTCATTGGCGATTTTGCGGCCGCTTCTAGCATTCAGGAAAGCAAACGGCAAAGGGCGAACTCATATTAGTAAGAAGAAAAAAGAAGATTTCTTGCCGCACAGCCTCCGCAGCATTTACTTGAAGGACTGCTGGCCAGAGCAGCTTTGCAGTGTGCTCACTCGCGACCCCGATGAAGGCCACGAGCTGAAACGCATCCGTCCAATAAAGTTGCTCCACATAGTACAAGTGCAGCTGGAGTCTTGACCTCTCTACAGTTTCTTTTCATCCTCTGTGTACATCGGCAGTGGGTGAAGTTGCACCAGAAATACTATTTTTTTTCCCCCCATTATTTTGAAAAGCTTTACTCTGAAACATCAAGGTCACCCATTGAGCCCGATCTCTTTTACTATCGCGTTTCCCACCAAAGCAAACTCTGTGGCACTACACTGTGGGTGGAAATAGTTGTGGGTGGAAACATTTGTTCACAGCAATTACTGACATAATTCTCAGCTAAAACTAAAGCCAAAGATCTGCTTCCTCACACTTATGATGCTTTAACCGCTCAGAATCTACATGAGATGTGGCATGTCAGTCAGGTCAGGTTAGATTCATCTTCATCACTCATCACATAGGAAGTTGATCACTGTTTTTTTTTGAACTACTGTTTTTTACAACTTGGACCTTATTTCTGTCTATGAAGTTTCTCAGTCATCCAGGTCATGGTATATCCAAAAGAGGTTCAAAAAAGGCGACTGGACTTGTAGAGTTTTTTTGAGAAGACGTTTCACTACTCGTCCAAGTATCTTCGAGTGGTGAAACATCTTCTCAAAAAACTCTACAAGAGCCTTTTTTGAACCTTTTTTGGATAGACGTTATTTCTGGCATAAAATATGACCGTTTACTCACCCACATAGCTTTTGCGTAATTTGAAGTCATTGGGGGGATATTTAGATCTGCATATATCCATATAGTGGGAGTGAATGGGGCACCGAAACCCAGCCTCTAAATAGCGCATTATCTGCAGCGAAACTCAATCATTTCACCAATATTTTGTTATGATACGCTTGTTCTGTTCCCTGTTGAGTCCAGAGTTAACTGTTGTCATCATACGGACCAAAATATTGGTAAAATTAACAAGTTTTGTGGCAGATAATGTGTTGTTTAGAGGCTGCGTTTCGGTGCCCCATTCACTCCCACTATATGGATATACGCAGATCTAAATATCTCCTGAACGACTACAAATTACACAAAAGTTATATGGGTGAGTAAAAAAAGCATATTTTATGCCAGAAATAAGGTCCAGGTAGTAAAAAAAAAACAGTAGTTCCTTTAACCTCTGACTCCAAACCAAACCAGTCACAAGCATGAATAACAAGTACTATTTTGCAGAATGTTTTCAGGGAACTGGATCCATTGGCTCTTTAATCACGGCACTGTTCCAAAATCCAGATACGAGCACAAGAACAACTCTTTTGAGGACGTTTTAATGAGGAAAGTTGGGATGAACTGCATTAATAGCGACAGGCAGATATCTGACCAAATTCACTGTGGAAAAACCAGACGACCTTTCCGTAACCCATCTCTGCTGACTCTTCCGTCAGTTCCCTCCGTTCGGGCAGAGAGGTGAGCGAGCGCTATTTGCTCGGAGCCGCTGATACTCTGAGCTCAGCTGCTGCGTTCATATGGGGATGCAGCGGTAAAGGTCATTTCTAGAAGTTCAACATTAGTGATCGGAATTTCAAGCGGACCACGTCGCCCACACTTTGCAGTCCCGAACTCTACTGGGAGAACAGGGGACTTATCGGGACAGCCGGCGGGCACAGCGATGCGTCTGCGGAATATGAAATGTACAGAATCTAATAGTTGGCGTCCCACCTCAGTTTCTGCGTGGTTCATATTAAGTGCTTCCCATTGTCACGAGCCTCGTTTTAATCAGAGTTATATTTCTCTGGGTATGAGAGTAGGCACGCTCCGGTTAAACCCACAAGGAAGAGTTTCATCAGTTCAATTTAAAACTAATCTTGTCAGCTTCATCTGAGTGCGAGTGTACAGCAAAGGAGCCGGCCCATGAGAGTGGGAATCACCATATATATATATATATATATAATGCATTTTTACCTTCGTTTTGGAACATGCGTTATTATATTACTATGTGAAATTTGCAAACTAAAGTCGCCACTTGTATAAATTTAAAAAAAGAAGAAGACAGAATTGAAGGATGTGGGTATTTTTTTTACCTGAGGGGATAGCTTTGTTGAGCTGAAATAAATCCTGCTCCTGATTAGACGAGCAGCTCTACATGGGGCTCAGGCGAAGAGATGCCAAGCATTTAAACTGTTCACGAGTGGGGAGTTATAATTGATATGAAAAATGTAATTTATTCTAATTAAATCTTACAAGGAATTTGTCAAGCAGGGCTTTTTATGTTCGGATTCTTTTTCGTTTTTTAACAGCCTGCAGTGGCTACCTTAAAAACACCACACATGATGACATGATGTTTGTGTCCACGCACTCGAGGTGAATATCTGTCACTGTAATTATGTGGAGGCTTTAAAATTTACTAAAAAGGGACTGGCTATCTCTCCAGCTGGTACTTTCTAAGAAATTACCGTGCAGAAAGAAGAGTTGGAGCTATTTAAAAACCCTTTGTGTCCTGCAGCCAACCAACAGATTCAACCCAACGGATTCAAAATCCACCTACTGCAAAAAAAAATTTCTGACATTTATGCAAAAAAAAAAAAGTCTTTTCCAGTGAAAAGGCTGGTGCACAGTCTTATTTGAAATACGGGCAGCCAAGAAGTCAAGTGGGTAGAGACACTCTGCTTTTACCAAAACTACCTGTGTTTTCAGCCTCTCGTGGCTGAAAAGCACCCACTCGTGCCCTGGAGCGACACCGAGCTCAAAACCTGCTGAGTCTGAACTCTGACCTCCTGGGAGCGGGACAATCCTCCGCTTGGATGAAGGATTCATCTCGTGCTATTAAACCGATTCCAAACCAAATGGGTGCTTACTTGATTTACAGCACCGTTTGTTTGGTTCCTTAAACCCGTACCTGTACCTGACGGAGCGTCGATACCGTGAGTGACTCTCACAAAAACCGTCTCAGAATCCAATTATCCATTGTGGACGAACAGCCGCAAGACAACAGCAGCATCGACGCGGTTTAACAGTTTATTGGAAGGGAGGAGAGCCGACTCCGGCTTACACTTTTCCCAGTGTCACTCAAAAAAGTCAATTACATGCTTATGATGATGGGGTCTGGAGACACGGGTAAATAGACTGCCGGAGTCATGCAAAACCTGTAGAAGCGTGTCAAAGCTCTCATTACGCAACAGCAGATTACGCCTCGACCACCATCCTTGAGTTTTTTTTTATATATTTTCTTTGCTTTATCCAGCTAATATGCACAACACATGCATTTATGCACGCGCGCCGCCTTAAGCTGCTTCTTCATGGTTTATGTGAATTCAACACTGACGACTGGGATGTTGCCGTGAAGATCTCCATGTGCGTGGAGACACTGCGTGTGCTGCCGCGTCTCCAGTGTCGGTGGAGTGTGTGAGTCATCCCACCATTGGGCTGCCTCTGAGGCACGACAACCAGCCGTAATCTGCTGGACACCGAGGAGCTGTAATGGCTCCGTCCAGATTGTAAACTACAATATTCCCGGACTATGCATCATTACTTCTCAGCCTAACACCACGGTGGACTCCTCTGACAGGGTTCAGGCCACGGTGCATGTCCCAGGGCTGATATACTGCTCCAATGAACTCTCTAATCTTAGATTATTAGAATCCCTGCTGACTCAGCATGCATTCATTCTGTTTGCAAGTTTGCTCGCACGTCCAAAGGTTGCATGTTACTGCAAAATACAAGTTCACCAACGAGGCTCTAGTGCAAACAGATCCTGCCCAGAACCACTGCCATTAATAATCTCGTTCAGGAGCGAGTGGAAGATATTGATCCTCATTTCTGGTGCACAAGCTCCTGCGTGGGAGCCTACGTGCCTCCCTGGGAGTTGTATAGGTTGCTGGCCCGCACAAACCTTAATGGCTAGGGTTTTAAAGAGTCATTCAGGCAGGCTGGATGTCTGGTTCCACGCAGAGACGAGATCCAACAAACAAGAGCAAGAGCCCGGAACGCGAGGGGAAGGGAAAGAGTGGACGGGCAGGCTGGAGCGTTTTCAGCACCACGGAGAGCCCCGGCGCAGGACACGCCGCACCACGACGGCGTGCGCGCCGACCAGTCCTCGTTTCCCACTCCGCTGGCTGTCACGCAGGCTTTGCCGCCGCTGTGCCAGGCTCTCCAGTGACACTGATAGGATTTCCCCCATGAGGGAGCGCTGAAGCAGCTCATTTAACACAATCAGACGAGACAATCTCACCCCGTTAAAGACTGTCCCCGCTTTGACTCTGAAGAGTTTCTGCGTGCAAGGCGAGCAGATCAGGGCTGCGTGTGTGGTTCGTGAGATCGTTAGTGAACGCGTCCGGAGAAAGGGGGGACCGGGTGAGGGTGTCGGGACCGGGGATCCGTGCAAGGGGAGCCCTGCGAGGGATGTGCGTGTCTCCCTGTGTTGATCGTCCCAGTCCCTCTGCTGCTCGAGCAAACCTGGCGCACCCGGGCACGGGAGTCCACCTCCTCCTGGAGCGATTTATCAAGCGCTGCCCTGTTGTTTCCGTGCAGGTAGAGCCGCCGCTCCGAGGCTACCAAAGCTGGCATCTGGTCATATTGAATGATTAATCACACTCCGCATTTCGCCAGACAAAAGGCGACACACCAGGCAATGTAGTTGAACACTGTCACCGATTGTCACTGACATCGCCCTGCGCTATAAGACTGCACCTCACACAAATGTCCCTCTCTGTAACTGGTGTATTTCACCTCACCTAAAACAAAATTAAAGCGCATCGCTGCCCCCTTCTTCTTTTTTTTTTTTTTTTTTTACAGTTCCTATTCGCTCCATACGCAAACTGTGTGGATAAAGCAGCGCCATGCGTCCAAAGCAACAAAACTTGCCAAAAGACAAAATACATACACCTTTAAGCAACACCGGAGCCCATTTCCCGCCTTAGTAAACACAGCTCCCGGCTTACCTGTGGTATTCCGAGGCGAGAGGACAGAAAGAAAGGAAATTCGTGCGAATGTGCCACAGATTCCCTCACAGCGACCCGTCCAAACTGCGCTCTTTAGTTCCACTCCTCTCACTCCCCCTCTCGTTCGGCGCGGTTTAAAAAAAAAAGGGATTAATTGCGGGCTGGTGTCTCGCAAGCAGCTGTGTCAGTAGCAACGGGTAGTAGCGCGTCCCAACTCTCAGCAGCTGCTCGCCATCCTCCGGCTCCTCCGGGCTGGTTTCCTCTCAGCGCTCCGCTCCTGCTCTGCCCTATTTCAACTCCTCTCACTCCGCTCCTCTCCTGACGTCAGCCGCTGCACGCCGAATGCGGCGAGGCTGCATCTGCAGATTCATCGCACTGAGAAAGCGACACCTGTGTGTGCATGCGTGCAAATGTTTGCGTTGGCGCCGGCGAGGGCACCGAGGAGGGAGGAAATAATCAAACTTGAAGCATGTCTGCGGAGGTTTTACTTGCTTTCTGTCTGGACTGATGAGTTTTGGGTTAAAGTTGCGCACAATTTAGACCGTTTTGGTTTAGAAAATGAACATGTGCACAGATAGCATACACACAGAATGCATAATATATGGAACTTCTATGTTAATACTAAATGTACAAAGAACAAAAATTTGAGGTAATATTCAACGAGGAGAACACGGTGACAGATATAAGGGATGCTGCTTTGCTTGAATCATCCAAGGAAAGCGTGAAGCAGCCACATGTTGCCAAAAGTGCCATATGCATTTTTTTTGTAATGAGTAATCAACAAGCCAATCGTGAGGTATCACACATGCAGAGGACACAGGTAGGTAAAATGTCACCTTCACGGACATACCCGTGTCCTCATCTTGATCCTCCTCTCAAGCTTTTCCGATTTGGTAGAAGATGGAAAAAAAAAACAAGGAGGAAGAGGAGGAGGAGGCTAAACTGCGCATGGCACAATTAGGCCTACATACTGTATTCTAAAAAGACACGAGAATGGTGGCGCCGCCATCAAAATTTCATGTGGCACTGAAACATTTATGCTCGATGTAACATTTATCAAGAAGCGAGGAGGAAAAAGACGGTTTGGGGGGGGCGAAAAAATACGAATCAAAGAAAGGGAAGCGAACAAGGAAGGGGGGCATGTACAGTATTAGGAGGGAGGGAAAAGTAAAGAAATGAACTTTTGGCATGAATTGGCGACAGTGGGTTTGTTTCAGCGCAGACGGAAGGAAAGAAGGAAAATCAACCCGTTTTTGAATCTGGTTATATTCCTTAGACAATCTTCCTGATTTATTGTGCCATTTGAAATGAAAAAAAGCGTAAGAAGCTGTCTGAAGAGAGAGGCAGCGTCAAGTAGGTGCATCCAGAGAGAGTCCACATTTTCAAAACTGTGTTTTGATAAACCCTCTGCATGCAGCAATTTATTCAAAATCCACTGGCGCCGTGGCCAGGTGCTCAAAGCAGTTGCCTCAGCCATCAGCACCAGCAAACACCATCACGCTCCAAAGAAGGCCACCCCATTCATGGAGACTGGAGAGAAACCCCAGGCGCGTCCACAGACGACAACAGGCCTCCACCACACAGCCCAGTCCAAAACAGCTGAGGTTCCCCCCGGCCAAAACACCTAATCATGCTGGAACTGAACTCACCGTGCCTTGGGAAGAGCGGATTGAGGAAGTCAACGAGATGGGAATGTCCCAGGAACTGGTGGAGGAGTGCAGGGGCTGGAGGACGTGGCACAAGCTGACAGAAGTTGACTGCAGGGGCTTTGCAGGGAGCTCACTCTGCAGAGCATTCGGCCGTTTGATCGTTGTGTCTGTTGCGAGACCCGAAACACCTGTTAATGCCAGGAAACAACACTGACGATGCGTCTTATAGAGTGCATGCAGAATCTATTCAAAATTCAAAAGTGAATCACTTTAGCGGTGTCACGTGACATTTGAAGACGTGTAGGCCTATGCATCCTCTCTGGAAGGTGCCAAGACTTTGGGATGTGACTGCTAAGAAGTTGCTATTTATATTTTATCTTTCCTTGGAGATCTATTTGGCTGCTAATCTGTGGTTGAAATTATGGTTGGCTGTTGTTTGATAGAGTGTTCAGCTAGGTTGTGTTGCTCAGGTGCCTCACATTAAACTATTGAACGAACTGGACTTGTAGATTTTCTACAAATTGCCTTTTTTGAAACTTTTTGGATTACCATGACCTGGATGACTGAGAACATTCACAGACATTAGCATCTATAGATTCGGGAGGTGCATGGACATGACTGCAACGGACAGACCCAGAGCGGGGTCACAGAACAGACAGAAGTCGGTTCTCCTGTCTCAGCGATCACACGACTCAATTAAAGCAAAAAAACCAACAGGACAAAAAAAAAAAAAAATGTAGATAGAGCCACCGTTGAGCGACGTGTTCGCTGTTCATGCAAAATACAAATACTATTTACACTTGAGAGACAGGTAAAGATGAGTTTTTTTTCCCCTCAGTTCTCAGTTTCTCAAAGACAGTTTCATTGTTTGCGAGGCGCGAGCAAACCATCTCATCGCAGAAGACGTAATGGCGAAAACGTTGTTTTCATATTTTCCGTTGGCAGCGCAGGGCTGGCTGCAAACCCTCTGAACTAATTAGTGAACTTTCCAAGATCCCAGGAGCACTCAAGCAGCAGACGAAGCTTTTTAAATATAGCTTATATACATTCACTATCATGTACTGTAGTGGGTACAGCACACGATTTAATGAACTATTCACCAGATGTAAAGCTTATATTTACTTACTTATGCAATAAAATAAATACAAAACAACCTAACAATAAATATGAAAGCGTTAAACGCATACAAGGACGTCTTCTTTACACCTTTTTCCATTACACAAACCTGATAACACGCTTGCATACATACAAGCTACACACGTTGCTCCACCCATCTCAAGACCACTGATGTGGAAATGTTCGGATCCATATTATTGACAAAGGCGCACGAGATCTATTCATAAAACCAACAGCTCTCCTGGCACCGCAGAGATGATCTCAGGCCGATGTAGGCGTACCCCGAGTGGGAAATCAATCACACCTAAATGGTACAAATATGAATTAACCCTCGAGGGGCTCATAGAGGCGACGGCTCGCGCATGCATGCCATCGCAAATGGAACACCGCGTCCATTTAACCCACGGCAGCGCTCGTTGCCGGGGTACAACTTTCAAAGCGGCGCGTGAGTATTGAGCGGCCGTCGTTATCTCGGTTATCATTTGGAGTGTTTTTACTAGCGGTCGTACATCAGCGGCGTAATATCTTCTCCCCGCGACCTTAAAGGCACCGAGGCATGTGTCAGCACTAAAAGGTCTCTCTCACATAGGTGCTCCCTCGGAGACAGGGACACCAGGAGATAGAGCCATTACTCTCCTTTATGTTCTTTTCTTCCAGCTCCACCGCTGCAAGTTCTAACGTGATGCAGACATATGCTGAAAGTTTACATCATTTACAGCAGGAACTGTGCAAGGACTGAGTAAAATGGATATATGCAAATGTTTGTAGAGTTATAGCCAAAGAGTTATATTGCCAAAAGTATTCAGTCACCCATCCAAATAACTGAATTCAGGCGTTCCAGTCACTTCTACGGCCACAGGTTTATCCGATCACCCTTCTCCGTTGGGCAACTTGATGGACCAGTCTGGGTTTGGTGGTTGCCAGGAGAATGGTACTTGTCTTACTGCACTGTGCCAAGTGTTAAGTTTGGTGGAGGGGCGATGTTTTTCAGGAGAAAGGAACTCTGAATGCTTCAGCATGCCAAGAGATTTTGGACAGTCCCATGCTCCCAACTTTGTGGGAACGGTTTGGCAATGGCGCTTCCTGTTCCAACATGACTGCACACCAGCGCAAGGTCCATAAAGACATGGATGAGAGAGATTGGTGTGGAAGAACTTGACTGTCCTCAACCTGATAGGTCACCTTTGAGATGAATTAGAGCAAAGACTGTGAGGCAGGCCTCCTCGTCCAAGATCAGTGTCTGACCTCACAAAAAACGCTTCCAGAAGAATGGTCAAAAATCCCCATAAACACACTCTTAAACCTTGTGGAAAGCCTTCCCAGAAGAAAGAGGAGTTGAAGCTGTTTAAACCCTGGATTAAGAATGGGATGTCCCTCAAGTTCATATGTGTGCAATTTGTTTTGCAATTAAAAGACTGAAGGACATATAGGTTATAGTGAATAGAAGCTTGCAGGTGTGTGACAAAAGCCCTCTTCTTCTGCATGACAGCCTGATGTCCTACACAAACTCACTTTCCGCCTCACTGAATAAAGGACACGCTACTACAACTCTGAGGTTGCCCTTTGTGGTGTCCAGCGGGTCAAGATACTGACCATGAACTTCAATGTTCTCTGTCCATGTCCCCCTGGAGACCTTTGTTGCACGCCACTCGTTTTGCCCTATGCATTTAAAAATACACTAAAGACACATATTTGCTGTAGTGTGTCGTTAGTGTTCTTGCATCTACTGGTTGTTTGTTATTGTTGATACTTTCTTGGCCAGGTCACTTTTGTGAAAGAGGTCTTGATCTCAATGGGTTTTTTATCTGGTTAAATAAATGTTAAATATAGAATAGTCTAATGACAACACATTCAACAAGACATTTGTGGTGATTGGGGGTTTGGTACGACCACATGTCCAGCACTGCACTTCTAAACAGCATCCATCTGCAATATTAGATACACAAGAGTGCATTTATGCAATGCAGAATACATCACACCACTAACAATGAAGCAGTAATAGCTGTTATGGTGTTTGCCACCTCCCACCAAGCTCTGAATCCTATTAAACACTTGTTAAGGTGGTCTGCATATCTGGGGTCAAAGGTCAAGTGAGCTGAACGTCTGCAACGCCCAGATCAATCTTGGAGGGGGGTTCTGACATGCGCACCAAGGGAGTTTTAGTTTCTGATGAATGAACCAATGAGGTGCACATGAACACACACACACACACACACACACTGTAAATAACATCAGCTCATCCTAGACTTTACTGAACAGAGGTGTCAGGGAAACTGTATCAGCTGCAGTACTGTTGTTCAATGAAACAACTTGCCACCGGAGAGATATAGGCAGTGCAGACAAAGTGTTGCACCGGCTACTCTTTGTAGCCTCGAGCTTCTCACGGACGAACCGGAGCTTTTGATTTGTTATTCCGCCTTTCTCTCTCGCTCGCTAGTGCGTGCTAATGCACACCCACAAGAAAAAAAAAATACATGTGCACGCCCACGTAAGCAGCAACATGCTCTGGCACTTGCACGGAACTACATTTCTCACCGTTGGCCCCACGCCTGCACCTACACGCACACACACACACCTTGTATAATGGTCTTTGTTTCCTCCTCCTGCCCTGCTCCAATTTGATGGCAGCGCGGCCGCCAGGTTCCCCAGATGACCATTGAGATAGAGCTAACAGATGAAAGCAGCAGTAAGACGCTGGCGGTAATGGCGCTACAGCTCCGGCTTACAGCCCATATTTCTCACTGATGGCTGTGCTACCCTGCCTCCCTCTGACACCTGCAGGAGTGAGCTGCAGAGAGTTGTATGGAGAAAAAGAAGCTCGTATGCAACGGTCCACACATGAGCTTGCAAAGATATGCATGGGTTTTGAAACATATAAGGTCACTTGTTGGCTCAGTTTAGCTCCAAATCTCTCTCAACAATTAATATGCACAGTTCATATATAGATGTACTATAGTGTGTGTGTATATATATATATATATATATATAGGATATATAAAACTTAAATGAAGCGTTCTAATGCAAAACCTGGGATGGAAGGGGTTAAAATAGGTGAAGAGACATGTATTTAGATTGTTCTTCAATTCTTTCTACAGTAGAAGGGGATCTTTTATATTTCCATATTGTCACAGTTTTATATTTGAGGTCATTCCTCTCGTGAGATTTATGGTAAAACTGGAAGAGAATTTTTTTCAGATTTATGCAGAGAGCAAAGGACCACTATGGCATCTTTAGACATACAATGAACGTGGATCTTTATGACCTAAAAATACTTCAGCCTCTAACTAAGTAGCTGAAATCCAGACTATAATCACTTTCAAACGTTATACAGCATTCGTGTCAAACATGCAGCCCAGGGGCCAAAACGGGTCCGCCAAAGGGTCTAATCTGGCCCGCGGGATGAATTTGTGAATTGCAAAAATGACGCTGAAGACGTTAACTGCTAATTTAACTCATTTTTCCAATAAAAGTAACTGCTATTCCAAGGGTTAAGCAGATTTAGAAAGAGCTGCGGCCATAACACAACACTGAGACCTAGAACTAAACAGAAATTGCATTTCTTCTTCTTAAGAAATATCCAATTGTTCATTAAATGTTAACATTTTCATAATGAACATCTTTGCACTAAAACAAAGGGAAACATTTGGAGTTGTTGTTATTCATAGGTAAAGGTGTTAGGTGTTAGTGGCCTGGCCCCCTTGACATCAAGCTTGAATTTCCCCCGGGATTAATAAAGTATCCATCCATCCATCCATCCATCCATCCATCCACCTATCCATCCATCCGTCCATCCATCCACCTATCCATCCATCCATCCATCCATGGTTGTATGTGGCTTAACTTAAACAAGTTTGACATCCCCGGTATACAGTATACTATACAGGGCTTCTAAAATAGTTTTCACTTAAATCACAGTTGTATTGAATGAGGAAGAAAAAACTATGCCCTCTTAACATTCATTCGTTTTCTGAACATGTTTGTCCTGTGAAGCGTCGCAGGAGGGCTGGAGCCTATCCCAGGTGTCATCGGGCAGGTCTCCAGTCTATCACAGGGCTAACACAGAGAGACAGACAACCATTCACACTCACATCCACACCTATGGCCAATTTAGAATCACCAGTTAACCTAACTTGCATGATGGGAGGAAGCCGGAGTACCTGGAGGGAGGGAACCCACGCAGAAACAGGGAGAACATGCAAACTCCATACTCTCCAGCCCAGACCCTTCTCACTGTGAGGCATCAGCGCTAACCACCACAACACTGTGCCGCCCTGCCCTGTTAACATATTAAAGTTTAAATACAAAGATTGAAGTTATTAATGACAAATGTTAAATTTCCCCTATGGGGACCGGGCCTCTGAAAGACTATACGCCTGAACACAACCCCCAAACCCATATATGGATGACGGAGAGGTTTGCAGTAACAAATCTCAAACACACTCTTTCTCAGAGGTGAGTTATGACCTCGCCGTCTCTCCGTCACTGTGAATTATTATTATTATTACTGTAGCACTTGCATTTCCAGCAATTCTTCCTCTTACAGTTATTTTCTGTGTATTTTTCCAGCTTGCAAATGACCACTGTGGTCTGGTTTATGGATGTATGTAGGGCTAAATGCCTTGGGGTTGCGTACACTACTTCAATCCATTACCTACAGCATTTAACTATACTGTACAAGTCAAATGTTCTTCTCATTCAAAGGTTTTTCTTTATTTTTCTAATTTTCTAATTTGCATATTAATACAGTAGACATCAGAACTAGAAAGGAACACGCAGGGAACCATGTAGGAACATAAAACAGTGTTGAACAAACTCCCTTTGCTTCGACGACAGCATTCTCTGTCAGCTTCACGAGGAAGTCACCTGGAATGGTTTCCTGTTAACAGGTGTGCCTTGTCAAGGGTGAGTTTGTGGAAGCGTTTGCCTTCGTAATGCGTCTGACACCATCGGCAGTGTTGAGCAGAGGCAAAGTTGGCACACAGTGGTCTCGCCTTATTTGCCCGCTCGACTAAGTAAAGAGAAATGACAGTAGATCATGACTTTAATACACGAAGGACAACTTTTAACGTGAAATGCTTTGATGAAACCGTGAACTCGTGAGTAAAGATAAACCAGGAGTTACCTCCGCTGCGGAGCGTACGTTCGTTAAAGTTACCAGCCTTAGAAACTGGAAATTAACAACACCTCAGAGTAGAGCCCACATAAACGCTTTAGACTCATTAATCAGTTGATTAGGTTTTTGGTTCCACTCACTTTTTCTGCAGAAAAGGTGACTGGCTTCTGTTTGCACGGCTCCCACTGTGAAGCATGAGGGAGGAGGGGTGATGCTGGAGCTCTGCATAGAATGCCTGGCCTCCACAATCACTGGACCTGAAGCCAACTGAGACGGTTTGGTGGTTTGAGCTGAACCACAGAGTGACTGAAGTCTGTCGGAAAACTAGTCCAGGTGACTAACCATCACATTTCACATGCACGATCCAGTTGAGGTATTCTAATCTGTAAAGCCCTCATTAACCCAGATAGGCGGTTAACATTCATTAGAGCATGCAAATGCATGTACAGTATGTAAATGTTTATGTAAATATATACATGTTTAGATTTGAACGTGATCGGGGATTACTTAAACGTTTGGTGAAATCTAATGGAAGAAAAACAACTGTAGCACTCAGGGCTATGTTTATAGTGAAAGTAAGAACATTTCCACACGTACAATGTGAAGGGAACTCAAGGGATTGGGACTGAACAGCTGTGTAGCCTTAAGAAAACCACTAATCAGTGAGAATAACTGGAAATAAAGGCTTCAGTTTGCTAGGGAGCATAAAGATTGGACTCTGGAGCAATGGAAGAAGGTCATGTGGTCTGATGAGTCCAGATTTACCCTGTTCCAGAGTGATGGGGGCATCAGGGTAAGAAGAGAGGCAGATGAAGTGATGCAGCCATCATGCCTAGTGTCTACTGTACAAGCCTGTGCTATGGGGCAGTGCTATGGTCTGGGGTTGCTGCAGTTGCTCAGGTCTAGCTTCATTAGCTGACTACCTGAATATACTGAATGAGCAGCTTATTCCATCAATGGATCATATTCCAAGATGACAATGTCAGGATTCATGGGGCTCAGATTGTCAAAGAGTGGTTCAGGGAGCATGAGATGGATTGTTCCACCACAGAGTCCAGACCTTAACCCCATTGAGAATCTTTAGGATGCGTTGGAGAAGACACAATCACACTTAAATTTTACAAATCTGAAAATCTGCCAGGGTTTAGTTCATCTATTGACCTCACAGGTGAGATGGTTCCACAGTGGCCTGCTGGCACCCTAACATTTAAAACACAAGATCCCTGCAATAGACGTTGATTAGAGTTTTTCCTTTTCGTTAAAAGCCAGATAATCAGACGCCTGGTGCTTCACTGTCGTCTTCATCATCATCACCACCACAGGAATCACATTCTATTATCGTCATTATATCGCTGTAGGAAACAATCACCTAACACTGATAAGTATACTGTTACTACAGTAAATCACCTCGGTCTGCACAGACGGCTGCTATAACAGGTTCTCTATGAAGATGATGAGCCATGGAGGGATCAGAGGGTTTTTTTTGTCCCAGGAAACGACAATCTGCCCGAGAGGATTTGGTTAAAAAAATATTTAAATAAATAAATGATTGTAATCCCAGACATTTAGGGCAGAGCTAAATAATTGACATGCTCACATGCATGGCTGCTGAGGAAATCAATGTTGGTAAAAAAAACACAGACCGTTTACTTCTTATGAAGTGTGTGTGTAGACAACACCCTGGTTTAATCTACGTTTCCGTCTGAATTATAAACAGATAGTCAAAAATAAAATATCATAATTCTCTATTCAAGACCACCACGCTTAAATTTGAGCCTTTGTGTGGTTTGTTTAAATACTTATAGAGTATATATACACATCACAATGAGTCAGTGAGTTCAAAATCTAGACTCAAATATAGCGGAAATATATTAAGATATACACTGATCAGGCGTAACATTATGACCACCTTCCTAATATTGTATATAGGTCATCTTTTACGCTGCCAAATAAGTTAAATATGATGCTTCTCACTGTGTAGAGCATCAGATTTACTGGTGTGGTCTGGTTTTTATTCGTGGCTTTGTGTTTAAAGAGTTATGTATTAATGTCCACCAATCATCAGCCACAACAATAAAACCACCTTCTTGATATTGTGTAGGTCTCCCTTGTGTGTTGAACGGTTGGTGCCCTCTGAGGGTGTCCTGTGGTGTCTGGAAACAGGATGTTTTATGGGTAGCTTTTGGGTCCTATGGGTTGAGGGTCCTCTGTGGATCATCCCACAGATACTTGATCAGTTTGGGATCTAGTGAATTTGGAGGCCAGGTCAACACCTCGTGCTTTAGTTGTTCCTAAAGCCTCCTGCATCCTGCTGCCAGATGGTCAAAGTTACTTCTCCTGGTCATAATGTAGTGGCTGATCGGTTTACGTTACTTCTGTTGACATGTAAATCCTAGAAGGCACCTTTGCTCCCATTAAGCTCTTTGTATTCTTTCATCACAGATGCAGCTCAGTGAATTAGTACATGGAACCATTCTTTTTTTTGTTAACCATACACTCACCAAGCCTCTCTCGCTCTTTCGAGCAGCAGATGAAAGGCTGACCGTCCCCGGTGGCCTTGCAGTTTGTCAGTCGTGACTTCTTTCGGTTCGTGTCAGATCCAGATACGTTATAATGAGCTCTGAGCAGAACACGCTGCACGGTACCGAGTGGTTCAAAGAAGCAAAATACTCACAATGCCTGATTTTTTATTTTTTTTCTTCTTCACGCAACCAACTGTGAGCTCTGATCCATTAATTATATCACTTATCAAATTTGATTCATTCACATCGGCAGCATGTAATGCCTAGGAGGAAAGAGGTCATGTGAATTTTTTTTCTTTTTTAAACAGAGTGATAGCTAATGGGTGGACTGATTGCAAAGAAGGTCGTGCCTTTTAAAACGAACGTCGAGCATAAGGCTGGCATCAAGAGGAAATCTAACACGAACAAATGGCTGATGCAGTAAAAAATAACATGAAACGGCCAACGTTTATCTCTGCCACAGGCTAAAACAAAGAGTATAAAAAGAGGATAGTACAACACGGACCAGAATTAAAGAAAGTCAAGGGTCAACGCAGCCTGCAGGACCTCATAAGAGATCAAAGGTTCAAAGTGAGAACTAGGGGTCAGTACATGCAAAGCTTGAAGAGGCATCAATACCATGCAAAAAATCTGTTCTCCAGCTAACAGGTGACCAGTTTTGCTTTTGATTCAGCTTATTTGAATGATGAATTAAACCAGATTGATGCAGGAGATGCGGACTAGTGGTTACAGAAGCAGCTGAGGGTGTCTTGAGGCAGCACCTAACCCCAAAAACTGCCCCCCATGCACTGCACAGATGGCAGTCCATTGTTTCTAGCATACACCGTACTAAGGGAAGGGTCAGAAGCAGACTATTTTATATATATATATCAAAGCCAGCGTATTCTTGCCAACATCAGAGTTAATGCCAGCTGCTCCAAGCTCAACCCCATATAAATGTCATCAGTGGCTAAATTTACACACTCAATACTTCTTCAGTCTGAGCATTCTGATCTGATCTGATCATCCAACCTGCCCGTTTCCATGGTCTCTATACAAAGTGATCTGATAAGACGTCACATACGTATTAACTCGTCTCACCGCCCACAATGACTTTGGTTCGGTTAATCTTTAACGCATTCCTCTGATGTTAGTGTGCCGAAGGATTATCACCTACAGTTCTGATTACAGGTGGAACACTAGTATTCATGTAAATCTAACCATGGACTGTAAGACAGGTCCATAATAAGAAGTACATCGATCAGCCATAACATTAAAACCACCGACAGGAGAAGCTTATAAGACATTGATCATCTTTTGACAATACAATGTTCTGCAGGGAAATGTCTGAACCTGGAATTCATTCATGTAGATGTTACTTAGACATGTAGCACCCACCTAGACTAGACCAGGCACCAGCACCCCATAGCAGTGACACTCCTTGATGGCAGCAGCCTGGATGCAGCCTGACACAGACACACACACACAAACGAACGTTTTAGGAACAACTAAAGCACAAGGTGTTGACCTGGCCTTCAAATTCACTAGATGCCATACTGATCAAGTATCTGTGGGATGATCCAGAGAGACCCTCCCATCAACCTGTAGGACCCAAAGGTGAGGGCCTTTCAGTTAATGCTGATTTGAGGGCACAAGGGAGACCTACACAATATAAAGCAGGTGGTCATAATGTTATGCCTGATTGGTGTATATTATTAAAATAAAATAAAGACCAAACTACAACAATTAATCTAATGCTCTATACGGTGGAAAAATATCATCTTTAACAGATTCGGGCTTTGGGCTCAGAGCAATAAACCTAAAATATGTATCACTCTATCTGCCGTGCACACGAACTACGATGGTGAATAGTGATAAATGACGATAGATACCATAAATCTTCTGTGAAGTTAACAACAAAACAGCCTTGTCCTTGAGGAGAGCACCTGAAAAACTTTGTACCGTTCGCCGATGTTGAGCGTTTACCACTTTGGTTTAAGTAGATTCTGCAGCTGATGCCGTGACACATGCAATCTACCAATGCAAAGATTTTCATCCTGATAAGATAAAAGAAAATTGAGGACAATGTATGGCACAATAAATGATAAAAGGCTGGTTTAAGTAATTTTTTTTTTGACTTAATAGTTAGACAAAACTTTCTCTAAGCCTCTGTACACTATGGTTTTCCTCATTTTAATTCTCGCTGCGATTTGCAAATAATTCTGCTGTGAAAAAGAGAATAATGAGAAACTGTAAACCTCCGTATGCAGCCGTTCCACTACTTTTTGATTGCTCTGCGACAGAGTTAAAAAGATAAAGCTCCTTTTTACCAGAATCACAATATTATACTACTGATGGGTATATAATCCTAAAAGGCCCAAATGATTTAAGTGAGAGGAGTTCAGCAGCAGCAGCAGCAGCAGCATCTGGGAGGGATTATAAACGACTGGTGGTCCTGCCAAAGCCTGGAGCCCGATCAATACTGTAGATGTGGTCTTAGTCATTATGTTTGATTGAGAGCCAGCTAGGCACAGAGGAATTGGTTTCTGCAATGATCCTCATTAGTAGTTGTCACTCTCTCGGTGTAATTAATATGCTAAAATGACAAGCAACTGTTCCGCTTCCACTTGTCATTTCAATATCATTTGCAAGATCCAATCAAAAAAAAAAAAAGGCCAAATTAAATTGGATTTCTTCACTGTGGCGCTACTGTCAAACACTTCTGCTTGTCGTTAAGGAAACGAGGTTCAAAACACTCAAGCAGACTCGGGTTTTAAACAAGATAAATGTCAGCGGGACAAATAGTTTGGAGCACCTGGTGTGCTTGGAAATTCCAGGGCAGACACTTGCTTTGATGGTTTCTGCACAGTAAAGGCCAGAAACAATGGTAGAAACTTGTCCAAACATAAATTAGGCAATGAGTTAATTAGCTACGGATTATGCTAGTGAGCAACGGAGAAAACCTCCTCCAGCTACTTCCTTGTTCCTGTGGTTGCACGCCAGACTTTATGCCTCACATCTTGTGGCTTTGGTGAACGTAACATAGCCTCTTTTTTTTCTTTATCACGCGTTGTTATCGTCTTTATTTATTCATTGTACATCTGCAAAGACTTAAAAAAAATGTTTTAAATCCTCATGGGGACTTGCACGGTATATTTTTAAAGCTCGGAGCTGAGAAGTTAGTTGGTGGTTTTCAGCTGCTATGAGGTGATTTTCTTCGCCGTTTCAGACTATTTGCGGTTCAGAGAACAAGTACTGCTGACAAAGATGCAGGTCACGGTTGGGTTACAGTCTACAAGCGTCTTTTCCTGACAGTGGACGCCGTGCCCTTAGAGCAACCTTGCATTTTCACACGTCACAGTAAAAACAAAGAGAACAAAATGAACAAATAAAAAAGCTGATATGATGAAATTATTGATGGTTGAATTTTATTTAGCTGCTTCCGTTTCAGGGTGGAGGTGTTTCACATGCTGGGTCTCTGGCACATTGTCATGGATCGCACGGACTCTTAAAGGGGAATTATGTTTTTTTACAACCTGGACCTTATTTCTGTCAACAAAAAAAAAATAGCGCTAGCGTATCATAACAAAATATTGTTGAAATGAACGAGTTTCGCGGCAGATAATGCGTTATTCAGAGGCCGCATTTCGGTGCCCCATTCACTCCCACTATATGGATATACGTGGATGTAAATATCGTCCGAACAACTCCAAATGACACCAAAGTTATATGGGTGAGTAAATGATTGTATTTTATACCAGAAATAAGGTGCATGTTGTAAAAAAAAAAACAACAGTAGTTCCCCTTTAAATAGAACAGATTTATCATTTTATTTCAACAGTTGAGATTTTCCAACTAGGAAAGGTCAAAATGTCTGCAGAAACAATGGCTACTAAAAATACCTGTACGGTAAAAGGACTCTCTACCATTAGTAGCTCTCAGTCTACATATAAAACAGATTTTCAATCGGTTTTGATCCACATATATGTCCTTACTTACGGATTTGGAAATAATCTTATGACTAAACCTAGACTTTATGTTCCTGCTGGTTACGTAGAGGTATTGCAGTTTGGGACAAATACAGTATGTGTTCAAGCCTATGGTGAACTTATGGTGTGCAGTTAATCGACTGCCAGATGCCAGGAATTTTCTGTAAAAATTAAATTAAATTAAATTAAAAAAATGCTATGTTTCAGTAACTACACAGAACCACTCTACTTGAACTTTGACCTTCCAAAAAGTGTGATTCTCTCACTTTGGTCCGTGACTAAATATTTAAATATTTGTTCTGGTCTAATATGGAGGGAACTTGCAAGCCAAGTTTAAGCTGAATTGAGGTTTGAAGACCACAGTTCGCTCAGTAAGAAATTCCTCAGTATCTGCTGAATCAAAGTTTGTTTGTTTTAGAAAAGCCTGCCATTGGCAACAATCTCACAAAAAAGTTCAAATAGGCAAAAATGTTATAACCAAGGCCCTTGACTATCATTATTTGAGCCTTTGGTAGTTGTGACAATTCCCAAGATGCTGCACCAAAGTATTTTTAATTACACCTCGAGTCTAGGCTGAAATCGGAAGAAGCTTTGAGGGAAGTTTATGTGTCAATGAGAACTGGGTATAATGGAGTAACGTTTCCCTACCTGGTGCAATAACCAGGTATAATGGAGTGATGCGATGCCTTCCAATGCCTTCCAGGTTACGTCCTGGGAAGTTGTGTACACGTAACGCCTGGCATGAAAGCACTAAAATCGTCCGTAAGCAGATTTTAAGAACACTGCTGCTAGGCAACTGTTGGCATCTAGAAGCAACCAAGGCTAACAGCTCAGCAAGCTTATTATAGGAAGTACAGAGGCACAATGAAAGGCAGAGACTTTCCTCAGACATAATGTTAAATTACAAAGAAAAATCAACCCAAATAAATTGCAGCGAGAATGACGGCAAACATGTCACAATCTGTGAAATCTGGCCTTTTCAAATATTTCCACTTACGGGGTCATGAATACCACAAGAGTCGGGGTTGTTCATAATATATATACATACACTAACACACACACAGTGGATTAAACTGTATATGTATATTCATGATACGAACCCCCTTGAAGGCATAAGACCTTTTCACAGGACATTTTGACTTTTGTACAAGCGCTTGTGTGAATGCCATTAATCATTTAGGTGAGCGAATTCCACAGTCCTGGCATTGGACATTCTGGCCTTGTTGTGGTTTACTGGGACAACTGATGGATATGAGTTACCTGCAACAAAATTTGTTCAGTTTATTACATTGATTACTTGTGGGTGGACTGTGGCCCTCTAGAACCTTATGAGCTAAATGTCACTGTTAAGGTCTTTTTCCTTTTCCTTTTGGAGAAAAACATTCACAAAAGAAGTCTTGTGATTTTTAACTCTTAAAAGACAATTATTGTTTTTTTTATAACCTAGACTTTATTTCTGGCATAAAATATGACCGATTACTCACCCATATACTTTAGCATCATTTGGAGTCGTTTGGACAATATTTAGATCCGCATATCCATATAGTGGGAGTGAATGGGGCACCGAAAAGCAGCCTCTAAATAACACATTATCTGCCCCAAAACTCACCCGCGAAGATAACGGATAACTCCAGACTCAACGGGGAATAGCATGAGCATATCGTAACAAAATATTGGTGAAATGAACAAGTTTCGCGGCAGATAATGCATTATTTGCAGCTTGTTTTTCGGTGCCCCATTCACTCCCACTATATGGGTATACACAGATCCAAATATCGTCCAAACGACTCCAAATGACAAAAAAGTTATATGGGTGAGTAAACGACTGTATTTTATGCCGGAAATAAGATCAACGTTGTAAAAAAAAAAAAAAGGTATTTCTTCTTTAATAGCTCAAATGTTTAACTGGTTAGCAAGAAGCTATAGAGAGTAGAGACTCCAAATCACACCAGAGTTATATGGGTGAGTAAACAATCGTATTTTAAAAATTACAAGACTTCCTTTGTGGATATTTTCCTCCACTACATTTCAGGCTACTTGTTTACTTTTTTGAGTTGCCTTAATGTAGATTTTCACACCGTGGTAAACTGAAATCCAAAAACCAGTATGCCGTCTTCTGCAGAACAAATGTTGCCGTTAACATCAGTCTTGTCTGCGTTAAAAAAATAAAAATAAAAATGCATAAAATGAAAACAAGACATGATAGTGCCTTGTGCCGTCTACAGTTTCATGGTATGTGTAAGAAGTTGTTTTTCCTGCATTTTATTAGATAGTCTGAATAATGAATGATCTAATTATGTTTTCATGCCGCTTGTGATTATGGAGGAAGGATAAAGCATATAAACATGGATGCCGCCCCGAACAGATATGTGCTTTTATCTGGAATATTTTGTTCAGGTAAACAAGTCCAAAGTCATCATCTCTGTCAGTTTCTCACATTTCCAGTCTCACCAGAATGTCTGTTCTCTGCCGCTATTTCAGGAACAAAGACAGACCTCCTTGAAAGAAGAAGAAGAGGGAGTGACACCGAACCAGAAAGCAAGAAAAGCAGAGAGAGAGCGTGTGAGAGAGTGCGTGCGCAGTGTGTACAACCCACCTTTGTGTTCCCGCTCGCACATGTTCTTGTTTGTGCTCCTCTCCTCGTCTGGAATTTTTGAACAAGGTTATGCGTTTGTCACAGCTCTGCTATCTTTGCAGGCATGTGCCTTGAAAAAGGCCTCCAGCTTTACACCCGTCACGTTTGGGTATAATGTCACAGCGCCTATCGCATCTCATCCATCACGCTCGCTGCTCCCCGCGATACATTGCCGGGGATGCGCCCCGGTACCATTTCTGACCATTTCACTCACACCTCTCGTAAGCAATAATCTTTTTGTGCAACATTTTGGGGACCTTTCCCAATGACTGATGAGCGGTTAAAGAGACCCTCCCATTAACTTTATGTTGACACGCATAGGCCCAGCAGCAATCAGTAAATTTGGCCGTACGTATCCATCAGCGGCAGGCTTCCTGTCAAAAGTGTCCTTGAGCTTCCTCGCCTCTAAGAAATTCCTGTGAAAGTAGAAGAGTGTCACACCTTCTGGTGCCATTTCACCGTCATTTTCTTTAATCACCTCCCCATTCACTTTTTTTTAAAAATCTTTCTCTCCATTAATGAAGCTCATTTAATGGGTTAATTTAATAATCACTCACATTATAAAGATCTGTCTATTACATGGAAGGATTTTATCATGAAATACAGTGGTGGGTCGTGCACTTTCCACCTTCAATGACCTCATTCAAAACACCTCTTACAATACGATCGTTTTGACGCCACAGCTATAGAAACCCTCAACATCATACGGATACATTTCTCCTCTCAAATCCAGCAGATGTCGACCCAATAAAATGACAAAAATACACATAAAATATGTAAATATAATTCATCTTACTCACCAGGCCAAAGGTAGCGGTCACAGTTGCTGCCCTAAAAGTGGTGGACCAACCCTTTGCCTGGCTAGGTTGGGCTAGCTAACTCTGTGGTTGCGAGGCTTTTCCTCACAATATCAAGATTTTCCTTCAAAGTCTGCCATTCAAAAGGTATCAAAATGTTAACTGGGATCATTTACTTGTGCACATGAACCGCTAGCTTGCCTTAAACAGAGAGCGACTCTCTGACCCTCCAATCAGAGGACGCAAAAAAATGCTAAGGCTACCGTAGGCCATGGCGAAGAACTGAGAATACCCAAGAAGGCCCAGGCAGATTTGTTTGACTCCGGCAACACGTGATGGCTGAAATATGATTGGCAAAAAGCTCTAATGCAAAGCTGCACCACAGGAATCACTGCAGATGCTATTGGGAATCATTTAATAAGACTAATGGGAAAATATTAAAAGGCAAGTCAGTGGTTTTGATAGAGGTAAGACCAGCAGAGAAGGCTTTGCTGGCCCCGACGGCCCGCCACTGAAAAAATACCAGTGAATGGTCGTCCTCCTCAAAAGCACCTTCCATCTCTCCACGGGTGGTTGGGCACACATCTGTCGCTCTGAAAGCCTGATGACACCTTCCTTACATGATGATAGTCCCTCAAATGGCTGCACGGGCTCACCGATTATCTGGATTATGGCTGGTTTTGTTCTTGGAAGGATTTAAGACCTAGGTGCACAGATCCTTTGATCACAGGACACAACAGTGCTGCAGCACTGAAGCTCTCCCTCTGGACGCATGAAACCAGAAAAATATGGATATTTACGTAAGGTTTTGACATGTATGACAATGTACACACCATTTTTGTAACTTCCATCCACCTCTTATTATTTAATAAGCGGTTATAATTAATTTATGATTCAGTTGTAATCATTTTGCAGCACATTAGTAGCACTTATGTCCATATATCTGCTGACTACTGCCCATTAATGACATATATTCATATTATGAGTATAATTTACTATATCTTCATGCTATAATCATTTCTTTAAAACACCTACGCCCACTTAATGGGTGCAGCAGGAGGAGGTGTAATTATTGATTTAATAGTCTTTTACAATTATTTCTGCTTAGTGTGTTATAGGCCATGAATTCTGTGTTTGTTTATTGCATATAAATGTACGCACACCAGGGATTTAAAGTGCTTGAAAGGTTTTGTATGGCTTATATTGTTTTACTCAAATAAATAAATATGCAAAAGTCTAGTTAAAGCACGATCTATGACGCACGGCTGCAGAATAAGTTCTCTTTTCGAGAAAAGTGCCGCTGGATTTAAATCATTTCTCTTTGGGGAATATTGATAAGTGAAAATATACACAACAGCACCACACACCTCCAAACAGCAACGGTCCGCAGTGCATTCATAGCAGAAAGACAGCCATCCCCTGCACTGTGTCTTCCTCCATCATTGAAAGTGTACAATCAAGGAGCACGAGGCGGGCAGGCGTGGTGGCGGGGGGAGACGGACTCTGCAGGTGCAGCTTTATAGCTCGCAGACAGAGTCAGCGGTGCCTGTATTTCAGCTACACGTCTCACTCTCCTCCTCTAGGGAGTAAAGAAGAGCAGAGGGCAACGGAGGCGAGGCAGCTCTTTAAATCTAACACAGGTTATTTGGGCTTTATTGGAGATTGGACAAAGGCCTGTGTGAAAGGTTTCTTTCTTGCCCTTAGCTCACTGCTGTGTGATAGGTTTATACCACGAGCGGCAGAATGCTGTGCACAGTGTCATATAAAAACACTGGCTGGAGAGGGTGAGGATAATGGTCTTTTGTAACTGGGACTGAAATCTTTGCACAATTTTTTCTTTTCCGGGAGACCGTCATAAAAGTGGGAATTATTCCTCTCGCATTGTGCTGAAGGAAAAATACAAAGGAATGTCAAGATGAAACCGTATGTATGACGAAAAACATTATATTATTGAGGGACACTGAAGGCCACCACCGACTCCACTTTACTTCAAAGTATCTGTACACAAAAGAGAATTAATGTACTTTCCAATCAAAGCTCCATACAGGTCACACGGATGATTTGCGTCATTCAAGCCTGCTAAACCAGTGGTTTTCAAAGTGTGGGCCGCAGCCCCGTGGGGGGCCGCCAGGGGGCGCTAGGGGGACCTCAGACAATTGGAGAGAAGATAAGAGATCTGCAAAAATAAAAAACAAGAATCTACGGTAATTATCTTTAATCATTATTATATTGTTATCTAGTGACTAAAACTGTTTCTAAAATTTGATGTTTCTTTACATATTTTGTAGCATCATCTGTGGGTTTGCAAAGGGGGTCCTCGGCCAGAAGCTAATGCTGTTTGGGGGGCCTTAGCATGGAAAAGTTTGGGAACCCCTGTGCTAAACCATTACGAGTAAAAACTTTTGGATATTGCAAAGATTAGAGACTAAGATTAGGTTACTAAAACAGAACCTCGTTAGTCCTTCTCCGTGGCCTAGCATTAGCATTTTTCTGCGTCCTCTGACATGAGGGTCAGAGAGCCGCTCCGTTTAAGCCAAGCTAATGGTTCATGTGCAAGTAAATGATCCCAGTTAACATTCTGATACCTTTTGAATGGCAGACTTTGAAGGAAAAGCTGGATATTGTGAGGAAAGGCTGTCCAATCCCGTTAGCTAGCCTGACCCATCCGGGCAAAGGGTGGGTCCACCACTTTTCAGGGCTTTGCAAACACATCGTATGTTGGCTGAGATTCGGATTTCAATCACACATGAAGGTCGAAACGTACAAGTGAAAATTTCTGCTGTTCTAATAAGTACGAGTCTTCTTTCAGGTTTGTTTTTCAGGGGAAAATATCTGACTCTTCCCAGATGTTCAATGTTCTTTAAAAGCTAGATGCCAATTTTGATTATGGTCTTCAGGTGTCAGGCAGCTAGTTCACAGCAGGTTTCTTCAGAGCTTTTAACTTGACAAGTAGCAAGTTAATAACTAAAAAAATATAGACATCCAAATGGAGATGCGCACTTTTTCCACTGGCAAACAGAAAACGGATCCAGCTGCCATTTAGACTCTATTTGTTGAAGGATATGAAGGAGGAAAGAAAAAAAAAAAACGACCACTCATACCAATCTGTCTTTAAGACAGCCATGAATCATGACTGCTTTATACAAAATTATATGACAGCAATCAATGCCACTTTGCTGATGGATAACTTGAGTGAAAGAGGAAACTCTCATCTCCAGAAGGCAATAACATTAAAACTAAAGTCGTTAAGTTGTGATAAATGACAAGACAGTGAAACACTCAGGAAGGCATTCACGTGCCAGCTCTTCTTGCCCCCTCCCCCTCCCCCTCCCCCTCCTCCTCCATCCGCCCTCCAACCCCTCACACTAGTTGGGTTTATTTGCAGAGTAAAGCAGCCAGCTGGCTTTCTTGATACGGCTCTAAACCTGTGTCAGCTGCAGACTCGACATAAATCTCTCCGGCCGCTCCTTGAGGTAATAGGAACCAGAGACGAGTCCAACAGGTGAAGCATTACCAGTGAGAGACCGATCCACGGGGAGCAGTCTTTTTTTTTTTTTTTAAGCCGGCAGTAAACACCGACTCGCGGGGGATGAGAGAAGAAAAGATAACAAACAAAAACGGCGTCCGTGACCTCGAGGAGGGAGGAAGGCGAGGCAAAGGAGGAGAGGGGAAGTGCGGGTTAGCGAGGAGAAAAGGCAAAAACAATGAAGGAAGAAGTTGGTGTAGAAGAAGTAGATGTTGAGAGCATAAATGGCGCATACGTTAGACTTTTCAAATGCACCGAAAAGATGAGATATTAGAATAGATGAAGGAAAAGTCAATTATAGCGAGGAAGCAAGATCAATCTCAAGAAATGAGCGCAGGCTCTGCTGCACAAGCAAAATCATTTTGTCACAGCCCACATAATGCAGCTGTTTTACTCGACATATCAATTTCTTTAAGAAGTTAGATATCTAAACATCTACCAGTATTTTGTCTAAAAATAGACTAGTTTGGAGGCTTTTTATTTGTTGGATAACAAAACCAGCCCGCCAAAGGGTCTAATCTGGCCCATCCGATGAATTTGCAAATTGCAAAAATGACACTGAAGACTGCTATTCCAAGGTTTTACACAGATTTAGTAAGAGTTGTGGCGTAACACTAAGACCTAGAGCTAAACAGAAATTGCATTTCTTTTTCTTAAGAAATATCCAATTGTTCATTAAATCTAAACATTTTCATAATGAACATCTCTGCACTAAAACAAAGGGAAACATTTGGATTTGTTGTTATTCATAGGTAAATACGCTCTTGTGTTATTGGTCCAGCCCCTTGACATCAAACTGGGTTGTATGTGGCCCCTGAACTAAAACGAGTTTGACATCCCCAGTTTACAAATCATGTGAATCATGAGGCTATGTGGCTTTCTGAAGATCTATAGTTTTAAAAAAAGTGGGTTGATGTTTTGAAGATACAAAAGGTTAAAGTAAACTTAAATTAAACGTATGGTCTCATTTTCTTCCAAGACTCGCAAATTGCAAAAGTGCAGTTTGAATATTAACCTAACCTCTGCTAATCAAAAATATAATATAAAGGGAATAAAATATAAAGGGTAACTTTAACACCACAACATTAAAATCACTGGCAGGAGAAGTAAATAACATTGACCATCTTATGACAATCCAGTGTTCTGCTGGAAAACTTTTGGACCTGGCATTCATTCATGTGGATGTTACTTAGACATGTAATACCCACCTAGACCAGACCAGGCACCTCCACCCCATAGCAATGACACTCCTTGATGGCAACAGCCATCCCCAGCAGGATATAGCCATGCAAAACGCTTTAGGTACAACAATAAAAAACATAAAGAACGGCACAAGGTGTTGACCTGGCCTTCAAATTCACTAGATCCCAGGGGCGTAGCACTAAATTCTGGGCCCTGTCAGTGGGCCCCTATCCATCCCAGTGCACGAACCGTGCAGCAAAAGACATTTTCAAGGGCCCTCTCCCTACTTGGGCCCTGGGTAGTCAGGTCCCCCTTTCCCCCCACTACCACACCCATGCTAGATCCCAAACTGATCAAGTACCTGTTCGATAATCCACAGAGGCCCCTCCCCTAAAAGGCCCCCCACTAACACCATCGTGTTCCCAGACACCACAGGACACCCTCAGAAGGTCCATGTCCATTCTCTGATGAGTCACAATGTTTTGGAGGCACAAGGGAGACCTACACAATATTAGGAAGGTGGTCATAATGATATGCCTGATCGATGTATACCTCTTTGGTTGAGCTGAAGTGAAGTCCTCTAAAGCAGCAGAGTGAATCCACCTCACAAGCTTCCTTTACATCAAGATGTAACCACATTGCAGTGTTTACAAAAATGAAATACAAAGTTAGAGCGTTTCCTGCAGTTCGGTTCAGTTTATCAAAATAAAGTTAGGGTCACAATGTCATCTCCTCTGTGTCCTCGTAAACTACTTGTTTTCCTAGTTGCTTATTTTGAAGGTACTGCCGTAAGCCTCCAGATTTTAAAAATCAAACTATCAAACATGTTTTATATGAATCGGCGGCAGCCCAGATAAGTCTGCGAGCGTTCTGGGAGGCCTAAGACTTTATCTGTAAACCCTCACTTTACCCAATAATCGGGGCCAAACCTTAACACAGACTAAGTTGGAGTTTGGGATAAATCGGCTCGGGCCTCCTGCTGTCTGGGCCTAGCATTACACTGACCCCTGCGACCTTTCTGCCAAGCCATTAATATTCATAGTTTCTCGTGTAGCAGCTGGAGCCTAAAACAGCTCGCTGATTGTGTCGGGGACCGGAGGCATATTGTGCTGGCAAATGGGAGGTAAGGTCACTTTGGAGCAGCAAACATCCAGTGGTCGGGGGAGTTTCTCGGGGAAGAGGGGGGTGTGCTTAAGGACACCAGCTGAGCTTAGGTGGGCACCGTCCCATCTCATTGGTGTAGGGGAAATGATGCGATGCCTCCCATCCCAAGGTCATCCCATGCTACAGTGGTTCCCACAAACAGTTTCCAGCATCGGAAATGCCCTGCTGCATGCAGAGTCGGGGAGCCGGGTGATTTCAGAGCCAAGCGGTGGCCATCATTTCGTGGTTGAGGGAATCATCTGCGGTAATATGTTTGGATGCTGGAATATCACTCATCACAGTCTTAGAATTACTTTCTACCTGAACTCATCTCCCGTTGTTGTTGTTGTCGCTACGGTGTCTGCGTATACACTGAATCATGCTTCATTTGCCTCAATCCCTACTTTGCGTTGCTCTTTCCCTTTAGTTACACGTCACCTTTAATTAAGTTCAACGATAAATGGATAATAAATGAATTAAACCTAGGTTTAAAGAGACTCTAAATTTTCTACTCTCTACAACTTCTTGCTAACCAATTAAACATTTGAGCTATTAAAGGGGAAATACCATATTTTTTTTTTTTTTTTTTTTTTTTTTTTAAACAACCTGGACCTTATTTCTGGCATAAAATATGGTTGTATACTCCGTATATAACTTTTGCATCATTTTGAGTTGTTCAGATGATATTTAGATCCACGTATATACATATAGTGGGAGTGAATGGGGCACCGAATCGCAGCCTCTAAATAATGCATTATCTGCTGCATAATAGATAATAAGTAACTCCAACCTCAAGGGGGAATAGCACTAGCGTATCATAACAAAATATTGGTGAAATGAACGGGTTTCATGGCAGATAATGTGTTATTTAGAGGCTGCATGTCGGTGCCCCATTCACTCCCACTATATGGGTATATGCAGATCTAAATATTGTCCGAAGGACTCCAAATGAGGCCAAAGTGATATGGGTGAGTAAACGATCATATTTTATGCCAGAAATAAGGTCCAGGTTGTAAAAAAAAAATGGTTGCACTTATAAACCAAAGTTAGCATACATAAGCCTTTATATATACTACTTTCCCACAGTTTTAAAATCACAGCTACTCGTTGATGGGGTTTAATCAATGAAATGTGCCGATTTAGAGCTGTTTGCCATCCACAGAAAGTAATTATGGGTCTGAATGTACGTGTCTTCCTACAGTTTGATTCTCCTGGACATAGACTGGAAACACAATATAAAATAAAATTACAAGCTGAACAGAGATCCGGTCGTACTAATAATCTCCGGAGACGGGCAGCGATGGTCACGCTTGGACAGTTTAACAACAAAGAGTGAAGCAAGCCATGTCCAATCTACGCACAGGAGCAACATAAACCGTTTTCCTTTATGGATTTAACAAGAACGTCACACCTCAAAACAGGCAGCTTGGATTATCAGGTTGCAGGCAGATGGGGGAGCAAGCGAGAGGAGCCGTTTATGGCCAATATTTAAGGGTGTAAATATTATGAGGGCGTAACGTGCGTGACGAGCGAAGAAGGAAATCAGAATTCAGCATTCAGCATTTTAACTCGGGCTGTAAAGTGTCCATTTCAGCGAGCCTGTCCAGAGTCATATCTGCAGCTCTACTGCTTCTTAATGGATCATATCTGGCAGCTCTAAAGCACTTCAGTTTTCTTTATCTTCTTTGTACAGACGTACTTCAAAACCTCTTCTATAATGAGTATTTCCTCGTGTTTTCTCACTTTTTTGACATGAAACTGGCTTTAAAGGGAACCTTATTTGCATGAGGAACGTAAATGTCGGCAAACAGCAGCCACAGTAGCTCATCATGATGACCAAACTCCATGTGACAAACGTGCTAAACCTGTGTATGGGTGGATTTTAAGCAGAAAACAGCTCAATGTTTGAGTTAGATCTGTATTGGCTTCTTGTAACCTTCGTAAAATGTTATGAAAAACAGGAAGTAATGCAGATATTGGATATAGTTTCTACTTTAAAGTAAAAAAAGAATGATTGCATTTCATTGTTCTCTTAGTTCAGACACAATTCAACAGGAGGTTCTCGTAATCCGCCTTGCAGATTTGGCCAATTTTCCTCAGCAGCTGGAGCTGCAGTTGTTGAGGCTGCCCGTGGCACGAAGCTCACTGAGGCAATTAAAACCGTTTCCAGACTGCGATGATTTCAGCAATGTTGTAAGTTTAATGCAAGGCACACTGTCCCACATGGATATAATAAATTAAAGTTGTGATGTCCAGTTTGAGGGCCAGCGCACGGGCTGTACTGTGTCATAATACCCGATGTACGTGGGCACATTTCCAAAGAAGAAAGGGACTTTCAGGATGTCCTCTTGCTTTGTTAGTGACATAAGCGATCACATTGTGAGATCCCATCTTTAAAGACAGTTTTTTTCTATATTTAGCCGTTACTGTTAGAAAGGCGTGAGTCAGGAACTCATTTAAGTCACTAATGTTATAAAATGACACGTGATTAGCGGATATTTAATGTTCAGACTCAGAAGTGGGGTAGGTGTCCAGATCCCAGTTGATTTTAAAGGGGAAACCTGTACAATTTATGACGGTAGCCAACACAGTAGATGAAAAGTTGCAAATGTTTTGCTTAAATACAAATGACCACATAACATTTTAATTTTTGTAAAGCATCTGTAAAACATCTACCGTCCTGTCATTTTGCATTCAATTGTAATTTGGGCATTTTCAAAAGATCAGGTAACAGAGTCGACAGCACGTCATAACAGAACTGTTTTAACGGTGGCGTTGGATTGTGACACCAAAGACACTTTGATCATACGCTGGAAACATTCAGATGAGAAAAAAATAATAATAAAAAATATAATAATAATCCAGCTAATCCAAACCTGCTGCATGAATGTGATCATAGAAACGTACTCTGGGTATTTGGGACAACGCTGCACATGATCTCAAAAGGCTTCCGTAGAAAGGCTTCTTAGGATTTCAGTAAATTTAATTGCATTCAGGTGTCATCATGAAAGCTACGTACTGCGTGTCATTTCTTTAACTTCATAGCAAACACTCAGATACGAGGCTCGGTAGGAACCGCTTAGACGGCAAAGAATCGCGTACAAGAAAGAGACTGAACACCGGAAACCAACAGAATGAGCCGTCTGAGAAAGCCGGGACGAAGCCCGTCACAGCGCTGACGGAGAACGGGGCAAAGGTCATAGAGAGGAGACGTCCAGAGAAATATCAAGAAAGCCATTTGGATTCAAACCCTCACGTCACGTCCAGATGTGCCCTTCTGATATAAACCATGGCTCAAACCTGAACAAGCTCCTAGACAAAAAGATCATAAAGTAAATTACAGCCACGTCGCATTTTCTAAAAGTGAAGGGACACAAGTCTATGGCCATATTTTTTCCTTCTACAATCAACTGCATTGAAATTAAGCTGCATATCAGAAGTGCTCGCTGGAAGGTCAACTTGCTTCGATAATCTCCTCCCTCAACACCTTTCCGAGAGCCGCGTCCTACGATTTCAGTGACTTTGCAAAACCGACGAGCACACATTCATACCCGCTTAATGCAGGGATCAGCTGTGCAGAGATACTGAGCGAAGCCAGGGGTTTAAACGTCTATTTCTATGTTTTACTTTTCATTATTTTTAATCTTAATGTGGGGGAAAAAAGTTGCAAAACTATGAATGGTTTCCAGGAGAGACTGTTGGAAATTGTATTATCTCAGTTCTTTGAATGTGGCTGTTTGTATGAGGCAACAATTGTCACAAAAGTTCTATTCAAGCAATCTTTCCTCCTTGTATTTACTTTGGCTCCGTGTCTGATCATTTCAGATAGAGAGTGGAAAGCATCAGGCTATAGAAAATGTTTTATTTTTTCCCGCCCTGTCATTAGAAAAATAGGTTGGAGACTTGCAGCTGCTTTCGCTTTAGCAGGCGATGTGCAGATTTAGAAAAACGCTTCAGGTGAGCGCGGTGCAGGCTGAACCTGTGCAACCTTCCAGCGGCAGAGGAATCGTTTTAAACTGTTAAAGAGCACACTTCCATAAATTACAGTCCCGCCGGATAGATAAGATTAAAGCACCTCATTGAGTGACTTCCCAATGCAGAACTTCGAACAAAAGGGCCACACTTGTAGCTCCCTGCAAAGAGAGATCGATATCGGAATCAAATGAGGAATCACTTCATTCACAGGAGTGCGGCGGAGCGGGCTGGATTTGTCTTTGCAACGGCAGACCAGGAAGACTTTGACAACTCGCAAAGTAAGATAAATACGTATAAACAAATCGTGATATGAGGGTAAATCCTCGTATTGAGTGAAAAACTTAAAAACATTGTATTCAATGCAGATCAAACACGAGATGTACGAGCAACCAAACGCTGCTCCACAGCCTGAAACGTGTCAAGACGCCTCGGGTCACGCAGACCCGCACAGACGTCGAGAGCCTGACTCTTCCCTGCAGCGAGATCTCCTATTACTCCAGTCTGGTCCCAGGGCCACTTAGCTCTAATTACTGCACCCCAATGGCAGGGCCAATCGCTAGCAGGTTAATTGTTTGATCTCAGCCATATGTACTGCTCGCCGTCATGTTAATCCACCTCTCCGCAGATACACGAGCGCACCCGCGCAGCATCCCACGCGGCCCAGCTGCTCCTGTCAGAGTCTGCGTCGGTGCAGAGCGCGGATGTGTGTCAAGGAGCGCTCGGATGGAAGGTCAAATCTAACTCGAGGACCGAGGCATGACACAGAAAACTAGACGAGCGCTGTCTGTTTCATAATAACCCAGTGGCACATGTTTATAGATCATTCCAGTCACATGAAGCAGTAAAAAGAGTGGATGTAATCAAAGAACGGCAAATGTGTTGGATGAATGGGTAAAAAGCGGTTTGGTTAGAATTAGGCAACAAAACAAATTGATCAGATTTAAGAAAGATCCCGATTTGTGGTAAAAATAAATAAGTAAACGCTTTCTGCTAGAAATCCCTGAGAGCAAAGTACAGCAACAGCGCTCATTGATTAAATATAAGACTAGCCCAACTCCCTGACAGTCATGACGGTGATCTTCCAGACTGAATTCAGGTGCAATCAAACCAACCAGACTCGCCGTAACTCCCTGTAATCACTCTGGAGAAAACAAAAGCACAACCTAGTGACAAACGATCTCATATTCTCGAGAAGACCGCCGCCTATTTGCGTGAAATTCAGCTGTTTCCACATGAAAATGAGCTTTGTAGCTGTGGGGGAAAATTAAAGGATTATCTTATCTCCAGGTAATGGCATTTAAAAATGTTGTTTGCAGTGCACTTGCAGCAGATACAGAGATAATCCCATTAATGTGGCTAAGTTTGTGTGCCTTTTGTTTGGTGCTGAGCATGTAGTGTGCTGCGGGTTTATCAATGGCAAAACTTCATGGTTTGTACTGGTGAGATGGGATAGAGTGGCACTGGGGAGTCTGGTCCATTACAGAGTTAATATGGCATCTGGAGAAAGCCCATGAAGGCACAGGGAGATCATATGACCTCGACACAGAAAGCTAAGATTGGATCCCAGAACCTCCGGTGCTCCAGTGCAAAATCAGACCAATGAAATCAACACTTCTACAGCTAGTTGTGTTTTTACTGTGCCTGCTATATCCGCACACTATGTTCTCAGAAGACACTGCAATTGTGGGGTGTATCAGGGATGGACAAGAGCAGCAGAAGTACAAGAATCTGGTGAACAACTTCGCCTCATGGTGCGAAAGGAACCACCTTCTGATCAGTACAGCTAAAACCAGGTGGTAGTGGATTTCTGGAAGGTCCGGGTCCTCACCTGTAGCCCGTAACCATCAACAGGGAGCATGTAGAGGTGGTTTAGACCTTTAAGTACCTAGGTCTACAGCTGGATCACAAACTGGACTGGTCAGCTAACATAGACTTGGCATACAAAAAAGGTCAGCGCCGTCTCCATTTCCTGAGATTGTTTAATATCTGCAGGAAGCTGCTGGACATGCTCTACCAGACTATCGTTGCCTGTACCCTCTTCTACGATGTGGTGTGCTGGGAGGCGGCGCTAAAAGGAAGGACACCTCAGGACTGGACAAGCTGATACATAAGGTGGGCTCTGCGGTGTGGGGCAGAGCTGGAGACTGACAATCGGTGGCAGATGCAAGGACCTTGAGCAAACAACAAACAAGGTCTACCACCCTCAAGTCTACAGGACACCAAAATCTGCTCCATGGACAGGTTGAGGAGTTTCATACGACTCTACAACGCCTCCCTGTGAGGGACCAACTAGACTGTGGTCATTGCTGATACTATACATTTTAAATATCTTTCATATCTGTTTCTATGTCAAGAAGCTACTGGACACTGAATTTCCCTCGGGATAAATGAAGTATCTATCTATCCATCTATCTATCTATCTCCCTACCAAAATGGCACACTGAGATGCAATCACAATCAAGGCAACGATCTAGGTGTAAATGAGGGCAAAGCGGTGAAAAGTGCGCGCATCACCGTGGGGATTTTGCTCCGTTCCAAGCTTAAAAAAAAGATCCTCCTTGCATCCCAAGACTGTGTAGTTGTTTCAAAGGGTCATTCATATCATTTGAAAAAGCCGATCGCGCGCACACACATGGTACGGCATATAGCCCACGCACGGTATTCCAAATAGCCTCGCTCTGATGGAAAACAGCACATACTGGGGGAAAGGACAGACATTACATGGACCATTAGTCGCAAATATAAAAAGGGAGCATCACAGCAGCCTAATGACGCTTTGATAAGCTCTGTTCTGGAAGTAAACATAATCTGTTGACTTTCAATTCTTTTGTCACACCACCAATGGTAGTTGAGGCAGAATGAAGCATTCTGCTGTAAATGGGTTGCTGTCGTGCAGAGAAAGGAAATGTGGAAGCCTCTGGGAAAAAAAAACGACAAAAAACCGGGGAGGTCAGAGGAAGAGAACATGTAAAACCTTTATTTTTTTCCCGTTTCATGCAACATTTTCTCGGTGAAGAGCGCCTACAGCTGCTTCTCATCTGGCTTGACACAAATGCCTGCTGTCGCCCAGCCTCTCCATTAACGCTGATCACCGAGTCACTGTGACTCATAATGCCTTCTTCCCAACAGTATTTACCAGTCCAGATTTACAGACAGCTGCAATTTAATGTTGCATTACTGCGACGGCAACAGAAATGCATTGTCCCTGCGAGGTAAAGAATGAACCGAAAAGCCCAACATGCATCAAGGTTTAATCTTCAAATTTCACTTGTGTACGTTTAACTGCATTCTTCTTAACTGACAGAGAAGGACCGAGAAGTTCTAGTAATGTCCCTCTACTACAAATTTAACTAACATGGAATTTGGCAAAGCAGGCCACCCAAAAGCTCAGAAGCTAAACTTCTGGGTTGCATTTACCTTCAATTTGAGGCTTTGTCCGACATTTTCCAGGTTATGTGACAACTGTGAAATTCAAGCAATATTCAGGGAAGAAGACGGGGGTTAGCAGTCGGATAAAAACAAGGTTTACCTTGTAAATACGGAGCCGGGTGACAAGGTAAACACGTCCACCAAAGGGAGGCAGGGAGGCAGGGAGGCTGGCACGAGACACCGTGTCTTTGTCTGTGATTTGGCAGAGAAATAAAGCCACTGTGCAGGTTTAGTTTTCTGGGGCCTGCTGGAGTGAATAACAACAGGTGTGTGGTCAGGTGGAGAGTCACGTGACCGGTAGGAACACACTGAGGACAGCTGGTGGCCAGAAGAGGAAATGCAGGTGTGAGATGACAGGTTTTATATAAATATATATATATATATGTGTGTGTGTGTGTGTGTGTGTGTGTGTGTGTGTGTTAGGGCTGGGCGATAAAACCATAACGATATATATCGATATCAATAGAAAATACGTTCGATAAAATGTTCGATAATTCCACTCGAACTCCGTTAGAGAAAAATAGGAAGAAAACCCCGAGCCACAACTTCAAGTCATTCTGGGGGATGTAGGCAGAGGAAGGGCTTTAGTCTCTCGACCTATCACGGACCAGCTAAGCCAACAACAACAACAACAAAGAACGGCGTGGAGTGAAGGGAGAATATGAGTTTGACAGCGCGAGAGGAAATTTTAGATAATAAAAGGAAAGATCACGTTACTAGTTTGGCAATATTTTGGTTATTTTAAGTCAAACATGAGTCAGACCGATGCTGTCTGCAAACTTGGTGGCGAGTGAGCATATTAATTGGCTCTTGTCTCCAGTGCTTAATTTGTAAATCATAAGGTGCCGGAACGCAAAGTACATATAACAGCTCGGGATGACGAGACGGGCACAGGTCCCGGAACGTATACACAAAACGTGCTGAAAACAACATGCAAATGCCCACTTGCCACGCCGTGGGACTTACAAGACTCAATTTCAAATAATATCCATGGTATAAATGTTATGACGATAATTTACAATTATTGTCTCTCTTGATTAGTAGTGTAAGAGTCGGTTAAGTTTTGCTTCTCTGCCGGCCGAGTGAGTGGCTGCTGACTCGGTTAATCGGGGATCCACGAGCAGCGGTTATGAGCCGGTTAACGTTTCTCTGCGTATTGTTGCCCAGCCCTGCAGCTCTGGACAAAATTAAGAGACCACTCCCACAAATGTTTCTTAAATCAGCATCTCTACAGCTATGGCAGCCAGTCCATTCCAATGTTTGTTCGATTCCATTTTTTTTTTTTATGAGGAAGATTATAAAAAAACACTGCTGTGATGAAAGATTGAGATTTTCCCACCAATAATGATTTCTAAACTCTTCCCCAAGTTAAAATATTAGTGTTGTGTTGTTTAAAAAATGTTTTCTTTGCATTATTCAAGGTTTAAAAACACTGCATCTTTTTTTTATTTTGACCAGTCGTAATTTTCTGCCAATAAATGCTCTAAATGGCAATATTTTAATTTCAAATTTGAAAGAAATGTCATCAGCACTTTATAGAATGAAAACAAAATATTCATTTTAATAAATACATAGCAAAACCAGCAACACTGATCATTTTGCAGTGGTCTCTTTTTTTTCAGCTTTCGTATTAAATAAAAAATTGTGATGTTAAAACTGTAACTATTAGCTGAAGATATGTATTATTTATAAGCGCCATCGTGCAAGAAACATACTTGGCTGATAACAGAGCAGCCGTAGTTCTCCATAACTGAAACGGTGATGAGTTGAGCATATTGCTGCTTCAATCAGCGCTAAACGGAGATGTGTTATTGGAGGTTTGGTCACAGAGAATTGAGGTCATAAGGCACCGGCAACATTACTTGCAGGGCAGATACTTGTCATCATTTATTCCTCTCTGCTGTCAGCTAATGAGTCATAAAGTAGAAGATTGTTGGAAGGGGCCTCACCACACAAGCCCACACATTAATTGTTGTCCTTTTCCATATCTCATATGGATATATATCTATATATAACCGGAACCGGCTTCCGCTCATTGCTCATCAGGAGAAGTGTCTCGCAGTGAGAGGGCGTTTGCATTAAGAGGGGGTCAGCGAAGACATCTCTGGCTCCTCCGTGTTCATTTCCTTTCTAATCGCCGTGATCCTCGACAGCATTTAGAAGCAATCCTCAGCCAGACCGCTGTTTACTTTGCACACAGCCCGGAAGGTCTGGTGAGGCACAGGAATACCGACAGCCCTGCTTCGTAGTCACTTCTCTCTTTGTCTTTGGAGGGGCTTTGTGAATCCTAATACACGTCTAAAACACCTGTGCACATTCAAAACAGGTATGATTATTCTGTTGGATGCTTACTCGTATGAGTTGATTTGGGTGTTAGCAGGGCTATGGAAGTATTTTGAAATATGAACTACTGTTTAAACAAAGACTTTCCTTTACGCTTGGTGGTCACTATTAAATAAGAGATGTACATGCATATTGCTCAGTATGTCCAGCTAAATATCATTTTAAAGGCAATTTTTTATTCAGTAGTCTTTCTGTCTTGCATTAAAGGGGAACTCCCTTTTTTTTTTAAACGTGGACCTTCTTTCTGGCATAAAATAACTTTGGTGTTATTCATACAATATTTAGATCAGCGTATATTCATATAGTGGGAGTGAATGGGGCACCAAAACGCAGCCTCCAACCAAAGTTGTATGGGTGAGTAAACGATTATATTTTTTTTGCCGGAGTTATTGCTAATGCTTGACTGAGAGATGCTTTGTTAGACAATGTCCCGATGTATTTTTCTGGACTGGTGGTCTAACAGGTTGTGGTGAGTTTCATTCGGTGGATGCACGTTTATCACTTCCGAGCTGTAACTCGGCTGTATTTCACTCTTTTGTTTTAATAGACACACAGTAAAATACTCCACCCTGGATGTGGCTGCAGGGCTAGCAGGACTAGACTACACAGGGATGCACCGCTAACCAGTACATACTCTTAACATTAATACCAGTTGCTGACTTATTTCTATTTCTCTTTTCATGAATAAGTGGATAGTTCCTTGCCATCCTCTCATCAATGTTGTAAACACTTATATAGAAGCCCTTATGTATACTAAAGTGCCCTACACAGTTTGAGCATAATGGGGCTCAGTCGCCGCTGTGTGTATGTCTGGATAAATTTATATCTGTACTAGACATCTTATTAAAAATGTCATGTGTAACCCATGCATGAACAAAGGAGGGCCCTGTAGAACCCACAAACACATCTCTAACTTGCAACAGGAGCAATCATTTGTGACCAATAAGGCTTCAGTCTGCATGCTAAACACCTCCTTACATCAAAACCGTGCAACTGAAAAGCCACTTTAATAGTTGCTCCTTGGTCTGACTTTAAAGCATCACTGCTGGATAATCTCCTTAATTGACGTGATTTGTCAAAGTTGTTTAAAGTGAAAATGACCAGTGCAAGTTTCCCCCGTAAAATAGGACACTTTCAATTCCCTATATTTCTGTCCAAAGTCAAAGCTGCAGCTCCGCACCGCCTCGCTGCTTCAGTTAACCTGGACTGTGTTGTACACGCCCTGAGGCATGCTGTCAAAAAACCTTGCCTGATGACAAACTGACAACTCCATCCATCTTATTTACCCGCTGGACAGCGCAGATCTGCTGTGGCAATCAATAACACTCACAATTAGTTTCCCTTCTGGGGGCGGAGGCAGAAGGGGGTTCACAGGAGGGGGAGGAGGAGGGGTGCAGTGTTGGCTGGCGGTCCCTTACACAGCTGGACAGAGTGTACGTGTGGCCCAGGTCCTTTCCAGCCACATGTCCTGACATTAGCGAACATCTCTGGGGAGGCGCTGACATTTCCATATGTCCACTAGAACAGAGCGAGAGGTGTGTGTGTGTGCGACGCAGTTTGTCCACCAGCGCGGGGTGTGTGCGGGCGTGTGTCGTCCTCCGTTATGTGTGAGCACTCATGTGCATTGTTTTGTTTTTCACCTTGGCTCGGTGACCTGGAAAATCTCCTCCAGAGGGGGAGAGCGGCGCCGAGGAGGACTCTCCGGAGGAAGCTGATGGATCTATATCAAGCCGTAAAAATAGATAACTGTCATTCATCATCGGGGTGTCTGAAAGTTAACCCTGACCAACAGGGCTTAACCGCAAAGAGCATACAAGTCCCAGCATGCTTCAGTGTCATCTGGATGCCCTTAGCAACCTGGCATGGCTGCAGACAGGTGATTGATGTCAGCTCTCCTCTTTGTGATCATGTTTTTATGCGATGGAATAAATTAGATCAGTAACTATATAAGGAGAGAAAATCGTATGAGAAAGACATATTGGCTGAATTTAAGTGATTTATCAATTTGAGCGAGTGATATATGCACAATACGGGCCGTCACTCAAGAGTGATAAAATGAAATTGTTAGATTTGTCCTTGTTGGCAAGGACACGTCGTTTGAGCAGAAAGAAGGCTGCAGAAGTATTAATAAGCACCATTTAAACGGTAATCCCATTTGTGCCTTATATAAGTACTGACTAAACTAGAACATTTTTAAGTTTAGAAAAGTATACTTTAAATATACCACAAGTACACTAATCTATATACTACTAGTACTACTACTAGGTACACACTTGTAGTCTAGGGTGACCAGACGTCCCTGATTTCCGGGGACAGTCCCCGTTTTGGGTGACCTGTCCCTGGCTAAAGCTGTCCCTGAAAATTTCCCCGATTTTATGAATGAGAAAAAAAAATTGCGTGCTCAGTTCCAGGTGGTTCATTTTATTACTCTCTCTATTACTCAGAGGTTGTGCTAGACTCTTTCGTTGTCTGTCAAGGCGTGCATCAGCTAGTATTTCATGAATAAAATAAAATTTGCCTTCCATCAGTCCCTGCAACGTACTTTACTATATACATGGTTTTCATCCAATTTCTCCGTTTTGGTAGCTGTTACAGCCACATACACATACAGTAGACATGTATGTATATTACGGAAGCCCTGGCCGGCCATGCACTCTTACTTTTTATTTCCACCGTTTTCCCGTGATAATGGGGTAATTTTCTTGAGATCTCGTGATACTGAAGCGTTATCACGGGAAAACGGAGGAAATAAAATGGCCGTTCAGGGCTTCCGTAGTATATATTACTACAACTAATACTATTACTTTTAGGAAATGCTAATAACAATGTTGAGAGCTACATTCCTGTTGTTACACATGATTATTACAGATAAATGAAATGGTAAATATCTGAGTTTTTACAGAAAGAAGGCTGCAGAAGTATTAGAAAGCACGGTTAAGTAAATCCCATTTTGACTTGCAAAATTTTCCCATGCTGTAATTTTTCTTTTCAACAGTTTTGCATGGATTATCGTTTGTTTTTATCAGACCTGAAGATTCCACACAAAAGCCGAGCTGCGCAAATGCTTAAATGCGGCCATTATTATCATCGGTATTCATTGTCCTCGGAGCGAACCCACACAGACACAGAGAGAACTCCACACAGAGAGGTCCCAGTCAGCCTTGGATTCAAACCCGAAACCTTCGTCCTGCGAGGCGTTAGCGCCCGCCCCATCATCGTGCTTTCTCCAAATAAATTCAAACTGATGAATGGATCACTGTAGACTATCTTCAAAACATCTCAGCTATATCTCAGCGGCTACTCAAACCAATATCCCTTCCTCAATCTCTACCGGGGAGCAGACCCGCTCCTAAACTCGCCTAAATGCTTATCTAGCAGAAGTACTTACGACACATCAAAAAAGCCGCACTCTTCCCTCTTTTATGTTTTTAGAAATTATTAATGTTGCTACACCCTTTTAAAATCCTAAGAGAATGGCAAATACATATTCGATTTCCCTAGAGGGCGGCGAAGAATGTCTGCACAAGCAACTTGCTCTGCAGGAGTACCGCACAGTGGTGAAAAATGTATTAACTCAGCATTACAAAAAAAAAAAAGCTAAACAAATAAGAGATGTACCCTGCTTTAATAAATGAGGCTTCGGCAATGAGGAACCTGAGGAAAATTGTTTCTCAAGGCAGCGGAAGGAAAGAATCTACCGCTCTGTTGTATTTAAGGAGGAAGTACAATTTATCCGCCGCCAAAAAATGTGTCTTGATTGTTATTAAAAAACAATATTTCCCTTCCAGTGCTCCACTTAGGAGGAGTAAAAGACCGCAGAAGAAAATAGTGAAACAATCCGTGAAAATAGCTGAGAGACATGACCTAAAAACTGAATCTGTTGCCCGACGCAACTTGTGCGTCTCATCAACCCGCACGTCCTTGAAGGTTAAAGACAGCGGTCTCTGCAGCCTCTGGAGCCGTTAAATCACCGCGTGTCAGCGTTAAACTTTGATCATGACAAATAATAGTGTTTTCATGTGAGCCCAAGCATTGGACATCAATAAAGCCTAATGGCGTGTCAGACCTATTAATGGATTACTGCACAGAGCTCATAAAAACACAATATCCCATCAAGTCTAAAGGCCCTAATGATCCCACGGTGTCTAGTAAAGTCACTGTAGGTCCCATCCCCTGATGGATATCGGCTCTTAGTCCGTTTTATCTTGCTGCTATTTAAGAGAACAGAGATTGTAAAGGGAGGACAAGCCAGTATGATTACCTGCTGCGATATGCAAGACGGGAGACTCCCAGTGTGGTCTTAAGTGCAGTAAAAAAAAATGAACTCAATATAAAACTGGCAGCAGCAGAAGCAGGGGAAAATTGTTTTTGTAAAGGGAAATTGCAAAACTATCAGACGCTTAGCATGCAGAAGGGTGCGTATGTAACAGTTTTAAAAAAAGATACTCAACTGTTAGTGAGGTTTAGATGCAGGGGTTCTGATGTAGCCAAAATAAATTAATAAATGCGCCAGAAAGTAAGAATAAAATTTTGAAAAAGTGTTCTTGCAGAGAATCAAAACGATGCAGCTCTAAATATGAAGCCAACAGGTGATTAACTCAGCTCACAGACTAGAAACATCAGACTGGTGCTTGTTAGGGAGGAATTTGTGGTGATGCCGATGAAGAAGAAGAAGAAGAAGAAGTACCAGAGTCCTGTATGTCTTATTAAGTGCATGAGTTCCACCTCAATTCTAAGGGACAAACAGTAAAGCTTAGAGTCTTATACTACAAAGGTGGACCGAGGCAGTAAAGGGGAGATGTATTAACCCAGCAGTGCTGACCAAAAACAGCTCAAGGTGTTGACCTGGCCTCCAAATTCACTAGATCCCAAACTGATCAAGCATCTGTGGCATGATCCACAGATTTAAACAACAGGCAAAAGCACAATTAAAGCATAAACGCCACAAAGGCACCGCTGGTCTTTGGTGAGTGGGCAGTCGGGGAGGGAGGAATCAATGCAGCAACAATCAATGTCGAGGACGGCTTAGCATAAGAACGTCACGCTGGAAGCTACGCCGGCCCTTCCACTCCCGGCTCTCGCCGCCTTTGCCACCGTCGTCATTGCCATGCCATCGCTCTCTCTGCCGCACAGGTGCAGGCGTAATTATGCTCCGGGCATTTAACACACCTGACACCCCTCAGCTTGTTATCCAGCTAGGAGTGAGAAGGCAAAGAGAAATATTGATCCTGCCCCTTACATCCTCTGGATCAAACATAAAATAGTCCAGCCTTCATATGAAAAGTACATTTTATTAAGTATGCAAGTATAAGTATACATATAGCAAGTATACTACACACCATGTACTTGTAGTGTACTAGAAAGTATACTAATTTAATACTTGTTCTGACTAAATTGGAACATTTTTAAGATTATATAAGTACTTTAAGTATACTTCATAAGGTCATTTTATGTTTACAAAAGTACACTATGAAGTATACAACAAGTACACTCATCTATATACTACTAGTGTACTAGGTATGTACTTGTAGTTCACACTTTAGTTTAGTACTTAAAGTATACTTTTATATGCTTAAAAACGTTCCAATTTAGTCCAAAGAAGTATTAAATTAGTATACTTTTTAGTACACTACATGCTACTGAAGTTTACTTAATTAAATTAACTTCAAGTATACTACTTTTTGATAAGGGTATGAACATTTCTGCGCCTTATGCATGTTCACGAAAGAGTTCAAAACCACTCGTCCTCTCAGTGATGGATGTTTGTTATTACATTTTGACATAGAGGAAACTCTTTGGATGCTAACGGCCAAAATCTGGTTGTCCTTATCTTGTTATTCCTAAAGTTGTGTTCCACTTTTTTTTCCAGATTTTATGATTCCCAACATGGCCAAGAAAATATAGCATCGCCTTTCAAATGTGATATAAATTAGGGTAAAGGGGAAGGAGCCTGGGGAGTATGCTTTGATGCATATGTGAAATACGCTTCAGTTTGTGCTTGTTAAGCTGCATTGCATGAATGAACACAGATGAGCCACAACATTGGACCTGACATTCATTCATGTGGATGTTACTTAGACGTGTAGCACCCACCTAGACCAGACCAGGGACCCCCACCCCATAGCAATGACTCTCCTTGATGGCAGCAGCCATCCCCAGCAGGATGCAGGCAGGCCTCCAAATTTACTAGAACCCAAACTGATCAAGTATCTGTGGGATGATCCCCAGAGGCCCCTCACTAACAACATCCTGTTGCCAGACACCTACACAGTATTATTGATCAGTGTATGTTGTGAATGCATCCATTGGATATGCTAATGTCTGGTTTAATTTGTCTACCTGTGCTAATCTGTCTGTGCGTTCTATATATTTTAGTCTCTTCCTCCTCTGCCGCTGCCGTCCTCCTGCTGTAAAGATCCCAACCAGGAATTTAAACCCACGTCGGTAAATGTTAGCCAAAATGACAATTAGCATTACCCTGATGTGGTCTCCGTGCACGCACAGGGCCCCTAGCGCCTCCAGAGTGGTAAACATGTGTTATGCTAACTTCCCTCGTGTTTGTCGCTCAGAGAGAGGAGCAGGGGATGCCGATACGCTCAGCCGCCAGTGTCAGCTAATTATTTCTGGACCCCTGTGGTGCAACACGTTCAGCCTCTCCAAGGCCGCCCCCCCCTTCCCCGCTGCGCAGATTTCTGAGTCTTCCCCGACTTGCTCTCATTAGAGACGGCGGTTTCGATCTCCTTCTCTTCAGCTCTCTCTTTCTTTCTTTATTTCTCAATGTTTGTTTCTCTCGTCTTTTTTTAAGACAGCCTCTCAAAACACTCTGTTAAATAAAGAACCCACTTCAGGCAGAACAAACCCAAAATTAACTCAGAGATGTATACACAAGCCTGACTAATGCCTGCACGGCCACATACTTATACACACACACAGAATGTGTTCAGGAAACACGTGCAGGTGCACGCTCATGAGCAGGCCCTCATTAACACGCATAAACACACACGGGCGCATAAGTTAGCATGCGGGATGAGTGATGCTCGTTGTATTTCACAACAGGCACATTCCCCACTGTGGGTTTATTAAAGACAGAGCATGTTTACAGCGTTGTTTTTTTGGCTAAATAATCCGGCGATACTTTGTCTCAACATAAATAACACTCCGCAGGCTAATTAAGAAAGGCTCATTAATATTTTTGTTTTTTGTTGCCGAGCTGGAATGGCGCTAATCGCTTTCCTTATTATTCCTTAATATAGATTATTGAAGGTATCAGATCGGGAAACGGTGCGATATTCTTTTGGTTGTTGACGATGTAAGCGCGGTTTGTAATATTGAAAGGGATACACGATAATTAGAACGCTTATTAAATATTAAATAGAAAGCTGCCTATGGCCAGATGCCTGAGGCCTTGTTTGCTTTATTAAAGCTTTAATGTTATTTAGTAATGGAAGATGATATTCATTTATTTATGGACCTTGGACAGAGCCAAGCTGTTAGCGTTCCAGTCGTTATGCTAAAGCTACAGCCAAAAAAAAGTCTGTCTGACATATTGAATCACACTTTGGGAACAGCGCCCTTCGACTAGAGCGGGAGTATGAGAGGACCTCGAGGAAAGTTGCAGACTACAGGAACCACCTACACTTCAACCTGAGCCTAGAACTGAAGAAGTTAGTGGTGAAACATCTTCTAAAAAACTCTACTAGTCCAGTTGCCTCTTTTGGATGTACCATGACCTGGATGACTGAGAACCCTCACAAACTAAAGCTAAGACCTAAACAATTCCAACGTTTAGCTCTGCACACAGGGGCAGCACAGTGGAGAGGTGGTTAGCACTGATGCCTCACAGCAAGAAGGTCCCGGGTTCGAATTAATCCTTTCTGTCTGGAGTTTGCATGTTCTCCCTGTGTCTGCATGGGTTCTCTCCGGGTTCTCCGGCTTCCTCCCACCGTCCAAAGACATGCTGGTTGGGTTAAGGTGATTTTAAATTGGCCGTAGGTGTGAGTGTGAGTGCGATAGACTGGCAACTTGTCCAGGATGTACCCCACTTCTCGCCTGATGACTCCTGGGATAGGCTCCAACAGACCCCGCAACCCTTAACAGGAATAAGTGGTTACAGACTGATGAATGAATGCAAACAGACAAGAGACTGATGTAGTCCATATCTTTTAAAAAATATTCTCCAATGTGACTTTTTCATGTGACTTTATTTGAATTTTTGCAAGTGACGTGGCCAAGAGAGTCAACGGCATTTAATCTACAACATGAACGGACGGTTTCTCGGGACTTGAAGTAACCAAAAAAAACCTGCTTCTACACGAACCCAGCATCCAGCATCGTATTTCACACCTGTACCTTCTCAACGGTTGTGGCTTCCACGTTTCCGAAGGGTTAATTTGAGGCTTTTGATGGAAAGGCTATACACGTTGGCGTGTGTCCGTTTCCATGGTGATGGCAAATAGGAAAAGAGAGAGGCAGATGATAATACGAAGCAAAATGTCAGCTGTTGGCCAAAACTGTGTGTTTCAGGTGTGCAGGAGTTGCCCGGTGTGATATACTGTATGCGTTGCATATTAACATTGAACAGACGAGCTAATTCATTAGCATAGACGGCGTGGGTGGCTTGAAAACTAGATTTGTTGAATTGGATACACAACTCACTGCATTATATTGCCTTTCTGCTTATTGCTCTTAGAAGAATCCACTACTACTGCAAGTAATTTAAAGCCTTGCATAGCATCCAATCACATAGATCCTAACACACTGATTCCCAAAAGGTCCTCTTTTGAGCCACTTGCCAAACGTTTCTTAAGATTCATTACTTGTATTAATTAAACTTTTAAGATTTTGCTTTGAATTGTTATTATTTTTTCTGAACCTGGCACACTTTCCTCCCTTTAATACGCCACCTGAATGCAGAATTAGCCCTTAATGCAAGCCCTGCATATAAAACAGGCGGCTCTATTGATTAGAAACCATAACAATGTTTTCCTCTAAATAAAGAGTATATGTGTGCAGAATAATTACAGCTAGACTTATTGGCGGGACTGGCTAAGTGACTGACATCGGTGGGCATAGCTCCATCCAGCCATCTGCCCGTTTTTTCCTACCACTAATGGAGGGTTGTGATGGCAACAAGCACACCACATTCCCCCCATGGGAAATGTAGTCCCTTCAGCATGTCTTGCTTCTGCCCTGAGGTCTCCTCCTGGTTTGTCACGCTCGAATAGCTGAGTTAGCAGGGACCCTACGCGGCTCTCCCCTGCTCACCCTACCAGTCTGATCTCACTCAATGCATACCGCCGTCCACCCTGCAGAGAAACCTCATTTCGACTGATTGTATCCCCAAAGCCATTACCAGGGGCTTGTGACCGTACATGTGATGAGGAAGAAGAAGAAGGGGCACAATCACGATTGGCCCGGCCTGTATGAGGTTTCTCTGTGTGTGTGTGTGTGTGTGTGTCCTTCTTAAGGTGAGGCTTCAGGCAGCATCAGGTTTGGTCTGATTAGCCGAGCTTTTGTTCGAAAGAGACCGCTCCAGGTACACGCCACCTGTAATTCACGGACACCTTCTCTGCCTTCACATTATGAGAGCCGTAGGGGTCCTCGCCATAATTCATGTGAATAAATGGTATGTTTAAATGGGGTGATATTTGATTTAGTGGAGATGGAGGTTTCCGCGGCACAGATAATGGCGTCTGCGGGCGTTCTATAACTCTCATCATTTGTCATTACATGGCTTTTTATGACGGAGCGTATTCTAGGGGACAAAGGAAGATGTACATTTAGAGATTAGGGTTGCGTTTCGGCGCCGTTATCTGAAGAAAAAGAAGTACAAAGAAATAGGTTCTGATATTCATCTGAGGGAAATTAAATGTCTGCATCTGCCGATTTCTTTTACAGCTGCCCTTCTCCAAAGCGCAAGCATTATATGATTATCATGAAAAGGTGTATTTTCGAGAGCAAAGGGTTATGAAAATGAGCAAAAAAAAGTCGCCTCAGAGTCACCGTGGGCAACAAACACGAAGATAATGTGTCCAACAGATTTACGCAACGGCAGTGCTCAATATTGTTCACAGTTCAGGTTAGGGAGATATGGAAAAATAAAGTTATAAACTTACTGAATTGAACACATTATTATGAGATTTAAAAAAAACTAATCTCAGAAATTCTCTGACACTGTTTTAAGGTGTTTTTTGTTTTGTTTTTTTATATCTGATGGATGTGGCTTTTCATCTCTGTAACAGCGTTTCAGATTATTCTCATTCCCAGACACAACATAACATCATCCAGCCCCTGTAATGTGATAAGGCAACATAAGCCTTTAAATGCATGATCCGTGCATGAGGCAGCACTTTAACTTGGTGGCAGAAAGCCTCCGTAAGCCTCTCCAGCCTTCTCGGGCATGAGAGCTGAATTATGCGTATCATGAATTGCAGGTTGAAGAGGTTTGTGTAGCCTTGTGTGTCTTTCACAAAGTGGCTGGTGGTAGGAGATGAACACGGCGTGTACATTATGTACACACATAGGCACACTCAGAGATCCTGACCCATAAAATATAAATATGGAAGGAGGAAGAGCGGGATAAAAGTGAAGCCAAATGTAAGTAGAGCTCCCCCTGGTGGCTGGCTGCAGTATAAGTCATAAGCTCCACCCCCTCCATATTAGTTGATGGGACTTGGGCCAAATGAAAGCACGTAAGTTTTTCTAGGATCGTCAATAACAACCATATTGTGCAGACTCTGGTTCCAAAGTTGCAAGATGGCGCCATTCATATCCCCAGGGAAAGAGCATCAGTTTGGCCTATGCAAGGAAGTGGGGATGCATTGTTCATATTTATATACAGTCTATGTCAGAATCAGAATCAACTTTATTGGCCAAGTATGTGTGCACATACAGGGACTTTGACTACAGTAACTTTTGCTGCAGAAACACACAGAACTTACATAAGTGTATATTGTTCATGTGTTGACGTGGATGGACTCACACTCTGTGACTACTAAGAGTTCATCAGAGCGACAGTCCAGGGGAAGAAACTGTCTTTACCGGCCCGCTTCCTGATCCTGTACTGGCACAGGTCCTGGATGGAGGGAAGGTCAGTGCCGGTGATCCTCTCTGCAGCTGTGACTGTTCTCTGCAGTCTGTCCCTGTCATGTCTGGTGGCAGATCCATGGACGTTGTTGGGACAGACTGGATTACTGCAGTGTAGAAGAGCTGACGGTGGAAGTACAACCTCTGCTGGGCCTTCTTCCGTACAGTGACTGTGTAGGAAGTCCACTTCAGCTCCCGTGACATTGTGGACCCAAGTAACCAGAATGAGTCTACTGTAGGGACTGACCTGTTGAGGATTGTGAGATGTCTTGAACTTACCAAGCTCACACGGTGAAAAGCTTCCTTGTGGTATGGGCATTTAGGAGAATGTTAACCACCAGCCACACAGTGTACTGAAACTTTCAGAATCCACTGATGAATCAATTCTCAAATCAGTTCAGGTCTATCCAAGTCAGAGGACATGAAGGTCATTTGCTTTTTATTTTTCACAATAGTATAGAGAGTATTGAAGTTTTTAGATACAGAATTTTTACACCAGAATGACCTCTGGGCCTCTAAAATGTTTTAGTTAATAACTAGTACCACACTCTGTCCAAATGTTCCTATTTTCAACAAATCTCGCAATAAAGAAACACTTTTAATCACCAAAAATATTCTTCCATTGGATTTTTTTCCTCACTAAACTGTCATTTGTCAGCAAAGCACGCATTCAAAGAAAAGTTCAGCTAAAAATGAGCTTTAAAGTTTATACTTTTTGAAAATATTTCAAACAAATATCCTTAAAACTCCCCCAAACCCCTCTACTTCTCTGTCTGTCAACACTTTAACCATTAAACTGTGCATCTGCCGCACATGTAATGGTGAAAGCCGCAGTCCGGTCAGGCTCCAGATGATTGCTGAACACCACTGGACAACGTATAGGCTGCAGCGAATAACGCTGCAAATCAGAATAAGATAAAAGTGGGCACAGATATATTTCAAAGAGCAGTGACGTAAATCCCAGAGCCCACTGGGCCTCACAGATTGATGACACAATATTGAACCACGGGGTGGATTTTCTTCTCCTATGAATCCACACATATTTTAGAAACTCTACCCTAAAGAGCCACAATCTGAAAGCATGGTGTCTGATAAATAATACATGAAACTGCACACACACACGACACATGCATTTTTATCAATGCACGGGAGCGGACAAAATCACAAAGCGCAAAACAAACTGAGAAAGCATCTAAAGGTCAAAGAAGATGTGAAGAAGGGGGGCGGAGTGCCTGACATACATTAAATGCATTATGACCTGGAATGGCATGCATCTGTAACGCCTCTAATTGCTGCCACCAGTGTTTGCTGCTAAAAGACTGTGAGACACACACGGGCAGGACTGCAAACAGAAGCAGAAACGCACAGTAACAAATAGAGACAGGTTAAAACTACTAATGCACATGGAAGCACATTAGGGCACAAGTGCTCACACACGCACACACACACAAAGATAGTCGTAGATAGTTCGGATCTGCACGCGCACACACATCCGCAGACACTCTCCGAGCGCTAAATGACTCAGACAGTCTGTGTAACAGCCTGCCCGCTCTCAGCTCTCAGAGTTCATCTCGCCCGAGCCGCTCGCTCACCTCTAAATGAGGGCTGTCAAGCGGAGCCATAGTGACGCCTGCCACCTCTAATTGGCAGTGCATTAACAATCAAATCAGGCTTATTAGCCGGAGCATGGCAACGAGGAGTAATATTCTCACTGCGCGCGACTAGTGGTGTGCCGGCGCCACCGCCGTCGTCGTCCTATTTTGCATTTTTTAATTTCCTATGAACAATGGGAGAAAACTGTAAGACTGAGAGAAGAACAGATCTTAAAGAGCGAAAAGGAAGTGAGAGAATTGAGCTCAGCTGACACCCAATGTCTCAGCTAAGATTTGAGGATTGTTAGGTTTCAAATTAGTCAATCCTGCAGCTGAGAACATCTATGCTATTAGATGAAACCAAGATATACTGTAGAAACCGCCCACTCTTGGCGTCAAAGCCATATTCAACCATCATTTCTGCATTATATTAAAGCTAAGGGTAACATTAATGTATGCCAACATGTAGTCAACTCTACAAACCATCCTGGTGCTCACAGTCGACTCTTATGTTGCAGTCTGTGTCTCAAAAGGTTTAGTGCAAAACAGCGCACAATTCCTCACTCTCAATGGTCACTGTCTTGGCAACGGAGGGGAAGGGGAAGCACCAGCAACCAGATGGAACGTTGACTTATGCATACATAAAAATGTATGTATCTAGACAACATCTGCAATAAGTCAGTTCCAGAAAATGAACCAGCTGGCATTCAGTAAATCAGCCAGCCGAATATTGCTAGCGTCAGTGAGTCCACAGCTTGCAGAGATTTATCTGAAACGGTGATGCCCTGCACCCTGAAGTTCATGTGCGACACAGGTAAGTACACAGTGTACTGCAAGGACGCGTACCGACGGAGCAGTGCTATTTGAGACGTGGTTCTCGACATACGACGGCGGAACCCCTCAATCACCACACGGAGACAACAGTGGAAATGGCTGCAATGTTTTGCTGATAGCTTGCTTATATGAGTGCACTATACGCTGCATTGAGATAAAGTTTCAGGATGCACTCTGTTCTTTTCCAGCAAACCTTAATGAATTGTCTTTGAACACTCGCTGGCTGTTGTCAATTAGCCTGGTTGATTAGGCCACAGCTCGCACCATGCTCATTGTGGTTTAATTAGCTGAACTTTGGTTTGACATTCGCATTTGTCTCACGTTATCAGGCTTTTCTGTATTGCGGGGTTTTATTTTGTGGACATGGAAGAGCACAGGTGTTGTTAATGACATTAATAATGGGTCAAATGACTCATGGCAAGGGAGACCTAAACTATATTAGGAAGGTTTAGGGAGGCCAACAAAACACTTGTGACTCATCAGATGGGTCTTCTGAGGGTGTCCTTTGGTGTCTTTCTACATAATGTTATTAGTGGGGGGCCTTTGGGTCCTATGGGTTGAGGGGAGGGGCCTCTGTGGATCATCCCACAGATACTTGATCAGTTTTGGATGTAGTGAATTTGGAGTCCACGTCGACACCTGATACTGTTTTTGTGTGTCCCGGGTCAGGCTGTATCCTGCCTTGGATGGCTGCTGCCATCAAGGAGTGTCATTGCTATGGGGTGGGGGTGCCTGGTCTGGTCTAGGTGGGTGCTACATGTCTAAGCAACATCCATGAACGCCAGGTCCAAAAGTTTCCCAGTAGAACATTGAATTGCCACAACATGGTTATTTGCTTCCTGTCAGTGCAACAGTTCTTCAGTAGTGGTGTCAAGTGCAAGTCCACATGTCCTACATTAAATGTTTGCATGGCCTTTATATATTTTGTTTTTAGTGATGCTGAAGCTAATCTGTCTGCGATCTGCTTAAAATCTTTGTGGTTGCTGCTGTTCCTAAATTACAGTTATTAAATGTATCACTGATTATGTGGTCGTGCATGATAGGCTGCGGAGAAGGAGGCAACTTCCCCAATGATGAAATTATTTCATCAGTCAGATCTGTCTATTTAATTGCCTTTAATGTGTTTTTCTTCAAGGCCACAGTTGTTTATGAAAATGAAGGTCATCTTGTGTTGCAAAAGAAAACATTACAAGGTTTTTCCCCCCCTTTAAAATCTTTGGTTTGCGTTTATTTTCCTCCACTTGTTTCAGCTGTTTTTCTGCCTCCCCCGGTGCACACACACCTGCGGTGAAGTAACTGTGACGCCCACGCTCCAAATTGGACAATTAACAAGGCTCAGGAGAAGATTTAAATATCAAAAAGCTCCTTAAACTGCATTTCAACACAACCTGACAAAATCTGCAAATCAGGACGACAGCTGCTGCAATTATGCAAAAAGATGTGTCACTGCTCATTATCTTTTGTGACAAATGATACGCGGGTCACAAGATGAAGAGATTGAGGCCCCGTCCTCACAGTTCTGTTTTAATTCCACCCACACCCAAAACATCCGCCAGTTTGAAGGGCCTTACATAACCTGCTTCAAATCACTTGAAAGGAGCATTGATTGGCCACACTAACTGAAATGTCCACCTTTAAACAGGCTCGGGGGAGACGTGGCATCAAGTTTAGAAAGAGGCAGCAGCATGAAGACGGTCGAGCGGAGAGCGGAATGAGTAATGAACAGAGGAAAGACATTAGAATGAGTAAGAGGATAGACAAGCATTAGTGTGTGTGAACGCTTTGCAGTAAAAGCTACGTGCACGTGACAAATAAAAGCGACTTGAAACGTTTGCTAATAATCACAGTAATGGTCTAATCAGAACACAAACGGCAAGCTGGAATGAACTGGTCCAAACAGATTGAGAGGTGTGGTATAACCATGTAATCTGTTGAACAGGAACATACCAGCCACTAATCTCTTCATCTCTGGGTGAGCTGAATAGTACTTTCTGTTCACGTTCGTCCCATGTGTGGGGAACATCCGGTTACGTAACGAGCTTCCAGAAGGGACGGAAACAATGCGGCAAAGATGTTGGCAGCACCGTCGAAAACATGGGTCTGTCTCGGTCCCATCTTGGTCGTCTCCTCCTACTGAATGAATTCAGTGTTGTCTATAAAGTTGGGGGGACAAACTTCCTTCTGTTATATTTCCTGCGGAATTGAGAAGTAAGCAACTTTGTACATGTCAAAAAAAAAGTATCCGTCGGATTACTCATCAAAAACCAAGTTAAAGCAAATGTCACTGGACTTGGCTGACATTTCTCTAACTGAAGAAGCCACTGGAATGAGCCGTGAACTGTCCTTGAGAAACTTCTCTTTGTTTTAGGTTTGTTTAAGACATACTATGAGATGGATGACAGAATATTCAGATTGATGGTTTAGGGTAAAACGCATGTACCTTAGTGCATAATTTCATTTAAGGTCGATGTGAACACTGACGCTGGAATCTCTGATCAATAATTTCAATCCAGTTGAAAAGAATATTGAATATTTTTATTGTATTCATTTGATATTTATGAGTAAACTGACAATTAAAAGACAATTTAGAACAATCAATACAATAGAAAATGGCCAATTAAGTGAAAAAAAATCAATGCATAGTGCTTTTTTTAATCTATACGGTTCATCCTTGTCAAAACCTCCCATCTACATTACCCACAATGCAATCTAACTCCCAAAGGTTCTGCAAGAGTTTTGGGTTTGTTGTGCTAATGTAGTCAGTAAGCAAGGCTGTTGGTAAGCTTGCTTTTCAGCTCCAAACTCCACTGTCTTTTGTTGTTTTTTTCTCATGTTTCTCATGACTTTTCAACTTCATCTGATGTTAAAATGCTTCAAGATTATTTTTTTTTTTTCTTACAGTTTTAGTACTTAATGTCTGGATCGTGGTCCTCACAACAATAGCAATTCAAATGTGAGTGCGGGCGATCCGGAGATGTGTGCATCCTTACAGGGACAGTTGCAGAGATGTAAATGCTGAGGTGGCTCAACACCCCCACACTCATTTATCCTGTGCCAGCATGAATTAGTTATACTAGGTGATTCATACGCGCGCACAAACCCCTCGTGCACGCACACACATAGACATTTGTCTATCCGCGTGTCTGTCTCCCTACAATGAGACGGACAAAAGGACCCATCCTGTGAGCACAGTCTCTCCAAATCCAATACTTACTTCATGCTTGGTCCTACACACACACACACACACACACACGCAAATTACTTATACCAGCTTTCTCAAAGTGCCCAAGATGGATGTAATGTTTGCACTTGTGGTTGATGTTATGCAGGACATTTTCTGCCCTCCATTTTATTCGTGTTTGGCCTGTAAATTGTGAGAGGCTGTGCTTTCAAATGAGTAATTAGAGAGCTATAATGCGGCGCTTTGTTGTATTTGTTTTCCCCTAGAGAGTAAAGAGAGCAGGAGGGAGGCATTAGAGAAGGAAGATAGCTAGCTAGCTAGCCAGCTATCTTCATAGATAGATAGATAGATAGATAGATAGATAGATAGATAGATAGATAGATAGATAGATAGATAGATAGATAGATAGATAGATTCTTGCATTTAGTTCAGTGTGAGCTGTGTTTGTGCCAGTTTCCTTTCAGCTGCCTCCATCATCTCTGCACACATCTTTATTGCACCTTTCAGCTGAACTGCTACTACACCCGCAGGTGAATATAATGGACAGTTTTGCAGCTCAAGAGCCAGATATTTACCTCAAGAGTTCAGAGTGAGCAAAAAAAAAAAAAAAAAGCCAGAAGGAGAGGGAAAAGTAGTTTTTCATTCTTGTGGTAGCAAGGCTAACAAATATGAATGAATGCTAATGTAGCTCCCTTACTGACTGCCACCTTACCTTAAATGTTACTATACAGTATATGCTGTTTATAAAAGGCTGCTTAAAAAGATTTTGCTTAAGATTTCAAAATAAAAACGGTCTGAAATGTCCTAGAAAGTAGACAAAGAGAACACAATTATGCAAGTTAAAGAGAAATATTCAGCTTTAATGACTTACAACATTAACTAAACATTTCCAGTAACTGCTGATCAGTCGTCTAAAGCGGCTTGGAGAAATTTTAGCCTATTCCTCGATGGTTTTGGTGGCTTTCCTCATTTGTAGAAGATAAAGTAACAGGTAACTCACAGCATGTTAACACTAAGTGCCTTGCTCAAGGGCATTTTGACGGTAGTGGAGATAAGTGAAAAGAAATGACTGCCACCAAACCTCTAGTCATTAATCTTAATTTTACACCACCATGTACTGCTTAAAATATATACTGTTAAACTCATTCAAGATTGCTATTTTTATTAATGATGTTGCTGAACTTAGTTGAGAGGATGTCAAAATATTCAAAGTTTGTCTCCTAAGGCAGCGTCAACTTGACGAGCTTGTTCTACAGCACACAAACATATTCCGAGCCGACAAAGCCGTGTATTAGAGAATAGATCTATCATTATAGACTGCCGGTACGTCACTGTAGACGCTGTTCTCCAACGCAGAGACTCTCTGCTTCAGCTGAAAGCATGGGAGATCATAATTGTTTATGTCATATTATGCAATCACAGTGCCGTTCTCGGAAATGACAGCATAAATTAAGCTGTCAAAACATTTTCAAGACTGTCCAATCAGCGCAGCCATGCCTGCTAGGATACTCATTACAATAATGGCTGAATCTATTTTTACGTGATGATATGGATATGAAGAAAAAAAAACTTCAGTGTAACAGCGGAAGAGGGAATGAGGCAGCAGTTTAACTGATGGAAATGTGTGTCTCTGCAGTTGATTTGACTGGCATTGAGTGTTTTGGCTGTTAACACAGCAAAAGGAAAAGTTGTTCCGGTAATATAAATATATTCTGTTTTAAAATAGCTTTGCCTGTTTTGATGTGAGCTGGCATCTTCCTAAATTGTGAGACAAAAGAAGTTCTTTCCAACCTGGAAGTCAGATAAAACTAGATGTTTTAAATATGCATCAGACTGAAAGGTGTGTAACTTTTTGAAGGTAGTCCTAAAGTTACTCTCACCTGACAGAAATAGTTGTCGAGCGTTAAAAAGAACTCTTGATGAGAAACAAGTTGTGCTTGTTGTTGTAATTATGTTGATGTTTCCTTATATTTTGGATATTTCCCACACATTGCTAATTTATTTCTGGTACTGGATGGTATAAAGTGAGACTAGTGTGCACTGGGGGTTGTACAGACCAGTCAGCTAGTCGACTTTACTGCTGTTGCGCTTTAAGTATCATGTCGACCAGTCACAGATTACGCTAACAATAACAACATGGCCTCCTCAGAGAAGACAGACGAGGAGCCCATTCTCGCAGCAAACTAGCAGCGATTCATCAAGTGTGTGGTAAAACTTGACTAAAGATGAAGCCCATTCTGCCGTTTGACGCAAAATATGCAAGTAAATCCTGAACTAAAGTACTACTGCAATGCACACTCATCTGAAAACGCTAGCAGATGAACGGTCGTAATCCTCTAGACAGCCGTCAGTTAACGACTTCACCAAACGCCCTGCGGTAACAGAGACAGGGAGGCCGCAAATCAACCATTTTTCTGGTGAATTTCATTGTCAAAGTTATTAGACCTTTAGCTGCACAGCACAGGAATGCAGTACTATTAAATGCTGTTGATGGTGCTGATTTATACAGCCCATACATATCCACATATTTATGTTCAGTTCTGTGGTGTTCTATTAGTTAACGTTGTTGTGGTGGTAGAGCATGTTTTTTGTCCTTGATGTCAGTGAATGCACCATATGAGAGATAGAGATTATGGTACAGTTTGCAGAGCGAGAGCCACATTTTAGAAGTGGCTTCAATAATCTTGCAGAAAAGTCTCCTTTGCTTCCTTTGTCTGATATGCTACACTATGTAGGCTTATTCACAATATAGATTTCATTGCTGCAATTCATTACTTTCTACTGTGCTTAGTCGACTTCGACTCAACTTTCATAATAGTCGACTTTGAACAAACAGAAGTTGTTCAGCCCCCCTGTCTGCACACAGGGTGCCAAAAACTGCAGTTCCTCCCATGGCCACTTGAGGTCGATTTCCCTGTCCATGACGATTGACAAATAATCTGCCTACGCGTCACCCGCCCACATATTCTCCATTTAGGCTCTACCTCCTTGCCCATCTTTGAATTAGGCTCGAGTTAGGCACAGCCGCAAAATAATGAGAGCCTGCTCCCTTCTATGAGCCTTAGCTGGAATTGTCATTTGCACTGCTGCGACTTACTAAGAAATGGGAAACAAACTCTCAAAGCACATTTTTTTAAAGATGCTGCGCCATGTGTGCAGCCCACATAGGTTGATAATTGATAATTTAATCAAAAATGCAGTCACTGGCCGCAGAAAACAAGAAACAAGAACATGTAATGATAAATATAGTCTTTACACTATTTGAAGAGCAACTTTTAAGAATTAAATAAATATACCACTTCAACAGATGAGATAATGAAAAACATAGTTATGAGAACTTTACATTATGAGAAGCTGTATTTTTTTTCCCTTTAACCAATTATTGGTATCAATCTGCTAATTTACACATGCACGCCCGTACAAATACACACACCTTGCACTCTTTAATTTGCACACGCTTTACTCTGACATACAAATTGACAAATGTGTTTACCGTCATTACCAAAGCTCGCCCGTGCCTCGGCACGCTCGTCAGCGCAATTAGCAACATCAGAGTAATCACAGCTCTTTGCCTCAGCCAGCACATCTGTGAGCGAATAGAACACTGAACACAATTAACAACACCTAAATCCAATTAGCAAACAATGAAAGGTAGCCCGGTGGTGCTAGTTAACGAGAGGAGCTCACTGCTGATGGTGTGTTAGAAATAAGAGTAGAGAAACGAAGCGGAGGAAGTAAAGATGAGGAAGGGATAAAAGAAAACAAGGGTATGGAGGTCCTCACAGAACTAAAGGTGTTATTTTCAATATTTTATGCAGAAATACATAAAAAAAAATACACATTTTATCAGCCTCAAACAGGGGTGAGACTGTAGTAAACAAGAGGACTGTTCCCTCTAGCTCTCTCTCTGACCTAACAGCTGAAATAAAATTCAGGCGTTTGTCGTGATTATTGGTGTGAAATCCTGTCCACAAACAAGAACTTTTAAATTCCCAGCTGGTGAGGTTTCATTACAGCCTGCGTTCCTCTAGCCTGGCCAACTTCCCCGCCTTCAGTTACTTTTCTGTGGCGGTAAATTGGTCTGGAGCGGTTCTGTTGGGAACTGATTATGCCGAATAAGAGCAACTAAATCTAAGACAAAGTCGTCCTGACTGCGCCGGGCTAAGATTGTGTGGCATACAGAGCCATCAGTGATTAATAGACCTATAGTATTATTATTATTTACATGTTTATATGATTTACAGTTAGTATAGCTTATGTTCAGAGCGTGGTAATAATTGTTTGTACATTTATGGAAAGGAAATTATAGTTTATTGTTTTGAAACAATGTAGTTATCTCACAGTATGGAGTACCTAATTCCGGCCAGCACCGGGCGTATTCGCTACACTGTGTGTGTGTTTAGGAGCGATACACGGGAAATCTCGCGTGAATACGTTCAGTGAACGAGAAAACACACGGACGTTGAATGTGTCTGAATAAGTGTAGCGAATATTGATGATATTTTTGCTCTTTGCAGGTAAGAAGGGAGAGTTAGACTTGTGGAACGAATTAATGTGTTATGTGTTGGTTTATCATCCCGTTCGGATGTATTGTACTATTGTTTATGTACGTAACGGCTGTTAGTCAGTACCGAAAACTGCTAGCCGGTAGTTAGCACTGGTTGCCTAGTTACGGCGAGCAATAGGGAAACAATGAGCCGGGCTCGCCCGGACTGCTCGCGTAGTTCAGAGGTCAATAAATAAAGAGGTTACGGTATATACATGATTAATTGGAATGTGTTTAAACATGATTGATTGTAAGTGTGTATTGGTTGAAATATTGATTGTACATGATTGTGAATCTCGCGTGAATACGTTCAGTGAACGAGAAAACACACGGACGTTGAATGTGTCTGAATAAGTGTAGCGAATATTGATGATATTTTTGCTCTTTGCAGACAAAAATAAAGCAACTTTTAAAATTAAATGTGTAGCGGAGGACAGTCCCATTCTGCGCCACGCAACAATTGCCTTGAAGACGTTTTAAATTCACAATAAATCACCGGCTGCATTAGCTCAATAAAACTGTGTGTGGTCTGAGTTGGTGTCAAATGTTTCATTCAGTGTTGTCCTTCAGCATTTTCACATTATTGCACAATAATAGAGGAGTGGGAGGTTTACAGACGCCCCTTGCTTTTACTTCTTAAAAGTCATAGCAGTCCTATTCCAGTGGCAATCTAAAAGTCAGCACTGTTATTTAGCCATTTTTTTGTTACACAATACAGGTAATCATTTCTTCAAAGCCTGAAAACTAAACACTAGTGTTTATTATCATCCACAGTGTTGGATCTTACATTACAGATGGTAAATTACAGCTTGTGCAGGCTCTTCTGACCCCACTGATGGCAAAGAACGTGTCACAGTTGTACGAGACACACAACAGCACATCAGAGAGACGCCCCTCAAGAAGAGGCAACATGAGATGTTTTCATCTGCAGATTTTTGTCTGATACCGTCTCGGCTAAGTTTTTTGGAAGCTAGATGGTGCTGTGGTCAGGACTGTGGAAAACGAGACGAGGGTTAGAGAGAGGGGAGAGGACGGGGTTGAAAGTGGACAAGATCATAAATGAGGAAGCAGGTGCTGATGAAAGACTATAGGGAAATAATAGGGAGTGATTTAGAAGGAAGGACGAGAGGGGAAAAAAAGACCAACGAGAGGAGGGGATACCGGAGGACAAGAACTCAGTGGACCGAGAAGAAGAAGAAGAAGTAGTGGTGGACAGGTGATTAGCCTGGCGATACAGCGGAAGATGAGGACAAGGTATTGGAAGGAGTTTGTGTTAATGAGCTGCAGTCTGGAGGGGAGTTTTATCATCAACCGCCTAGTGGACATAGATGGTTCTTTTGAATAGTTATGGAAAAGTTTTGTGTGAATTCTAACCAGACTGTAAAATAACGAACAGGTTGTGATAGAACAATAGTTAAGTATTTTAACCACCTTGCCCATTGAAATGTATTGCTTGTAATAAGGCTCATTTCACTACAAACAGAGTGGACAAAATGCTGCCTTTGCTAAAAGGAGCAAACCTGGTGACTTATGATAAAAATGAACAAAGCTTTCGAGACACATGGATAAAACAAGATACTAGGAAAGACAAAATGACAAAATGGTAAGTGCTGTACTCGGCATTGATGCAGCCCCTCCAGTTCAGACTGCATTTCAAGTTGTAAGTACTTGCAGGTCTGAACAGTCTCCTCCTCCCTCTCGAAGATCTTTACGGGTCTACCTGCAGTTCTTGTCCTCCTAAAGTCCACCACCATCTCTTTGGTCTTCTTAAAACGTCTTAACAAGTCATAGCAGTCGAGTCCAGTGGATATTAATGCAGACGATTCCTATTAGTCCAGATGATTCCTGCTGCAATGCTCCACAAAGTTCTCCACCAGATGCCTGTCCACCACCTCCAGAGAGAATCAGAGACCTGCTGCAGGTGGCATGTGTCTGTTTGTACTAGAACGTGGAGTTCCACTTTAGCGTGAACTTAAAAAGACCTTCATGTTTAGTTTAAGAACAAAAGGTTCAGTAAAACCCTGGTGTCAAAAAATAACATCCATTAACTGTCATCTCGTGATGCTATTTTAAATATCTGTTACTATAAGTGATGGTGAAACTTTAGCAACTTCAATATCTACACGCAGTAGACTGCTTTCACACATTATAAGATTTATACATCTGGGGATAAAACAGCAGCTTGAGTCTGTCAAAGGCACAGACACAGAAATCAGCTCACCCAACACGCCACGCCATGCTGGCTCTTCATCTTTCCATGCTCTAACAGCATTGTTACGGCAACCGCTGCGCAAACACACGGGGCATAATCTAATCCCTTTTATAGATTGGACACAGTATATCTGGTGCTGTATATCTGCACAGAGATGCACGCTGTGACCACTGGAACGTCGACATGTAAACAGACCTGTTTCTCCATGCTCAGCTCCGGGCTCTGCTCTCTAATCACATTTCCAGGGAGAAGAGGCTGGAACGAGAGGACCATTATTGGCAGCAGGTGTCTGATTAAAGCGGCAGTCTGCTTCTCGTTGTTTTTCAAGGGAATGCCGCGGAATCCAAAGCCCAGGGATCAGGTAACGTGACACTGGTATAGTGTGCTCAAGAGGCTAATTATTTAAGTGAAACTGACTGATATATAACTGATATTTCTTAACTAGATACACGAGAAGAGAAAGAGCTAAATCTACTGGCAGAACCTCACATTTCCAGTGACGCAGTGAAGATAGTTCCTCAAAAGTTACAGGTTTTGACAGTCAAGGCTTCCATCGCACAGTGACAGAAATCAAATCAGTAGTAATGAATACTTCAAGGCATTGTATTGCTTCAGTCCTTGTCATGTTGAGTTTTTCTAGCAGAACATGTGACAACAGCCTTCTATGGTCTGAAACCCAAGTGTTGCCCATACACACTGTGGATCCCAGCGCCTGGATCTTTTTTATTCTACGTCCTGGCGAATTATAAATGTTCATCTTTATGCCTGAGAGGACGGCCGCCTCAGCAAATTCCGTTACTTCCTTTTAAGCGCGATCTTGATCGATTCCCATCCGTGACAAGGTTGAAGGACACCGTTTCAGAACATGCTGCATCCTTGCGTTACCGCTTAGCATGGACGCACTGTGCATCTACTGCACTTCCTCACATACAGTCCATATTAATACAACATCCCTCCTATAGAGGATGTTGCTGTATGAGTTACATTCACGACGGGGAATCGTGTTGTCAACACCCAATTAGCATGATGCTGACTCAGTAATCGTTTCCGTACCATCAAGGTCACAGGATTAATCAGCGTGAGAGCGTGCATTTGCGTGTTAGAGAGGCTGGCTATAACAGTTAATAGAAAAAGAAGAAGAAAAAAAAGACTTGGCAGCAAACGTGAGGCAACAAGCTGCAGCACTGGGACTTTATTATGCTATTATTGGAAAAATACAATGTGGAGGGGGGGCAAGAAGCAAAATAGAGAAGGAGGACTACACTACACTACAAACAGTCTGAGAGTATGAGGGAGAAATAGTTGTCAGAAGAGTGTAACAGTGGGTATCTAATGGCCCCGTGTGTGTGTGTTATGCGATATAATGGCCAGCTATAGTGGCAGTGGGAGGGGGGGGAAAAAGAGAAAAGAAATAGAGTGAAATAGCAGATGTTAGCTAAATCTAGCCCAGATGGGACCCGGCACTTTACGTCTGAAGAAAAGCCCAGCGTGAGGCCTGCTGGGAGATGCAGAGATGAAGATAATGAGGGAAATTAAGAAAGGAATATGAATGGAGCGGGGTATACAGTGAAGCAGAATGAGGCAGGAGTGACAGTCAAGCACTGTACGTCCTTTATTCGTAGCGATGCCAGGTTTAAGATTAGCGCGGTGCCAGGCTCTCAGCTCAGCGGTCTCTACAGAACTGTGGTCAGTTCAGTTTTTATTTATTCAGAGCAGCAACTGAAATTGTGCTGGGATTATGTGCACATCTTTGGTTGGGTGGCCACATCTGTACACTCTACAGTTGAATTCAACACTGTTAAACACCTCACAGTCCACAATGGTTCGTTAAAGCCAAGTTGATTTTGGCGATTTAGATTTTTGGGGTGAATATGAATGTGAATATCTAGGTACGCTATACAAATACAGGTTCATGTGATTGCTTACCATTCAGCTAAACTAGAGCTGAGGAATCGAAGGTAAATCATCCAAAGTTCTTTAAAATCTGGACTATTTCAGTCCTGGCTAGTTTGGAGACACCAAATGCAGTTCACTTGTGCAGGTTCCACTTGTGAGTGACAAACTACTGTCATTATAGTCAAGAAGCCAGACAATAATCGGCACTTCTCCATCTTTCTTTGAGCAGCAGTGATCTGATTTTATTCTCTGTGAATCTGAACAACGGGGGCAAAGTGTAAGGAATCGGATGGTTCGCCGTTCCTGCTCCTTCTTGATCTGTGACACCTGGAAATAGTTCAAACTGCTGTTTTGCTTTTTGATGAACAATAAGGATTAGTGCCAGACAAACATAACACATTGCACCTCCTGTGACTGCTTAATAAGAAGTCAAATCCTGAGATGAAGCTCATCACCCCGCTGATTTGAATCACTGTTAAATTCAGTGATACATTACTTGTTGTTTCCAGTGAGAAGGACTCAGCTGCTAAGAGCTTCTGTTTGGTCACTGGTGGTTCTGTATGGTAGAATCCATTTGAATATGTATTATTATAGATTAGATTATACTGATATAGATGTTTTTTTCTCCATTTGGGTTACGTGACGATATCATTTTCTTAGTTGATCTGCTTTAATGCACTTGATCAGTGCGTTTACAACTAATTAAACAGGTTTCTTCAGCAAGCTGGCTCTTCACGTTGCTCAGTCTACATACATCAGCATGTTACTTAAGACTACGATAAATCATCTTGAATGATCATTTTATCCCTTGCAGTGTATGATCAAATACTGTCAGAAAAGATTGCAGTAGAATCTGTAAACAGTGTTTCTTAAATAAGTTTAGAGGTAAGGTAGAAACCTGGCCGACAGAAACCAGTGTCCAGGGTACTACAGAGTAAACATGTTAATGTAATGCCCCTGAATAAAGGGAAAAATAACCACAAGAGTGATTTAGTGGTGTTACTTCAACAGTAGCTTTACTGGAGTGAATTTTAGCAAACACAAATACCCTTTTTACAAATAAACGCAAGTAAATGAAGTAACTTAAGTTGCAACAACACAAAATTGACTATATTAACTAAATATATGCGTTTAACTTAACGTAAAACCAGAAATAAGTACACAAAAGCTTAACTGCCACACGACGGCTAACAGAATTTGGCTAGCAAGCGCACAGCTCTACTTTACTCATCAAAACTCGCCTCTAAATGTGTAACACAAACACACAGCACAATTAAACCTGTAGTGACTGTTTCTATGAACTTAACGGCCGACATACCTGAATATTTCCCCAACAGCAGCGTCTCTGGAGTGAGGGAAAAACACTGTGAAATCTCCTTAAACCATGCATTGTGGAGACAAAAGCAATCGAACCCAGATCACTTCATCACAGGCGTAGTAAACAAGAAGAAATAATGAGCAATGCAAAACACATTTAACGCATTCTTACCTCTTAACATTACTAGTTTTAAGTGCTATTATGATTATAAATGATAGATTTTTTACATATACCCAATGTTGACTATATGTAAGTGCCAGCTTGAAAACCCGTCACAATAACCAGTTTCTGGAGTACCCTGGTTATCACAGACAAGTTGTACTACATTTGGATGAAGCTGCAATGTTATTCCAGCACACTTACAGACTCAAGCAGAATTACCACCGAATAGAAAATGTATGTATGTATTCATACATTAATTATGTTTAAATGATTATTATTTATTATGCATGGTGCAAGAACTGCATGGTTTATTAATGCGCGTGTATCTCTCAGAGACAGAATAGGAATTAGACAATAAAAACAGTTCGGTAACCACTGAAGTCTGTCTTCATTCATTCATTCATCTTCTAAAACCATTTGTCCTGTGAAGGGTGGTGAGGAGGCTGGATCCTATCCCAGCTCTCAGGTAAAAATAAATAAATAAATACATTCTACAGTGAAACTAAAATATTTCTTTCTTACAAAACTGGAAAACAGATTTCACAAGGTTACTGACACGATGCGTCCAAACATACTTCCAATCATACTTCCATTTAAAGTGTGATACAAGTGTCATTTTTGATAAAAATGACTTTTTACAAAGAATATTTTTATGAAAAGTAACAATAGGAAAATATAAATATTAAATCCGACCTACTATTCCTTGTCAGCACACACAAAAAACTCTCAGAAATCAATGTGCTATTGAAATACAACAAGAAAAGGGGTGGTGTACAGGGAACATTGTGTCTCTTCTTCTTGGGGGAAAGAAATGAATTGCAAGCACACAGTGGAACTGAGAATATGTCCAGTATCTGGACTGTGCTCTCTATGAGTTACATACACTGGGAAAGTGTAGGTATGTCTTTACAAATGTGTATATGTTACAGATGTTCTATATGTATTCGTGTAACTGGTGGAGATTCTTGTTATCTATCTATGTACTTATCTATCTAGTACACTCAGTGACAACTTCATTCAGCATGTCACTGGTGGCAACAAATTGCTTTCAGACTACCGACGTCGGTGCAATCATGATGCAAACGTGTCTGTAACAAGTTCAGAAGGAGACGGGCACATTTAATTACTGTCACTTACACTTAGAGCTGGTTCACGTAGTCCTGTTTATCTACGGTGGCTGAGGAATCTGAAAAGATTAAAGCTTAATGAATGAAAATGTTGGATTATACACTGTGCTTGTTTTTATTTCATTTCTTTAATATATATAACTCCCCACGGGATCACTTTACTGAGCGGCTGGCATGGCAACTTGAAATCACCATTATGTCACATCCTGTTTCTATGGTGTCAAATAACTATCTTAAACAAAACTTGTGTAAAATTGCCACTTGAACATGCTTCAAAATTTTATTAACTACCAAAAATGACATAAAACCATCCTTGAAAAAAAAAAATATTTGACGTGTATTTTAGTGTTTTAGTTTGTCCCATCCATTAACATGGAGGGGGCGGAGCTTATGACCTATACTGCAGTCAGCCACTAGGGGGAGCTCAACTTGCTTTAACTTCACTTTTGATCAGCAGTTCCACGGTCCATCTTTACACTGTCTATGGTCCTGGCTATTTCATTGTAGTCACCCTTAAAAAGGTCCATATTGTCCACATACTGTTGTGTCAAATTTAGGATCATCTTCCAGTTTGGTAGTTGTTCCCCTGTTCTCCCGTCATGTTGTGTTTTAAAGAATTTCAGACAGAACAAACATGACGATTTCTTCAGTATTTTGTCATAGAAGATACTGCAACTGTCCATGTCCATGCAGTTGTGATGTTACCATTCTGAGCAGCAGAAGGTAGATGTGAGATCTTTTTTTATTATTGTTGCAGTTGTCGCTGCTGATGTACAGGCTGGGTTACACATGCATGCATTTAATGCATATGTTCTAAATTTACATCAGGAAATCTCTTAAGATGTATTAGTATGTATTGCAAGTCCTTGAAATATATAAACAGGCAGCTGCTATAGATGCAAGAAAAATAAATCCAGTCAATAAAGTAAGGGAATTGAAATGCACCACACAGGCCCATGCAAAATAAGTCAAGGTCAAGGGTCAAAATGATCGCCTGCTTCATCCATTTGATCTCACACAAACTTTTAACACAAGTTGACTGTGCAGGCAGAAGTGTGCCCTTTTCTGAAAAAGGGTGAAAAAGTGGTTTGATTCGCTTTTAGGCTCAACACCTGAGCTCAACCCCCATCTACTTAGTCCCATTCCCACTTATATACACCATTTTATAATTTCATGGTCAGTGAGTAACTCATACAAACAGTCCCATAACTTCTTAATATTTCATATTTTCATTTTTTTTTTCATCTATACCGCATACCTTTTTATTTGAAGTTTCCTCCAGCCACCAGTGGTCTTGCAACCAAGAAATACTCACTTTTAATCTAAAGTAAGGAGTTCAAGGGGGAAGTAAGCTTTACGATAGTCTCATCTGAAAGTGGAGGCATAAAAGACAGACATAACAACATGGTTTGAAACGTGGAATACAAGTGCAATACCACTGATGGTCACTAGGTGCACTAAAACGTCGGGCTAATCAAATTCTATCAAAACAATGTCAACTTTCATGGAATGCGTCTGGTCTGGACCATAGACTGTATAAATATGGACAATGCATCACCTCTTCCATGCATTGACAAACGGATGCTATTTTCCCTGGTCGGCACCATCTTGCAACTTTGGAGCCATGATATAAATATAGATGAAATTATTACTTGAGCAATTTTTACACGTTCAACATTATACTGACTGCCTAAAATGACTGAAATCATTAGTGAAAACATGTATTTTAGACTTTTAGTTTGGCCCAAGACCCGCCTACTAGCATGGAAGGGGAGGGGCTTATTACCTATACTGCACTCAGCCACCAGGGGGCGTTCTACTTGCTTCGGCTTCACTTTTGACGACCTGTTCCGCCGCCCATATTTATACAGTCTATGGTCTGGACTGATTAAAAAGCCGACCTTGTCCATGTCCACCCCTCACTCCTACCCAGCTCCTCCCTCTCATCCACATTGGCCACTTCTGGGCCTAATGCCAAACCCATCACTGTCACAGACTATGTTAATTTTTATTCATTTATTTTTTTCCATACAGTTTAAGAGCATAATGGGCCGTTGGTCTCCTGCGGTATATATATATTAACTGAAGACTCTCAGTTGAAAAAAGATTGTTAATGATTTTACCCTGCTGCCATTTTCATACACATACATTATGTGCCAGTGGCAAACGCAGAATTTTGGATATATTATTTTGAAAAAATACAGAGCCGGTACACTCATCTAGTCCTACACACAAAGCTATTCCTTTTTACGGCCATGCTGCCACAGTGGCAAGAGTCTGCAAAAAAAAATAAAACTGGGTCACACTGTTATCTTGGGCCAAGTGGAGTAAAGCACTTCATGAATCATGTAGATAATGTACAGTGAAGTTATATTGTTCACAGAGTGTGTGACAGACTGGTTTGTGTGTTCATGTGTGTGTCTGGAGGGAGTCTTTTGTACCTTGGAAGATGTCCGCGTGTGTTTATGCATTCATGTGAATGAAACACGGAGGCCATGTATTCCTGAAAGCATCTGTGGCTGCAATGCTGATGCCCAATCATTATGTCACAGGAGGCATTTTAAGAAATCTTTACTTTGAACGTGTTTTCTCCCATTAAGGAATTAATGACCTATGAATGTTTAATCGGCAACTTCATCTCCACATTGCATGCAGGACACAGAAACATTTATATTGACCTAATTTATGAATCCCTCAAGTGGTGCTATTATTATTGTTTAAATATTCATTTTTACATCAAATTGAGATTTGTGAGAATGCAATTAGCAGTCTTCAAGAACTGATAACATATTGTTGGGCATGTCTCACTGTTGGGCATGTTAATTATTAACTATACAGAGAACATAACACCAGTTGTAATAGTCAAGAAACTTCACCACTGTGAGGTTGCTAGGCTATCTCCCCTCGAAACACACACTGGGGAATGAGGCAAGGTGAACTAATAGTAGGTTTACTGAAAAAACTGGGGCTGCAGAGCTGAGGCAAGAGCCAGACAAAGTCCTAGCAGAAAGGGAATCCAACGTAACTAAGCCCAACAAAGAGCATGCATCAAGCAAAAGAAAGAGCGTAAATCCTGCAAAAAGGGGTCAAAACCACGAGGCGCTAAGAAAAACCAGGAGACACGAGGAAGAAAGACAGGAGACACAAGGTAAGCACAACCAACAAACTGTCTCAGAACAAAGCGAGACAAAGGTGAAATGTGAAGCAAAATTAATTGATATGCAACGCAACGATAAGATAAAACAGGGAACAGGCTAAGAACATGTAACTCTAGTTCCTCATACAACTTTTCCAGCGCATTACATCGTTAGGCTTTTAGAAATGATTGTTGGACGCCTTACAACTCTTGGTTGCTTACTCTCTTACTGACGTTTATGTGGTTTGAACAAATAAGAAAATGTGATTTCAGTTGAAAGAAAAATGAGCTTCTGAGTGAACAGTAAAGAGTTTATTCAATAAAGAACCCAGAGAAATATAAGAGTTTTTGGCAATCATGCGTAAGTCTGAGGGGGTCTAGAAAGAATGACGGAGATCTGGACGGCATGGGAAGTGGACTCTGATGAGCTCGACCTAGGCCCTGGATGTGAAGACTACAGTTGAACAGCTAAGTCTTAAGTGAACTGACACTGAGCTTCATTAGTGATGTTAAAAGAGATTGTATCCTAGTTTTCTGGCCTGTATGCTAAGCAAATCAGGCTCAAGGAAGGGGACTAGGTTTTTAAACCATGTTCTCCTGGTATCATTTATCCCTCAGTTTATTTCATGCAGTCAAAAAAACGACTGAGAGACAGCATAAGAAATGCAAAACTGCACTTTCTCAAGCTTAATTCTGCAGGTCAACGGGGTACATATGATATCATTTCTGAACACATGGCAATGACACCACTAGTCGCCCTACCATATGTCAAATAGCAAAGCCTTTGTCCTCCTACAATACCAAGACAAAATCCTGTCAAGCTGGAGGGTTATGCTAATGAACGCAAACGTGAATTCCATCCCTGGACTGCATCTGCAGAGGTTAAATCCCATCCGTCTGTTCTTCCTATTATCTGTCAGACAGTCCTGAGGGCCCGGACTGATCCGGATGGAGCGAGGCATGAACAGAAGTCTGCGGAGGTGTGACATAACAAAGAGATTAAGATTACAATCACACTTCATCCCCCGGAGTTAGAGAGAAGAGAAGTCGCAACATGGGTTTTTCTATTGTCTGCGTGTACGGAAGAAAAAGAAAGGCATAAAATATGCAAACGGTGATACAGAGAGGAACAATTAAATCCCAGCTTGTGAAAAATAAACACTGACCAACAAGCAACACACCAACGCGTGAATTTGCATCACAAGGGAACTAGGTTGTCTTTCATTTAGAAGACAAATTATAATGTGTACCCCGTTAGTCATTACCACCCATCTATTGTAACCATGCTGAGGACAGAAGCTTCTTGTTCTTACGTCTCTCTGTATGTCCACATTGTGACTGACTGACAGACTGTCGACTGCTTCACAGTGCAGAGTCACCAGAAATGAGCACGAGGCATTAGTTATTGATAACGGCAATTATCTGAGATCGCCGCGAGCCGTTTGTGGTATTTCAAGCAATTTCAAAAAGTTCCTGGAAACCTTTTATGAGGGCTCATTTAGTTAGGAGATTGGACATTGGAGAGAAAAACATAAATCTATTTTTGGTTTAATTCCCACGCCTATCAAGACTAGCCTTTCTCGCTGGTGCGTCCCGACATCCTTTAAACCATTCCTCAAACAGCAACCTGGGCTTTAGCATGACACCAATGTTTGTTGGTGGTGTTAACCCTTTATCCCGCGAGTAACCATATCTGGTACCTTCTGCACACATTCACAGCCTTTTGGTCAGGTTGAGAAGCATGTGGTTATCACCCAGCCAATCAGACCTCCAGACAGATACACCCATCAAGGAACACACAGGAATATCCTGACAATCAGAGAAGATCCAGGCAACATTCTCAAGTCAGATGTGGTCTGCAAGGTCCACCTCTGCATTAACGCCGAGGGTGCTTTATTAGGTTCCATGAAAAAGTGGCTTAGGGTCGACATATTGAATTTCAGTGAGTGCCCTATAAGATAAGATATAGTTATACATAGTACAATGCACAGGGAAGTTTATTTTTTTCGTACTTGCAGCCAGTGCAACCTGTTTTACAAGGGGGTAGCTCTTGTATATACATATATATACAATAGCGCAGCTCTGTCAATAGAGTGTACAAAGGGTTGAATCCGGAGTTCATAACGTGTCTGTCTGGCTTTTTCTTTGAGAGATGTGAATCCGGCTGTCCTGTCAAAGCAGATGAAAGGAAAGTGGTTATTTCTTTTTTATACAAAAGACTAGATTGTAACTATTCATCACAGAAATAAGTAAAACATAGATGATGAATGAAAGCTACAGATGGTCCATTAAGCGAGACATTCATCATGAGGTCTGGGTTTCTTTTCTCGGAGACTGAAAGGTCTCGCAGACATGCTTGTTTTTCCTCGACTCTGCACTTGAGACCTCTTCTGCGCGACCTCTATCGCAGACGCACGGTATAAGAGCGCTTCATCTCATTCATAATGCATATCGGGGCATAGAGTCTCTTCAGTTATGTGAAGACACACAAGCAATCCAATGCCAACGGATATTTAAAAATTAAAGTTCATTTCAGCTTTGAGGATTAATGGCCGATCCAGTTTAACAGTGCCTCTGGAAAAGTCTCTAGTGGCTATTCTTGCATTTCATTTGCCCCCTTTTTTTTGGTATAAATCTCATTATTTTTATTTATTTTTTGGTCCAATATTTGATTCATTTCCTTAATGCTACACTAATATGTGAGGATATACATCTGCTGATGAAAAAGAAATCAGAAATCCAATCTCCAAACTTCAGGAAGAGATGAATTACCTATGGAAGTCCCTGCACCTCACCTTGTTTCATCGACACAGATCCAGCTAATTCTGCGGCATGTGAGCTTGGCCGAAGCCCAGATCATTATCTAACTGCTCATCGAGCCGTGTCGCAGCCTTATTTAAACAAATGGCCCTCACTGAACCTTTGGCTCTGCTCCAGTCTGCTTGTCAGGAGTCAAACTCTGCATCAAGAAAGCGGCTCGGCGGCCGTTTTGATTTTATGGCTGCCGCCTCGCTTCAAATCCGCTCGACAAACGCGCTCGTGGAAAAAAACGTCGGCGAGTGGCTCAGACAAAAAGATCAACGGAGCGGAAAATCAAGTGTTTATATTCAGATACTGAACTTCAAATGAATGAAGAATGAGTCCTAATGTGACGGGTTTACTGTGTGATGGGGACGTGAGGACATCGTTTGGAAGCATATTTCAAGTTTACAATTCTTTGTAATGGTAGAAAATGGAGACAAGTCAATGTAAACACAGAGAGACACGATCTCTATCTCCTTCACACACAGGCTGTTTGCTAAATGAGACCAACTTCACTATGTGGTGGCCCCAAGTGGTGGAGGGAAGCAAGTGAATATTTGAAAGATTTCCTTCCAGAAAACCTGCTGCAGACATTGTGAACACCAAAATCTAGCTTTGCTTTGAGTGAGGCTCATCTTTATTCACATCATATCAAGGTTAAAGTGGCTTTTCCCATTTTAAATTTTCTGACTTGTTATTTTTAGGTTAGGGTCCTGCTAAGTCTGTTAATAAAAGGGGCTATGCTGCATTTTTACGCTATCTGTAAATAAAAAGTGTATAGAAGTTATATATACTGATCAGGCGTTACATTATGACCACCTTCCTAATATTGTGTAGGTCTCCCTTGTGCCTGTAAAACGGTTTTGACTCATCATGTTTTTTGAGTTACTCCTGAACCATTTTTGTGTGTGCGCCTGTGTCAGGCTGCATCCTGCTGCCATCAAGGAGTGTCATTGCTATGGGGTGGGGGTGCCTGGTCTGGTCTAGGTGGGTGCTACATGTCTAAGTAACATCCACATGAATGAATGTCAGGTCAAAAGGTTTCCCAGCATGGTCAAGGTTATTTACTTCTCCTGTCAGTGGTCATAATGTTATGCCTGATGGGTGTAGTTTACTCATCGTGGCATTACTTTTACAATTATGATGAATACCTCACACAAAGTTTAAATCCATCAATCATCAAGCGTCGCTCTGCTTTTCCGCCTTCGATGGTGCATAGCTGCGTATCTCAGTACTTTTTCCACATGGGTGCAATTTCGGATAAATGTCCATCACTCACACACACGTGCGTCCAAACACCTGGCAACTGGAATCGCGTGAGCTCCGCCCATCATCCCAACGGCTTCGTCAGCTCAGAGAATTTCAGAGCATCCTGAGGTGTTCCAGGAGTGAAAGGTCTCTAAGAAACTCAAGCAAGTCCAGCTCCATCTTCACACTAAAGTACACTAAATAATGTACAGATTTGCAGAAAATAAACAGTATTAGTATTTATGTTTTAAAAAATTCAATCTAAATGAATTTAATGGGGGAAAAAATATTTTTTTTTAAAGAAAATTGTTCATTAATGAAGATAAATCAAGTATTTAATGCAAGTAAATTTAAAGGTGCAATAGTTTTTTGCTCATTTTAAGAGGCTGACTGTGGTTCTGTGGTGCTTACATAACCAATTAAGTCCTACATTAAGGAATCTTTCCCGAGTGCTTCTTCCGTAAGGTTGTGTGCAACGCAAAGACAACACTTTGACAAATAAGGACCTTGAAGTAAAATCAATAACAGTGAAACAATCGTATCTCAGACCCTCCTGACCTTTCGACTACCTTGACGGAGAACAGCGTCAGACAGTTTTCCCCTAATGTGCTCTTAATTTGCATTAAATCCTGGAACGTTGCAACTGTAAGCGCGCCAACGCTCAGCCACCTGTGCGTTCGCCGACACTCACCAAATCCCCTTTCACCTCCAAAGTGACTCATTAACTTAGTATTGATTGGGCCCTGCTGAGGCGACTGCGGCCCATGTTCTGCTGTCAGAAACCGGCGAGATAAGAGAGAGAGAGAGAGAGACGCACACGGAGGGAGGAAGGACGAGAGGAAATGAAAGCGACGCCGCAAATGAGAGAGAAAAATGGAGATACGGAGACCGTGAGAGAGAAAGAGAGGCCTCACACGCGTCCGTCTGGAAGCTGACGACGCTGTGGCTACTTGCACTGAATATACCGGATGATAACATAATTACAGTAAGAAAGATAATTACAGTTTAGCGCCTCAGAAGCTGAAGGAATATCGTCTTGAGGAGCAAGCGATGCTTTGTAATCATACACCGATCAGCCACAACAATAAAACCACCTTCCTAATATTGTGTAGGTCTCCCTTGTGCCTCCAAAACAGTTGTGACTCATCAGAGAATGGACGTGGGCCTTCTGGGGGTGTCCTGGGGGGACCTTTGTGTCCTATGTGTTGAGGTTAGGGGCCTCAGTGGATCATCTCACAGATACTTGATCAGTTTGGGATCTAGAGAGTTTGGAGGCCAGGTCAATACCGTGTTCTTTTTGCAAGTTTTTTTTTTTTAGTTGTTCCTAAACTGTTCAAGCACCTGTGCACCTGTGCTGGGGATGGCTGCTGCCATCAAGGAGTGTCATTGCCAAGGGGTGGGAGTGCCTGGTCTGGTCTAGGTGGGTGCTACATGTCTAAGTAACATCCACATGAATGAATGAATGCCAGGTCCAAAAGTTTCCCAGCAGAATAGTGAATTGTCACAAGATGGTAATTTACTTCTCCTGTCAGTGGTTTTAATTAGGGATGCAGTGGAAAATTTTGTCCGAAAAAACGAAAATGCACTTTTGCTGCAAAATTGCTGCTATTGTGGCAATACATTTTCAGCCTAAAATGGCCCGAAAGTTTGGTTAAACATTTTCAGACTTTTATTGCCGAAACAACACATGCAAGCAACAAACGCAACAATTTTCGGTGCATCCCTAGTTTTAATGCTGTCGCTAGTCGGTGCATTTGCGTATTTCACCACAAAAATATAAGACGACATGATTTACTGACAAGACACAGACTCAGACGCTCTCTACGGGAGGGCGTCTGAGGCCTCTGTGGTAGGTGGAGTTGAGGTGTCTGCGGATGACTGCAAGAAAATCAAAAGAGACAAGGGATAAAAAAAAAAAAAAAAGATTTCTGAATGAAATAAGACGTAATAGAAGTCTGAGTGAATGCAACGATTGAGTAAGAGAGCCTCTAACAGAGAGGTTAAACTGCAAATGGACCTGGATCAGTCTCATCAACAGTATATTTAAGTGGAGAGCAAGAGGTCAATCAGGAAGTCGACTGCGTCTCCAGTCTTACACTGTTTATTTACTTGATCTATCTCGTCTCTCTCTCTTTCTATATATATATAAAATTGAAATATTTTATTCATACGTGAAACGCAACAGGTTTTATGTTCTGTTGAAGTCTTCATGTTCAACCTCGCCTCATCCTTCAGAGTAAAATTATATTTCTGCTACACAATCAAATAGCGCTAACTAGTTTGGGAGCGGCAGCTGAACCTTTGACTCCAGCCTCCGTTGATGCTTTCTTTGCCTCCTGTAAATGAAGCGGACAGGTTCACATGCCATCAAACAGAGGCCAGCTTTTGACTTCTAATCAGTCACACACCAGGGGAATATCTAAAGGAATTCTGTAATGTCGTGCAGTTCGACCCAGGCTGCCGCAAATGCACGATGCGGCGATATGCAGCAAAAAGGACAGCTCTGTGTGCTTGTTGCATGTTTTGTTTTCATGCACAAGGCTACAGGTTGGCAAAATCCTCCCACAGAACTACGCATCACATCTATAACAGCAAAAAAAACTGCAATCTCTACTCAACAAGAACCTAATTTCCTCCCATCCTCCACTGCCTCTTGGACGCTCGCAAATCCACACGGGCGCTTGCTCTTCCCCCTCCATCTCACGTTCCTCATAATAGGAAGGGCAAATTTGTCTGTTTGTTTGCTCCTCGGCGCTCTTCATTATCGCAGCCTTTTGCTCGAGTGGCTGTGCAGACGCTCTGGATCGGCGCCAGCCCTAAACCTCACCGGCCCAATCTCCCCCGCGTGATTGGATAGACTAAGTCTTATCTCCTCCCGGTCAATATCATATACCTGCCGGTGCTAAGCGATTGCCTTTCTGCCCATGTAGATGCTTGTCAAATTGAATGAGGGCCTGGGTTTATTGATTGGGTGATAACAGAGGTCACAATTGAGGGATTGGGTGAATTCTGGTTTGTCTGGGTGATCCTGAGGGGCTCGGCTGGGTCCTTAAGCAGCTCTGTGTAGTGTGTGTGTGTACCTGTCGATGTTTCTATCAAGGTTTATTTTTTTTTGTGTGTGTGTGTGTGTGTATCTATGTAAGCGTGCAAGGACAAACACTCGTGCTATAGGCCACTTTTCGTCTGCATTTGTGCATTTCTTCCCAGGTTATTATCACAGCTCATTCCGCGGCTGCTGAGTTTAATACGTGCGAGCGTCGCGTCTGCGTCGTCTCATCTTCGCCACTTCAGTCTTCTCTGGCTGACGGAGGTGCCTGCTGAGATGCCAGACAGCAATCATGTCGTGTTTTTATATAGAATATCACATCAACATACGCGCGTCGCTGTAATCTTCGCACCCAGTCCCAAATGATGTCTCTTTTTGACTCGAACCTGGAAGCGCGTTATTATGGCTTTAAGTTGGATTGTAACATTTTTTAGTTTTACTTTTTTTTGTTTCTTTCATTTACGATTGCCGAATAATTGCTATGATTAAAGAACACAGCACTCAGACTGGTTGTAAGAGGAGCCAGAATCCACTTTAGTTGAGGGTAAAACGTATAATAATATGTCAAGCACAATGTGCTGGGTCAAAGTTCTGCAAACTTTGCCAGAAATGCACAACACGCAGTTTTATTTCTTTATTTCTTTGATTTCTCCTTTCACATATCTGTGTCTATCTGTGATTTTTAGGACGGACTGGCTGCTGAACGTTATAACAAAACACAGGACACACATTGCTGGCAAACTAGGCCACACAATTGTTGCATTACATAATCTCTGCTATTCAGTTACTACCTGTTATGCCATGCATCATTATTTGCATGAGTCTCCCATCAAAATAAAACGCATTTTTTTTATCTATAGTGTAATATTAAAGTCAAAACTGCGTTATTAGAGCGTGCATAAATGATCTGCATCACAGACAGTACTATATAAGCACTATGAATCAAAATATCACGTCCTTGCAAGATTTTTTTTTACAGCACTTAAAAGCAGACAATGAGAGTGCCATGTTAGATTTTTAAAAGGAACGAAATAAAAAAAGCCTTGAGAAAGGATGGGTCATGCCATATTTCTTCCAAGAAGAAATTGTCCCTGCCAGTTTGATTATTTTCCAAAATGAGTGGCCGGCTTCATTAAAAGTCTCCTCCCATTCATCCGTCATGTTCAAACAGCAGTGTGAAAGACCGGGGTGGGAAAAAAGCAATTAAAAAATGCGAAACAATTAAGTCGGTGTCAGTAAAGTCGTGGAATAAGAAACGCTGCGAGTACTACGTGGTCTCTGTGGGACATGTTAAAAACATGTGGTAGCAGCAGCTTTCTGTGACTCAGTGATTTCTCCTGTTGTTCGGGAGAGTGCGGGACAGTAGTGCTCCAAATTGATGTCTTGCTATCACTTACTCGGGGTGTAAATTAAACGGAAAGCATCCACAAGGACATGATCACTGTTATGTTTTTATTAGGAACTCACGTTTGGTTCAGAGGCCGGACGTACAAACTACTGGGAAATTAATGAATCATGTTGGTGGAACAATCGTTTCATCTACCAAATGTGCCGTGAGTCCACTTATGAAAACTCAACTGTTCATATTACAGTAAACAAGTAAACTACAGGACGTGGTGGATTGGTGTGCGAATAACAAATTGTCCTAATTGTCCTAATTGCCTAATTATGCGCAGACAAAACCTTTTTTGCCTGCAAAAATATAAATAAAAACACCTACTGATTATTTTCAGCTGGAGTATGTATGCAGCTTCCTGTATTTCTGCAGCACGCACGAAAAATACAAAAGTACTTTACTGAAACCTAAAGCTGTGGACCAAAGTTAAGTAGTAGCCTGATCTGAGCTCTGCCTGTGTGTGTTCATCCTGCGGCTTGAACCTTTCACACAGACGCTGAATACTGTAACGGCTTGCCACAAGAGAGTACACGCCGACTGAAAAACAGAGTTTGACGTCTTCATTAAATCCGGTAATATTGTAAACTCTGCTGCACTCAGGCAGAAAGTAAGCGGTAAATAAAGGGAAGTCTCGGAGGCTCTCTCTGGTGTTTTCCCCCGCTGATAACCCCCAGTGGTATGACTTCAGCTTGTGAAGCATCGTGCTGTGGGAACAGTTTGTGTGTGCAAAACACAAGAGTATATGTATTATTTTTTCACTTAATGCCTTACTTTAAACAGTTTTCAATGGGAAACGCATATTGTTGCAGGTCCCGGGCATGCAAACTGTGCTGAAAAACATTAAATCAGACGACTCTTCTTTGCAGAACTTATTACAGTAGGTTTATAATTCCACTCTTTCCAACATAATAATAAAAACAATACATTCCCACAGTGAATCCAAGCTCTGCAGCTGCATAACAAGTGGGATCAGGAGCAAGCATGCACATTCTCCTTTCCCAGATCTCAGCAGTTGTGGTGAAGGGCATAATGTTGTTATTATTGATTGTGAGTTATGACCAAAATTACAAAAACACTACTCAGACCTGGCTGAATAAAATAATAAAAAAAAATCAATGCTTAATATTAGCTTTTATAAAATAGTGGAATTGATTTCCCACCGCAAACATTTCCTGGAAAATCAAATATGCAATACTTGTGCTAAATAATGCCTCCTCTTTAACCGCTAACGGTTCTGTCGTGCATCATTAGTGGAATGCCACCAACAGGGCAGAAAAATATATATTTTTAATCTGTATTATATCGATATTAGTAAAGGATGATGCATCTGTAATATAACCACAAGCATCCAAACATTTTTTTTATATTATTATCATTTTGCATTGTGTATCTGTTTCAATTAAGTAAAGTGCAAATGTGTGCCAAAGACAAAATTGTGGCCAGGCATACACTGTGCGGCAATATTTTAAATCCTTTGACTCAGCTCCATCTCAAATTGCACGACTAGATCGCTGAGTTCAAAAGTTCACAGCCTATGAATCATGTTCTCTATACGGCCTGATGCTCTGATGCGACTTGACTGCTCACACTGTAAGTCCACATACGACGCGTCGGACTTTCGTATCCGGAACTGCAACGGCAAAAAGAAGTAGTAGAAGAAGAGGAACCCGGAAGTGGGAGACGCACATCCAAGTTGTTTTGAGGTAACTTCAGCGATCGCGCATGCTCTGTGTGAGAGGTTGAGGCAAATCAGCTCATGACGCTGCTTCTACTGTGAGATACCTTCACGAGGAGCGACCAGAGCACACGATTTGTGATCGGGAGGTCATCTCTTCTCGTTACCCCACGCATACTACACGAAGTACGACACGCGATTGAGCTGAAATTCATCCCAATTCAAAAAATAGTCGCACGAGTGGAAAATCGTCTCAAAATGAGCCGACAATCACACAGTGTATGCCCGGCTTAACCTGAGTCGGCCCCTTGCACTTCGTCTCGCCATTGCGTCGCCTTCGAGCAAGGCACTTAATGATGAATAATCCCTGCACAGCTGCTCCATTGCCAAGACAAGGCTTTGGTCAAATTAATATCCCTGGAGGGAATGTGAAGCAGGACAGAGTTTTTTTTTTAAAAAAAAGGGATGCTTGATCAGCAAAATCTTCTTTGAGACAAATTAAGGTCAAAGAAATAATTCAGCAGGCAACACCTGAACCGAGCTTCTGTCCGTCAACACCAAGATCCGGTCCTGGTCCGTTGCCAAGGTGAGAAACATGACCTGAAATATATGGATTATTATTATTTTTTTTTTTTTTGCATCAATAGACTCAAGGCCAAGTATTAAGAGTGTGATTTATGTCTTTTGTTATAACTTCAAGGGACAAGATGAAGCACAGAAAAAATATTGTGTGGTTATAATTACCGACCTTTAGCTTCCTCTTTGCGGAAAACGTGTCAAAGTGATGTGAGTAAAAAGACAATTTAGGTCAACGATTCTGTTTCTGCTTGCATTCATTACATTTAGTCTCAGTGTACTCTGACAGGCAGTATCTTTTCACAGACATTCAAACAGTCTAATAATGTCCCTGCCAGTACCGAGTCAAAATATCGAAGAACGTTTACCGTCCGTCAAGGAAGTGCGATTTCAGCATCACGGGATCTGAGCACATTGTCCTTTTATCACTACTCTGGAAGAGAAAACCAATAACGCTCGTCCTCCGCTGCCCTGATATTCCTTGTTGGAAGTCATTTTCACTCTAAATCAAAAACATCGAATCCCAGCGCTGCTGAGACGCTAGCCGATATTAAAATGTCTCTCGCCGGCGATGGGCGCAACATTTTGTTTTCATTTAGTTCTCCCACTTAAAGGGGGGAATTGATTGATTTTCTGTCCTCTTCAAGGGTCCTTTCATTACCGTTGAAGCACTGAAACAATAACCTGGAATTTCTGTGCCTCATAAAGCTCTTGCCCTAAAGGCTCCCATTTTTGTTTTACCACTAGTCTATTACCTGCTTTCAGGCTGCGCAAATAGTGGGGAAAGAGAATGCTAATGATGTAAAGAAAGGACGAAACGGGGAGAAAAAAGGGAAAGGTAGGTTGAAGGCCGCACAGAAGAGATGGTAAGCAGGGAATAGGGAGACAGAAAGAGCATAAACTGCATAAAAATGGACGTCGGTACTGCTTCTCAAATGTGAAGCCAAAGAAAGTAGAGCTCCCCCTGGTGGCTGGCTGCAGTATAGGTCATAAGCTCCGCCTCCTCCATGTTAGTGGATGGGCCAAACTAAAACACTAAAATACACGACAAATACATTTTTCAAGGATGGTTTTTGTCATTTTTGGATAAGTGTTTGGATAAGTTTCGTTTCAGCTTTGTCGATCCAAGGAAGTGGTGACGTGTTGTCCATATTTATATACAGTCTATGTGAAAAAGCAAGAAAGAAAAAGAAACACAACTGAGGAAGGGATGGAATGAATGAAAAGGAGGGCGACTGACAGAAGAGAAACTCCTCCCAGGGTTAATAGAGAGACTCTACTGTAAATGAGTGCACAGTGCTGGGGCATCCACCTGATAACCAGAAGAATGGGGAAAGAATGAGGGAAAAAAGGAGGCGAATCAACGTAACAACAGGGTAAAAAAAAATAAAAAAGTAGCCATGAACTATTAATGAGAACCCATTTTGCCTGATGGGGGGAAAGAGAAGATGTAAAGGTCATTGAATTGCCAGTCTGGGACAGGTTTGCTGCAGAAACACACCAGAACACTGATGAGCGTGTATGAGAGGGAACATTGACCAGACTAGCCTGTGGGCATATCCGAGCTATCACTGTGCAGAAATTATGGCTCAGAGAGGAGACGGGGACTGGCGGGGAGGCATGGAACTAAGCAAGGACATATGGGTCAGTGCATCAGCAGACAGCCCAACGCTTTGTGCCGAGGCCGGCCCTCTCTGCAGCGCAGTGATTGTCAGGTGGACGTGCAGGGATGCTGAGAAGTGCTGAGAGGGGCGGACTCTCCGTCTGAAAGATGTCACGTATAGTGTTTTGAGAGAGATGAATCATCGGCACGTCTGGAAAAATTATGATTACTTTAAAACAACACTATTACTTTTACTGAAACACTGTAAAAGCAATGTGACGATGTGGAAGGGGAGGAGCTAAAGCTTGATTCAGCTTTATGGAGTTTTATAGTGAGTTTCAGCTTCGTTTGCTATTGCTGCACAGTTATTTTGGCCAAAGCAAGCTTCTATTTTTTTAGATTAAATCTTTATAAACCCCAAACCAAACAGCTGGCAGGTAGGTAGTAACACGCTGGTGAGCATATAGGAACATTTAACCCAGACACTGTAAGAACTTGCATAGCTAAAGGAAGGTGAAGAAAGAGAGTGGCAAGAAGACAAATACTCTATCTGCACATAAATATGCAGAATCTGTGGGCAGGGGACAAGAGTTTGTCACCAAAAACTTTCTGATTTCCATTTTCTTGCCAAGTAGTATTAGCCAATCACATTTGACCAGGCCTTGGCTGCATGTGGAGCGCAAAAGAGGCAGATTGGCCTGTTACACCCAGCATGTAGGCTAACATGTTGCATTTGTCAAGCAAGTACCCTAAACTTTTGAGTTTGCCTCGAGCTGATATTCACCGATCAGCCACAACATTAAAACACTTATAGGAGAGGTGAATAACATTGACCATCTTGTGACAATTCAGTGTTCTGCTGGGAAACTTTTGGACCAGGCATTCATTCATGTGGACGTTACTTAGACATGTAGCACCCACCTAGACCAGACCAGGCACCCCCACCCCGTAGCAATGACACTCCTTGATGGCAGCACAAGATGTTGACCTTGCCTCTAAATTCACTAGATCCCAAACCGATCAAGTATCTATCCGCTATGATCCACTGGGGACCCTTCCCTCAACCCATAGGACTCAAAGACCCCCCTAGTAATAATATTCTGTGGCCAGACACCACAGGACATTCTCCATTCTCTGATGAGTCACAGCTGTTTTGGAGGCACAGGGGAGACAATATTAGGAAGGTGGTCATAATGTTACGCATGATAGGTGAATGTGTTTACAGATTTTCCAGCTACACCAGAATACCTGCAATGTCGGCTATTGCCCAAAAATGCTAAAGGTCACCCGACAACAGCAGACAATGGGCTTCCATATGACTACACACACTGTTTCCTCTAGATTTAACAGGCTTTGAGGACGAGACAGTCAAATACTTCAAGATGAACTCAGATTAGACTTTCCTTTACTACGTTATGCAAGGAAATATGAAATCCAATCATGAAGCACCAATCGTTCAGATCTTCCTGTCTTTCATCTGGGAATAAAACCATTTCTTTGACATGTTTGCGTAAACAACATCTAAGCCCCGGCCCTCTAACGAGAGTAACAGTTGAGAGTCGTGATGCAAGGAGATGCTCTGTCTATTGTGCACTACTAAATGCAGACTGTAATTTAGCTTCTTTCCCCCGATGAAAGGCTTTGGTTTGCTTTCTGCTTTGACGTCAATAAGTCGTCACGGTGGCTGCCACGTAGAAACTTTCGTCAATCAGCTTTTTGGAAGAACCATTCTGGATGAGACTGTATCAAGGTCGGTGCATCACAGGTGATTAATAAAACCAATGAAATGTCTTTAAATAACATGTTTAAAATTAATGCAAGAACTAAACTGAAAACTGGTAACTTTGGAGCTAGACTCCAGCAGACCTGAAGGTCCATCCTAGCTCGTACACTGAAAGCATATCAGACATGTATGTTGGTGCTTCAAGGCATGTAAAAGAGTAAAAATCAATACATGAGCTGACAACCACAGAACTCTAAAACGGGATTAAAGTGTTTTCTTCTCCTGCTCCTCATCAGCAGTCGGGCAGCAAAGCTCAAAATCAGTTGTAACTGAATTAAAACTTTTTGGGGGTTAGGAGAATATTACAGACCTTGCTCGATATAAAAGTATGCATTAGCCTCTGTGTCTATCAGAGAGAGAAACCGATGCTTTTTAGACGATAGAAGGTAGATTTGGTGACCTGCACCACGTGAGCCCTGAAATTGATGCTGGCTTGGAGGGTAAGTCCTAGGGAATTAAATTTTGTGGCCAATTTCTCTTACTGAGCCTTTGAACCTGTAACTAAAATTTCACTTTTATCCTGGTTGAGCTGTAAGTACTTTTTGGACATCCAGGCACTGATATCTAAAATGCATAAAAAAATAAAATAAAAATCGATCAATACGCCTGAGCAGAATAAAGCAACAGACTTTTAAAACAATGCAACTTTCAAGCCACAAGGGAAGGCGATTTGATACTTGAAAACAGATATCTCATCACAGCTGTCTACGCCTAAAATTGACTTTATGTTTAATGTAATTATGGGCACATGTCACGACCACTTGAGAGAAACTGCCCCTGAGTTCTGCCCGTCACAGGCGAAGGGAGAGATGGCGGTTTCATAGCTATAATGCTTGGAAAAGGAAAAAGAAAGTTGGCGAGGATAGAGGAGTCAGCCAAAGGGTGAGCTGTGTCATGGTTTACCGCTGTCACTTCCTGTTACCATCACCGTCCTCACACCTTCAACTCACAATCACCACACTGCTCAATTTTTCATGCAGCAAGCCTCTTGCAGTTCCTGTGCCAGCTAGTTGAAATCTGATGAACACGCACACGACCATGGCACGGTCACAACTCCCAGGCACTCTAGAGGTACTTACTGTATATATGGTACCGTGGCACCTAAACGGCAAGCCATTTATACGCCACCCAAACCCTGGTCTTTTTTTTGCCAGTTTAGTTAATTTTTGTTTCTACTTCCTGCTTCACTTTCAACAATGGCGACTGAAACTTTCGTTGAAATTTCACTAAACATGATACATCATACAAATGTCTGCATGTCCGATCCTCCTTAGTTAACCTCACTGATTTTTTACTGATCCATTCGGGAGATGGGGAGGTGAACGTCAGCTATGGCGCTAGGCTCTGCGTAGATGTCTGTGTTGTCGTCTTAGCCTCTGCATCAACGTAACACATAAGTACAAACCCCTTGTTAAGGCGCTCATATGGTACCGCGGGACCTCAATGCAAGGACCTACAAAAGTAGCCTACGCTAGTGTGAGCCATTTATACTTGTGCACTCGACAGTCTTACTCACTCTGTAACAACTCCACCCAAACACTAGTTGGCGCTGTGTTTTTTATTTTTTTTTGTCAGTCGTGTTAATTTTTGTTTCTACTTCCTGCTTCACTTTCAACAATGGCGACTGAGACTTTCACTGAACACAATCGTCTGTGTCTCTGACCCTCCTTAGTTAACCTTACCCATTCTTTATAGATCCAAAAGAAACAATTAGAAAATTGCGGAGACGGAGAAGCAGCCGTAAATACTAAAGCGGAAAACATGCTACTACCAAGCGGACCAATCTAGCGCTCTGCATCGCCACGTAGTTACATTTCTAGGGAGGTGCAGAAGTGCACTATCGCCGTAGCCTCTGCATCAACTTAACCCAGAAGTCTAAACAGGCATCCCCATGGACACTCCTCCACCCCTACTATCTCTGCAACAACATGTAAGTATATTAACCCTGTACTTCCTGTTTACATTTGCAAACACCCAGACATCCTTCAGAGACAGTTTGTGGCATAGTTTTATGTACACGTGTTGTTCTGTTTTTTGTTTTTTGTTCTTTAAAAGTGTCTTGTACCTTGACATCATGCTGATCACTTGGCCTTAAATTGGGGGTAAATAGAGTTTTTTGAGTCTAAATCTGGCTTTATGGAAGAATCAGGAAAACCAAAGAAAAGGCAGAATAATACTTGTGATTACTGCCACGGTTTGCTATACTGAGATTTTGTTAAAGGTCATTTTATCAAATTACCAACTCTCGTTAATTGTTCGCAAATAAAAATCAAAGAGCACCTGTTCCTGGAGAGGACTGACAAAACTAAACTGCCAAACTTTTTTTGTACAAACTCGCAGGCCTTAAAGGATTTTTGTCAATATCGTCTGTGAAAGAAACCTGCACTTCATAACGTCATGTAACTGCAATCCGAGATGAAGAAACGGTGAGCCAGTATCTCTCAGGTTTGATGCTGCTCCGTGTCCTCTGGCCGTATTTCCCTTTTCACTCAAAGCCAGATAAAAATCTCGTCAATTAGAGGTTTTTGTGACGGCCCTAAAAAGTCTAATCTTTTCTCCTGTTGCTCTGGGTCTTGTGTTCACAGGAGACACTTTTTATTTTAAAAGGGAGCAAATGCCCCTGGTGTAAAAGCTCACATCTGAATAGATCCCGAGATAGGATCGGGGACGGACTGAAAGGATTATACGTCGTTATCCATCTATGTTTTTATGGATGGGAACACAATAGAGGAAAAGTGGCTAAGAGGGGACCCCCCGCCCCCGTCTATTCCTTGTCAGCGGATGTGGAGAAATGAGTGGCAGAGCGATGCCGCGGGTCTTTCTGAAAAATGAAATAATGTGATTGTCTCGTTGGCGGGGAGTTAAAGGACTCGCGCTGAATGGGGAATCCTGTTGTCTGGCCAAGTGAAAGGGAAAGCTTTTAAGAGCATATTATCCCTAACAAAGAATCCACCCAGGGCGATGTGTGATACATGAGGAGGATTGCACAGACCTGAAAGATATCACAGCCATTCTGTATGTGGGTGAAATGTAAAGGAACCACATTGCAATTCTCTCCTCCCGGTCCTCTCATATTCAATAAGCCCACTTCTGCCGAATGAGATGTGAAATTGCCCACTATCAATAGAAGGCCCCTTGGTAAAAGGCATTTTCAGATCTCCTCAAATTGGATTATTCCACCATTCACTTTTGGCGCCCAAGTTAATGACCATTATGAATGCAGAGCTAGCCAGGCAGCGACCGTGACTCCAGACGTGGTTAATAGGCCTGCAGGGAGAGCCAGGTAAGTGTTCCTGAGCTAGCCGCGTGAAAGAAAGGACGTCGTTTGATAATTTAAGAGAGTTTTGCAGAGTGGGAGGAGAGCAGTGAGGACGGGGAGGAGTGAGCGAGAGACGGAGCGAGGAATCGGAGGAAGTCTCCGTTTATAACTTTGCAAGGAGTGCAGTTTTTTGGAAACTTCATACTGTATTACTATTGCACACGTACATCTGTTTGTCTGATCCATGGCAGTTCTGAACAGACACGGATGCTGATCACAGAAGTGAAAAAATCAGTGCATGGCCTCCAAATTCACTAGATCCCAAACTGATTAAGAATCTGTGGGATGATCCACGGAGGCCCCTCCAATCAACCCATAGGATTCTGTTGCCAGACACCACAGGACATCCTCAGAAGGTCCATGTCCATTATCAAATTGTTTTGGAGGCACAAGGGGAACCACATAATATTAGGAAGGTGGTCATAATGTTTCGCCTGATTGGTGTATGTTGCCACATTAACATTTTTATTGACTACCTGCCTGCAACCAGACATAAACAGCTGTCCAAGTCACCTTAATTTCTCCTTTGCTTAAATCGTGACCACTTGAGTGCTGTTTCTGAAACCACAGCTGATACTGTTGGCTCTCTATTGGTTTTTTTACGACCTGAAACAGTTTCCATTTTTTTTTGTTTTTCGGCCGTTTGATTTATAAAACATTTATAGTGTATTTGTTCGGAGACGCTCCAGGAGCAACTGCGTTTTCTCCTGCACGCTTTGTCGCTCTCAATTTCCACACCGACCTGCAGCCTTCATACTCTCAGCAGTCAGAACTCTTGTCTTTTTTTTTTTTGTACAAACCCATACTGAGCAATGCAGAAATCATGAGCCAGGCAAAAACAGACATAGTCACGCAGACTCCACTTAGGGGCATCCTGAACGCCACGTGGTAAAGACGCTGCATTGTGTCTAACAGACATTAATTCTGTCTGAGTAAAGAAAACCCCTGGGGGAGGAAAAGGGGCTTTCAGGTGATAACGCTAAATTAACGAATCAGAGAATCAAAACAGCTCCACTCCTGCTCTACGGGTGGGTTTTGTTAGGTATCCGGTGAAGCTGGACCACATGCATGCAGGACACAGGGGGAAGGAGGAGTAGAAAGTCAAAATTACTTCAATGAAAACTCAAAAATCCAGTGAACAAACGGCAGCAAAAACTGTTGGAACTCAAAAACCATGAACATGAGGAACTGAACAGGAACACACACACACACACAGGTGAATTCATAGCAGAAAAGAAAATCCAATGACTTGACAGGGGTTGCAGAGCAGGGGCAATATAACAGAGGTAACATGGCAGGGGCTGAAGAGCAGAGGTAGCAAAGTAGAGGTAGTTTAGCAGAGGTAGCATAGGTAGAGGTAGCAGAGGTAGCATAGCAGAAGTTGCAGAGTAGAGGTAGCATAGTAGAGGTTTATGAGCAGAGGTAGCATAGCAGAGGTAGCATAGTAGAGGTAGCATAGTAGAGGTAGCATAGCAGGTGTTGCAGAGCAGAAGTAGCACAGATAGCATAGCAGAGGTAGCATAGGTAGAGGTAGTAGAGGTAGCATAGGCGGGGTTGATGAGCAGAGGTAGCATAGCAGAGGTAGCATAGCAGGTGTTGCAGAGCAGAAGTAGCATAGGCAGCATAGTAGAGGTAGCATAGGTAGAGGTAGTATAGTAGGGGTTGAAAAGTAGAGGTAGCATAGCAGAGGTAGCATAGGAGGGGTTGATGAGCAGAGGTAGCATAGCAGGTGTTGCAGAGCAGAAGTAGCATAGGTAGTAGAGGTAGTATAGTAGGGGTTGAAAAGTAGAGGTCGCATAGCACAGGTAGCACAGCACAGGTAGCACAGCACAGGTAACAGAGCAGGGATAGCGTAACAGAACAGACAACTTGACCAAAAATAAAGAGAAAGGCAGGGTTACATATGCACTCACAAGGGCTGATGGATGAACGAGAGACAAGTGAGACCAATGAGGGGAGGAGCACGCAGACAAAAGACACAAGGCCAGTCAGGTGAATGTAATCACAGAGGCGGGAACAGACAAAGGCAGGAAGTAAAAACTCAAATCCAACAAGAAAACTGATTACAAAATAAAACAGGAAGCAGAAGAACCAAACAAGGTTACACAAAAGATTCAAAACTCTACGCCATGACAGCTTATATGCGACTCGAATAAAGTGTTCCAGCCGCCTCCACATGCCTAGCTGACCTCTTGCTCCAATCATCCAGGGACTGGCACAGTAGGAGAAAGAAAAAACAGCATACATGCCACTTGCCCCTCCCTGTCATGAAGCCTCATGGTTTTACGGTCAAAGCTGTCTTAAAAAACATGAACAGGTTTCAGCTTTGCTTTTTGTCCTTCGGGCCAGAAATTAATCTATTCTGTAGTTATCACTTTAATGCCTGCAGACACATATTCAAGACTGCTCTGCTTGTATTCATTAACTGTATACAGTTAAGAGTTTTCAGCTTTTTGGATGCAAGAAAGTGATCTCTATTCTAAGGCGTCCCAACGTCTGTCCTAAGAGAAGATGCGTCATGACGGCAATGAATGCGAAGGATGAAAACAGATAATGAATAAATTAAACCCGGGCAGCTGACAAAGGAATGACTGCAGGAAAAAAAATAAAAACATCAGAGACTAAGATAAGAGGGAGTGCATTTATAAGACGAAATTAATTAAATGTTTATGTGTTAAGGGTTTAATATGGACTGGGTGGGGCGGTAATAATTTATCCTGTCGACTTGGACTCACCCGCGACAATAAAAATATGAAAATTAAATCAGTATCTTTCTTTGGTGACCGTGAGCACAACTTCCTTATTTAATTAAACAGCAGTGATACGTCAGTGACACGCACGGCGGAGAGATTTCTTGCACCTTCTCGCCAGCTGCAGCATACTTTTTCACAGAGCAATAATATACCGCACACTCTTCAGTTTGGTTAAATCCCAGTTACGCTGCCATGTGTTCATTACGTCTGTTTTCATCAGTGGATGTATCTGTTTATGCTAAAGTGTTTTCCTCTGCATCCTTTCAAAGCTGGAGATTCGGCGCAACATTCAGCCGCTGATGAGCCTTGTTTGAGCTTGAGCGAGTTAAATTTTCTGCTGGATGTGGCGCCGTTTACCGGGCCGCACGACTCGCTCTGGTATTCCACGCACCTCTTGCAGATTGATTTACCTCAGCGCTGCTCTGCTCTGCTTTACTAGATTCTCAGACTGCATTGATTAGGACAAACAAATCCATTTTTATGCATTACTCAAAAGTTGATTCAGGTGCATCATTTAAATTCAGCGGAGGGAAACGGCCATCTGGTCATATCTGCCAAGTTTTTTTATTTTTCTTTTTTTCCTTAAGTTTTCAACCCCTCTATCTGCCACACTGCAGCTGCCATTTAGAAATGGGAAAGATAATATCACAGCTTGTTTGCTGCTTTTAGTGCTATACAGTGTGTGTCTTTAATGACCTTAGTAAGGACAGTCAGCTTGATTGCTAATGGTCCTTATGCAACCTGCTGTTCTGCTCTATACATGAGGTGGATCCTAAAGCATCACCTTGAACTCGAGTTACCCTGAAGGTGCTTTTAGCGTACTGCGGGACCTAGACACGATAACCTACCCACGTAGCCTACGCCGGTGCAAGCCATTTATACTTATGCGCTCGTCAGTCTGGCTCGCTCTGTAACGGCATTGTGTCTTTTTTGCAAGTTGAGTTAATTTTTATTTCTACTTCCTGCATCACTTTCCTGCAGCAAAATTTTTCCCAGAAATTTTGCCCAAATTTCATCGAACATGAGTCATACATACACTATATTACCAAAAGTATTCGCTCACCCATTCAAATGATCAGAATCAGGTGTTCTAATCACTTGGCCTGGCCCCAGGTGTATAAATTCAAGCACTCAGGCATGCAGACTGTGAAACAAGACATTTGTGAAAGAATGGGCCGCTCTCAGGAGCTCAGTGAATTCCAGCGTGGAACTGTCATAGGATGTCACTTGTGCAACAAATCCAGTCGTGAAATTTCCTCGCTCCTAAATATTCCACAGTCAACTGTCAGCTCTATTATAACAAAATGGAAGCGTTTGGGAACAACAGCAACTCAGCCACGAAGTGGTAGGCCACGTAAAGTGACGGAGAGGGGTCAGCGGATGCTGAAGCGCATAGTGCAAAGAGGTCGCCGACTTTCTGCACAGTCAATTGCTACAGAGCTACAAACTTCATGTGACCTTCAGATTAGCCCAAGTACAGTACGCAGAGAGCTTCATGGAATGGGTTTCCATGGCCGAGCAGCTGCAGCCAAGCCACACATCACCAAGTGCAATGCAAGGCGTCGGATGCAATGGTGTAAAGCACGCCGCCACTGGCCTCTAGAGCAGTGGAGACGCGTTCTCTGGAGTGATGAATCACGCTTTTCCATCTGGCAATCTGATGGACGAGTCTGGGTTTGGAGGTTGCCAGGAGAACGGTACATTTCAGATTGCATTGTGCCAACTGTGAAATTTGGTGGAGGAGGAATTATGGTATGGGGTTGTTTTTCAGGAGCTGGGCTTGGCCCCTTAGTTCCAGTGAAAGGAACATTGAATGCTTCAGGATACCAAAACATTTTGGACAATTCCATGCTCCCAACCTTGTGGGAACAGTTTGGAGCGGGCCCCTTCCTCTTCCAACATGACTGTGCACCAGTGCACAAAGCAAGGTCCATAAAGATGTGGATGACAGAGTCTGGTGTGGATGAACTTGACTGGCCTGCACAGAGTCCTGACCTGAACCCGATAGAACACCTTTGGGATGAATTAGAGCGGAGACTGAGAGCCAGGCCTTCTCGACCAACATCAGTGTGTGACCTCACCAATGCGCTTTTGGAAGAATGGTCAAAAATTCCTATAAACACTCTCCTCAACCTTGTGGACAGTCTTCCCAGAAGAGTTGAAGCTGTAATAGCTGCAAAAGGTGGACCGACATCATATTGAATTCTATGAGTTAGGAATGGGATGGCACTTCAGTTCATAGAATGAGTAAAGGCAGGTGAGCGAATACTTTTGGTAATATAGTGTATATCTGTATCTTCGAACCTCCTGAACTAACCTTACAGTAAACCTTATAAAAAATCAAATACAAAATTGCAGAAAGACGTTTCATTACAGTTTTATTTTATTGTCATTAAACGCAGCACCCCTTGCTGACCTGGGGAGATAGCAACATGCTAGCAACACAAAATACTGTTAGCCCCGTCATTTTTAGTGATTATTTCTCTTAATTTCATATTTAAGTGGTTCTTTTATGTTATTATGTTTTTGTAATGTTTTAGCTCCCTGTAAGTTGAGCACATCTCCTGTGGGAGTGACAATGTTTTTACTTGTTTGTCCGTCGCATGATTAGCATGCAAGCTGTGAGCTAGCTAATTAGCATTTTTTTGTTTTAGCTTCACAGGGTGAGAGCAGGGAGGTTTGGTTGTTTGTGATGAGTCTGACTGTACACTTTCCTGCCAGGAATAAACGGCCAGTGGTAGCAGTTTTGGTCTCCGTTTGGTCATAATTAAAACGCACGAACACTACCGCTACACGTAGCTACATTTCTGGGGAGGTGCACGTCAGCTACAGTTGCGCTGTCGTTGTAGCTTCTGCGTCAACGCAACACAGAAGTATAAACTGCCCATGAGGAGGAAGAATTTCTCAAAATTGATGGAATGGTATCGTTCGATCAAAATTGTGGACGTATTTAGATAACGGTTCATATTTTCACTAAAACTGCAGCTAACTATATTATAATAAACCAAGCTTTCTCTCTCTACAAAACTCACTGATTAAGGGAAATCAGATACGAGCAGAGCCTTTTTAGTCTGTGTACTGTTAATTTAAACTGCATTAGCTTGGTCTACTCGGTATATAGGGAGTGTGTATACTGTGTTTTGGTTTTGTTTGGTTTGACTATATTTGTTTTTCTTTCTGTGCCAACTTTCTGAAAATTACACCTTCCGCTGATTCCAGCACAGATACAGCAAACAGCCCAGGCGACACTATTTTCCATGCGGATTAAAGGAGTTTGTTTTTATGATTTGGCTAAATCTTTAAAATTACAAATCATTTGTGGACTTTCTCGCAGGAAGTTGGCGCGAACGCGGCAAATAATGTGGAATTCTGGGCGCGCCCGCCAAAAAAGCGACCAAATTTTAGTGGACGTCTGTGAGAGAGAGCGAGAGACTCGGCTGATAGGCTCAGTCAGGCCAGGTATGCGGACGTCTACCTGACTAATCTTGAGTCTACGGGCTCCTATGAGGGAAGCTTTGAGGAAGCAGAGAAGCGGACTACTTCATCAGCTGATGCAAACTACTGCAACGCTGTCTCTGACTCACCATTTTAAAAAAAAAAAGAAGTCTTCACAGTCTTAATCAGCATCGTATTTATTGACCTGAAGCAAGAGTTTAAAACTGAATGAGAAAGATAACGTCGGGTAGAATCAAGATTAATGAACGGATTGGAAGACTGAGAAGAAGATAGAAGAGTATAGGAGGAAGGAGGAGGAAAAGGGACAAAAGAAACCAAGATTAGAAATGAGTGCAGACGTAAGATTATCAGGAAAGTGTGGACGGAAGAGTGGCAGTCTCTGCAATCATGCCACATCTGAAGGACTTTAAGAATCGGGTTAGAGTGGCGCGGTTTAAATTTTAAATAACTGTTTCTCTCAGGTGAAATAAATACATTCTTTCAGGACGAGCTTCAACCACGTAGGGTAAACGTCAGACACATCAGGGGTTTGAAAAGATGAACAAAACTGAAATCAAAGTGAAAATGTGGGCCTGTTTTGGTCATTTTTATGCACGCTGTCAATAAATTTGGGAAGAAAATGCCTTCGTTCGTTATATTTTCAGCAGGTTTGACGCTCAGCTGTGAGACGTGATCAGCCGTAAACAGTTGAACTAGAATATCTGAGCAGACCGATTTGAATCGGGCTGAAGAAATACTGTCCAGGTAAACACTGCCACCGATAGAAGGAAAGATGGAGATTGATAACAAATGATGAGGGGGGGAATCCCTGCGGAGGCCAGGAAAGAAAAAGAAGCCGGACAGAGTAAAATGAGAGAAGGCGTGTCGGAGGAAGAAAGAGAGAGAGCAATACCAGGGGTCACTATTCCTCCCAGTTTGAGAGAACCATTAGCAGCGTCTGCCTCAGATTTCTGCCTATTCCTATTACCATCACAGCCGGATGCATCCGAGTGTGAGACCTGGCTCAGTCTGTGAAGACTTCCTCCTCCTCCTCCTCTCCTACTGTACTCCCTGACACACACACGCTCACATTTACAGAACATCCACACAATGTATAAAATATTTTCATGCCTTACGGACTTGTTCATTGCATGTGGCCTACATACTACTCTCCAACTTGCCCGGCAACCTTTCCTCCCTTCCATCCTTCCTCCCTTCCCCGTTGAGTTCAAACCGGGGTTAGGTGCTGACTCCGGCGCTGCTCACTCCATCCTGCTCCGTCAAGCACAATATCCTATAAAGTGACATGACAGAAAAACAAATAAAAACATAAAAAGATAGAGGTCAGGAGCGAAGTCTACCCGCCGAGCAGCGCCGCGAGACCGGCGGTGTGTTTCTGGTAAGCAACCGCCTCATGAATGATTTGTGAGTGCTCAATTATTGACAGGGCTTCAGAGATCCGATGAGGTGCTCAGAGCCGCTCGGGTGCACGGCTGCCTGCCGCGCTGGACGGCTTCCAGCCACCGAACGGCAACTTTTTCACGTGCGGGTTCCAGTGAATGCGCGAATGTTTCCCCATAACGTGGCGGTTGCATCGTGAGATCGCAGCTGGCAAGCAGTGTGTGGGGAAAGCGCGCGCGGCTGCGTGTCTGCGTGTAAATCAACTACTCCAGGGTCTAGAATATAGCTCTAGGCGAAAGGGGTTGTATCACTCAACTAAACTTGATTAATTAAAGAAGCTCTTTGCATGTGATTAGCATCAAGATACGCGTGTTTGCAGGGAGATCATTATAACCATGCCTGGCCTCAACTGTTCTGCATAAAAATTGTCTAATTGGTTTACACCGCTACCTGTGAGTTTTAAAATCCGTGCCCCACATATCTGCAAAGTGTGAGTTCGATTCATAAATAAAATAGGGTGCCTCGGTTCAATACCTCTGGGGGCTTTTATTATATTTGCGGACTTTGATGTTTCCACTACCATCCTGAATGCTCTTTATTAGATCAACAGCAGAGCTCCAGCAGATTCCCCCTCAGCTGTTTAAAGAGGCTCGAACGCCGGGGTAAGACAAGGGAGGGCAGAGGGGCAGAGAGCGAGCGAGCGAGCGAGGAGGGAAGATGAAAGGAGTGCGAAGAAGAAAGATGCTTTTTAGCTGCCGAATGACACATGCTCAGCAAATTAAGAGGAGAAACAGCGAGAGAGAGAGAGAAAGAGAGAGAAAGAGAAAGAGGAGAAAAGAAAAAGAAAGAAAGCGGAAAACCCGGCGCCCTAGTTCTCGCCTTCACCCTCCGCCTCGGCCTTCGCCCTTTTACACTTGACTGCGTGTGCAGCAAAGTCAGTCCGTCGTTTAGAAGTCGACTGTGTGAAGTGGCTCTTACACTTAAGGACCTTTTCGAATCGGCTTGTAAATTCTGTAGCCGGAGAAAAGACGAAATATAACACTGGAAGACGGCGTCAAACTGAGTGTCGTTGTACATGACAATGGAAAGAGAAAAATGGGGCCCGCAGGAGTTAATTCTACTAAACAAGATGTTTTTAAGCCGATATTGGACGTTGACGTGCTTATTATACTTGGTGCAGTTTTATTAAATTGATTCAAAATTGTTTCAAAGACCAGACTCCAGCGCTGCTAAGACGATAACATCCAGAGCCGCCACACTGAGCTTCAAAACATCTCCTCAGTAAAGGTTCATTCATCCTAATATACAGTCAGTGAGTAGAAGCCAGCTCATATGACAGGAGCCATGTGCTTGAGGCAGGGTGGTAGAGAAACAGAGGAAGGAGGGAGGAGGGAGAGATGAATCAGAAGCAAGCGGGTACATTCAAGTATATACTGTACACACTGATCAGGCATAACATTATGACCACCTTCCTAATATTGAATAGTTCTCCCTTTTGGCAGACAAACAAGAGTGCAGAAAATGCAGAAAATGATGTCACTTGTGGTACCGTAGTGATATGTGGGCATTTCCCTCTAAATGGGCACAGAGACAACGAAGGTGTAGAAAAAGTCATTGATGAATACGTTGTTTGATCGGTGACATTGGTTCCAGTGAGGGTCTAAAGCGACGTAAATCTCGTAATCTATCCATGACTGCAAGGCTTAGCGGCAAAGCATCGAACTTAACAGCCGCACACGCTAACAGCAAATGTGCGATCATGTCCACATCAAATGTCCACATCTGTTTTGGTCTGTTTCAGCCTCTTAACTACACGATCAGCAGGGTTAGAGGCGACGCTGCGTCAAAACGTGTGCCTGCACGGGAAATTTAGCGTGTGCTGAGATGAGACTTGGGCTCAAGTTCAAAAAACATCGAGATATAAGAGACAGAAAGCAAGAGTCTTGTTTCCTTTTTCTTGACGGGGACCAGTTTTGGGTAAGAGCTGCTCTACTGGACTAGCCGGCGCTGGAGTTGTCACCCCAGCAGGCCTGCAGAGAGCAAGGTAAAACTCATCCCGGAGCCCGGCGTCCTGCCCCCGACAAATACACCTCATAATGGAACTCTGTCGGGCACCGAGCGGGAGCATTTCTTTTCATTACCGCTGGTTTATCAGTCCCTGCATGCACTAATGCCGCAGTGCAGAGGTGCGCTCAGGTAGCGGATCATTGAGGGGAGGAGACAGGCAAGTCAGGGGTGCTGGCTCATCTCTCGACAAGCACTTTCTCTGCCTTTCCTCTGTTAAAGCTGTTTTCCACTCTACATGTGTGATTCATCTTAATCACAGGATGGGAAAGCGTAATTCCATTTTTTTTTTTTTTGGGTCAGGCAGATGGTACCTTTGTTGAGGAGATTAATTACTATGCTGCACAACATTAATAAAGGCAAATATTTGAAGGGAAAATGCAATTGGCCCCGAGTGCAAGGCTAGTGTAAATAGGTGAGTCAGGGCCAGAGAAGGCAGAAAGCCTGTGGGCGGATCATAATTTATTCTCTCTGTAGCGCCTGTTGAGCTTGACGCTGGCAGAGCGGAGCAGACAGGGAGACTAATGGGCATTAAACCACCTGGCAGCAAACTGCGGATCACAGTACACACCAGGCCAAGGAAGGCTGCACTGCGTTGCGTTCTCTTTCTGCTTTCTGAGGAGTATTTTATTTATTTTTATTATTTTTACCTTCAAAGGTATTTTTGAAGTTCTCAGAGTCTGTCGATTGAATGGATGCATGCAGTAGCTGCATTATGTGTATGAACATTTGCATGAATATGTGCACATATAATGCCAAACTACTGCTGCCCATTGGTCAATAATACATATTTAAAAGACAAAAGTCATTGTTAAGTCTTATAATGAGTTTATTTTACAGGAATTGGGAAGTTCTGTATCCAATTTTATGCTTTTAAAAGGATTAAATGGGCAAAATTAGAACTAGAAAAGACTGTTTTTTTTACGTTTTGCGTGCACAGATCTTAAAAAAAAAAAAAATCACATATGCATTGTTTTATTTCTCATTAGATGTGAGGTCAGCTGCACAGGCTTTTGTCAAGCCAGCAGTTACAAATGAATTACACGATATTCCATCAGAGTCCGATTCGCTGACGTCTCGTTTCAATCTGAAACGCGGGCGACATCAAGGAGCCTGTCAAGGAGTCGCGCCTGAGAAATTGCCTTCAGCGGGATGGGCGGTAATTTTCCTGAAATTCTGAACGTATCAAGGAAATGAAAGAAGAAGGGGAAGAAGAAGAGCGGCACCTGAGCTGCACCCCGGAGACACAGAGGGGCCGTCGCTTCAACGATGAGTGCTTTTAGGAAGATTTCCCATTCCCATCATGTATGGAGAGGCAGGCAGAAGACAGGGCAAAACAATCTGCACCTTTATTACTGGGTGGTTCTGAAAAAAGGAAGGAAGAAAAGGGTCAAAGAGAGAGAGCGCCGAGTGGAAATGGAAGAAGGTTTCATTGTAACTGCACATTATGAGTGTGTCCAACCTTAAATGCGGTAAAATAGCAATACCACAGTGGAGAAGTGCTCTATACCAAAACAAATGAGTATACAAAGAGATGTATCATGCCGAATGACAGCTTCAGAATAATTAAATTAGTGTATTCTACTGCAGCTGCTCATGAATGATGTGTGTGTCAGTTTCAAGAGCTAGAGATGGAACAAAATCAACATTTGTATTGATTATAATATGTGGTAATTACCTTTACTCACTTTTTTCTTTGCTAAAACAAAATTGTTGGACTCTTATAGTGAAATACACCAATCAGCCACAACATTAAAACCACTGACCAAAGAAGTAAGTCACATTAACCATCTTGTGACAAGTCAATGTTCTGCTGGGAAACTTTTGGACCTGGCATTCATTCATGTGGATGTTACTTAGACGTGTAGCACCCACCTAGACCAGACCAGACACCCCCAACCCCACACTCATTGATGGCAGCTGCCATCCCCAGCAGGATGCAGCCTGACATAGGCACACTCACAAAAACAGTTTAGGAAAAACTAAAAAAAAGAAGAAGAAGAAGAAGAACAGCACAAGGTGTTGACCTGGCCTCCAAATTCACTAGATCCCAAACGGATCAAGCATCTGTGGGATGATCCACACAGGCCCCCTCAACCCATAGGATTCTTTGCAAGACACCACAGGACACCCTCAGAAGACCCATGTCCATTCTTTGGTGAGTCACAACTGTTTTGGAGGCACATAATATTAGGAAGGTGGTCATAATGTTATGCCTCATCAACGAGTGTGTGTCAGACCTTCGTAAAAGCAGAACCCAAAAGCACAGACAAAGCAAAGTACAATGGAGTTTTAATTGTCCAAAGAGAAATAACCAGAACAAAACACAGGTGGTGGTGGAGGCAGGCAGCCTTGTAGAGTAGTGGAGTCTGAACGAGACGTCGTGATGAGACGAGGGTGGACAAGAGACACAGAGACTACCAGAGACCTCGTCCCTGTAGATGAGAGAAAATGGAAGGAAAGAAGAAAGGAGGTAGGCCCAGATTTAGCTGGCGGACTTATTTATCTTCTCCTCCAACCTGGGAACGGTTTAGCGAGCAACAAACAAGAACGTGTTGCTAGGGAGTAACGCCGTGCGTAGCCTGTTACCACGACAACCTGTCTTCAGATAAGCTCGCGATAATGGATGGAGGGAGGGAACAACTGTTGAGCTATTGTCGCGGCTTTATTGACATATTAAAGTGTTTCCGCAGCATTTGAATTCTTTGTGCTTTCAAACTACATGCAATTAGAAGCGACACAGTTAAATGGGTTAAACGTCAATTGCAATTTGCCGAGAGTACGCCCTTTGCTGCAGAAGTGCAGTGGAGTTTAACCCCTTACTTCTCTAAATGTAAATATATGTTCTTGATGTTTACAGCATGTAGTCTATGTTGCAGTGCAATGCAATGGCGTCACATTTTAACAGCAACAACAACAAAAAATGCTAGAAAGAGATGAGGAATGAACCAGCACAGCTAAATATAAAAAGACTGAACCATACTCACTGAAAACACAGACAACTGTGAGCTGCAATCATTGTCTGCGTCTTCTACACCCGTGCTGGCTTTAGAGACGATGTTTACCTAATTTCAAGGCTGACAGCTCGTCAAGATGAGTCACGAGATGCGCTGCCTGCACCTACACAAAAAAAAGCATGCAGACTTTGTTTAAAGCAACTGAAGCTAGAATAAAAGAATGCAAAGCTATTTATTTAAACTCATCAGAAATGTTTGCATAGGTTTAGGTCTTGCACATTAAAAAAGAAGGTTGTGATGCAGGAACACAAACTTGACTGCTTGGAATGTTTTCCACTCAGAAATGTTATCACCCTGATTGATAAGTGTCAAGGAGCATTACCTGACAGTTAAAGACTACCATCGTCTGCATAAGGAGCTAACAAACCCTCAAACTGATGAGACAGGGCAGTATTTCATGAAAGAAGGGTCTCTGACAGCGCCCACCAACGTTTGCCGGCCCCGAATCATCCTGTGCGACTTGATTGCGGTTGTTAAAGCACCGTGAGATGAAAGGACAATATGATTAAATGAGTTTCTCGGCGAGCTCACCTGTTGAATTTGTCCCTGTCTGACAATGATTGCTTCGGAAAATACAACCCAGATTGAAACTGCGGTTTAATTTGAGTTGATTATTTGCTCATGCGGCAGGTGTATTTCCAGCCTCTCCTCGCTGCCTTTGTGGTCATCAGAAGAAGGAGATTGCAACTGTGCAGTGGAAACTCACGGCAAATCATTCTGAAGATCCAATCAAATTAGTGTCTGCGAAAAGACAATATTTCGGTGATTGGATTGCATTATTTAGCGCGGCGTTTTTCAGGCACGATTCAGTGCAGTTGCGGCTGAACCTTTTTGAGTTTTCACTGTTTGTCACTTGTGCTGCGAATGTATTCTTTGTGTGGTTGTTGTGTTTAAGTTTTTGAAGCCACAATATTGTCTTTTAAACATGAGCAATGCAAGTATTTCTGTCTAATAAACTGGTGAGAAAATAAGCCAGAAAATGCTTTGTAGTCATTTGTCTTTTTTTTTAGGCGAGTGAAAATACACCCCGATTTCCAGTTGGATATCCTCACAAAACTGTAAACTGAAATAAGCAGGTAATAAGTTGAAAAGGGAAATCAGTTAAGAGGCGGATCTGATGCACAGTTTGATAACTTTAAGAAAACCTATTGTGTTAAAGGCTGCATTTTGCGGTCTTCAAAAGAGCAGCAAGTGACAATTCAAGTATGTAAAGACTCTGTTCGACCTATTCTTGCCTTCTGCAAAGAGAAAAATGCAAATGCGCACAAGCCAGAAAATAAATAGAACGAGAGCCAGGGGAAATGCTGTACCTGAAATGAGTGGAATTATCTTACTGATTAGCTTCTAGGTTAAAATGTTTACATTCTTAATTAAATAGTTTTCACGGCAAGAAGGTTCCGGGTTTGAATCCAAGGGCTGACTGGGCCTTTCTGTGTGGAGTTTGCATGTTCTCCCTGTGTCTGTGTGGGTTCTCTCCAAGTATTTCCTCCCACTGTCCAAAGACATGCTCGTTACGTTCATTGGTTCATTGGTGATTCTAAACTGGATGGATACAATCAATGCAAGTTTAAACATGTGGGCTTTGCAAAGTGTTGTAGGGCATGGGAAAGGAAATGCATCAAAAGTAGATCTCAAGAAGAGGAGTGCATAACTTTGAGATTAGCCCATGCATTGTGAACTTCACTGAGAGTTCATAAAACTAAACAGCTTGTCTCACAGCTCTTTGCCAGTGCACGGAACTGCATCAGGTTTTGTGTATCTTGCAAAGTGTTTCACGTACGTTTGTATTGTTTTACGTACGTTTGTATTGTTTTACGTACGTTTGTATTTCTAGAATGAATACAAAACATTGATGGCAGTAAAGATTGTGTTTTATGTGTTAAGTCCGTATGTGGTTAAATAGTGACATATTACTGCCACGATCGAATACTTGCATGTTGTGTTTCCGGTGACAGCCAACAAGAAGGAACAAAAAGAGGACTTGAAAGTTTATTGACGCGCCGAAACCAGCGATCAAAAATGCAGCACATGCGCCGCAAATCCTCTTAACAGTTTCGCTCGACGCACTTGAGCCTGGAGTGTGTGTTGCGGTTTCTTCGCCTCACGTCTTTCGGCAGACAGCCTCCTCTCATCCCCATTGATTAACTCGTCAGACTGGCCAGCTGTGTTTCGCCAGAGATAATGTTTTAATTAACGGACTTCAATATCTAATTAAGATTAGATGTAGATGCTTTATAGAGGTCATTTAAATGAAGGCGGACGGGCCAGCAGGGGGAAGGTCTGAACTGATGGCGGGATCAATACGCCGCCGTCGGGGAGTACCTGCCTGTGGTCCTGAGATACTTTGAAGGGAACAGTTCACTGACATGTTTTAGAAAGGCCTATAATTCAGGATGAGGGGACACAGGAGGCGGCTCTTTTAGGTTGGTTTAACGGCATTGTACATCACATTTTAAGACTTAATGGAATTCCTGATGGTGCACTTATTCTATTATGATTCTATTGTACGTCACCATGTGGTAAGGCCACCAAGGCGGCAATGAAGCCAACCCAGATGTGCCTGATTCCTCAAATTACCACTTCAGGCCCCATAAACCTCCATGTTAAGGTGAAATTTTATATAATTCACCTCTTTTACTCATATTGAGATGGGTTATGCATAAATAAGGTGCTACATCCCTAGGTGGGTCTAGGGGGAATGTAGGGATGACACAAGAAAACCAAGGAGGTTGAGTCAGGATGGAAGATTTAAGATTTATTCCAAAACCAAAGTAGCTTTTGAAACAAAGGAAGGATTGTGCCAAATAAATGGAAGCAATACAGCAACACTAGACCTATCAACCCTAACCCTAACCCTCCTAACCCTAACCCTTGTGTGTATGAATAAAAGTTGCCTACATGAGGAGATGTAGAGGGTTAGAGTAGGGGTAGGGGGTAGGTTGGGTACCCTAATCTCACCTATAGTCCACACCTTCCACCACAACTAACCTAACTGAAGCACAAAGGTCCACATGTCTCAGTATCAAATACGGCAGGCAACAAAAATCCGAAAAGCAGCAGAGAACAGGTTCTGGCTGGGTCCCTTTTCAAGTAAGCCCTGGGTCGTAATTGGACAATCTGGGGCCGAAACCCACCAATCAGCAGGCACTCCCAGACTTCCCAGATCGAATCCAATTGTAGAAACAACACCTGAGGATATGGGCACTTTGAGTGACAAGTGAGGTGTTTGCAGTCTTGGTAGATGTCACCAAGTATCACTGCATTACTGTACCTTGCACTTTTTTGGCACTATATTGTGTGGAATTGTTATTTTTTGTTTTTTTACTACTGGCTTCAGATAGTAAAATACATTTCACTGTGCATTGTACTATGTATAACTGTGCAAATAAATCTTATCTTATCTTCCAGCCCAACCTTAGCCACTTAGCCATTCCTGAATTAGCCCTTTTAGGTAATTGGACTTGGGCGCCGCCGCCGCCACCAAAGCGACAGCCAACAATTCCACAGAACATTTGAATTTTAGATGCGACACGCAAGGTCTGCACACTGCGTTTTATTTTGAAAATTGACTGGATCCTCCACCCGTTCTGTATCTGACTCCCGTGTCAGCTCGATCTGCTCCGTGGAGTTTGATGTTGCTTTCTTCGAAAATAGACGCAGGCGCATATTTTTAGCAAAGTGGAGAGATGCTTCTGGGACGCTTCTGAAAAGTGCTGCAGCTTGTCTGGTTGAATCATTGGCATCGCTCGGAGAGAGAGAGACTCCAGCAGCTCCAGTGGCCTCGTCGCAGCCAGAATGTGACGTGCCGTGGAATTTGAGTAAGAAGGACCTTAGAGATTTTCAACTTTCAGTTCAAATTATCAGCAATTTAGTCTGAGGAGCAGGCATGTCCTCAGGAAATGTCATCAACAATCTGTTCATTAGACTTTTAGGCTTGGTAGTGACCTATTAAAACATTAGTATCCATCTTCTGGAGATAATAAATGAACTTTGTTTCACTGAAATATTTAGTTGGATTTGTCACACACCACCATATGCATGTAGTTCAGAATCCCCCCAAAATATATTCATGTATTAAATATGCATGTTTACTGTAGCACATGAGGCCTAGACCCAGATAAACATACAGTGTAGTACGACTGCTCAGTCTCACTGTACATCTTAAGAGGACAGCAATAATAAAAGGGACCGATCAGACTCTGCACACTGTTGTTCACGCAGCATTTCTAAGGCAACACTGATTACACTTTGGCAGCGTGTTAAACAGAGCAACACCGAGTAGGATGAATGAGCATCACTGTAAATGGTGTTCATAATAATCCAATAACTGAACCTCTGCAGGTTCAATCAATAGAAAGCAGCTTCTCTAGTGTTCATTAAAGGCCCCCAAGATCCAGGCGTGCTGGACCAAGACGCAGTTGGTCATTCATGGATGGAGCTGCACGGTTACTCAATCTCACTTAACAAATCTCAACATCGTTGTAGCTGTTTAGCACCAGACTGTAGCTGTTTATCTTTAGTGTTGTAGAAATGCACAAAATGGCAAAATACTATTTGAAGATTGTTTGTATTGAGGTTAGGCTGCATAAAGATGGACAAGTGAAACCAAAGCAAGTAGAGCTCCCCCTGGTGGCTGGCTACAGTACAGGTTGTAAAGCTCCACCCCCTCCATGTTAGTGGGCGGGACTTGGGCCAAACTAAAACAACCAAAATCGCTCTGTTAAGCAGTCCCGAAGGACCATGAGAGTTGAAACGAGTTGAAAAGAGAGCTGAACAAAAAACTAAATAAGTACAGTGTATAAAACAACATTTCTTTGTAACTGGTGGAGGTACAGCAGAGTGCAGTATTAATTAGACAAAAATGCGAGGGAGTCTAGAAAAATGTGGCCAGGATATCGCGGCTCCATGTGGCTCTCAGACCATACTGTACAGACTCTGGATACAAAGTCGCAAATTGGCCAACGCCAGGAAGTGGGGGCGCATTGTCCATATTTATATACAGTCTATGGGTTAGAAACTAAAGAGGTTAAACATTCACTATGTAAACAAGGATTACAGTTCTCTACAGAGAGAACAACTTCTATTTGCAATACCGCAAGAGGACACAGATCAGTGGAGCACTTCCTAGGTCTTTTATTGTATCTCACTAAATAATGCTGTGCTGTTTTGTAGACTCTGTAACCACACACAGAGGTACAGCCAGGAGCAAACTTTTCAGCATAACTCAAAAGATGGGTTTAAACAGCCAGGTTCATTAATTTCTGGGGCAGCAGGACGAATGTATCTCGGAGATGAGAGGCTAAAGGCCAGCATGTTCCATTCTTTCAGCCTAATGAGTGGTCAGACCTCCGCAAGGTGACTTTGATCCATCACCACATGACTTCCTTCCTCTTTTTTTTTTTCTTTTTCTTTTCACTTTTCTACCGTCATGTCCTCCACATCTCCTCTGGACAGGTTAGCCGTAGCCGTGCCTCCACACTCGAAGCCTTAAAAGGCACAGCTCTAATTAAAACCAGTGTTTAAATACCTTCACTAATCCATACGCCATTGTAGTGTATTAAGACTCCCGTCATTGATTGAGCAGGCTGATTCAAAGAGACCAGCAAAGGCAAACTCATTAGAGGAGATTTGAAAGATGCTCTTGTTGATTGCTTGAGACAGAACTTTACCCTGTTTGTTTAGTGAACTGGAAATATCATTTTCTAAATGTCTGGTAAATAAAGGTAGCACTGCAGATGGTGGCTCCTCAGACAGCGTACATTCTTATTAGTGTCTGAGAAATAACAGCTTTTAAAATAAAGTCACTTTAATTGATACTCTTTCAAGGCCAGCAAGAGTGGAGGTAGTTATTACAGATTTGAACAGGCAGATAGATAGCAGTGAACAATATTCAGTCCAGGCTAAAATATCTCAACAGTTATCAGATGAACAGCCATAAAAAGTATGTACAGTGCACAGAGGAATGAATACTAAAATGTATTGATGTCTTGATGCATCATCAGGTCAATAATTTAGATGAGAAAGTGTCTATGACGTCAATCCATCAGTCTTGGCATTCATTTGTCTCTGTCATTAATAGGCAAATGACATTAAATATTAACCATTAGCAGTAGCATATTAGCATTATAACTGTGAGAATGCTACCATAATTGTGCATTCAATTCGAAGCACAAATGAACAGGTTTAGAGCTGCTGGCATTGCAGCTGAATCATGTTGTTGTGTCTGCATATTCCAGTTAAAGAAGAGGATGTTGTTTAATCGGAGCCTAACTGATCAGATTTCACCCAACTCAGGATCAAGTGATTGTCCATTTTTTTATAAAGCACATTTAAAAACAACAGATGTTGACGACCAAAGTGCTGAACAGAGTAGCCAAGGTATGAAATAATATATGAAACAAACAAAAAGTGAAAAACAACGACAATGAAGAGAAAGAGGTAAAAAAAAATAAGAGTACTACATTAAAAGTCACAATGAAAAGAGCAGATCTCAAACAGAATCAAATGCCAAAGAGTAAAATTGAGTTTTGAGAAAGACTTTTAAAAGGTTTTTAAAAGCTGGCAGCGTTTCTGTCTGCCAAATATAAGTTTTCTCTTTTCCAGAGATTAGGGGCTGCAGCTGAGAAAGAGCTATCTCCATGTCTCCCTTAATGAGACATGTGATTGTAGGAAATTACAGAGATACGTAGTAGGGGTTGATCGTCTTCCGTTTTTTTAAAGGCGACTTATATGTGGAGAGTCGATGTCGACTAGTTGATGAAGTCACACATAAAAACGCAGTAGAAAGTAATGCATTGTAACAATGAAATGTGTTGTTGACCTGAATAGGCATTGCAGCATCTCACACAATAGAAGCTACGGAGGCTTTTCTGTGAGGTAATTGAAACTTAAACACAAACTACTGCCGGTCGTGACCCACCATAAACACCATCAGTCTGACACGTCTAATAAGAGGATCTCATTCGGCAAAACAAACAAACAAACAAACAAAAAAAAAACGCTTTGCAGAAACCAAGTAAACTAACACAACAGAAATGATGCACGGGAGCTTATAGCCTTTATAACTCGGCACCGTCAGCAGCATCCACAGTGTGTTGAGATGTAAAGGTCTAATAACTTTAGACAATGAAATTCACCAGCATGTTGTTGAGAATTGATGTGCAGCATTGACTGTCACTGAGACGATTTGGACCGTTTTCAGACGAGTGTGTATTGCAGTAGTGCATTTGTTGTTGTATTTCAGGACTGGCTTACATATTCTGCATGTCACGGTGACTAGAAGGGGCTTTGTTTTAAGTGAAGTATTTGAACGCTTGGGATGTGCGATATTTCATCATTTACGATATATCGTCAAAAACATTCCCCACGGTAAGAATATGTCATCCCACGATAAAAACCTGTGGAAGGCGGAGCAGATGAGCCAGGCAGGCAACGGGGAGCTCATTCCAGACAGGCTCCACCTACATTATCTGGTACTGGTTTGGTTTTAAAAGTCTGATGCGAAGCAGCAATTTACAGCGTGCACAGTTTGCTAACAAATAGTGCACACAAAGGACAGTAACACCACTAAAGCACAGCTCAAACCAGAATATGAAGAAAATGTGCAAGAAGCAGCGTCGACTAAGGCTAAAGCTAAAATGGAGTTTATTTATCGTCATTTTTATCGTTACCGTGATAAATAGCAGAAATGATCGGGATGAATTTTTTAGTCCATATCGCCTATCTCTATTCCACACACTTGACGAACCGCTGCTAGTTTGCTGTGATGACCCACCAGGAAGCCTCTATGTTGTTACTGTCACATGATCAGCGACTAGTCGTCTTCCTGCTTAAAGCATCACGGTACAGCAGTAAAGTCGACTAGTCAGTAAAACCCCTAGTGCGTAGGAACCAGACCTTTTGGTGATTTATAAGCAAGCACTGAAATCTTAAAACCAATCCCAAAGCGTACTAGGAGCCAGTGAAGGGAGGACAGGACGGAAGATTCTGTTAACACCAGCATAGAGGGCATTACAGTAGTCAGGACGAGATGAGATGAAAACACGGATAACCCTTTCAAAAGACTTGACTCTGTAGAAAAGTAAGGAACTGGACCTAACCACTGAACTGACTTGTTTCTCCAGTTTAAAATCACAAAAATGGCTTAATTCACTCGTTGAAATTTAGAAAATACTTGTGCAGTTAAGTAGATTTAAAAGACGCAGTCAGTAGTCCATGAGTTGTGAATGAATGACAGCGGATGCTTGTAATCTGTCCCAACACTTGCATGCATTTTCTTCCCGTTGCAGATTTGATTCAGCCGGAGGCAGAGGACTTTTCCCCTCTGTAGTTTGGTATATCCATACGAGACATGCTTGGATGCAGCCTTAGAAAACCGAGAAAAAGGAAAGAGACTATTGCCTCATGCAGAGAAAGAGAGGAAGAATGTCCCAGGCTCCTATTCCCCTGTGTGGTCATTGATCTACAGACTCTGATTCGAGCTCAGTATTAAATCACCCTGGGGTCCGGAGCCAACCTGTTCTCCCTACCTCTTTGTTCAGACCAGCACCAAAGATAATGGAAAGCGTTTTGTGCCAGGAGTACCATGGGGCCCCAATCTTGCCTCTAGCTTTCTGTTTTTTAAAAAAATCCCTTCTTTCCTCTCACCTTTTCTTCACCTGTTTCTTCACCTCTTCTTTTCTCTTTGGTCCCCCCACCACCACCACCACCTTAAATCTTCTTCCTATACCTCATTGTAAAGGAAGCCTGATGGAAAGAACACTCTCGGACAAAGACGGCTCACAATGTGGAACCGGAACAACAAATAGGATCTATTGTGGGCAGTCTGAAGGCGCTCTTTCATCAGCAACGGACGGGAGAGGGAGAAAAGAAGCGGTGAAAGATGGGGCCTTTGAGTCGGATATATCCATCGCAAACCTACAGCTTTCAAAGGCAGGTCGACCGGGTTTCTCCTCAGAGTCTGTGCAGTTTAACAACAGGATTCCTATTAAGTCAGCTTAGGTTGTATCTATTCTGCTTAGACCATTGACATTCAACGTTAATGTCCTAATCTATAGGCTTAACCGATGTTTAGTATCATGTCATCCATTGGATTGTCTTCATGTTGGTCGATTTCAGCATAGAAAGGATGTTGCTGTCAAACCAGGAGTCTAGTTTAGAAGGTTACTCTCATTTACAACACTTTTTATAATCATTGGTTTTGTCAGTAGCGAGCGGTAACTTGAAACTTTGCACACACCGATGCACCGTGGAGATGCACGGTAGCATTTGTTTGCATCCATGAAATGGTGAGCATTGCATCGCGGGATAGCCGGCTCAACTAAGCCGCATTGTACGGCGGACACACTTGACACTCAGAGGCTAAACAAAAAGCACAGCGGCACAGTTTATGGCTGCATTTACACGGCGTCCTCGCTGCGTTTTCTGTGTTCGCACATGTCACATCCCCCGTTCCAAGGACGCGGATAAGCTAGTTTTCCGTCTCCGAGAAGTCTGATCACTCCAGGAAAGAAAGCGGACACCGTTGCACGCATGCCCTCCTATCCCGGTTTCTGACAGCTGCGGACGAGCCAAGTGATGTAACATAAACAGAAACGGTGGCAACAAGGCAGCCCGGTCACGGTGGAAAAGGAGAATTACTTTCTGGCCCAACATCCGAACTGAAGCAGCGAGCCGATACAGAAGGCGGTGCTGGTGACGTGGGCTTCTCTTGAATGCTGAGGGAAATCCAGGTATCTGCACAAACATTCACACAGTAATCAGAAAGTAGGATACTAGTATTTATCGTGCATTTCTCATTACATTAAGTTTTTATCCCTGGAAACTGTGCGGTCGTGAGTAAATGTTTAAAGTGACTTTTAATCAACAAGGCTTTGCTGAGCAACGTGACCTTTGCAGTTTAAAGACAGGAACTGTGATATCACCTACTGACAAAATAAAAACTCATTTCATTTCAACTGGAGAGCAAAATACGCATCCGTTTTCACCATCTGTACCGGTCGGCCCATCCATGAAACCATTTTTCTGTCCCCTGCTTGACTCATCCTGACCACAGTACCTTGACTTTTTCTTGTCAGGTGATTTTCTCCTGTGGTCTTGTAGCTGTCACAGTGGATGAGGAGCAACTCATCGCTATGGTTTAAAAATATCCAGACCTCTAGCAGCTGGTTTTCTTGTGACCTGATGACGTTTGCTATTTGGTCGGTCGAATAAAACAGCCCAGACTGATTTAACTAGACTGCAGTGTCTGATGGATTTCGTATTATTGTTGCGGGGAAGTGAGGTACGTGCTGTGCCGCGTACGTCCCGTGTTTCTGTGTTCAAGGTGCACAGGGTCTAAAAAGTTTAAATTTTAACTCAAAACAGCAAGCAGCGTGCCATAAATCTTTTTGACAGGGTTTTTGTTGATAACTGCAGCCTTTCAGTGCCTCCCGGCTCGCACAAGTCCAGTTCCGCAGGAGTTTATTTGCACGTTCGACACAATCATACGCCTGCGAATGCGTTCTTGAGCAAGGAGACTACAACAATACGTGCACAGGAATGTTTTTCCCTCATGCATTCAGTGAATTAATATTAACGGTATTATTAAATCACTCTGTGGCCTCCCTGCTGTTTCTTCTCAATTAAAATGTGTCACTTTATTCCAAACTCCCTGCTGTTGCTTACTTCTTCTGTGCTGCTGAACAATGTTACCCCCCCCCAAAAAAAAAAAAATATCAGCCATCACAAAAGTGTCTGATCTGTGTTTTAAATGCACAGAAAATTCACACCATTACTCTCCACCGGTGTTTCTGCAGTGAGACACACAAAGTTCAACTTCTGCAGGTTAACTGATATCAAATTAATTTACTAATTTAATGACTCGGACGAGCGAGTCGATTAATTCTCACGGTCGTATTCTGCATTTATCTAAAGACTGATTCTGGGTTTACGGTTTTTAAATCAAACTGAGGCTAAGCAGCAGATTTGCCAACACAATACAGAAGAAGTATGTTTTAATAGTGAAGCAAACACTCTCTAAGCGGATATTGCATGCGTGCCTCATTTCCCATTAATCCCTAACGCACATACAGGCATCTTCAGTTCTGTGGAGAGATTCAAAGCACTAACAATAAAAGGTACTCTACTGAGAGATAAGTACAGAATATGAATGCATTTGCTTTCCTGGAATGGCTGAAAAACATACATGGCCATAAATCTTAAGAAAATTGGGTTTTGATTACATGCAGAAGATAGATATTACATATTGTACTTACGCCATAGGATTTACCGACTGGTTGAGCTTGGAACTTCGCTGTCACCATCTTGGTTTTAAAGCAGACACAAGTGAACACATCTGGACAAAAAGACGGGGATAGAGACGGGAGAGGGGCGGCTCTGACTAGAGAAAGAATGGCTTGTCAGTCACTCTTGTCAGACCAGACATGTCAGGTAAAGGCAATCAAGTCCCCAAAGGCACCTGTCTTTGATCTAATATCTATCTCTAATATCTGTGGCCTTTTTAAATGAAGAAACTTATTGTTGAGTCAGAGAGTTTCTGGAGCCACAGTGAGCTCCAGTGATCTTACACCTCAAGCCACTTCCTCTGTGGTTTCATATTTAGTTTTATACTTCATTTTTATCACACTGTTTACACTGATCAGGCATAACATTATGGCATGTATCAAGCAGAGAAAACATCTAAGGAGACTGAAGAAACTACTAAAATTGGGTTAAGTACTGTCCAACATATTATTAAAAGGTGGAAGGATAGTGGGGAACCACCGTCTTTGAGGAAGAAATGTGGTCAGAAAAAAATCTTGATTGATTCCCATCAGTGATCACTTAAACGTTTGGTGAAATCAAATGGGGAAAAAAAACAACAGTAGAACTCAGGGCTTTGTTTAATAGTGAAAGTAAGAACATTTCCACACGTACAATGTGAAGGGAACTCAAGGGATTGGGACTGAACAGCTGTGTAGCCTTAAGAAAACCACTAATCAGTGAGGCTAACTGGAAAGAAAAGCTTCAGTTTGCTAGGGAGCATAAAGATTGGACTCTGGAGCAATGGAAGAAGGTCATGTGGTCTGATGAGTCCAGATTTACCCTGTTCCTGAGTGATGGGGGCATCAGGGTAAGAAGAGAGGCAGATGAAGTGATGCACCCATCATGCCTAGTGTCTACTGTACAAGCCTGTGCTATGGGGCAGTGCTATGATCTGGGGTTGCTGCAGTTGCTCAGGTCTAGGTTCATTAGCTGACTACCTGAATATACTGAATGAGCAGCTTATTCCATCAATGGATCATATTCCAAGATGACAATGTCAGGATTCCTCAATCAAGACCTTGGTGAAAAATGAATGCAACACTGGACTGAATGTGTAATCAAAGCTAAAGGTGGTCCAACGATATTTTAGAGTCTGTGACTTTTTTTTTTTTTTTGGTGGTAACTCAGGCTGTGGATGATGGTGTGTCATAAGCAAGGGCAAGGAACCCGTTAGTGAGGGAGACAGAGTGAGAGAGAGAGAGAAAGGTATGTTTGTGCATTGGTATGTCAGGGAAAATGTAGCTTTGTGCAAGAGACGGCAAAGGTCAGAGGGCTGTAACGTGTAGAAACACAATCTCAGAGACAGTCGTTGTGAATTTCTCTATAACAAGGAAGCTGGAGGAGCTTGTTTCCTCGCACTGCTGCTCTTTTTAAGGCCAGGGTTCACGGCACTGCGGGCCAGATCGAGCTACACTGTTTATATCCTCCTTTACCATAAAATATACAGACCATTTTCCCTTCCTAATTATGTCCTTTCTCTCTCTCTGCATCTCTAAATCTGCTGTATTTTTACACAACGCGGAAATCTCCGAGTCTCTTACAGACACAGAATTGCAGTCACGAGCAGAGGTCCTATAAGTGCGAGGACGAATTTCTCTAAAATCCACACATGCCGTACATCAGCATGCCTGTGTGTGTATGGTAAACACTGACTGACTGAGTGAGTGGCAGCCTGTTGGAGCAAAACTGACAGAAACAGACAACTCACTTAGCAACGCGTGGATGTGCCGTTTGACTCAGTGATTGATGCTCGATGTCCAATGCTGTAAATGCGCTTGAAGGTAAGTTCGGAGGAGACAGCACAGGAAATTGTTTGATGACTGTAAGATACCATAAGGAAAGAAACAAAATATATCTGGACGTTTGAACTATTAAAGGGAAATACTATTTTTTTACAACCTGGACCTTATTTCTGGCATGAAATACGATCGTTTAGTCACTCATGCAACTTTGGTGTCATTTGAGTCGTTGGGAAGATATTTAGATCTGTGTATGTCCATATATATAGTGGGAGTGAATGGGGCACTGAAACGGAGCCTCTAAATAATGCATTATCTGCCATGAAACTGGTTCATTTCACCAATATTTTGTTATTATACACTAGTGGTATTCCTTGTTGAGTCCGGAGTTACCTGTTATTGTTTACCTGTAATTTGCTACATTTAGCAACAAGCAGACCTTCGCAGGTGTGAACTGCGCTCAGAGATGACATCATTCAGGTCAGAAGTTATTAGGTCAATCTATGCATGATGATAACAGGTAACTCCGGACTCAACGGGGAATACCGCTAGCGTATTCTAACAAAATATTGGTGAAATTAACCAATTTTTGCGGCAGATAATGTGTTATTTAGAGACTGCATTTCGGTGCCCCATTCACTCCCACTATATGGATATACGTGCATCTAAATATCTTCCTAACGACTCCAAATGACACCAAAGTTGGGTGAGTAAACAATCGTATTTTACGCCAGAAATGAGGTCCAGATTGTAAAAAAAAATAAAAAAAAAATAGTGATTCCCCTTAGTTCAAACATCCAGATATATTTTTTTCTTTCCTTATGGTATCTTACAGTCATCAAACAATTTCCTGTGCTGTCTCCTCCGCATTTCAGTGCCCCAGTCACTCCCACTAAAAAGATATACGCAGGTCTAAATATCTTCCAAATCCAAACAATCCAAGTTATATGGGTGAGTAAACGATCGTATTTTATGCCAGAAATAAGGTCCAGATTGTTCAAAAATTGTTAAGTAAACCCCTTTAATATGCAAGTTTACTTAACAGCAAGTGTCTAAAACATGCAAACTCATCTGTTTCACTCAGTTTATTACAGAATTACAGAATCATTATTTCATCATGGTTGTTTTGTGTCTTTCAGGGTCTTTCAGGAAGTTTTTAACCTGGACGTAATGTATGGTAAATCATAGCTTAGCTTATCTTTAATTTCCTGGTATGTGAAACTCTGATGCTAAATGCTATGCACTGATGATTTAATGCACTCATGATCCAGCATGGACACCTCCTGTAATGCTATATACTTACTAATGATGAACGATTTCTACGATTTAAACTGTGAATGCAGTGGAAAGTGGAGGCAATATCGCCGGGATATGCGAGTTCTGGCTCAAGAAGCGGCCTGGCAGTTCACGCTAGACAATTTTTTTTCAATGTATGCATGTTCTTGGAATACAACTGCACACGTACAGTATGTCACTTCTAGAGCCAATTTATTTAGGGAGGGGTGGGAGCACAGGAGAACATTTGGCAGAGGGGCTAGAAAAAAATTCAAAACGCTTGGCAACCATTTGATGCACGCCTTGTCGTTTACCATAATCAGATCAGTCATAAATTAATTTGTTTCATGACAGATTACAGGTGTGCTTTCTTGACGGATCTGACAAGACGGACGAGAAAATAAAATAAAAAAAATAATCCTTTGCAAATCCGCGAGCAAGCTGTTGGGCGACTGGTTAACACAAGGGAGTTGAGCTTCAGTTTACCAGCAGCTAGTTCTGGTTTTGCAGCTCGGGTGATAATGATGTTCCCACACACAGACCCCTGCCTCCAGCTGCCAGCCACCCAGTCAGGGTGAGTTTGGTGCTGAGGAGCTAAATTGGCCCCATAGAGAGAGAGAGAGAGAGAGAGAGAGAAAAGGAGAGAGAGTGGGTGGACAGACTGCGGCCCTTTATTTTTAGAGGTCACTTGACACAAATAGTCGTTCAGACGACCACTACAGCCGAGTGCCAGTCGCATTGGCTGCTGAAGAGCACCAGTGAGAAGGTGAGGGTAAATAAGTGAAAGAATGGCAGCAGCAGCGCTAGGAGAAAGGATGGAAAGAGTAAAGTGTTCGCGTGTGTGTGTGTGTTTGAGATAAAAGGCTGAGATTAGTACACGAGACAGAGAAAGTGAGAGACCAAAAACAAGACAATGCTGAAGGTGTGCGAGGGAGAAAGGCTGGGACAGCGTGATAAAACTGGAGAATTAATGAGCGAGTAAAGCAGAGTGAACGTGTGAGGGGGATAAAAGGAAGAGGGAGAGGGAAGGGGAGAGAGGGACGCAAGAATGAGGAAAAGGTCAGCGAGTGGATTGTGTCCCCTGAAGAATTTATGAGCGCTGTTAAGACTCATCTCTGGCACACGGTTGTGGAGGCTGAAGGAATACTGAGTCTTACCTGGGCTGAGTTCACAAAAACTTTTTGCTTTCCTCTTCCGCGCATCTGGTGTCCCTCATTTTAATACCTTCCCAAGGCAACGTGTAATAGTATTTTATCTAATTAGCACAATTGCAAGACCTTTGCATTTTTTTTTCGAGACCTCCAAAAACACAATGTGGACAATGTGAACAAATCTGAATCTGTGGCACATTTTTTAATCTCTTCATCTCTTACTTCACTTTAAGTCTTGAAGTGAACGCAGTCCTGGAGAAAAACCTGGCCGCGTGCTCGCGTCCGACCTGCATAAAGAGGACCTGACCCCATAAAGAGGACCGAAGAGGACACACATCTTCTTCAGAGCGATTCAAACACACACATATATTTTGATGAGACATGATGAGAATGAGTCGGGAGAAGAGGCCCCACTCAATAAGCCCCTCTGATTTCTCCTTGTGAATGACGACTACTGCCACCTGCTGGTATGTAGGATTATTTCCTTTCATGCATGAACCAGCTGGAAGGTGTTGGCTGGAGTCTTTGTGGTGCGTTCATGTGCAACTTTGTAGATTGCAAAGTCTGCCTTTATTGCCTGTAGTTCTTAATGCTGATGGTGCATATTATTGATATACACACGTTTTTGTATTCGGGCGTCTTACCAAGTTATTTGTCATGAAGGTAAAAGAAAAGGTTTAAAGAGCTCTCCGGGCATCACGTGACTCTTTTTGCTTACACTACCACATTGGCAGGAAAAACACTGAGGAAAATTAATGGCGCCAGAGTTAACATCGCTCTTTAAACAGATAGAAATTGACCAGTAGAAGGCAAAACACGACAGATTATATATCACAGACCCTTACCATGCCACAGGTGGGCTTTTTTCGAGCAGTGAAACAGCCGGAGTGGACAATGTTCCTGACCTGCAATATCCGGATATATATAACTACTAGGGGTGAGACTTGATTTAAAAAATTATAAATTAGAGGCTTTTTAATTACTTAATCTCAATTAATCATATTTTAATCACGTAACAATATTTGGCCCCAAGAAGCAACATTTTTTAATTGAAATGGATTTGAACTGTAACAGCTAACAATTAAAAAAAAAAAAAAAATTGCACAATTTGCACAAAACTTTTATCAAAAAATTGCCTTCCATCTGTCATAGCAACGTGATTTCATCCAATTCCAGCATTTCTGTAGCCGCTAGCCGTGCTCTGATGTGTGTATCAGGGTAACTGGTGTACCAGGAAATTTTGCACTGACAAAAGAACTGCAATTAAATTTTTAATGCATTAATTTATGCATAAAATTACTAACTCATTCACTTAGTTTTTCTGAGGAGTTTCATGACAGTTCATGACAGCAACGCAACTAAAACAATTAACTGTTTAATCCTGAATTTCTTTCTCATTGTGAGTAGTTTTAGTCCGAATGAGCAACGCCGCTTTATAGTCCACGTTATAAACATACAAAAAAATCTGTTGGACATCATGTTAAATACATGCAAAATAAACAAGACACTACACTTGGAAATCTACACAAGTGAAATCTTGGGATCTTTGGGAAACCTATAAAATGATTTCCACTTTGGTTGTCCCCGTTTATTCTAGCGTCCTGGGGCACAACAGCTGTTGTCCATTTTTGGATGTAACTGGTACAAGGACAAGTTAGTTAGTTGCTTGCAGTTGTCAACCAAATAGTAATTCAAAAAAGCATGCTTTCCTGCCAATATGGTGGTGCAGGGTGACGTCAGCTATTGGAGGATGACCAAAATGCTAGAACTTTATTAATAGTTTTTGTTATCAAGGCCTCCATCTTTCTTCCCAGTGGTATAATGGTTTACTTTAATTAGTCTGTGTTTATAAGGCTGACAAAAAATAAATTAAAAATCCAGACCAATGTGTGATACTGTTTATGCAGTGCCCATTTCAGGTAATGTATGCAAGCAAAAAAGAAAAAGAAAAATTGTTAACTAAAAGCTTGGAGCACTTAAAAAACATCAAAGCTGCTGCTCGGGTCTCCCAAAGCAATTAACACATTGCTGCCGTCGCTGGAGATGAGACCGTTTCTGGGCGTGCTCCAGACGGCAACGGCAACGTATCCTGTGCACATTTACCGGGGCAACAGGTTCAACTGGAGCTGGCCTCTCGTCAATTGAATTATTGAGGGAGCATTGCAGGTTTTTCTTCAAAATATGATGGGATGATCTTACGAGGATGAAAAGGGAGGATTTGGTTTCCCGAGTGAGGAGATAATTTGCATAAATATGAGATGTGTAGTTAGTTTAAAAGCGTCACGATCTAGGACTGATTTCTATTCAGACGTATGTTATGACGCAGCTCGCTAGGGGTAAAGGGGTGCATCATAAATTAACCGGGTGGAAACAGGTTCAGTTGGCTGGTTGTTGATTAACGAGAAGAGATGAAAAGAATAAAACAAAACACTGATGAACAGAAGTGAGCAATGGATGCTGGTCAAATCAAATAAAATGTGAACAAAGGAAGATCCTCACCAAAGTTAAACAGACTGGAAAACTGAACTTAAATCTAGCCCCAGCTCCAAAACGGGATGGCTGATAATGCTACTCTTTATAATAAAACAGAAGTAGTTCAAAAAGCTCTAAGTATGCACCGGACAACAACAATTATCTGGACTGTGGGTGTAATGCGGTGGGTGTTACTGGTCAAATCCTCTTTTAATTGACACCAACACACCCAACTTTATTCCTTCTTTTTACCTGCGCACAGAGAGAGCGTCACGGCAATAACTGTCCTGGACAGGTCTCCAGTTTTTATGCAGACACACCTATGGCCAATTTAGCACCACCAATTAACCTAACCAGCATGTCTTTTGACGGTGGTAGAAAACCAGGGTACCCAGAGAGAATTGATGGATTCAAACCCACAACATTGTTGCTGTGAGGCGTCAGTGCTAATCACCGTGCCTCTGTGCCGCCCTCCAGACCCGACTGAAGCAGCCTAAACACATAGAAAAACTAAAGAAAGATAAATAGTCCTTTGGCAAGACACAAAACATCTGTGAAGTGATATTAGAGCTGCAAAGTGTGCGTCAGCTTTCTTCATGTGAGTGGATTAGTGATATTTCATCTTGACTGAAACAACAAGGCGGTCTGGTATTATTTTAACCAGACTAATCTCGCCTGACAATGTGACATTCTGTTAAATGGCAGATTGGATTGATTGTGTATATCGTTGATATTTTCCAGGATGATTTTCTTCATTTTGTTGTGTATTTATTGGCACGACAGGACTTATTCCTGCTAAATCAGGCTATCGATCCCAAAAGATTACCTGAAACTTACTTCAATATGTTTTCAAAATTGTAATGTGTCTGTCGGCCCAGACAGACGAGGAAAAGGGATGCTAAAGACAAAAAAATCATTCTCATACTGAACTGTATGTGCAGATGAAGCTTCAAAGCAAAGAAATAAACATGTACCTTATCTGCTAAAATCCTGCTGCGATTTTATGATGTGATGTCCTTTTTTTTCCCTTTCACACAGCACTTAGCTGTCATCATCTGGCTGAAATATGAGATTGGAAGAGGGGGCCTGCCCTCCTCTGATTAGACAGCGTTAACATTCATTTTTATTTAAATCACCCGACGCAGAAGAGTCGAGCGTCGGCCTTGCTAGCTTCGGGCTGATTTCAAACAGTAAAACGACGCGTTTAGCCGCTCACCAAAGCCTGTCGATATTAACACCAGCGCCGGTGTGTCAAGCGAACTCCCTTGTCCCGCTATTACGGCGCAGAAACACAAACAATGACAGAAAATAAAAGCTTTGCCAGGCTTTTTGAAGAGAGTTAACGTGGAACTGGTTAGAGGAGGACTTAAACGCACAGCTCAGGTGGTGGATGGAAAGTCTTCACTTCAAAAGCAGAAAAAAAATAACGAGGAACAAAAAAATAAAAAGTACAAAGCAGAGTAGGAAAAGATTAAAGAGTTTCAGACGTGGAGTACAAAGAGATGCTGGCAAAGTGAGAAGGAAACACAGAGACTGTATAGGAAGGGAACAAAGAGGCACAGGTGAGACACATCAGGGCGGGGCAAACAATCAGGGACAATAAAACAGGTAACGTGACCAGGTGCTGCAGAGCTGGATGTGACGAGCACCGTTACCCAGAGGATCCACACTTTACTTTAATAAGAAGAATTCATTCATTCATTCATTCATTCATTCATCTTCTGTAACCGCTTGTCCTGTGAAAGGTGGAGGCAGGAGCCTATCCCAGCTGTCATTGTGCGAGAGGAGGGGTACCTACGGCCAATTTACAATCACCAATAAACCTAACCAGCATGTCTGGATGGTGGAAGGAAGCCGGAGACACAGGGAGAACATTCAAACTCCACACAGAAAGGCTGCAAACTTTCTATAAAACAAAGTTTCCAGATTTCCACCTTTTGTTAAAGAGATCAGGCAGGTTTCTTATTTTGGAAATGCACATAACACTTTTTAATTCCTGACGTGATTCACACACACGGCCTCGTTAACGTGTGACGCCCCGCTTGACGTTTCGGGTGCAATTTCCATCCAGCAGAATTTATAGATTTCTTCGTCATTTGAGATTTCACGGTGGAAATGTTGAGATTGCGCACTAATGCACGTTTTTAATGCGCCATGCTCCCCCTCTCTCCCTCGTTCTCTCTCCGTAATATGCCCAAAACCACACAGAAGCTCAGACAGAGCGATGTAAGGCTTTCACTGTGACGCATTCACACTGAGACAACAAAAAACAAAACATGAAAAACGCCGCTCACAGCAGCATCAGGAATGACACGTCTCTTGTCGGATATGTTTTGTCTCGTCTCATCTGCATACGTCTGGTTGTATCCGCGTATTCTCGTGAAGGGGAAAGAGCCGCAAATACACAGACAATTGAGGGGACTAGAAAGCAGTCTGAGCAAATATAGTTGGGGCTGGACCAAAAACGAAAGAACGAGCAGTTTCTAAAAGCCGCCCATGTGTTTTTTTATATATAATCTGTCATAAACATAACTGGAAGCATTAACAGAGACTGTGTGTGACAAAGTTAAGCCATAAGGAATTTACTTGACGTACGGTTTGCCTGTCTGTGCTCACCGCCCCGACTTCTCAGTCATACAAGCATTGTACTAGACTCCTGTCACGAGCACTTCCTGCATATAGGTCAAGCCCTGAGATGCCCTTTTTGCACTAAAAGAACACAAAGAAAGGGCAACATTTTCATTGCCCTGCAATAGACTGGCGACCTGTCCAGGGCGTACGCTGCCTCTCGCCCAGTGACAGCTGGGATAGGCCCACGACTCCCCAGAGGACATATAGAAAATGACTGAGCGAATGCCAGTCTATACACCATTGTGTTCTGTAGCCACTTGTCTTCTGGACGGTTGCAGGGGTGGTTGCTGGAGCCTATCCCAGCTGTGATTGGGCGAGAGGCGGGGTACACCCTGGACAGGTCTCCAGTCTATCGGCCGGGCTAACACAGAAGAGAGATAGACGACCATTCACACTTTTCACCAATTCAGAACCCACTTTAGAACATGCTGCACAACTGGATGCAACACCCACATGGCTACATGGGTCAAGCTGAAATAGTTGCGAACAATGCGCCCCGCAATTTGGCAGAAATTGTCTTGGCCTACATCGACAGGGACGGGCTGAACAAAGGAGCGACATGAGCACAACTATTCTCTTCCTCTTCTGCACATGGCTGAAGTATTAATGTGTGACTGAACCATGTTTTGTCATTTCCAGCTAAGTAGTACAGAGCAGAAAACAAAATCTCTTTGGCAGACGTACCGAATAATATGTTTGTTCTGTATCTCTTCCACTGATGCACACGTTTTACACACACACACACACACACACACAAGCTCTTTCGCTCACAGAGACCTATCAATCAAGCTATTCCAGGAAGCCAGAGAAAAGGGGGAAAGGAGATAGGCAGCCCTGCTCTCAGATCCAGGTCTGCCAAAGAAAAGCTGTTGGCTGCTGCCAAGGTTGAGCGAGCATATTGCCTAGTAATGGAAAAAGAATGGAGAAGCAGACACTGCACATTGTCTGAAACTCTATCAAATGATTCCTCTGTGTTTCCCCGCGGAGAAACTGTGACACAGTGTCTGATAGCGGCGGGCTCATGTGTGTGTGCGCGCGCACCGCTGTGTGTGTTTACCTGTGTGTATGACTTGTGTTTGTCATCTGAATTGATGTGTTCAGTCATTTGGCTTCCCTGCCTCTGCGTTTGTGTGTTCGTGACACCAAATAGCTGTTGGAGCAGCTGTTGATCGCTGACAACAAAAAAAAAACATCTCATTTTGCCAAACAGTGCCTGCATCGTATCCCTCCGCAGTTACACCTTTTTCCCGGAGACAAAAACAAACATTTATCCGTCGCAGGGAGTGAAATGAACCATGCATTGCAGCATTTCACACAGAATTACTTTCTCATCATCGCAAATAATCTGTCTGAGCGGGTTTACGTCCAGACATGATTTTCCATAATTGGCGTGTTTTAGATGTCGTGAATTAAAGAGTTCGCCGCACTTCGCTGAAACCTGAGCTTATTTATTTATTAGGGTGTTTAAAGAAAAAAGAGCACTTTTAAAAGTCTCCCCCGGCCGAGGCGTTCACACCAGATGGCTGTCAAGTGCTTTTACAGATTTCAACTGACTGATCATCAGCAGCAGCTGGAGGTTAAGTGTTATTCCCAAAGGGCGGTCAGGCTGGTTTGGCTCTAAACTGAGTCATTGCTCTTTGAAGAGCCAGAGTATTGACTCAGATTCCCAGATCCAGATTTCCCAATTCAGGCATGTGTAACTGTTAGTTGAAAACTGCTTGGTCACAGCAGCTGAGTTGTACATTCAGCACTGTTGAAAACCGCTAGTAAAAGAAAAATAGGTAAATTATATTAAATGAAATTAAAAATAATGTAAAAAAATACAGTAAAATATAATATAAAATAATATGTACGTGTGTAATCGTGTGAGCAAAAATAAAATGTTTTAAGATTTGCATTTGTAGGAATTGACAAGAGGTAGAAATATAAGTAAATATACATTATATACATAGGATACATGACCATAGATAATAATAAGGTGCAATGATGGAGCTAGCTTTTACAGAAAGGTGAGTATAAGGTGTACACACTACAGAGTGTGCACAAAATTCAGTGTTTAACATTGAAAAAGTGGCTCATTGGCAGTTATTCTTAAAGCAATAGTTAAAGTGACAAACTCAAACAGCTGGATTGTGGTAAATCTGGCAGCGCCTGGAGTAACTTGAGGTAACACATGCGGTTTAATATAAGTCACCGATCCTCAAAGCATCAAAACAAACTAATAAACTATTTTAATAAAGTAGTCAGACAATACGTTTCTATCATTCTGTACACGACGGAGCAGGCGAGCTCATGATCCAAGGAGCTGAAGACAGGGAAGACAACAATAATGCTGCAATCCAGAAAGCTGGGATGTCGGATTTATCCCACTTGGAGTGAACTAGATGCGACCTCAAAGTGTTCCAGGTGAACCCAACAAACATGGCTAACCGGAGTAAGATCATTTGTTTCATTTCCGAAGTTACTGACAACGATTTTTTCACCAGCAGTTGGTAATATACTTTCTCTCTGTGCTGAAAGCTAACAGTAGGCGCTCAACAAACGTCCTCTTTTTTGTCAGACTCGTTCGTTGTTGTTTTGTTACGTTAGGCTACGCTTCATCTTCAACTTTATGCAGAGAGATTATGTCGACATATCTTCACGCAAAAGTCATGCTGTGCTTTAACAGGACGATGTCTAGTATGACCAAAAATTATGTTTTAACATTCATGGTGTGCATGTCTGTGGGCGCCGCCATTGTTCTGTGGCGTCAGGCTGCTACATCCCGTGAAACTGGGAGGTCAGAAATGTCCGACCTTTTCTGGAACGCAGCATAAATACACGCAACAGAAGTATTCACAACTAAATATTTAATACAAGGAACATACAGGAGATCCTGACAAAAGCAGGTCTGCAGCCTGTTGCCTGAAGCTCTTCATCTAACAGCTCACTGTGGCTGTTCCTTCTTGTTCAGCATCTGCGACTATGACTGCATTTACATGGTCTTTAGTATCCCGGCTTTGAGTATACATGATAAATACCAGAAACCCGTTTTCTGATCACTGCATCCAATCTGTGCATGCGTGTTTTACGTCTTTTTCAATGTTTTCCAACGTGTCCTAACTTGTTCATCAGTGCGAGGTGGAAAACCAGCGTCATGTAGCTTTTCTGCAACAGACTTGAATATGTCGGCATTTCTGTGTTTTCTGCCATCTAGACACGTATTTATGTTGAGTTCTTACATTAGTTTAAGGCAAAATTCAGTCTCTTCGTCGCTCCAAAAGTGAGAAGTTCTCGTTGCCGCCATGTTGTTTGTATATCTAGCGCGTCACTTGGCATCACTCGCGCCTGCACAGACAGTGGGCGGCCGTCAGAGATCGGGATAAGGTGTATACATGCTCCAGTATCCCGGCTTCTATCGGACTACTCCAGATGGCAAAACCAGGTTTCTTGAAATCGGCTTGAAACCGGTTTCTGAATTTTTCTGAATTCTGCAAAAACGGGATTCTTCAAATGCTCGATCAAAACTGGGATACTAAAGACCATGTAAATGCAGTCTATGTTTTAGCCAGTAAATACGTTTTAATATGCTTTTGTTAACAGAGATTAAAATAGCAGCGATGCAGCATTTCTTTCTGGGACAGACTAAGACATATAACTACTGTAATATTTTCATCAGTGGGGCCACAGGCTCAGTCACCACTGAGAGGCCTAAACCTCAATATATTAAGTAAGTCATACCTGTAAACTGACTCAAATAAGGCCAATGACAAGGCCTCTTCTCCTTTTTCTACCGTTTCTTTTTGTGTATGTGTGGTTTCCCTTGTTACCAGCACGTAAATACTATATATAGTATACCTATGTGTGTGTGTGAGTGTGTGTGCGTGTGTCCAATTCTTCATCACTTTAAGAAGAGAGTGAATAAAGGGCATCTGCTTCTCCTCTGCGCAACCTAGAACCTATTCTTTAATGCGTACCTTAACCCAGGCTCTATTATTATTATAATGCGGGGCTCTCTTTTAACAGCTGACATGTGTTTTTTTTTTGCCTTTAATGTGGTTAGGTTTGGTAGTGTTAGACCATTTCAGGGACTTCAAAGGAAACCTGGACACGCTGAACTAAGAAATGATGGTTTATTCGTCTAATGTTCCTTAAATTGTGAAAGAATCTTTTGACAATCATTTCAAGGCTCGAGGTCATATTATGCGTAGGGATTGTGCGTGTGACCTAACTGCCGGCTTACCCTTGATGCTGACATTTGGTAACCCGTTGAGTCCTTTTATCAGCTGCTGACAGGTGCTATACTATTAGTATCCTCTCATTTACACTCTGTGTGCGTGTGCGCATGCATGTTGTTGTCAATGTCAAAAAACACTGAGATGTGAGATGTGGGTGTCACTGTACGTGCGCGATTGTGTCTATGTTTGGAGGCGGCCTCGTACTTGTGTGTACGTCGGCGTCCGTGACTGACAGAGACACAGACACAGAGAGGGAAACATATTAAGCTGATGCCGTCATCTCCCTTCTCAGCTTCCTTCCTCTGCCAACAGACAATACCCACCTGTGCCAGTCGCCATCACTCTCGTCTGTCCCTTCATCTCAGCGCAGAGAGAGAGAGAGACAGACAGAGGAAAGAGAAGAACAATGAGACCGAGGGCTCTGTGTGCGCTCTGCCACAGACTCAAACACGGGGTCTCAAACATGCCATGACATTTCATCCGGGAAGATTTTCAACACTACTTTCAATTCTCAAATGTCAACACTACTGCACCTGTCTGCACCTGTTAGATCTCGTCCTACATTTATTGTGTCAAGCCTGCGTTGTGTAACTGTCTCGTACGGCGTCAGCACCGATTAACCAGGACAAATTCCTCCCTCCGACTGCTGCACCATCCAGACGGGAAGAAGTAGTTTAGACGTTGATTGCTTTTTCATATATAAAACAGATACGTTATCTCCACCTGGATTTAACTAAGCAAACAGGTACTAGCCTCCTATTTGGTAATTACTGCATGGGTGATTATCTTTCAGCTGGAAACAAGATATTTAACCCCAACGGATGCAATGAGAAGCTTCTCATTTCTTAACCAACCATGTCTGAAGACACATTGTGTGGTCGTAGAAAAGATGTTAGTCTGTTTGAGAAGAGAAAGCAGAGAAAACATCTAAGGAGATTGAAGAAACTGCTAAAACTGGGTTAAAAACTGTCCAATGCATTATTAAAAAACCTGGAAGAATAGTGGAGAACATTGTCTTCAAAGGAAAAAATCCTGATTGATTGTGATCACTTAAATGTTTGGTGAAATCACATGGAAGATAGACGACAGTAGGACTCAGGGCTATGTTTAATAGTGAAAGTAAGAACATTTCCACACGTACAATGTGAAGAGAACTCAAGGGATTGGGACTGAACAGCTGTGTAGCCTTAAGAAAACCACTAATCAGTGAGAATAACTGGAAATAAAGGCTTCCGTTTGCTAGGGAGCATAAAAATTGGACTGTGGAGCAATGGAAGAAGGTCATGTGGTCTGATGAGTCCAGATTTCCCCTGTTCCAGAGTGATGGGGGCATCAGGGTAAGAAGAGAGGCAGATGAAGTGATGCAGCCATCATGCCTAGTGTCTACTGTACAAGCCTGTGCTATGGGGCAGTGCTATGATCTGGGGTTGCTGCAGTTGCTCAGGTCTAGGTTCAGCAACATTATGTTGCCCAAAGAATGAGGTCAACTGACTACCTGAATATACTGAATGAGCAGGTTATTCCAGGCAGCGTGAACCGGCTTAAAACCAGCAACCCAACATACATTGACATTTGTGCGGTAGAAAGAAAGCCTTGACAAAATTGAAACAAAATTACCATCCAACAGAGAAACACTAACAAGCTAAAGAAAATGTTTTTATTTTGGTCGCGATGTGTAATTTCATATTTTAGCATGCCTGCGTTTGCCAATTTGGACTAAACACAGGGCACAGTTGAAACTGAGGCAAATGAGGCCATACTAGACAAAAAGAAATCTGATATTCTGACGCCGCTGCGCACAGAAGTTGCTAGAATTCATGCTTTATTCATGTTCTTTTGTCAGATTAGAAAAGAGCCCTTAACATCTACACATGTAAGCAATCGATTCTCTTTCTATGGAGTCCTGCTGTGTTCGTACAGTAGCTCTGAACATACAGCGGAGCGGTTCGTTTGACGTACTGGCTGCTGTGTACACTATGGATACTATGCATTGGTGCTTTAAATTCATAAATCTCAACGTTATGTTAGCAAAGATGTGAGGGAATCAAAGTTATCAGGATTTATCAAAGGTGAGGAATGAAAAACCAACACATTAAAGGTGTTATTACCAGCATAGGTGGAAACCAGTACACAAAAGATGACTCTCCTTGTTTCCCTGCTCCCAAGAATTATACATATTCAGGGTGAACATAGCCAAAAAAACAAACTAACCTCATAATTTCTAACTTAACTACTAAACAAATCCAAAATGAAATGCTGGAGTCCTTCTCTGACTCCATAACCAGAAAACAAAACTGGCTTCTCACCCCTAACTTGGCAGGGCCGCCGTGGTAAACATTCAAACCCGTGGGTGTGCAGTATGTTCAGAACATGGAGCAGTTCAGCTGCTGGTTGGCGACAGGAAAATAAGGAGAACGACTGGTTCCTCCAACTAAACTGTACTTCATCAGGTCTCCTCCGACCACCTGCAAAAAGCCGGAACAAAAGAACAAAGCGGAGACCACGGAGGGAACACGGCACAAGCCAATCACACGCATATAAACAGAGTTGGGAGTGACGCATTACAAAAGTAATGTAATAACTGTAAGGTATTGCTTTTTGCTGTAACGCGGTAATGTAAGGCATTCAAAAAAAATGGGTAATATTTTACTTGGTACAACGGTCAGCAACGCGTGTTACAATGCATTTTAACCCAAAATTAAGTTGTCATACTCTTATAATTTTCAGTTCGTTAGAAACAAAGATATGAGGAGCACAGTAGTTAAGTGAACATTATATGGGAAACCAAAAGATCTATCTACGTCGCGAAACAGCACAAGCAATCCAACGGAACATTAATTTCTTGAAAAGAAGCAAACTGAGGACGAAAGTGGAGACAAAGCAGTTAAAGGTTTTAACTAAATTCTGGCTATGATTGTTCCTTGTATTGTATTACGAGCAGTAACTGTGCCCATATTGTCGAGCCCCTAAGAATAAAAGTTGGAGAAAAAAAATGGTTGTTTTATTTTAAAAGGGTTTGTCTATGACAGGATGACAAACGATAGCACAATCGAAGAAAGTATGTGGTTTAAAAATAATATTTGTTAAGGGGTTGCTTTTTTGACATTTATTGACCTTAAGTTCATCTTCTCATTTAAATTTCTTTTATTTATTGCTTTATTTTTTACACTGCGCTTATTACATTCTTCGGTTGTTAGCCTTAGGCCTAGGAACATAATAAGATACATTTAGAATAAGTATGTATGTATTTTTGGTGACAGTAATATTATAATGTACCGCATTACTTTGAAATGACAGTAACAAGTAATACATAATGCATTATGTTTTTTAAGTAACTTGCCCAACACTGTATATAAATGACTCACAGTCATAACAAAGTGGATATTTAAATATTTCACAGGTTTTTAGTGAAGCGTTTGACCTGCTGGTCTTAAGGTTACATCTTCTCGGCACTATGGATATCAAAAAGCCATATCAACCTATTAGGTTTTTAGTTTGAACCAGCATAATGGACCAGACCAAAAGACTAACATCGACTCACTAGAGCAAGTGCAACAATAATTTTAAGTCCGTTGCACAGGCTGAATCCAAATCAATAAATGAAATCAATCATTTGTGGTGCATGTTGCAGAAACGTTCTGCTGCAGTGTAAATTACCTCAATAACCTTGACTGGCTTGAAAGGCTGAATTATTATATATATATATTTATTTATTTTGCTGTGATTATTAACCTTGAATTCCTTGTCCTGTTGAGATTGTTCATGTGTTTGATTTGCTGTTGTAACTGCCGTCAGAACAACAAAAGTAAATAAAAAAAGAGTCTCTTCATCAGTTGTCTTTTGAGGTTTTACAAGCTGCTATAATTCAAAGAATACACAAAAAAAAGGTAAAGTAAAGAAACTGCCATCAGAGGTACCAGAAATAGCTGCACCTTAGACACAGCTGAAGTCTTTTTACTACACCGCAGTTGTAACTTTCCCTGTCTCATTGTCTAACTTTGCTTTGAAGTGGCTTTAAAGCAGATTTCCAACTGTAACTCGACGAGCGTCCACAAGCTTTTCGCAAAATCACAGCATCTACATATACAGACGTGTCTGAGATCATCTCCGGAAGCCAGGAAGCCTCAAACATCTCTGAGGAAGGAGGCGCCGTGTTGAACAAAGATGAAATATAATAAACGAGGGCAATTCAATTAAGGGTGCAGCTACCCAAATAATGATATCCCACATCTTTCCTGAGATGTCTTCAGCGTGCGGTTGCATGAGCAAATATTCTCAGGCAGAGAAAATGATTGCATGCTCATTACTTGTGGTTTTATCCGTCATGGTTTATTTAACTAATCCACAACAAGCCAGACAGATATTCTTTAGAGTTTTATAGCTTTCCTGTGTAGTGTATAAAATGATTTTCATTGCAGGAGAATATCTGAGTTCAGTTTAAGGGCATTGTTTCCTTACGCTCCTCTTTAAATCCGTTTTCTTCCTGTAAAACACTCTGCAGGACAAAGAAGAAATTCTTTAATCTTGTTTTAAACTCGCTCCTCTCGCGCTCAATTAATAAAAACAGCTGCCGATTTTGACCCACGTGTTTAGCTTTTATCTTTCTCGAGGATTCCTGCAACTCCAGAGGACGCCGCGACTTGGCTCGCATCTGTAATTCACACTCGCCATCCAGTTGGGTGCTTGTCTTTTCTTGATGAAAAGGTTGCGGCGGCCCCTTTCCCCCCATCGGGGGAGGCCCGAACTGAGGACTGAACGGCGGCGCAGATGAGAGGAGAGAAAAGGTTAATTGGTTTTGTTGACCATCTGTCGACGAAGGAGGAAGCGGGAGAAGGTGGCACGAACACTTCAGGTTGGATTTACAGGCAATGATTGGCAGTGACCAGTCTGGTCACCGGTCCCATTAATAGATCAAGTTTATATCTCAGATTAATTCTTTGTCTTTACATAAACTGCCTCCACCTTCTCTTTGCGTGCCCCCTTTTTTTTCTGCCCTCTATTTTTTGGTTCCCCCTGCAAATTATATTTCTCTCTTGCTATTACTCTCCTTCAATTTCTCTCGGTGCCCTAAGCACTGAACAAGGTGAATGAGCCATAGATATCCTGCTGAGAGAAAAGGGAGAAGTAGCTGAGTGGTGCATTCAGCGCAGTGGCGAGGCACAGCTCGGCTGATTCCCCCAGGGGCCAGTTCTACCTGTGAATACCTGGGAATCTTTCTGTCTGCAGTGCAGAGTCAAAAGTGGGTCTTTCTATCAAAGGATGGAGAAAGAGAGAGTCAGAGTTCAATTTGAGGAGCCAAAAGCACAAAACAGAGGGCAGGATGGCTAAAGCAAAAATTGAGCTTTACTTCATGAAAGTGCAAGGTTGCGCAAAACGCAAACAAAACAAGCGATGAGGCAGAGAGAGAATCTAGATTTAGAGCCAAAGCGCGCTGTTAGAAACTGAAACTCTGCAAAGCAACGCCAAGAATGGTTCGGTCGCCTGGAGAGTTGAGACGGATGCCCCCGTGGCTGGAGAAGCGGGTTTTCTGAATCAATTTCCTGACAGCTGCTGGACAAACATTCAACAAAAACTTTCTTCTTCATATATTCACCAGGGTGGGAACGGATTTAACAGGCACATTTTAGCATAATTACCTCTTTCGGAGTTTCCTCATTCTCATTCGTGTCCTGAACCTCAACCTTCGGAGCATTAAATTTGCCTCTGAGCTTCGTCTACATTCAGGTACGGGATGTGCTGTAATATTACGGAGTGCATAATGAGGAGTCAGCTCCACTCTTTGGTATTTTTTTTTTTAATGGCGTTCAGAGCATAGACTGTATTAATATGGACAATGTCTCAGCGCTTCCTTGCCCCGGCCAAACTGATGCTATTTCCCAAGGAAGGAACTGCTTCTCAAAGGTGAAGCCAAAGCAAGTAGAGCTCCCCCTGGTGACTGGCTGCAGTATAGGTCATAAGCTCCACCCCCTCCATGTTAGTGGGCGGGACCTGGGCCAAACTAAAACATTAAAATACACGTAAAATAACTTTTTTTTGGTCATTTTAGATTGTTAATATATAATCTAAAATGACAATGCAGATTAGTTTCGTTTTAGCTAGTTATTTGACGCTAGAGAATCAGGATGTGACATAATGGCGACTACCAGTTGCCATGCCAACTGCCCTTCCCATGTGACCGTGAGTATAGTGTATAATACAACATTTCATTGTAACTTGTGGAGCAGAGCAGAAGATGGATGGCTCCTTCCATATCCCCTGGGAAAACAGTGTCAGTTTGGCTAATGCAAGGTAGTGAGGACACAAGCTGCATATTTATATACAGTCTATGCTGCAGACAAACAAGCTCTGACTGCTTATCGTTTTTTCACCACTGTGCTGAATAAACAAATTCATTGTGGAATAAATTTACAGCCCCCATCAGATCTGATTACTGCAGCTAATTACTGCCAGCTCAAGTAGGTTAGTTGGTTAATTGGACAAATGGGATCACAATAAGAGTCAGGATAAACACAGCGCTTATGAGCACCTTAGATACTAAACATTTTCTTCAGTGTTTTTGTCCTGATTCATATCAGCCTTCTGACTTGCAGAGAGTCTCAGTTGGATGTAGATTAAATCTACATGACCACTTGCCACCAGTGTATTTCCTGTAACAAAACACAAATAAAGGATTTAAAAGCTGCTCGTTACAGTCTCGGTTTAATGTATGAAATAGCGGTCAAGTGAGTCAATGTACTCTTCTGTCGTCTGCAACAACCTGAAGGCAAAACATAAAGAAAAGCAATTAAGGCTGTTGTCACATTTTATTTTATATTTATTTTTGTCTTCTATTATAACTCTAACAAGATAGTTGTTAGCGCTTGCAGTGGTAATTAAAAAGCGACAAAGAAAATCAAATGACTTAGAGAAACAGCAGGAGAAAGAGTAAAGACGCTGTCAAGCAGGCTATCACGCTGCTCGTGAAGCTCACACGTGGCAGATTTAAAATCTGACACCAGCGCGACGACTCTTTTCATTGTTTTATTTTTTCATAGCTTATGACGTATGATTCAATTTACAGGCTCAGTTTGTGCTGGCAGATATATATTAACATTAACGTCACCTGCGTTGGTTTATTTCACTCTGATGAGAAACAATATCATATCTGAAGGTAGTGAATAGAGATGTTCTGGACTAACAGGATGAGGTGGAGATGGGTTGGAGGGGGGGCTGCATGACAGACGGCCTGAATTTAAAGAACGGGGACCTATTGGCTCAGAGAACGTAGGTGGGAGAACATATCATTGAACAGCAGCACCAATGTTTAATTTTAAAATGAAATTACTTTTACAGCACAGGAAAGTAGAAGTGATGCAGAGAACGGAGTAAAATCTAAGCTTCATTTTTATGTTTATATGTGCTTATACATAGATCAGCCATAACATTAAAACCACCAAGCGGTGAAGCGAAGAACATTGATGCTCTTGTTGCGATTCAATGGTCTTTTGGGAAACCTCTGCCCTGGACGTTCCTCTGAACACTACTCCAAACCAAGAATGCTCAACATGGCAATGGCAATGAGGTGTCCCCTAGCCAAGAGGACAAATAGACACCTAGCTATGCTTACGGTGTTAAGTCAACACTTGTCATTGGAGTAGTTTGGATACAGGCAGTGATCACTACAGACCAGGAACACCTGAAAATCCTCAAGTCCTTCCACTTACAATATACAGTGGTAGTTGTAAAGCTGTGTTTTACTTCTGTGTTTAGAGAAGGGGTTTAAATCCTTCAAACTGAATGACTGGACTACACTTCTTTGCAAAGCTTTGGCTGATACACAGAACTTCAGTGACTTTTCATGTTTCCTTCACCCATTTTCACAGATGTAAAGATATGGACATAAAAGACGGCGCTGCAGTGCTGCAGACTCTGTTGACTATGAATCAATACGTTGCCCTTATTAGTACGCGCCGGTCTTTGTGTACGTTTTGAGATAACACTGACAAATACTGGATCCAAACTGGATCAATATCAGGTCAGGCCTGATGAAGATCAAGCTAAGATCATTTTTCTGGTGTGTTGCTATAAATCACGGACAGACGGGAGAGTTTGTGGGGAAAATAGGAGAAATCGTGTTACACGCAAAGCGGCAACCGTCGGGGCTGGAAAGTTTTTCAAATGCAATTTGTTGAATGCCGACTTCGATGTCTGGCTTCAAAAACGAGTTAACCCCCATAAAGTTCCATATCAAAATGGCCAATATTACAGTGGAAATACAGGTTTGTAGCATCGTGAAATATACCGATCAGCCACAACATTATAACCGGGAGAAGTAAATAAAATTGACCATCCTCTGACAATGCAGTATTCTGCTGGGAAACCTTTGGACCTGGCATTCATTCATGTGGGTGTTACTTAGACATGTAGCACCCACCTAGACCAGACCAGGCACCCCCACCCCATAGCAATGACACTCCTTGATGGCAGCAGCCATCCCCAGCAGGATGCAGACACAAAAATGCTTTAGGAATAACTCTAAACACATGAAAAACAGCACAAGGTGTTGACCTGGCCTCCAAATTCACTAGATCCCAAACTGATGGGATGATCCATAGAGGACCCAAAGGCCCCCCACTAACAACATCCTGTTACCAGACACCATAGGACACCCTCAGAAGACCCATGTCCATTCTCTGATGAGTCACAACTGTTTTGGAGACAGAGAGGCCTGATCAGTGTATATCTCACTGTATTGAGGCTTTAAGACATGGATTAATTAGCGGGGTTCCTGCTTTGAGGGACAGGTAGATGCCTTGAAAGTTTGTTGTAAGGTGTCTCCCTTGGCATCACCCGTTGGCCCCAGCACCACTCCATCCTCTTTTTTAAAACAGCTGGATGGATGAGGAGTCACAGCTAAGATGGCGACGACGTGATACACCCCACTGAGCTTCAAAACACCCCAGAAAGCTAGGGGGTGACGTTCACGGGTCTTTGTAGACAGTCAGGGGTTTCACTGCATCCGGTGAGAAAATGGAAACTGTCACTGCCTCCAGTCCTGAACTTGAAGCTTCTCGTTCATTTGCTTAATATTTATTAACTCTGTCACATAATGTGATGATGTGAATGAATTAATCTGCCACAGAGATGCCCGTCATGTAACATGTCACACCTTTAAGGGGGTGATTTTAACTGGTAGATCCTCCGTTAACGGATATTTGAATCAACGTAATGCGCGTCACAGGCGCTAACAGCTCTGCAGTAAATATGTGCGTCTGAATTCTCTGACCTTTTGGTTTGCAATCTTAACTCTGGGGCGTGCATTGTGAGAATAACTGGACAAATGAACCGGCTAATTCAACCGCTGCATAATCCAAATAGTTAATGAGTTATAGAATATGTTCAGTAGAATAACCGTTTGTTCAAGGACACTTCGAAGCACTTTAAAACAGAAATAACAACTCACTTTCAACATGACGGCTATTCTTGAGACGTGCCAATAGTTGGTTTCTGAAGTAGAATAAACTATACATGCACTTTTCCAACATAACATCACTGACATAATTCTATTAAAAGACATACCGGGAGAATGATTTGGCAATAGAGGAGTGAAAGTCTGTCAAACTCCAAACACTTGAACCCAGCCGCCCACACGCGCACATTTCTTTCTCTTGACCACTGGCAAGGAATATCTCTTCATGTCTTGACTGTTTTTTCGCTGTCAGATGAAAAGGAACTCTTGGCAGCACCGGCGATTAAATTTTAATAATCCCAACTAAACAGCAGATAGAGCGGCGAGCGTTTGATTTGCAGCACTGACTCTGGGGATTTAAAAAACTCCTTATCAGATATAAATAATAGCGTGCTGCCATTAGGCTGCATGCATGTTTTAGATGGATGTGCCTATTAAGCAGTACCGTAATGAAGTGTCTTTTTCTATTCTGCAAAAGGTACAGCAATAAAATAAAATGAAGGTCCATTTCTTTTGGGTTATTGCAGTAAATTATTCATTTAATTTCTCCCTCTTTCTTTCTCCGGAGTCAAATGAGCTTTCGGTTGGATCATTAAGACAATGAGACATCTGTGTTGAGTCTGGGTCAGATTCACCCCAGGGACCATCCAGACCGAAGGGCGTTTATTGTGGTTTTCATTTAGATTTGATTTAGATTGTTTACTTGTTTTTGACTTAGCCGCGTTGACTCATTAGTGTTGCTGGGAAGTATCGAACAAGCTTCATCCTTCTAATCTAGATGACTGTGTTCCTTGTTTTTGTCATTATTTTGGGTTTTGTTTGCCCAAATGTGTTTTAATATTTGTATTTACCCCATTGAAGCATTGATTTGACCTCTGGAGGAAACAAAGTTTCAGTTATAGTTTGTCCCATGTGACTGAAACATTACTGCACTGTAAAAAAAATCAAGCTGTTAAAACTTAGAAACAAAAGTTCAGTAAAGTAAACTCAACCTAAAGGAAACCTCTGCTTTATTGTTCCAAATCAAAGCAAGTAGAGCTCCCCCTGGTGGCTGGCTGTAGCATAGGTCATGAGCTCCTCCTTCTTCATGTTAGTGGATGGGACTTGGGCCAAACTAAAACACTAAAATACACTCATATTTTTGGTAGTTTTTTTTTTTTACAACCCTGACCTTATTTCTGGCATAAAACATGATCGTTTACTCACCCATATAACTTTGGTGTCATTTGGAGTCGTTCGAATGATAGTTAGATCCGCGTATATCCATATAGTGGGAGTGAATGGGGCACCTAAACTCAGCCTCTAAATAACACATTATCTGCCCCAAAACTCATTCATTTCAACAATATTTTATTATGATACACTACTGCTATTCCCCGTTGAGTCTGGAGTTACCTGTTATCATCATCCAGGGTCTTTAGATTGACCTACTAACTTCTGACTTAGATGATGTCATCTCTGAGCCCGCTACAGTCGGCTTGTTTACCTTTAATTTTCTACTGCTAGTTTTTTACAACATGGCTCAATATTTTCCCAATTCTGAGGTTGTGGACGACGACTTTGTTTATGATCGATGTCCTTACCATTTGGAGACAGAGGATACGGATGAGGAGCTTGTTGAAAGGAGGATGTGGAGGCAGAGAGAGGAACAGCTGGCTGAAGAACAGCAAACCACTGCATGTCCGCAAAAGGTAACAGGTAACTCCAGACTCAACGGGGAATAGCACGAGTGTATCATAACAACATATTGGTGAAATGAACGAGCAGATAATGTGTTATTTAGAGGCTGCGTTTCGGTGCCCCAATCACTCCCACTATATGGGTATATGCGGATCTAAACATTGTCGACTCTAAATGACACCAAAGTCATATGGGGTGAGTAAACGATCATATTTTATGACAGAAATAAGGTCCAGGTTGTAATATAATACTGATCCATCAAGTTTTTGTACAAGACTCTGGCTTCAAACTCACAAGATGGCACCATCCCCAGGAAAATAGCGTCAGTTTAGCCAATGCAAGCAAGTGGCGACACATTGTCCATATTTATACAGTCTTTGGGTTTGACTAATGGAAAACTGAAACATTTTGGACCAAACCTAAAACTACTGGTTGTGGACTGCTGGTAAGACCGTCAGGCGGTTAGAGTGAACCTAATTTAATTAGCAGTGCAAAAACTAAGTGGTGTGTCTTCGTTCTCAGCCTGAGGGTTTGTAGTCCTGCATCAAGACGGACCACTTTGCAGTCAAAAATCAAATATTTCTTCAAATTGTTCCTTGTTTGTTTGACTCAAATACAAAAAATACATTATAATAATTCATGTCAGAGGTTAGTACCAGCAGTGTGAGCCAGTGTTCAAATTAGTACAGCGCTCGATCCGCTGAGCTTCACTGTCAGGTATGGCCCACTAAATGTGATAATAGCATCGCGCCTGCTGCAGAGCACAACCTGTCATGATGTGGTGTTTTATAAGGCATTTGATTTGTTTGGTGACGCTTGTGACTGTGCAAACAACAGATTTTCCATCAGAGTGTCTGACTGCAGGCTGTTGTCTGGCTGTCTGTGTGCAGCGCAGTAAGGTTTAAACAACCAGAAGTGTTGCGTGCACAGATTTGATTTATTTATTTATTTATTTATGTATTTTGTGTCTATGGTACACCTTACCAAACTGATGGAAGTTGTATTGACTTAAGTGAATGAGCTGCATAAGCCACAGTTTTTTTCTATATAGAGTCCTCCCAAATCCAAGGATTCTTTTCTTTACACTAAATATCATGCTGCAGTATTTTTTAGCCTTTACTTGGGTTAAAGCTATTGAAAAAAATATGACTAATGTGGCTTTTTTTCTGGTGGGAACAAACCGTTCCGCCCAAGCTCCGTAGATATAGAAACAACTGTTAATGCGTGACAAAAAAATACAGCACAAGCACAATCTAGCTGCAACCAGATAGGTTTATACATGCACGACGGTGCCTTGGATGGCTGCCTCTGTGTATTTAGTCTCGATTTCACTGTGAATACAGTGTTTTGCTACAGTAACGGGAGGTCTTTCCCTAGAGAAGGACATCAGGGAAACAACCCCCGGAGATTTATTTTGCAGTTCAGTTTCCCTCGTTTGTGGGATCACTGACTATTTTGGAGGAGGAAATGAACACAGAATATGGCAGTAATGCAATATTTATCTTTAAAGTGCCTCCACTGAGCAACGGGATGAGGCTTCCCTTCTGTGCTGATCAGTTGGCGCCGCTGTAATTGTAATAAACCAAATAAAGCAAGGCAAACTCCTTGCAAAAAAAATATGTGTGAGGTCTCCAAAACAGTTGTGACTCATCAGAGATTGGACGTGGCCTTTCTGAGGGTGTCCTGTGGTTTTCTGGCAACAGGGTTGAGGAGAGAGGCCTCTGTGGATCATCCCACAGATACTTCATCAGTTCATCAGATCAGCACCTGTGTCAGGCTGCATGGGTGGGTGCTACACGTCTAAGTAACATCCACACAAATGCCAGGTCCAAAAGTTTCCCAGCAGAACATTGAACTTACACAAGATGGTCAAGATGGTTTACTTTACCTATTTTGGTCATAATGTTGTGGCTGATTGGTTCCATTACTGATTAGAAGGCTGCACCAGAATCTTAACTGACATACTTGTGTGTTTGTAAAGCTACTGTTGCGCTGAATAAAAAACAGCTATCAATTACCTTCTACTTCCTTCCTTTTTTAGAGGAAACCATCTTCCCAGCAGGTTATCTTCTTCACCGTGTCGGGCTTTTCCTAACCATAAACGGCATGCAAGAAAATGACCACCTTGCTCCTCAAGAGAACAGAGGTTAACTACATGTGTCGGAAACATAAGACTAAGGGGAAGTTGAGAGCTTAAAGTCGGGCTAACATGGAAGCGGTGAAACGTATTGCGACTGATGAAAGGGAATGCTTTAATACCTGACGGCTCACTCTGTAATTGACCCCTTATGGCACCCCCCCCCCCCCCCCCCCCCCCCTATAAGAGGATGATCTGCGGTGAATTGTAAGCGCCAACTTTTCTTGAGTGATATGGAAAGTGGCAGGACTCCACTTGAGGGGATTTTAAGTGTGTGCGTGGGTGGGTGTCAGAGAGAGCAGAGAGTTTAAGGACTCGCAACTACCTGCATATCGTAGTACTGTACGTAACTCGAGAGCTGCCATTTCCTTGCATTGGACGCTGTTTTCCCAGGGATACGGGCGACCATCTTGTGTCTCATCTTGTGAGTTTGAAGCCAGAGTCTGCATAGTATGGTCTGAGACTGGAGCTACATAGAACTCCAATCAATGACCTGCCACAATTCCACCAGACTCACTCTGGTTTTTGTTTAATTAATAAGGAACGATTGGCATTGCATCTTGTAGTCATCATGATGTCGTATCCTGTTTCTATCGCGTCTAATTATCAAGAAAACACGACAAAGTATGCATCGACATTATATTAACTACCTAAAATGACTGAAACCATCATATTTGTGACATATTTTAGTGTTTTAGTTTGGCCCATGTCCCATACCGCTAACACGGAGGGGGTGGAGCTTATGACCTATACCGGGGATTCCCAAACATTTCCATGCTAAGGCTAACAGCAGTAGCTTCTGGGTGGGGACCCCATTTGCAAACCTACAGACAATACTTCAAAATATGTAAAGAAACATCATCTTTTATAAAGTTTTTTCTTACTTTTATTCACTATTCAATAACTATTACATTTGTTTAGCATACGAGCTGCTTCATATTTTCTTATTTTAGTTGGCCCGGAGTTAGTTGTTTTTTGCAGCAGCAGTTTCCTCCACGACAGAACTGTACGATCCAGTGCCGTTTTGTGCTAGCTAAATGCTAGCTTGAGGAGCAAAGCAGCTTGATAAATGGCGCAAACCGCCAGGTCTACTCAGATTATGATTTCATGAATGATGTTTTAACTGGCAGGGAATCAGAAAAATTAGCATGGCAAATAACATTTAGATATGATATATTATTAATAATTATATTTTATGTTAATGATTAATAAAATAATTAGATTATACTTTATAATAATGGTTAAAAATAAATCGATTTTTTTTTTCTCCATATCTTCTTAGGCCTCCCTAGCGCCCCCTGGCCGCTGCCCCCACTTTGAAAACCACTGACCTATACTACCACCAGCCACCAGAGGGAGCTCTACTTGCCTGGCTCTACTTTTAAGGAGCTGTTGCGTCATGCATCTTTATATACAGACCATGGTTTGTGAGAATTGTGAGAAAAATTAGACATTTCATATTCTCATGCAACAAAAACTTAACCTAGATCTTTAAAAGGTATAAACGTAACATAAGCATCACTTGAGCTGAACTCTTTAACTCTTATACAAGGTCAAATTCTCTACTTTTTTTCCCACTTGACAATGGTCTCCGTATTACTATAGCAACCAAAAAAATAAAAACTTATTATGGGATCTAGCTGTATTCTTTCTTTTATGTTGTTGCTTCAGCAAATCATGCTCCTCTTTGACATTTTAAAACTCACCATCCAAAAAACTATTTTAATTTCTTTTTGGGGTCAAATGTTTGGTTTCTTTACCTTAATTGACACTAATGCCGAAAGCCCTTGCGGTCTGACGAAGCGGCAGATGTAAATGTCAGCAAGATCCCTCCTTGTTACCACTCGACCCCAAGTCGAAAATGAGGTGAGAGGTCTCTCGGCGGGTTATCAAACAGATGACGCGGAAGACGAAAATAGGACAACTGCAAGCAAGTCGACTCATTACGGCAGCGCGGCGAAGAAATAATAACTTCTCACAAATTCGGCCCCACAAAGCAACATGTTTGTTCTTAATCAGCCGGGGTCTCTGACGGCCGGTGGCTGTCGGGGGAATTCTGTGTTGGTTATGTGCAATTACTTATTTGGCATTCAATAAGGCAGTGAAGCAATAAACTGACTTTGTGTTAATCCAAGATTAATTCTCATGAATATTAGATCAAGGAGCGAGATTTCATTCTGGGGGAGATAAAATAATAAAGTACTCACTCGAGATTCGCCACGCACGTTATGAGGCAAGAAGGCTCTGGCTCAGTTTCTTAGCTCGTGTTGCTCAGCAGTCATGATTATTGAAGCACCCGCCTGCCATACAGATTGTGTCTACAAGGCAGTATCCTAATATTGGCTTTGACAGGTTGTGACAGTCAAATTCGTTCATAAAAAAGACTTTTAGTTCAGACAGAAATGAGGGAGAACAAACAAAAGGAAGCGAACGGGAAGGAAGACACATAGAGATAAGACAGACTGCAGAGTGTGTTACCTCGGACTCTGTTTGGTGATTTATTCTGTTCCCACCACTCTCCCAAACAAACACATCACACTCGCAGCCTCCTGCGCGAGATCATCATCATATAATTGCTTTTAAATCAAGAGGAAGAGCCTGCTGCCCAGCGGGGGCAAGAATCAATCATGGGAATCAATGACAAAACCCTGAGATAATGCCTGAGGAGCCAAACCCCACGAGCCTGGGACAGAAGAGGGTGCTTTCTCTGTCACATGCCTTAATTGGTTTATGTGTGATTTACGGAAGTGGATATTTATTGCATTCCCACCTGCAATACGGAATAAATAAAAGGTACATGGAACATTTATGTCATCATATACAAGAGTAATGTTGTATATGATGAAATAAAAACGGAGTACGAGTTTCTGCGGTATACGTACTGCGAGAGTAGCTGCTAGTTCTTGAGCTAACAGGACTAATCATATCCATATTCTGGTTTTGTTCGCGATGATGAAATGACTGAGGTCCACGCTACGCCTACTTGTTGCCTGAATAACTTCAACTTGGTCTCCTTCAGTTATCTGACGCCACCGGCTGACAAACATAAAGTACCAGAATCAGAAAGCTGATAATCAGCAGTGGTTCTCAAGACCACTCAAAGGATCCTCGCGGAAATGGAAGAATCTTTGTTCAATTAAAATGTAATTAAAACACATCTGTTACCCTCATTACATATTTATTGAGCATCTGTTTAAAATTAAATAGACTGGACATGTGAAAAGGCTGGAAGATCAGACAGGCAGGTGATACTACTGCAGTAAAAGTGAACTAACTTTGAAGAACAGGAAAGTCTGAGTGTAGTTTAAACTCAAGATTCTTGTGAAAAAATAAAGAGACTGGACGCATTCAGCATCTTTTTATGGTTTTATTGCAGGTAGAGAGCTGGTGAGAGATGGTGAGAGATTCAGAGCCTATGTCTTTGGGTGGCACATGTACTTCAGCCATCCTCATAGGTTGATCTTGTCACAGTTCTGTCCAGGGGGAACGGTAGGACCCAAATGCGGAACAAAAAGCGGCTAGGCAGGAGTAGGCAAAAGGATTTTTTTTTTAATTAACAAAAATACAAAACCAAAAAGCGCTGATTAGGTTGCAGGATTTCCAAAAAAAAACAAAAACACTTTCTAAACCGAGACGTGGCACAAAAACACTATGGTATGGACTCAAACAAGCAGAAACAGGCAATGACAGGTAGGATGACGCGACAGAGATAAAGGGTAAGGCAGGGCTATATATACACACGAGGAACAGAGGGATGACGAGACACAGGTGAAGCAAATCAAGAATTAACACAAGGTGAAACCAATTATCTAATCAAAAGGAACACACAGACATGACAAACAGGAAATCAAAGAACTTAACAAAATAAAACAGGAAACAGAAAACTGAAAAACTGAACACTAAACCATGACCATGAAAAACCAAGAACTTAACAAGATACAACAAAAACACAAGAAACTAAACCAGGACAGAACAAAACAGTGACTGTGAAAAGACAAGACGAAAGACATGACAGAAGACCAAGATGGAAGACATGACACATCTAAACAGGAGGAAGTGAATACTTCAACAGTGTTCAACATATAAGGAGTTGTTTTTTCACTAGAGATGACAGTTATGGCACATAGACTGTATATAAATATGGACAACATATCCCCACTTCCTTGCATTGGCCAAACTGATGCTATTTTCCCGGGGAATACATCTGCATATGTTGGATTATACACTAAATTGCTTTACGGAGTGGTTGCTATGGTCTGGTGGTCGCCGTTATGTCACATTCTGTTTCTATAGCGTCGAATAACTAACTTAAACGAAACTTATCCAAAAACTGTCACTTGGCCATGCATCAACTTTATATTAACTAGCTAAAATGACAGAAACCACCCTTGAAAATTGATGTATTTGACGTGTAATGTAGTGTTTTAGTTTGGCTCAAGTCCCATCCGCTAACATGGAGGGGGCGGAGCTTATGACCTATACTGCAGCCAGCCACCAGGGAGAGCTCTACAGGGGGAGCTTTGGCTTCACTTTGAGGAAGCTGTTCCGGCATATGTGTGGAAACCATCACACAATTGCATGCATACCCTGTGTCTGCACACTGCTATACTCATCTGAGATTATATAAATTATTAGTAATTTAAAATAAAACTCCTAAAAATAGCACTTTAAGATTTCTATAATGGTTCATTCTGCCTTCACCAAGAGGCTGTTCTCCAACTTATAAACAAAATCATCCACTGCAGATGTGTTTCACCCTTTCTTGACAGCTAACACATACCTGTTCACACCATCCCTGAATGCTGAATGGATATATTGCTGCTCCTGCATCACCTGTCTGTGTGCGTGATGCTTTAAATACATTTACACTGCGGCACAATTCTCCTCCGCTCACAGATTTATGAACTGGTTCTCAAAAAAAATAACAATGCATCACCAAAAAACAATTTCTACCAGCACATTACCATTGCAAAGAGTTACTAGTGGTACATTTGTGAGCCTGCAGTATCCTCCAACGCTGGAGGTGTGACTGGATTTCACTCCACAGTAATTTGACATGCAGTACAGGGGCAAAACATTTGCACTACTATGTAGTCCTGAATTGACCCGCTTCATTCATTCCACAAGGTCTTGTCAGTTTGATGTAATGCACGTCACACTCCAGTGTCACTAAGATAAATATAATGTCAGAGTAACACGGGTTTTCCATCTACACACAGTTTACACGTTGACATTGAACAACCCGCCGCTGCATGCGCTACAAACCCCCCTCCCCCCCAATGCACTATATGCAAATCTTTGCGATACCCTGCACTTTTTCCACACTGACTTATTCATTGTGCCCTTTTAGAAAGAGCATTTCGACAAGAGCAGGCTTGGAAAGAACAAGAAACCTGCCGCTATGGTCGGCTGTGACATGAGGTGACATTCATTTCGTCCTTTAAATGGGTCAAAAACCAACTTCGGGGTCTTAGATCACCAAACCACACAGAGAAAAAAAAAAAAATCCTTGTGAAGCATCCAGGTGTATAATTTCATCTGTCCTTGTTCTGTCAGTGGTCCCAGCTGAGGGTGTTACTGGTCAGCATGTCCTGTCCTAATTACTCGGCTAGCAGGGAGGCCCAGATGCACTAGGACTCTCCAAGTGCGGGAGAAAAGGTCCCAGGGCGCTCTCCGCGAAGTAACACACAAACAGAATTCTTCAAATGCACGGGTAAGCATGCACATAAACCAAGAAGTGGGTGTTTTGTTGATAGACAAATACGTACCGGTGCACGAGCGCACACACCGATACACGGGCTCACATAGGCAGTCAGGCCCATATGTAGTGGGACTGTGCATCCTTCCAGGTCATTAGCCCCTGACTGTCAGGGTGAGCTGAGGAAGCGGAGGTGACACGTCGACACTGCAGACGGACAGAAACACTCGATCAAGCCGTCAAAGTTTGTACCGAGAGTAGAAGAGTGTTTAGACAAAGAAGTTTTGAGGGTGAAATGAGATTATCACGTCATGAAAGACATTTATGATAATTAAAATAAAAAAAAACGGAGTACAAAAATATGAGCTACAAAAATATTCTCCCACATCTTGGGCTCTCCACGTCAGCGATTATTGCATTAACACTTCCCGCTGCGTCTGTCTCCATTTTTTTTTTTTCCATCCAGCAGCTCTCAGCATTTTGCAGAATCGTCAGTGTTAATTTAGTCTTGAAAGCTTGAAAGTCAGCGCTGTGTCAACGTATTTATGTACGTTCACACCTTTTCGAATCCTTTAATTGTTTTCAGCAGCTGCACCTGTTGAAAACTATGGAGCCATTTCAAACAACTCCAACCCACACTTGTCATCTCCAAAGGATAATTTGTTGTGCTACGCATATTGAAATTAATTGCAACTCTGGCTACAAGAAGTCTAATAGAATATACGAATTATTTCCAACGATAAAAAGGTGCCACTGATGGCTACTGCTCAGGTGTCCTGAGCTACGTTCATTCCATCCTGGTAAAAGTTAAAGGGGAACTATCGTTTTTTACAACCTGGACCTTATTTCTGGCACAGAATACGATCGTCACCCATGTAACTTTGGTGTCATTTGGAGTCATTCGGAAGATATTTAGCTCCAGTGAAGCATTGCATATATCCATATAGTGGAAGTGACTGGGGCACCGAAACACAATAAGCTAATTATCTGCCGTGAAACTCGTCCATTTTACTTTGTTATGAAATGCTAGAGATGTCAGAGCTGACATCGTCCAGGTCAAAAGTTAGTAGGTCAATCTACAGACCCCGGATGATGGTAACAGATAACTCTGGACTCAACGGGGAATAGCACTAGCGTATCATAACCAAACATTGGTGAAATGAATGAGTTTCGCGGCAGATAATGCGTTATTTAGAGGCTGCGTTTCAGTGCCCCATTCACTCCCACTATATGGATATACACTGCGCTCCACTGGAGCTAAATATCTTCTGAATGACTAAGGATGACACTAAAATTACATGGGTGAGTAAACAATCGTATTTTATACCAGAAATAAGGTCCAGGTTGCAAAAAACAGTAGTTCCCCTTTAAGTTTTAACATACACAAGTATGTTTCAGCATAAAAATGTGAAATTTACAGCTCAGAATTCAACGCTGTTCGCTTGGGTAACATTAGCAATCGTGCTGTTTTTCAATAATCTTCACAGAAGGCACGGACTCAGTAATATGCGTGACAGCAGAGCAAAGAGTGCAAGGGGCAAAGGGCAAAAACTGAGGCGTACCAGGCTCTATCGCATTGTGAGAAGACAAACTTCATCGACCAGTTGAATGTGAATGAAACCGACAAAGCAGGCTACATCGTTTGAGAACAATTCAAAGCATAAAAAAAAGGTTCTATAAAACGTAAATGATGCAAAGCTATCATTTGTGAGGCATGTGACATTTTACAGGGAATTTTATGCAAATTTTCTTTAGTATAATTAACTATTATCTACTATCAGGGCTTTGGTCATTGAGAATCTCTGCAGTCACATCTAAAAGAGGAAGTGTTTATTCTCAAGGAATGAGAGCACAAATCAGAGAATGCTCCAGCTATGAAGAACACTTCAGCATGTCACCGTGCCAGCCCTAGTGGATAAGTCTCGACAGCTTAAGTACTCTCTTTGTGTCTGCAGTTGGTGACAGACTAGTTTAGTAAATGACAAACTCGCAGGAAAGTTAGTCGAACCTGCAACAGTCCTGACATCAATCCAACACTGCAGTGCATTCAGGAAAAGATAGAAATACGTGCCCAAAACGTTGGCAGGGCCCTGGTGCAGGACAGCATAGGAAATGAGAGGAGGCTGCATGGGGGGGAAAGCAGAGCTGGTGGTGGAGGAAATTTGGCAAAAGTTGCACTCTGGGCTTCATGCTGCTGCCTCTTCTCTGGAGCTAAGTTGGCTGATGTGAAAGGAAGGACAGCCAAATCCCCTAACCCAGAACAAATATGTCCAGCTAACTGCGCCGCACTGCAAGAAGTGGCAGCAAGTAATTTTATATTTTGAGTTACGGCTAAAATAAAATGCAATGATTTAAGTGAAAAACTAAAAAAATAATCCAACGTATCCATCACAATTACTATATCAGGCGTTAGATTTTGTTTAGTGTTTATAAAATGACGTTCAATGACTTTTAATCACGTCCAACCTTTATGTCATGTTTAGTTCTGCTGTTATTTTAAGAGGTTGTATTTATGTTGTGATTTCACCTCTTAAGGGATGTTATTTTTAGAGATATAGCCTGTCTGAGCTGAACAGATGGGACAGTTGAGTGGCAGAATAGAAGCTCCTGCCAAAAAGCCTCCAACGTCTATAACACCTTGAGTTCCGCATCATTTGATGCTCATCAGCTATTGAGGGGAAACTACGCATGTGCCATTTCATACTGTACGTGATAAATTGAATTTAATCTCCCTAGCCTCAGGGTTTGAGTATTCCCAGTTTAACTCAGGGTATATACACAGATCAGCCACAACATTAAAACCACTGACAGGAGAAGTGAGTACACATTGACCGTCTTGTGACAATTCAATGGTGGGAAACTTTTGGGCCTGGCGTTCATTCATGTGGATGTTACTTAGACATGTAGCACCCATCTAGACCAGACCAGGCACCCCCACCCCATAGCAGCCTGGACGCAGCCTATCACAGGCACACACACTTTGGGAACAACTCAAAAGAACATGAAGAACAGGACAAGGTGTTGACCTGGCCTCCAAATTCACTAGATCCCAAACTGATCAATTATCTGTGGGACGATCCACAGAAGGCCCTCCCCTCAACCCCTAGGACCCAAAGCCGCCCCCACAGGACACCACAGGACACCCACAGAAGGCCCACGTCCATTCTCTGATGAGTCACAACTGTTTTGGAGGCACAAGGGAGTTTAAGACCAGAGCCTTTAAAAGCCGAAATCTTTGCAAAAATGTGGATTCAGTGTCATTTTCTGTCAGGTACCCACACTGCCATGACCTCCCAGGGGCGGACTGGGGGGAAAAAGTGGCCCGGGAGTCATTGACAGACCGGCCCACTTCATGTGTGGCGTGGGGAGCCAGCCAGCCGGCAACACAAGTTTCATATATACCTTGATGAAAAAAACTGCATTTTATGTTGTTTTGGACTATAATAATATAGTAATCATTAGCCTGAACTCTTAAGTAGCCTACAGTAAAATAATTATGACAGTATAGTGATTTTACAAAGCATGTAGTGATTTTAATGGGAACAGGTCATACAACCAATTTGCCAGGCTGTTAGAACTGATTGACACTGACTGCATATACCATTCTCAAGGGGCCACATGAGAAACAGTAAATATCTTGGAGGGCCGTGCCAATAGGCTGAACTCAATTCTGTGCCCACAGCAGTGGTATGTTTTATTTTGTACTGGTGTTTTTAGTAAAGGGATGATCAAGAAAGCAATTAGTCATACTTAAAGCTTGAAATACTTCATTAACAATGAAAACATTCTCTTATAAAGTTGAGTTAATTAAATCTTAAATCAAATCTGTACCAATGGACTTTTAAAATATGAACAAAAGGTATTTATTAACTGTTAATCTTTTATGACCATATATATTTATATTGGCTAATATACTGTATATTAAATAAATGATCATCCACAACCACACATGTCAAACTCAAGGCCCTTAACTGTATCAGGTAAGATTACATTTCAAATCTATCAGAACTGACCCGCAGGTGTTTTACGTGCGTCAGTCAGGTACGTCAATTAGCTCCTCCTCCCAACTTTATTGACAAATTTGTCAGAGTCTCATTGATGTACAGCAGCGCGACGCTCTGAAGTTCATACGGGATAAAAGCTCAAGACACAAGTTTGAGAGCAGCACCAAATACTAAAATATGTTAACGGAGATTCTGACACAAAAACGCAGTAGCTCTGTACCAGTTAGCAGTGTTACTACGTCTTTATAAAAAGTTAGCAGACCAGTTAGCAGACAACGGGCTAAATCTGTCAGCCTACTGTTCCACGGTAGCACACATGGCTAACAAAAAACTTATAAATGACAGCACTGCAGATAAACACCAGTCTGTTTATGCTAACATACACACACAGTGAGAGTGACCGTTTGCCAAATAATAGCAGCATGTTTAACACGGCATTAGCATTAGCATGTAAACTTAGGACCCCACGCTAAAAAAAGTTCTGTCCGGATGATCTGTTGAGAACAAATGACAAGCTTTACATGAGCCGGTCAGAGTCAGCCAAAGGGCCGTATACGGCACCACAATTACAACAATAAGCCCATTTCAATGAAGATGGCTTTTAAAAATGGACAGCACTGTCTCTCAATCCACCAAAGCTATCTTGCATCATTAGCGCAGTGTGATTGACTGACTGACAGATGCTGCAGCATCCTGAGGAAATGGGTGGGACTGACCCACATGGACGAAATGTAGTTGGCTAGCAGCATAGGCAATGATACGTGAACGCAGGTATAGCCTATCACAACAATAGCCGTCCGACCCAGCCCCCAAAGCGTACTACAACGCGATAAACTCTTCCCCCCTTTAGTTTTCTTTTTCTCATGACCCGACCCACCGGCCCACAAGGCCACCGGCCCACCGGGGAAATCCCCGGTGTCCCCGTACGTCAGTCCGCCCCTGTGACCTCCTGATGGCAAATGGTCATAATGTTATGCCTGATTGATGTATAAACACTTCTGAAGGTTCGGAATGAGCTCACGCATTAAACTTTGTGATTTCGGACTCATTATAGGTGCAAGTTTCGCAGTCATTGTCGAGTTTCATGCTTCCTTCTTGCTGTGAAGTATTATTACAACCGTGTTGATGCTCGCCGAATCCCGAGGCCACAATTAGAATATTTCTGAAAAAAAGAAAAAGGCATCATGACAAACGCATGCAACTGCGCGTGTAAAAGAACAACACCTCCAAAATCTGTGGTGTAACAAAAATGGAATGCAAAAAATACAATTAAAATTTAAACCGCACACACAGACACACTTACACTAGACAGAGAGACAACAGGTTTTTTTTTAGACACATGCACTTGCAAAATAGATACTCTCTTAAGCAAAGTGCTGAGAGACTGACTTTATCCCCTTAAATGCCTCCTTGGTCTCCTGCACACCTGTGCGGCTGTACTCAAACCGGTGAGGTGTGTGTCTTTCTCCCTGGCGTTTGTCAGGTCTAATTAAAGAGCAAGCTGCTCACTAGAGGGGTTGATGGCACATAAGGGTGTTTAATTAATATTCGAAGGCAGCTACGCATGGCCGCGTTGCAGGATGGGCCAGTCTGCTGGAGCAACAGGGGAGGGAGTGGAAAAAGAAAAAAAAGAAAAAAGAAAAAGGATAAAGAAAGAGGGAAGTGAAAAGTGAGAGAAGTATTTTAAGTCGTTTGCCAGACAGTGGAAAGAGTGGACAGAGATTCATGCTGTGCTCAGACGCGAGTTAGAAACTGCTGTAGGTCGTAACTTCAGCCTCTCAGGGCTACTTTCTAGTAACGACTCTATATAAAGGCTGGTGAAGCCTACAGGACGCCACTCAAAGCATTCCTGAGGAACAGTTTTGAACGTGTGGTTTGTGGTCGTCGCCATCTTGGGTGAATCCTACACAAACAACAAGGGAACTGTGACGCAGCTACCCCCTTAATTATGCATAACTTTATTCCCTGTTATAAGCAAATTATAGAGACAAAGAGACAAGAAAGAGACAGAAGCAGTTTGTGCACCAGACCTTAAACATGACTATTTGTGTTTACTCAATATTGGAGCCAGCCTCCAGTGGTCATTCAGGGAACTGCAGTATTTGGTATTGCCGCTTTGACTTCATTCTTCAGCGCTAGAGGTTAGCTCTTGCGTACAGAATAAGACATTATTATCCCTACAGCAGATTATAACAGTAGATTTATATGTTAAACAGATTAAGTCCTTGATATTATTGCAAAATTAAAGATCTGCATGTAAGTTAATAAAGACATGTACATCAGCTGTTACGTATTTACTGAAAACAAATTATAATTTTGAGATTCTAGACACCCAATACATGCAGACCAATATTCACTCCACTTTAAGCTCCTTCAAAATTTGTTCACGATCAATTCCTGAAGGAAAAAATACCAAACAGTATCCTGTTACCATTTGATACATAACATCGATTTTTCTTCTAGGAATTTTGACTTAAATGTCAAAACATTTCCCCTGGTGGGAATTTCCGCCTTCAGCAAAGTGAGGAAACGACTAAAAGCATGCAGGGGAGAGAGTAAAGAGAGCAATGAAGGGAAAGGGAAAAAAGCAAGCAGGGAGGTTCAACTGCATGAAACACAGGGCAAAGAAAAAGAGAAGGGATGAAATAAAAAGAAACGAGGAGAAATTGTGTAAAAATCACTCGTGGCCGGCAGTGCAGCAGGAAAAAATGTGCTGTGTGGCAAATGAATTGTTCTGCAGGAAACATTTTCATTTCTATGGACGCAGCACAAAGATACCAGAGGGGAGCTGGAACAGTTTGCTGTTCTTCTGTGTGTATGTGAGTAGATATGCTGGCATGTGTGCACTTAAAATATTCAAAGCACACACGCTTTAAGATTTTACCAAATGCCATTATACTACAGACTGTGCTGTGAGGAATAAGACCAGGGAACGTAGCCAGAAATTCCCGCTGAACATGATTTGCAAAGCGATTGTGAATTATATAAACCCCATAATGTAAACCTCATTTTATATAGGAAAGTGGCTATATTCTACATATACCCATGTGGCACTGGCACTGAAGCAGAATGACCACACACAGCAGTTGTCTTATGCAGAACTAAGAGCAGCATGTCATCTCCAAAAGCTGTGTATATATATATTTCATTCAATTGTGCATTATCTCCAAATGTCTGCACAACATTATGTCATTTCCATTTTCCCAGCAAACTGGGCCCTTGTATTTCAACCCCACACCACCCAACCAAAGCCTCACGATTACTCAAATGCCTGTTAAATCTGTGTACTCATAACTGCTTCCCACTTTGTACATACATGTGTGAACTAGGGGTTTACCAACTAGTCGATTAGTCAATTTCAGACGCCTCTGAGAAGACAGGTGAGGATCGCAGTGGGTCATTGCAGCAAACTAGCAGCAGTCCATCAAGTGTGTGGAAAAACTTCAGTAAATATAAGCACTACTGTGACATGTGAGTGCTGAAATACAACTGAAATACTGCAATAAACACTCATCTGAAAAGGCATCCGCTAACTAGCTAGCCGGAGAGGATGAGACTGCAAATCAACGCTAATGCCAGCTACATCATCCCATCTTACAACACGCTGTGAAGTACTGGTGAGATAGATATGTTCAGTTATGTTGAGTTCTATTGGTTGACATTGTTGCTGTGGATGTAGAGAATGTTTATTTTGTCCATGATGTCAGTGAATGCACCATGCGTGAGCCAAAGTTATGGTAGAGTTAAGAGTTTGCCAGGCGAGAGCTGGTGTTAGCGTAGTCTACGGCCGACAATAGCCCATGTTCAGTCTTCAGTTACCTTGAAGTCGTCTGTCTTTCACCATATATTAGTCGACATTAAAAAATCTGAAGCCATTCAACCCCTAGTGTGAACTCAGCATTTGCCATGATTGTCTCATGCTACTTTGACTCCATCTACCATTTCTTCTCTTGTTGTTTTGTAGCTGTCAAGCCTGGTTTTGTGTTGCCGAGACTGGCTCATCAGTTGAGTGTCAAGAGAAACATCACAAAGAAAGAAAGAAGTCTCATTATGCTTCACACACTGTGGCCGGTCATGCTGATGGGCTTCATTCCCTTCCCTTTGCAGTGCTTGCGCCACAGAAACGCAAGCGAGTTAATTACATTTTCTAAAAACAAACTTGAATCAATGAAGGTCTGATGAAAATGCACAAGCGCAAAACAAGTGTTTACTGCTGCAGTACGTCTTCCTGCTTTGCCTCGTGTCTGTCTGCCTTCAGGCCTTTAACCAGTCTGCTGATGATTAAATGGTGAAATGGTCCTTGAGTTTGTTCCTGTCTGTTTTCCAGATCAATTTTTCTTTTTTTAAAAAGGGACGGAACTGTCTACAGCTCAAGAATTACAGTAGATACCTTCGAGCAGGGGATATCACCGCCAACGACAGTAGTGTTGGCGGTGATTTATGATTTGATTTAAACACGTTTACGTAGCTTATGCACTCTCCTGCAGTCATGTGAACGAAGTGCTAGTTAAAACCCGTTGTGAGTCAGAGAAGTTTAAACCTGGTGTAAAATTAAAAACCTATGTATTATTGTTGTGTGAATGGTTGTATGTCTAGATGGTGGACTGCAGAAATTAAATTGCCCTTTACGGACTAAAAAAGCTTTCAGTATTCTGATAGACTGGCAACCTGTCCAGGGTGTACCCCACTTTTCGCCTGACAGCTGGGACAGGCTCAAGGCCCCTCATGACCCTTCAAAGGACAATGAATATACACTAAATACATAGGATGGATAATGGTAAGGTGAAATGATATGGATGGGGTTGAGTTGTTGTAAAGCTGGATTGAGTACGGTATGAAAGAAGTCCTGTAGCGTTCACTGTGAGAGCGGAGCTGGATAAGTCTGTTGGAGAATGCCCCTTTTATTGTAGTAGGTGTGACAGATTGTGCATGATGAAGAGCATTTTGTCCAGTGTCCAACTCACTGCCAGTAATGGTACTGCTCACCCAACAAACCGCTGCAAGGCGCTTGCAACACCAGACTGGAAGAAGATCCCCAGGAACTTGCTGCGCACATTAAAAGACCTCGGCTTGAGTTTGCCTTGTAGAATGCTTTAAAGTCTCTTAACTCAAATTTGATTTATTTTAAAAAAGGAAACCAAGCAGTTTTGAGACCTGAGCCTAAATAATGGCAGTTATCCAGATGTCAGCTACCTGTAGAAGTTATCGTCCAAAATCTCTTGGCCGAAAGTTCAGTACTTGGCTACCATAACGACTGACCCGTCCTCTTCTGAAAGTGGACATTGCTCTTTATACTGTGTCACCTGCCTTGCATACATTCATTCATTCATTCATCTTCTGTCACCACTTGTCCTGTGAAGGGTCATGGGGGGACTGGAGCCTATCCCAGTTATCAGGCAGTGAACAGGTCGCCAGTCTGTCGCAGCACTTGCATGCAGTATCTTTGTTTTAGGAGTCGCTATCAATCAATTTGTTCTGCCTTTTATGCACGATAATATTGATAGATGGAGAATTATACTGGGAGCAGGATATCAGCCGGGTAATCAGTGCAAATATGTTGCCTGGTACATACTCTACTCTATTAAAGACTTGGACTGTGGACAACACTCAAACCCTTCAAAGTTTCTCTTGCAACAACTGTCTCTTTCTCTCCCACACACATACACATATACAAACACACACTTGGCAGCTCTGCCAGGAGGCTTTGAGTCGCTCCATCCTCCTGTATAGCTTTATTTGTTTTGTCAGGAAAGCAAATTTTTGAAAATTGACACTTGCCGTAACGAGCATCTGTTTTCGCCATCTGTGAGCTATGCAAATGAAGCCAATGAATATTCAGACAGGACTCAGTTTAGAGGGAGAAGTCCTCAGGCTTGCTTACAGTTGGTGGAGAGGATCATGTGGACCAGCGGGACACGAGGAAAAAAGAGAAGTAAATCTTTGTAGCCCCTGTTCCCCCACCGCTCCATCCTTTCTTTTGCAGTTTAAGCGGGCATATGTTAAATGAAGGCTCTGCTAATTTGGAACAATTTATGAGCCGACTGTCATGTCTGCTTTATTCATCCACTCCCAGGGACATCTGATCAACCTGTTCCACATGGAGGAAACTGGTCTTTTTCCTCCCACTGTGGCCTCTTCTCTTTACCGTCTCCTTTTTACTCTCTTACACTTACTCTATCTTCATGTGACCTCACCATCTCCCCTGCCTCTTTAGCTTCATTTTCTCTCTATTTCCTCTTGTCCGTTTTTGCTCTGAAGTTTTTTTTTAATCAATTCTTTGTTTCCACTGTTTTTATCACCTTTAATTTTCTCTCTCTCCATCTCGCTTCCTCTTACCCTTCCACTTAATTTCCATTTTCTTTCCACCTCTCTTCGCCGCCTGCCCACAGCGAGGGCATTCCATGCATAATTCAAACGCGTTGCAGGATGATAATGGGAAATTAGAGGTGAGACTGTGCGTGGCTTGTGTGTGTGTGCGCGTGTGTGTAAGATTAGTTGATTCACTCTGGCCAGGAGGCAACTGCAAGGGCCTCTTTATCCACATAAATTATGTCAATAAAGTGACACTTCTGTTTAAAGTTGCAAAGTGAAGACAAGTGACAGGCGATTTAGTAATCCCAGGACGTGGATGTAATGATTACCATGTAGTTGTTATATCAATATTATCTGAGACGGCCATTAGGGCCATCAGTCTAAGCTAGTTTGGAAATAAAAAGGCACCGGTAGATGACAGTTTCAGCCTGAGATGACTCCTTAGTGAGTTTACTTCACGGTACAGACCACAGGCTGTACAAAGATGGACGCCGGAACAGCTCTTTACAAGTGAAGCCAAAGCAAGTAGAGCTCCCCCTGGTGGCTGGCTGCAGTATAGGTCATAAGCTCCGCCTCCTCAATGTTAGCGGATGGGACTTCAGCCAAACTAAAACACTAAAATACACGTCAAATAAATTTACTTCAGGGATGGTTTCTATCAGTTTAGTTAGTTGTTTGACACTATGCAAACAGGATGTGACATCTTGATGACTGCAGGTCGCCATGCCAACTGCTCCATGAAGCGGCCCCATCTTTGTAACCGGTGGAGGGGGAGCAGAGCTTAGTATTAATTAAACGAAAACACGAGTGACTCGGGCGGGAGTATCTGGCTCCGAACTCGCAAGATGGCTCCGCCCGTATTCCCCACTTCCAGCTTGTGCCAATGCAAGGAAGTGGGGACGCATTGTCCATATTTATATACAGTCTATGGTTCAGGATCAGTGTGATCTGTCTGATTGGCTGTTTTGCTCACAAGAGAAAAACATGTAAGCTGACAACAAACTGAAGAAGAAGTGCACACAAACTGCTGATCTCATTGTTCATCTTAATCCCATCATAACATTCAAATACATTTATTTTCATTTTAACAACACAGTAATCTTCAATAGTTTTAATAAAGAGCAGCAATCTTATGAATCCTGTGATCAGTGCAGACAAATCTTCTGACATTCTTGTTTCCGTCACAAAATATTAGTTAATTTTTTCATGCAGATTTAAAATGTGTCTTCTGGATAAGAAATATTTCATCCTTGCTGTGCAGCCACTGTCAACTGATGGACTTTGCACCAGAAACAGATGCCCGCGTTTCAGCTCAAAGCCGAAGTCTTTTTCCACTAAAAAACACCAACAGCAACAACTTGCTTCGCGCTGCTTCATTTGAATGAACCTCCCTCCTGTTTGCGCGCCTCCTTACATCTGCGCATCGCACGCTCGGTGCATGGCCTCCAAAATGAAACACGGAGCTGGGAAAAGGGAGTTTCAGGGTCAGGAAATTACAATTACAGAAGCAGTCAGTTGTGGTCATTAAGCTGGTGTGAAAACACAAGGAGAAATGTGCCAGTCATGTAAGAGAAATGGAAAAACAGTTCACACCAGCCTTGACCGATGGCCAGTTCACCATCAGCGTTTTTCTAATGGTTACCCTGCAGTATTTAATATTTTTAAAAAATCAATAGTGTAGGAAATTTACAGTTAAACTACACCTAAAACAAAACAGCTGCTGTCCAAGAAGCTAAATCCAGAAAGATTATGCTTCTTCTTTACCTTCTCACAGTCCTTTTGCAGCAAAAAAGCCCAGAATGAAATTGGTGCACGAAAACCAAAATTAAAATTAATTTAATGTGTGGAAATACAGTAAACTGATGCAGTGAGTGTGAATATTTTTTTAATTTTATGTCCCATCACGCTGCAAACCTTTTCCATAACTGACACGAGGAATCTGTTTCTGTTCTGTTGTCAGTTAAAGATCCATCTCCTCTGAAGCTCTGTTGCTGAAATGTTTTAGTATTTCATTGTGCGCACAGATCACGATCCACCCTGCTCCTGCATTATTCCCGTCCCCACAGGTGACAGCAGAAAGTATCTCTATCTGTTTTTACCCTGCGAAGAAAGGACGAGTTTACTTTATTGGCTGCGTTGGAGTGCCGCAGGCAGGCTCGCGCGCACTCCTCCGGGTCTTCATCTAACTAACTTACAGTCTAAGCCGTGCAAATCCATCCAGCTGGAGGTGAACGGCAGCGCGAGCAGCTGTCAGCTGCAAACTGGCCTCCATCCTGCTGAATCCCCAAGTAACAGTGGCACTGACGGAGAGGGGCCTGTCACAGAGAGGCTGACCGAGGGGGGGGGGACATTGTTACACCGAAAGACATCTTCCCCTCTTTCCTCCGTGTGCAGCTAAAGATAGAGACGCGACAAGGATGAAAAGTGAGCAGAGTGAGAGGAGAAGTTCAGTTTTGTTCGGGGCTGACAGAGAGAGAGATGAGAAAGGCTGTAATCTGCTGAGATCTGGTGGTGAATCAGCTGATTTACACAAGGCTAACAAAAAACAACAAGTTCATGATAACAAAAAAAGAGAGAGAGACGGCTTCTCCTGATAGCCGGCCTCAAGACCTGACTCGTTGGCGTTTGGATCGAGTGACTGTTGACACCCTGTTTGGTGTGATTGCACTTCTCATGTCAGTGGTTTTAATGTTGTGGCTGATTGGTTGATACACTATATTACCAAAAGTATTCGCTCACCTGCCTTTACTCATTCTATGAACTGAAGTGCCATCCCATTCCTAACTCATAGAATTCAATATGATGTCGGTCCACCTTTTGCAGCTATTACAGCTTCAACTCTTCTGGGAAGACTGTCCACAAGGTTGAGGAGAGTGTTTATAGGAATTTTTGACCATTCTTCCAAAAGCGCATTGGTGAGGTCACACACTGATGTTGGTCGAGAAGGCCTGGCTCTCAGTCTCCGCTCTAATTCATCCCAAAGGTGTTCTATCGGGTTCAGGTCAGGACTCTGTGCAGGCCAGTCAAGTTCATCCACACCAGACTCTGTCATCCACGTCTTTATGGACCTTGCTTTGTGCACTGGTGCACAGTCATGTTGGAAGAGGAAGGGGCCCGCTCCAACCTGTTCCCACAAGGTTGGGAGCATGGAATTGTCCAAAATGTTTTGGTATCCTGAAGCATTCAATGTTCCTTTCACTGGAACTAAGGGGCCAAGCCCAGCTCCTGAAAAACAACCCCATACCATAATTCCTCCTCCACCAAATTTCACAGTTGGCACAATGCAATCTGAAATGTACCGTTCTCCTGGCAACCTCCAAACCCAGACTCGTCCATCAGATTGCCAGATGGAAAAGCGTGATTCATCACTCCAGAGAACACGTCTCCACTGCTCTAGAGGCCAGTGGCGGCGTGCTTTACACCATTGCATCCGACGCCTTGCATTGCACTTGGTGATGTGTGGCTTGGCTGCAGCTGCTCGGCCATGGAAACCCATTCCATGAAGCTCTCTGCGTACTGTACATGGGCTAATCTGAAGGTCACATGAAGTTTGTAGCTCTGTAGCAATTGACTGTGCAGAAAGTCGGCGACCTCTTTGCACTATGCGCTTCAGCATCCGCTGACCCCTCTCCGTCACTTTACGTGGCCTACCACTTCGTGGCTGAGTTGCTGTTGTTCCCAAACGCTTCCATTTTGTTATAATAGAGCTGACAGTTGACTGTGGAATATTTAGGAGCGAGGAAATTTCACGACTGGATTTGTTGCACAAGTGGCATCCTATGACAGTTCCACGCTGGAATTCACTGAGCTCCTGAGAGCAGCCCATTCTTTCACAAATGTCTTGTTTCACAGTCTGCATGCCTGAGTGCTTGAATTTATACACCTGGGGCCAGGCCAAGTGATTAGAACACCTGATTCTGATCATTTGAATGGGTGAGCGAATACTTTTGGTAATATAGTGTATTAATAAATGTTTGAAGATAAGTTTCATAGTCAAAAGGCCATAGCTGTGAGTTCAGACAAGTGTCACACACTCTTTAGCTGAAATATCTCCAGATCACAGCGGGAACTGATACTTGTCTGGAGCACACATCGCGCATGCAGATGGACTTCTCCACCCGAAGCATGAATGACGATCATTCACTGTCACCGCATGAGACAATGATTTCTGACAAGCCGCTCACGTCTATCATGTGTCTCTTTGCCGACTCGCCAGACGTCTTGTCTTCCCGACGCACCTTCCTTGACGTCTCTGCTCACCCCCCCCCCCGAGAGCCCAAAGAAAGACTGTCTCTGGGTGATGACATCACGCTGACGCATTTTAGACAGAGACATCTGTCAGGATAAAAGGTTTTGGCTTCAGGGCAGGAACACACATACACGCTTTTGTGCACAGAGGTTCAGCCCTCAGGTAACCCAAAGAGCATTACTTCCTCCTCCGCTGTCTCAAAAGCCTCGGAGTCTGTTCGCATCTGTCATACACACACACGCACACTTTTTTCCCCACATCCACTTTACGTCCTCAGGGACAGGGAGTTCCTATACGATGCTCATAACAACCCCTGGATGAGCCACTCATGCTTCCATATCTGCCTCTGTCCCATAAAGCTGTGGACAGCCCTGACAGAGAGCCGGGAGTCGCTGCGGGCCTGTTGGCTGCGCTCGTAAAGAAACCTGGCAGCAGTATCTCATCACTGCCAGAGTCACAAAGCAGCACATGCAGCCACCAGTTAAAGGCGTCTGTTTAATGCCTGCAGTACTACACTATTGCCTGCACTGCTGTCATAAACACAGACTGATTTAACAGAACAGGAGAGGCTACGGCCCAGATTTAACCCAGATTTAACCCATAGGACACTCATTGGAATACTTGGAAATTTATTTACATTTCAACCTTAGAGTGTTGTTGTAGGGCATAAGAAAACTTTTTGACTCTCACAGCCAGAAGGTTCCAGGTTTGAATCCAGCCTTTCTGTGTGGAGTTTGCATGTTCTCCCTGTGTCTGCATGGGTTCTCTCCGGGTACTCCCGCTTCCTCTCACCGTCCAAAGACATGCTGGTTAGGTTAACTGGTGATTCTAAACTGGCTGTAGGTGTGAGTGTGAATGGTTGTCTGTCCTTCTGTATCCGTGTATCTCGTATATCCATATAGTGGGAGTGAATGGGGCACCGAAACATAGCCTCCGCATTATCTGCCACGAAACTTGTTCTTTTCAATATTTTGTTGTTTACCTGTAATTTGCTACTGCTAGTTGAGTTTTTTGCAACATGGCTGAATATTTTTCTGATTCTGAGGTTGTGGACGATGACTTTACCGTTTTGAGCCGAAGTATACGAATGAGGAGCTTGTTGAAAGGAGGATGCGGAGGCAGAGAGAGGAACAGCTGGCCAAAGAACAACAAACTGCTGCACGAATAGATAACAGGTAACTCCAGACTCAACGGGGAATAGCACTAGCTTATCATGACAACATATTGGTGAAATGAACAATTTTCAATGGCAGATAATGTGTTATTTAGAGGCTGCGTTTCGGTGCCCCATTCACTCCCACTATATGGAAATATGCAGAGCTGAATAGCTTCCAAACGACTCCAAATGACACCAAAGTTATATAGGTGAGTAAACAATCGTATTTTATTCCAGAAATAAGGTTCAGGTTGTATAAAACTGGTTGTAAAGTTCCACTTTATGTGGTAAACAAATGTAAACATGTATTTTAGACCATTAGAACATAAGTGTTGATTCAGTATTCTCACATTACAGAACATTAGGCCACTTCTTCTTGCAGTACCTAATAAAGCAGTTACGTGGTGGACCTTGCAGACCAAATATGACCTGAGAATGTCGCCTTGATTTTCTGTGATGGACTCGGTGAAAACCACATGCTTCTCAACCTCACCAAGAGACACTGGGATTTAAAATGTGTCTCGTCTCATGTGTTTTTCAATATTTTACAAGTATTTTCTGGTTGCATTCACCAACTTTATCTGCAAGCATCAGGAAAAAAAAAACAAATTTGACTTCATTTTATTAATAATCAATGACAAGGCTCCCCGTGATGAGGCTGTTTGTAATGCAAGAGCACAGATTTGCTTCTCTTTTTGTCAGCCGGGAAAGAAAGCCGGCTTCATGCGCCCCATCGCTTATTAAATATCCTTCTGAAATATACACAAGGAGACAAGTGACATAAAATGATGAGCTCACACGGTGTCACTTAGGCCGCATGCTTTCATTTTGAACCCGACGTCTGCGAGAGAGAGAGATGGACACGAACCAAGATAACGTTCATTCTCTGCTGCTACAATCATTGCTATTCAAATTTACAATGATCCTTTCAGCGGCAGAGCCTTCAAAGTGCATCAACAACTGACCTTTGAGCACGCTGTGGGGACAGACGTCAAAAACGAAAAAAAAAACGAGTTCGCTCATATTTTTCCTCTCTTCCACTGTCATGATTTAAACATAAAAACCAACTCGAGAATATTCCTGCACCAGAAAAGAAGTGAATATTTATGCGTCCTTGGTCTGTCTGTTGGGGGCGGGGGGGGGGGGGGCGGTGGCGTCTCATCAAAATGTGTCAGTAATTAATCTAATAAGCTAAAACATGATATTGGACAGTGCATTAAGTTTTTGCCTCATCTTTTTTTCAAAGTGAGCGGAGCAGCAGCGAGGGGCCTGGTTATTATTATTCAAAGGGATATTATTCATCATTTTAAATCTTTAAAGCTTTTTAGATGAATATAGATGAGGGGACCCCTGTGAAACCACAGTCAAATGCTGGCAGCCCTGACAGGGATGCGGTGCACTGCAAGAAAAAAAAAGAAGAAAAATAAATAAATATCATCTTGACAACTAATTTACTGGTACTTACTGTACTTTAAAGCAATTTTAAAACCTCTGTCAAGACTGACCTGCAGAAAAGTTACTTTGCAAACTGAATCTGAAACGTGAGTTGTATTTTTGCTCCGTCTGTATTGTTGTGTTAATGTGTAACCATCATGCAATAGCGTAATAATCGAAGCAAAATGCCTGCAGTTTAGCGTTTTCTAACAATTTTATGGGAAACATGCATCATGCGTAACATAAGCAGCAATTTAGGTTGCTTTTTTTTTTTTTTCTTCTTGCAGTGTAGAGCTTCTTCTTCTCCCATTTACTGGAACAGATTGCATGTGTCATAGGTCCCACTTCATATTTTTAATGATGCAAACATCATTAGACTCGGAGGTGTTTAAATAGAAAGCTTTGCCCCCCGGCATCCAGTGAAGTTAGACAAATATCCGCAGTCAGCCCCCGAAGATATCCCTTTACTCGCTGTTTAATAATTCTCTTTTTTCCTCCCCTTTATGTGCTTAGCTTCCCTCCTACTGTTTTACTGTCTAATAGTATAATGGGGATGAGTGATGTTTCAGCGTTTCATCTTATTCATGTAAGAAGATAAAAGGATTCTTTTTTTTCCTTACATATATTTTATTACCGTCAACACGTCTCATAAAGACTTGTGGGCTTGCCCTCAAAGAATACATAGTGTCTTTCATTTTGGTGTCAGGACTTTTACATCTTCAATAAAGATGAATGCTATTGGGAGGCAGGGTTACACAACCGCACTTAGACACACCAAGCCGATGCCCATTCGTTTGCCGAGCAGCATCTGTGACCTTAGTTTTGGCGGTGGGACCAGTACGACTGGTGCTAGTCACGACTCCTGCCAGCAGCCTTTAAGCCGATTCAGCATGTTTAATTGGCAGCACAATGAGTGAGACCAAAAAAAGGCCTGCCTCTGACTGAGGGACTATCTGTCCGTCTTAGCGAAGCAGTACGCAAGAAAACAATGAGGAGTTACAAAAGTCAGTGGAGTCCAGCTTCTACTGAAGTTTGTAGCACAGCTAATAGTAGCTCTTCCGGTTTTCCCTTCTGAATGACGCATACATACTGCTGCCACCTGCTGGAATGAAATGTTCAAAAGTGAAACCAAAGCAAGTAGAGCACCCTCTAGTGGCTGGTTGTGGTATTGTTATTTTCGTTCATGAACGTAGGTACCAGCTGGTCTTTGGTTGGAGTGTAGATTGTATAAATGGGGTGGACAGCTCATCAAAAGTGAAACCAAAGCAAGTAGAGCTCCCCCTGGTGGCTGATTGTGTTATAGGTCAGAAGCTCCGCCCCCTCCTTAATTGTGGATGGGTCGTGGATGGGAAAGTTTGGCCAGCGCAAGGAAGTGGGAACGCATTGTACATATTTATATACCGTCTATGTGTTTTTTCTGGTCCAGACAGTCAATGTGAGAACTCAGCCTTCGTTGTTTTGTTGATTTCTGCTCGGTGCATCTGTGCTTTAATACTGTATATGTCCACTTTGTTATTATGGTGTGTATTGTTTGTCTGTGCGATACTGTTCTCACACCTAGCCTGGCTGTCTGGAGCTGATGTTTTCTATTTTTTAGTTTCCTGTGAGGTGGGAAGTGATTGGAGGAGACCTGATTGTGACCCCACAAGACCTCTGAACCATCATATGTTTTGATACGGCATCTGAGCATCTTATGCAGTTGCGTGTTTTTAAAAGTTTAATATTGTTCTGAAGCAGTCCAGTCAAGTAGGGGTGAGAAGACAGTTTTATTTTATTGCTGTTTTCTCCTGTTTTGGGTCCAGGGAGCTGAGTTAAGGTCTCCTGTAGTTTGTCTTTGTTTGGTAAGTAAGTCCATCCAGGCTCAAGCTCCACACTGGAATTGCCAAAATCACTCATATAATATCTTGCTTCCTGAGTTTGTTGGCAGTGCACACACTAAATAAAATAAAACGCAGACTTTAACGCCACAACAGCTGCCACCATAAACATCGTGGTCAGCAGTGGCCATAATTCTTTATCCACGTTGAATTAATTAGCCACATCTAGTCAAGGTTTAGTTCTTTGTTTTCTTCCACTTAGGCTAAAACGGGGTCAGCACTCACTTCTTGCTTAAAACTTAGATGTGATTTATAATAATATGCTCTGAAAATTTCATATTTTCATCTCAAATGAACTGACATTGAAAGTCTTTTCAAGATGATGTAGCTGAGAATTAAATCTACACTTGTGACCACCAAAATCTGAATTAGCCAAAAATGTTTTCCAGTGTTGATTCTTATCCTCCTCTCTCCGCCTCCCTCCTTTCCCACTATTTATATTTACCGTGGGACTCCAGTAGCTCCATTACAACAGGTCAAGGTCCTGTGCTGGGAAATAGAGATTAACTGTGGGCAATTAGAGAAGTGAAATTCCCCGGCAATGTTTATTATCCTGCCCTCAGTCTTGTTCAGGCTCGGCTAGTGAAATATGGATGTACATTCAATATTTAACATAGGGACATCAAAGAGGGCCTCAGTTCGGGGAAATGGGAGTAAAATGAGGCAACTTTATACAAGAGTATTCTCATGGGGACACCAAAAATCTGCCACGGTCTCAGTTTTATTCTCAAGGCTTCAAAATGTATTAATTATATATTTTTTTTAATGGGCATTTTTCCTGAAGGAATCTTTTAAGACCACAGTACTGTCAATCTGCTGTACATGTATCATACAAAGAGATGCCCAACATGCAAAATGTATCCAAGCATGGTTAGGTTTGTTTAACCAGTCGGGGATGGATGGCACAATTCTGTCACTTAAAAAAAATTAAATATGTTTCGAGAATTCGCGTTCCCTGGATGGATTGCTGCCTGGATTATGTTCAGTCAGAGTCGGTTTATGTAGGTTAAGTTACTGCTGCCATTTTGGAGAAATCTTAAGCCTAAACCTAATCCATTGTGGATCAGTTGGCAACTGCTCAGTTAGTGTTGATTAGCTGTTCCTTGGGGCAATCAGAGGACGCGCCGCCAAGGAAAGAAAGTTTCCGTAGAGGCTAGCTTGATGCTAATTCTGGCCCCATTTTGGCGAATTTTGGTTTGGCATTTAAGTGTTGTGTGCCTTAACCTGTTGTTTCTAGATCGCCTTGACAACCAGTTAGCTAGCAATCAAGACGTGTGAAATGCAACGGATATGTCACAAGCCTCCCGAGAGCGAACAAGTTCATAACACGTCTGATTTCAAAGAGGGTCTTACTGATTATTTTGCTGCTTTGAAAGTGAGAAATGTAATTTAAATAGCAATTTATGTTATTGGGCTTACAGCAGCGTATAGCTAATAAGGGCAATGGTTTGACATGTAAATAGTATCATTTCTCATTGATACTAGTAGAATCCATATAGTGGGAGTCAATGGGGCACCGAAATGCAGCCTCTAAATAACGCACTACCTGCTGAGAAAAACCTTCATTTCACCAATATTTTGTTATAATACGCTAGTGCTATTCCCTGTTGAGTCTGTAGATTTACCAACTAACCTCTGACCTGGATGATGTAATCTCTGAGCGTCACGTGCACCCCACGAATAGATAACAAGTAACTCTAGACACACTGGCGTTTCGGTGCCCCAGTCACTCCCATTATATGGATATACACAGATTTAAGTATCATCCGAACGACTTCAAATGACACCAAAGTTATACGGTTGAGTAAAAGATCATATTTTATGCCAGAAATAAGGTCCAGGTTGTAAAAAATGATAATTCCCCTTTAAAATAACCACTGTCAGATTAGTTAAAAATCTATCTGAGGCCTTAATAAGACCAAATCCTTTAATAGATGTGATTAAACGATCACTGTATAATCTGTCTCGACGAGGTGCCTTAACTACAGCAGCTGCAGAACTTAAAAGTCCTCAGGTCTGTTTCCAAAGTGCTGGAGCTAAACTTGAGCTTTTAATCATGTTTTTAGGAGTCCCAAAGATAGGCTTGGCTCAGAAGTTTCTCCTGACTCGACCCGTAATGAGCTCCTTTTAGCCATAGGTAGTTTTGTGTCCTAATATGCAGTAGATTATCAGAGGGGGGTAGTTCAGGGTGAGACCGATTTTCTCTTTCACATCGCTTAAGAGTTTTAGCTTCCGACAATTCCATGATTACAGGTCTGATGCATGTTCCCTCCTGTGCATTAACAAAGGCATAATGCTGTGTTATTCGTGAGTCATAGAAAAATTAACACCTACAAATGTGAACGAGTGCTTTTCTCCCTCTTCATTTTCAGTTTGAGTCATTCTTTTCCTTCAGTTTCCTTCCCCATCGTCCTCTGCAGTTCTTTGGCTTGTTGGAGGAGCGACGACTTGACAGCGGATGCTTAATGCTTAAAGGCGCACGATCTCCTCTCCCACTGAAAAGTATATTTTTAATCTGCTCATCCGTGCACCTTTATGTCTGCGTGTGCGCAAAGGTTTAAATCCTCTGGGTTTTAGTAAATACCCTCGTTAACCGTGGCTGATTGTTTCCTTCTTTGAGGATTTGCGACCGTGAAAACGAAACGTCGACGTTTGTGAACAGTCTTTTTTTCGTGTCAGTTTGCGTTCGCATGTTGAAGAGTGAAAAGCAGAGCTGTGACTAATGCCATTAACAGCGAGCCAGTTCTGTTCAGGTGCGCGTGAGTGAGCGCCATCACTAACATTATTAGCAAACGGCATTTACGTCAACGCTTCCTCTGTGACAAAACGTCCAACGCAAACACAATTTTATCCCTGTGAAGCCTTTTGAACTGTATTTATATGAATGGGCGACTATAAATGAACGTCTGTGAGTCAAACACGACGCCCATCCACTGCTCTCCTTTGCCTCTGTAGCTGTCCCATCACTCAGAGTCCCCAATCTCAGTCTGTGCTCTTTACAATAGTGAAACAGCCTCTTCACTGAACTGCAGTGCCTGCAGAGTCACTGCTCACCTTCTGTCGCAGGCTAAACAACCCACTACATCTCTGCTAGCACTTATATCTCAGCCAAGAAAGAAAAAAGAGAGAGCAAGAAGGAAACATGCTCTTAGTCGGCATAATAAAATCAATAATGGATCGTGTCCATGCGACCCTTCACAGGACAAGTGGTTGGTACTGTGCAGATGTTTTGGACAAAAAGCATGCATGGTTTTTAATCAATATAAATATATTTAATGGGCTGTTTTCATATATGAATATGGTCAGAGTTGTTTAACGTGATGTACATGAGTGAGCTTTGTAAATGTCTGCTGCATCCTTGGCAGTCGGTCAACAGGCTGTTATAACTTCAACCATGCTGAAATCAATCTGATTAGAGATTGCAACTTATGCCAAATAAAATGATCTAATAAGATATCATCGGATCTGGTGGAAACCTCTTCGAACAGAAGAACGTGACCGACGTGGATTTGGGGGCAGGACGGACCGATTTATTCCAACCAGAGAGAAATTACACTGATCAGCCACAACATTATAACCACTGACAGGAGAAGTAAATTGACCATTTTGTGACAATACATTGTTCTGCTGGGGACGTTTTAGGCCTGGCATACATTTCTGTGGATGTTACTTAGACATGTACCCCCCACCTAGACCAGACCAGGCACCCCCACCCCATAGCAATGACACTCCTTGATGGCAGCAGCCATCCCCAGCAGGAATGGGTTAGGAACAACTCAAAAATAAATAAATAAAATCATGAAGAACAGCACAAGGTGTTGACCTGGCCTCCAGATTCACTAGATCCCAAACTGATCAAGTATCTGTGGGATGATCCACAGATAGGCAATAACAACATTGTGTTACCAGAAGCACAAGGGAGACCTACACACTATTAGAAAGGTGGTGATAATGTGTCCATGAAAATGCAGCAACTGTTTCATTAAGAAGTTTGGGGATTTAACTTAAACTTCAAGTTTACCAGAAGCTGAAACCGTCATCTCTCCCTGGGATGTGTCTGTGAGGTGCAGTAACCGATCCAAAGTCACCAAGCTGAAATTACATCATTGCTTTGGTGCGTCAGTTCTGCTCGGACTTATTCCATCTATATGATGAGGTATTTTGTCAGTTTTCAAGCTGTGCAATCACACAACTGCTCATTCTTGAAGAGTGTGCAAAAAAATGGCAGCAGCTTGGATGCCAGCTCAGACTCTGGAAATCGCTCAGCACATTTTAAAATGTTTGATCTAAGACGGATCACTAATCCTAATATTGTTCAGACGATTCGCGCTTACATCAACGCACGACACGTATGCAAAACGAAGCGCTTGATGCACAAAACGCTCTGCAGCCCCGTGTTTTGACATTATCTCACAGCCATGCACTGTGCGCTGTGTTTTACATGTTCCTTTCTTCCCTGCCCGTCTAATACCTTCAGCTTTGTGAACTTCCTGCCCAGTGGAACAGATAATTTCTCGCCTCCGCCGCGTGGGCGCCATGCAGCGGCGCACTATCTGCACACAGGGCGCGTTAAGCTCACAGGCCCGTCCGCGGCAGGTGCCCCACGCTGCTTGCCCCGAGAAGATGGAATTACCCAGACAGCCATGGAGCGCTCCAAACGGGGGAAGAGGCAAGCCGTAATGCTGTTTACATCAACACCGCCGCTGCGCCGCAGCCGCCGCCTCAACACGCCGCAGATTAACTTAATCTCATGTCGCAACTGCAGTGGAAATGTCACTTCCAGGAAGCTTATTCTGACAGAGGATTTCTTTTAAAGAAAAAAAATGCAACCGTGACTCTTTCAAGTAGACTGTATCCAGGGGTAAAGTGAATTTCATCCAAAAATAAAATAAAAAAAAACTATGCAGATAGAGTTGCTCAGAGGGTGGGAATGCTTGGATAATCTTAGTCTTTGTGTGCGTCCCTTTGCTCTGCATTTCTGTTATTCAGCGATGATATAGACTCCTGTTTCCTCCATTTGCATTTAGATTCCTACATCCAGAATCCCAAATCTGAGCCGTGACCATCGCCTTTGCGGGGGCACCGTGTTTACGGACGGTGAATAATCTAATCTGTCTTCTTTGTATGTCGACTATTGAGCTCTTTACTACAGTCCACCTCTTCTTTTTGTGTTTTTCTTTTCCCCCATCTGCACCAGCACTCCTCCTTCTTACCTTCAGTATCTGTCCTGTCATTTCAACCATCTTATACGTTCTTTTACAATTTCTTTTTACTCTCCACCCACTTAGTTAGTCATCATCTTCCCCGACCTCTCCTCTTCCCATCTTTGGCCTCACCTTGCCGACACAACTCCGCCACTGAAACAGATGACAAACTCCTCTCTCAAGCGTCCTTCCCCACCCGTGATTTCTGCTCGCCTCCCACCAAACTCCAGGACACTGAGAGGTAGCCATTTATCACAGGCGGCGGCGGCGTTCGAGCACGTGGCCCGAAAGTGTTGAGGCGGTCATAAATCTGCAACGCGTGGGGGGGGGGCATGTTTCAGTCTGCGCGGGGGAAAGGGTCAGGAAACGTTGAGCACCGTGTTCATCATGACAGGACTGCAGTTGGCGTACGGGGCTTGGCTCAAATCCAGAGCGAATTAGCGGGGATGGGGTTTTTACCAAAAATCTGATCATCAGCATTCAAAGTAAACAGCATTTTGCTTCAGCTTTGCCCTAGAAGTGGACAGTGGAGTGATGCTTTCTATGCATGATAGAAAGACAAATGCGCGCGACTGAAAGGTAAGCTTTCGGTTTGGAGCTATTCTGAGTGATCAGCCCTTGGCATTAGTAACTGGTTTATGTAATTTTGAAAACCTCACTTGGCACCAAAGACAAATTGGATTTTAGAGAAAGGTCAGGGTTTGTGGTAAATAAGCATTTCACTGGGCCTTCGTCACTTGGTTTTACTTTGTCATGATTTAAAAAAAAACATTACCTTGATGTTGGAGACGAGAAATTAGCGGCAGCCTCCTGTTAAAGTCTGACTTTTTAAAAACAAGTTTTGCTGTTTCCATCTGCCCTGACCTGTTGCCACTTAGAGAAACGCCCAATTTTTCCTTGTTATATTCAAGATCTTCAAAAGGTTCTCTCTGGGTTCTCCAGCTTCTTCCCACCGTCCAAAGACATGACTTGTTTCTATAATGACAGCAACACAACGTACATGAAAGGACATTATAGGACACTCAACACAAGTGGTCCGCTTGGACATTTTCCCATATTAGCTGTCGCCTGCCGTGTGTACACTTCATTATGCTTCTCAGTTAACTACTCTAGCGTGAGTACTTAAGCAGAAGTGAGAGCTCTCATATTCCACTGAAGGAAGTGAAAGGGGAGGCAGCAGCTGAATGCCAAACACTGGATTAAAAATGATAAAAGTGTTAGAGGTGGGACCAGCGGTGGTGATGATGAAACCATAGAGTTAGTTGGGATGCTGGTACACTCTTTCCATCAGTTCTTGAAGCACCAAGAAGCGGTGGTGATCGGTTTAAACATAGAATAAAGGTGATTTGTTTTGTTTCTTTTCTATTTACACAGTCTGCTTCAGTTGATTATTTTGTTTTGCACGTATTTTCTGCATCTTACCAGCACCTGTATATACTGAGCACAAAAATCTAAAGCGTGCGTTTGCGGGTGCCCGTGCAGCTTCCATTCTCGCTAAGCCGCCGCACTTTTAACAACTGGCTCCGTCCTTCGGCGAGCCTACACCTGCCAGCTATTGTTGGTGCACTTGCTTGCCTTGGCTGTGCACACAGTTTAGCAGTGAGGGGCCTTCAGATGATAAGTTTGCAGAGGAAATGAGCCAATCGGCTGCCAGATACTGCTCAGTGTCACGCATTGCTTTCCTGATTGTTTGTGCTCACTGGGACTGCAGTCGGAGAGCGTGTGACTGGAATCAAAAGGCAGGGTTTTTCTGAAAGGGAAAGTTTTGCCAAAGGGAAGTTTTCACGCTTGTTGAATCGCGTGCTCTCAAAAATCACAATTTGTACGTTGACGAATAAAAACCTGTCATATCTGTGCAAGGATTGACAAATAACTGACCCGTGTCATCAATTTTACTTATGACCACCTGTGACTCATCAGAGAATGGACATTTACGGATGCAATGTTAGTCAAAGACAAGATCTGAAGTTTTTGTCTTATGCAGCCCACGTACACTGACCAGGCGTAACATTATGACCACCTTCCTAATATTGTGTAGGTCTCCCTTGTGCCTCCAAAACAGTTGTGACTCATCAGAGAATGGATATGGGTCTTCTGAGGGTGTCCTGTGGTGACTGGCAACATAATGTATTTAATGCCAAAGACACGATCTAAAGTTTTTGTTTTATGCAACCCACATACACCGACCAGGCGTAACATTATGACCACCTTCCTAATATTGTGTAGGTCTCTGTTGTGCTTTCAAAACACAAACAAATGTTCTGGCAACAGAATGTTGTTTAGGCAGGTCGGTCTTAGAGGGTGAGGGTCCTCTGTGGATCATCCCACAGATACTTGATCAGTTTGGGATCTAGTGAATTTGGAGGCCAGGTCAACACCTTGTGCATGTTTTTTTGAGTTGTTCCTAAAGCGTTTTTGCATGCGTCCTGCAGGGGACAGCCTATGCCGTCAAAGAGTGTCATTGCAGTGGGGTGGAGGTGCCTGATCCGGTCTAGATGGGTGCTACATGGGTGTCGATTGAGCCTTAGAGACCGTAACAAGTATCCACATGAATGCCAGGTCCAAAAGGTTCCCATCAGAACATGTTTGTGTATTTCTGTTCAATATCTCACCTTCTCACTTTTCACGGTGTCATTTCTGATCCCGTTCTTCTCTTACAAAATGTACAGATGCGTGAAAAGGAGGAAAAACAAAAAGCACGGATTTCAGGAACAAACAGAGAGACCTGGGTTGGCAGGGAATACGGCAGGAAGCTGCTGGCTGGGAAGTGCTATCGTAAGCAACATGGATGGATGGAAGGATATTGGGAACAATGGGGCTACGTAGGATGGGAAGAAGGAGGTAAGGGAGGAAGGGTTTGAAGAGGGAGGGAACGCGGAAAGGTCGGGAAGCTGCAAGAAAAGCAGAGAATAATAGCATGTGTGAAATGGAGCAAATGTTATTGAACACTCAGGAAGGCAGGCAGGCAGTGTGGAGGAGACAGTGGGGACAACTGTCAACACCTGGCTAGTCAGATCTGCTTGAGAGAGCCACTAAAGGGACAGAAATCCCTCTCCAGTCTGCCTCTGCCTGTCCCGTAAACACACGGAGGGATGAGACAAACACCCCGAGACACCTGGAGATGTTCAGACGTGTCTGAAACACATGTATACACACGTGTATTGTCCCTATCAGCGCAAACAACTGTGTTTGTTCCCAGATTGACGTGACTGTTGGCGCATTGTGGTGCCGTGATTGTGGTTTCGTGAACTGCGCAACAATCAGTGCACGTTCAGCTGGCATGACAGCAGCATGATTTAACCATTTCAGAGATGCGGCGTCTGTTTGCAGCTGCACGGCGGTGTGGCGGTTAGCACTGATGCCTCACAGCAAGAAAGCAGAAGGTTCTCGGTTCAAATCTATCGAATTATGAATACGCCTCCTTCAAAATGCTTCGGGTTTGTAAAGTTAGATCGTATGTGAGGGTAATTCCTGGGAGAAATCCCTGCCAGTATTCATGCAGAGAGACATATGCACTAACATCTACAAATAAGGACGCGTACACACACGCTGCATATAGTCACAGCGACTGTACAGCTGCTATGCCGTGCTTCTCTCCCTGCAGACCCAGCAGGGTCTGACAACAGCCGAGTGGAAAATCCGAGTTTCCTGGTGCTTCAACTGCCACAGAGAGCCCACACACACACACACACACATATACACACTCCTTCATCCAATACTATTCTTTTTTTCCCTCTCAGCTTCCTTCCAGCCATTTCTCTCGCTCACTTTTCTCCTCAGTTACATCTCTATGTATTCCTGACAGTCTCTCACTGGCTCCCTCTTCCCCCTTTTCCACCCTTGTCTTGTCTTCCATCCTTGTTCTTCCTCGACTACCTCATCCAAAACGCTGCTTTACAGTTCCTTCCATATCTGTGTTGCACGTGGTCAGAAAAACATGCTCCACACGTGGAGTGTGGTTTGTCAGAGGCAGTGGAATGTATCGTTGATTTTATACATGCTGCAGCGGCAAAAATGTTCTGCTAATTATGAGCACTACCGTGCTAATGTGTTGTGGACACTCCCTCTGCCTTAACACAGAAATAATGAAATAATGCATCAATTAGCAAATATTCTGTGGCTGTGTGTTTGCGTCTTTATGTGAAATCATTATGGTGGTTTAAAGAATATCATCTTCGCCTTAATGCGCGATCTTGTGCAACGAGGTGCTCAGCTCGTTTACCGTACATATACAGTGTTTATCTGGAGCAGTTACTTCACTAATGGCTTGGTTACGGTGCAATGTCGCACAGGAACACTGACTTAAAGATGTGGGAACGCAAGGTCCCGCATGTGATTTGCGTACATCCTACTTGTGTTCAGACTTTTTGTTAGCATATAGCACATTAAAAGGTGCTCATTTATGCAGTACATTTTAGTTAAATTGTAGTTTGATCTGACCAGCTGAAAAGATGCAGAAAATCCAGTTAAACAACTGTTAAAGGCACACGACTTTCTCACGCATGTGAAACGTGTATTTAGGTAAGTTTCCAGTATAAAAGTTCCATACACCCTGCACCAAGTAGAAATAAAAAGGGACATATGCATGCAGTGTATTTAACAGACATATTCTGAGATATTCTAAGCCCGGCTGTGAATGGTCTCTCTGTGTTGGCCGCGATAGACTGGTGACCTGTCCAGAGTCTCGCCTCTCGCCCGATGACAGCTGGGATAGGCTCCAGCAGACCCCGTGACCCTTCACAGGAACAAGCCTTTACAGAAGATGAATGAATGAATATTCTGAGTTGGAGCACTGATGACCTGTCCATGGTTTACCCTGCTTCTCACCCAGTCACAGCTGGGGTAGGCTCCAGGACCCCCTGCAACCCTCCAAAGGACAAGCGATTACAGAAAATGAATGATTTAACTAATGCATTCGGAGTTGCCGTGATGCAGCAACACACTAGTGGCAATGGACTACGCTAATATTTGTCGATCAATCTTATGCACTGGTTTCACCGGTTCACTTTTAAACGACCTTGGTCATCAAGAACGTCAAGGAGTACTCCAGCGACTCCTAAACAGCCGTCCCATTAAGCCATGAGGGTGAACAAGAATGCATAAAGACAGAACTTTCCTTATAGGAGTGTACACACGGTTAGCAGCAAAAAAATATGTCGTGTTGAAGAAATTCAGTGAAAGATGAAGCCAAGCAGGTGGGTACAAAGGTCAACTAATGACTTTTGAGCCGACGACCAATTGGAACATCTGATGCAATTGATTGGTATATGTGTCATGTCATTAGCCTCGTAGCATAATTGCCTAGGTCATAGTTCAACGTTTTCGGAAAACAAGAAAAAAACATAATTTTTAGCAAGCGCATTGGTATTTTATATTGATATTATAACAGTGGCCAAAAATGCTATGAGGCTAACGATGTGAAGATTCAGAGTTCCCCAAATTCACCATGCTAATAACAGGCTTGTGGAGTCATGTGAACCCAGATGAGTCAGCAGGGTCTCTGACTATATTTTCTTTGCAGACAAATAGCAGTGACAGAAGGAAGAGCTAACTCTATCCATGCGCTGCCAAGTATTGGAAGACATACAAAGGGGTTACCTAGGCAACCAGGGAGAGAGACGTCCACTAGCAGCCAAATGTCCACTACAAAGCAATGGGCATATTGCTTTCCCATTGCTTTGTAGTGGACATGTAGAGTGCTTAAGACACTTTTCCAACTGTGACAAGTTAAAATGTCTGTTGGTTACAATTCCAGATGTTGGACATCTGCTGCAATTTTGTAAATCTCTTGCAACCTGTTCTCCTCTTTGTATCATTTGTCACCTCTACATACTGCACCACTAAAGCTGCGCATGTAAAAAACGTTGTAGAGCAGCTTGTTGTCACCGTCGCATGGGATTGTTGAGTCAAACAGAGGAAGCGTGCATTTAATCCACTAGTGTTCAATAAAATAATATTTATTTATTTTTTTTTAATCAGTTACCTTTGTAGTTTCTTTTGATTTTTTTGTCGATCTGATTAAAGTACCCAAGCCGTTTTGGCGTCTGAGAGAAATGCTGTTCGCCATATAAATGTATTCTCTGACAAGTGGAATGACTCTAAACCAGGTTTCCTGTGATTTTCACAGAAGAATATATGGTTTAATAGTTCTTCTACGGCACCAAAAAAAAAGCGGAAAAGTTGGAGAAACGCCCGTTTACGTTGCCCAACAGGCTCATTAACAAACACAGATCTCTAAATGTTCAGCAGCTGTAATATATATCTCACATTTACAACGCTATTGTATATTTTTGAACAGTTGTTTTTACTTCATTAACTACATAATCAATGCTTCACGAGCTGGGGGAGCTCAAATAAATCCCACCACTGGGGTCACCTTCACATGCAGTCTGCCTTCATAATCCAGGATCACAATTGCTTGTACAAATTAAATAAAAGACACAAATTTTTCTTCCACGCACACAAACTGCAAGTGAGACAAGGGAGAAGGTGTTGATGAATTTGCAACTATTCAGTATTTTTGAGTTAATTATCTCGTACAATGGTCTCTTGTTAGCTACCTTAATCTCTCAGGTCTTTAGCTTGTTCCCGTTAATAAAATCTGGATTTTCTTTTAAACGTTGCTTTTCCTGCAGGCGCATTCGACGAGCACTGAGTTCACAAAGAGAAAAACAAATGAGTACTTTGCATCACCTACGCCGCACAGCCAGATCAAAACAGTCTGACAAGAGAGAGATAGATGGTTGAGAACAGACGCCCACGCCGGCATTATTAATGAAAACTAATCCCAGACTCTCTGAGCACATTTAATTATACACGTTCGGTCTGATTCGGCTAATTACTTTGGAAGTTTCTGGGTGCTAGAATCAAATGCGTATGTTTTTATTCGTTTTATTTATGTCGGAACAAATGTGAACTGATGAGAGAGTTTTTAATTCTAGGGATAGAATGAACTGACGTCTAATACTTAATTGAGATTCTACCAACTATGGTAAATCTCAGAGTCTTTACTATAAGCCCAGTTGTGCAATATAAGACCGGCAGTGTTGTATTTCAAAAAATGCAGGGAAAATGAATGTTTTTTTTTAAACCACCCTCTCATGTATATTATTATAAAAACAGTTGACGGTGCAAACACAACCACAGGATCCATGTGAGCCCCCGTCCCTGAGGCCCAGACACATGGCGGCTCTAATAAGCAATAACGCACTAATGCCTCCATGTTAACCCACTGTCTGGACGCATTTACAGGCTGCCACTTTGCCTGGCTGCCTCTAATATACCTGTCCTCATTAAGCTAATGCCTGGCTCTGTTCCCGCCTCTGACCTGCCTCAGGTGACTGCCTTCACAAAGCCCTGAACGTGTCAACTCCTCCCTCCCGCCGTTCATTTTCTTCACGAGCATCTGCTGGTCTCCGGTCGAAAACGACACTGAAGCCACGCGTGATGCCACCGCAGCAGCTGCCGTGTTCAAGTGGAAACTAGGAGTAGTCTCGGAGGGGGGGAGGCAGGCATGCCCTCTATTTGACATCAGCTTCTCTAGAGTGGCTTTTGAAGGCCTCCGAGGAACCGGTGCTGGTATTTCAACGATCACAAGCTCACTGTGGTGGAATACACAGAGATGTCACAGGAACTTATTTGTTTATTGCATGAGCTCCTTAACTAGCAATCAAACGAGTGAGACTTTGAGAGATGGAGCACTTTTATTCTTACTTCTGAGATGTGTTTTTAGTGCATGAAAAATGTCTGCAACATAGACTGTATATAAATATGGACAATGCGTCACCACTTCCTTGCATTGGCCAAACTGACGCCATTTTCCCGGGGATACGGGCGAAGCCATCTTGCAACTGAGCCAGACTCTGCACAGTACGGTCCGAGAGAGGAACCACTCTGAGTTGCAATATCAATGACCCTGATCACACTTCCTCCAGACCCCATCTCGCGTTTTTGTTTAATTAATACTGCGCTCTGCTCTACCTCCAACAGTTACAAGGAAATGTTGGATTATACACTGCACTTGTTTTTAAAAATTGCTTTTATAGCTCTCACTGTCGTGCGGAGTGACTGGCTTGGCGACTGGTGGTCACAGTTATGTCACATCCTGTTTCTATTGCGTCAAATAGCTAACTAAAGCAAAACTTATCCGAAAAAACACTTTAACACTCATCAACATTGTATTAACTACCTAAACCATGAAAACCTTGAAAAAAAATGTATTTGATGTGTATTTTAGTGTTTTAGTTCAGCACAAGTCCCGCCCACTAACATAGAGGGGGTGGAGCTTATGACCTATACTGCAGCCAGCCACCAGGGGGAGCTCTACTTGCTTTGGGTCACTTTGGAGGAGCAGGTCCGCCTCTTTATCTTATCAGTCTATGGTTTGCAACAAGAGCACACAGTTCACAAAAGTTTATCTCAGAGAACATAATTACAAAATCAACGCAATATCAGCTGCACTCGTAACGACCAGGAGTTGGAAAAAAAGTCTTCAGCATCAGTTTGTCAAACTTTGAAACTATAAATAAATCAACACCTATTTTATTTCCAGGCATGGCACCGATATACAGTTCATCATGGATTAGTTTTTGTTATATGTGTTGTTTTTGGCAGCTGCAATCCAGTGCAACTGGGTCGAAGGGAAAGAATGAAAAGAGTAGATTGAGACCCAGGGTGGGGACACGTCCCAGGAAGCTTCAGCTCCTTGCCCCCCCTGGTACTTGTTATGAAAGACGGAAGAGGGAGAGGGAGAGGGTTTAAGACACACCTTTACAGGTAACCGTGGGAAATAGAATGACATGGGAAGACGCAAGTGCGAGACACAGAGTGCAGAGAGGCAGGCTTAGCAACTTAAAATAAACTTAATGAAAAGCAGCAATGGGAGGGTAATCCAAAAACCAAAGGCAAGACAAGAAGCCAGGAACACAAGGAAACACACACAGAGGTAACGGCACAGGGTAAAACACAACACCACAGTTTGACAGAGGAGAGGAAAGGGAAAAGGCAGGACTATATGCAGGTGGAGGGGTTGACGAGACACAGGTGAAACTAATGAGGGAGGAACACACAAGGAGAAAGCAATCAAACAATCAAAGAGAGGAAAACACGGGAGGACGAGAAACAGCAGGGAAGAAGCTGACAAAATGAAAACAGGAGACACAAAGAAACCAAACAGGATTAGACAAAAACACAAGATCATGACAGGGGTGTACCCTGCCTCTTGCCCAGTGACAGCTGGCTCCAGCCATGACCCTCCAGAGGACAAGCAGTTACAGAAAATAGATGAATGAATGAACAAGATCATGCCACGGGGTGCATGGTTCCTGAACCTATAATGACTTCATTTGTTGCTAGATGATGATTACCATTATCAAGGCAGAAATGAACTGTGTTTCTGCATAATCATCACTTTAAGTCCGAGGGCTCAAGGTAAATGATCAGAAAAATCTAAAAGAAACCAGATAACAGTTTATTGTTTTTCTCTACGCCTTTTCAAAAGGTATACCTGCCTCATTTCAGTACAAGAGACTTACAGCACAGCAAACATGAAGTATAAGCAGTCACTGTGGCGTGTATGAACTTGATTTCAGGTGAGAGCGCTGTGTTGCTCTTGCCGTGGACATTGCTTGCGGAGCAGCTGCACAGACTTGACTAAATTCAAAAGCACCAACCGGTATTTATTGAATTTGAGTGTTTGCAAAGCCACACCAGTGTTTCTGCTTCTTCCGCCTGATCAACCCTCTGCCCTCCCGTTTGATGTTACCTCGTCGTAACAGCGAGGATGAACGTGCAGTTGGCCTATCAAGTCAGAAAGCTGCGCTGTCAAATTAAGCAGGCGCCGTTTGGGAATTTGATTCTGTCTTGGTGACGTAAGGGTCACAGCTCAGGAGAAAGGATCGAAAATGTCAAGCACAGACCCAGATTCTAGCGAGGCCGCAAACTCGTACAGCGAATGATGAACTAGAGAAATCTGGCAGATGCAGTGTAGCAAACTTGTGGTACACTGTAAATACTGGGAGAATCGGGGATAGCAGTAAAGTTTTTCACACTGAGTTTAACTTTCTTTCTCCGTTGTTGAGCATATCACATTCAATGTCACACACACAGCAGGAAATCAGGATTAGTGAAAAGTAGAATGTGGCGTAGAGGCGCATTATGTTTTTATGTTGTGTTTCAGTGTCTTCAAACTGAGATGGCAGACGTTACGACACGTGTCATGGCAAAAAGTGGCAAGTCCACTCAGGCGCCATTTTTTTTTTAAAAATACCTGACTTCTCCAGGATCATGTGAATGAATGCACACTCAAGACAAAAGCCAGATGTTACTGGCAAACCTTGACATAGTGAGCCCCTTCGCAGGGTTAGTCAGTGAGCTCCAGCCTGTCTGCGAGCTAGCCAAAACATGCTAGCTTTAGCAAGTCTCAGCTCCTGAGTAATCAGAATTACACACAATTTGATTGACCGCAGACTCCCTATAAATAACTTTTGCACATTTTGCACACAAACAAATAGATGTATTTTGACTTTCTGTCATGCAAACTAAAATTTAAACGCTTAAAGGTTCTTAGCAGGTTAGTTTGCATATGCCAAGGCAGCACGGCACAAAGTGCTCATGGGGCAAAATCACCTGCAAGGATGTAACGTGTGTACATCACATAATTCTCCATCTGCACACAAAAAAAAGCTGCAGAAGTGACCAAACAAATCTGATTACGATGCATTTGTACCAAAAAGTGACATTAAAGCCCAGTAGGAACCAGAAATGTTTTCCCAGCTGCTCATTTTTGGACAAAACCAACAATCTTCATGCTTCTTCTGGCAAATATTGTTCACTGACTACATGTGCTAACAACGCGTGCAGATAAGGTACCACTGAGATGAACTCACCACTGCTAAGATGTTAACTTACAATAAAAAGGGGGAAGAGCATGAGCCGGGCACTTCCCCTGTGGGGCTGAGGTAGAAATGAGAAAGCTGGACTAGATAATAACGGCGATGCTTGAGCCGCGCTGCTCTACGCTCAGGTCAGGGAGTAAGTAATTACACCGAGAAGGAATAATCTCATTATTAAAAAAATTATAGTCATTGCAAAACCTCTGTCAGGTCTTTTTAAAGAAACAGATAATTACTTGTTAAATACTGCAAAAGGTTATAAGGAAAGAAAAAAGATCAGTATGTGAGATTAGTGACAGTGATATAATGACAATAATAATTCAAAATTACACGGGGCTGTCTGGGCCTGGGAGCAGATTACAGAAACATTAACTTATTTCCAGAGGCAATTTATCTTGCGGCACAAGTTAGAACACATGGTGATTAAGTCTGCAGTCACATATACAATCAGTGCAATCTGGTGTGGAGCAGAAGTGAATTGCCTCAACTGAATTCTGATGTATAGTCTGATATGAAGTAATTAAGGATGCAAAGATAGATAGGATGCTCAGCCTAAGTGTGCGCGGGGGTCGTGTCAGAAAAGACGGCTGGTTCTGGTTGTACTTCATGCAAATGTGCTGCTCTGTGTCGCGGTGGTGGTGCCGTGTGTTCGGTGCATCGTGCGTCGCTTTGGTCTTTTATCAGCCGCCGCAGTGGGTCAGGTAGTGGCTCCTCATGTTTGATGCAGCGAGACCCTGGGTGACCGAGATTCCTTGAACACCCGCAGCACTGCTAGACTTTGGGGATGCTCTTTTGATTGCCCGAAACACTGCGCTGACTTCCCTGTGAATTCACAGGGAATCAGAAGTAAGTCAGAAAAACAGAAAAAAAGAACGGAAAGGAAGTCGTTTAATGTGGTTTTCATTAGTCGGATTCATTCACAGATGATGGTTAAAGGATTAAAGTGTTATGTTAATGCTGAGCCTATATTAAATGAGTCATACTTTGTCACACTGTTAGTCAGACTAACTTTTGGACCTGGCATTCATGTGGATGTTACTTAGACTTGTTGCACCCACCTAGACCAGACCAGGCACCCCCACCCCATAGCAATGACACTCCTTGATGGCCTTTGGAGATGAACCTTGCTAAATTCATATATTTTCTGTTTGTGACCCCCTTTTCAATTTTTGGCAAAGCTAAAAAAGCTAAACTATAACGTGGTGCTACAAACACCATCCACCACTCGTGTTTCAGCACTTCTAAGTACATCAGTTATAAAGCGCATTAATGCAGTTTGTAAACACGTCAGTATATCTTAATCTTAGTGGTTTTAGTGTCAGCCTTAAAAATGTGTACCGATACAATAAATAATGAATTCCCTTGATTTGTAACCGCCGTGAAGACTTGACTGTACGGATGTTAATGTTTCTCAGTAAGTTCACCACCTTGGTCCTGGCTGAAATATCTCTATTGGATGGAACCTCGTGAAATATGGTATGGATATCCCCGAGCCACACAACATGAATCCTAACGATACTCTCCATCCTTATAATTAATGCTTCTTTCCATCCTTGCTCCTCCGTCTTCTAACATTGACAGAAAAACCAATCTAGGAGAGAGAGGAAGCTCCCAGAGGAGTTTAGATTGAGGATACACGTGGGTTTCCAGTGCAGAGATTTTTACTGGACTCTGATTGTGGCTAGACCGTAGACTGTATAAAGATGGACGACAACAGCTCCTCAAAAGTGAAGCAAGTAGAGCTCCCCCTGGTGGCTGGCTGCAGTATAGGTCATAAGCTCCACCCCCTTCCATGCTAGTGGATGGGACTTGGGCAAAATTAAAACATGAAAGTACACGTCAAATATTTTTTTTCAAGCATGGCTTCTGTTGTTAGTTAAATGTCATGTTCTCTGGTAAGTTTTGTTTTAGTTATTTGACGCATAGCGCATTATTAATTTAATGAAAATGAGAGCAAGTCTGGCAAAAGTGTGGACTGATCGTCAAAAATGTGACTCCATGTAGCTCCACTCTCGGACCGTACTGTGCAGACCAGAAATGGGAGTAAGTCCCATACATGCAAGTCTCAAGTAAGTCACAAGTCTTAGCCCTCAAGTCTCAAGTAAGTCCAAGTAATCTCTATAGGAGGATCAAGTAAGTCAAGTCCAAGCAGAGCTTTAGTCAAGCAAGTCAAGTCGAGTCGCGAGTCAAGTCTTTAGTTTTTTCAATATCTTTTTTTATGTAAGATAACAAGTGAATCAGCTCAAAATGAATGAATCTAAAACAGCTTTTTATTATTTACACCACATGAAATAATCACGTTACTGTATGTGAAAAGAAACAATGTAACAGAATACACTTGGTGTCTAGAAGTGTAGTGTTGCTTGTTGCTTGTGATGAACTGGGAGATTGGTAGCTGACTTGAGTCTGTCGTAGGAGCTGCTTTTGAGCGAAGGTACTCTTCATATCTAAACATTTGGGACAGAGGGGGGAGAAAAGATACATTTTAAATTCATGTATTTGCAGCACACAGCTTGCCATTACTGACTACAAAGTAGTCATAACATCTGAAAGTAAAGTTTTAATAGAGCCTCATTGCATGCATACATATATATTTAGAAGGCAAACTAGTCAGTTTTGGTGTTTAAGCTCAGGGATGCAAATGCATTACATGGTCAAAAAAAGAGAACTAGTTCAAATTTTGTTTGTTTGCAGTTGTTTTTCTTCCCCTCTTGTCTTTATGCTATATCTAATGTCGCGCCTCAACTAGCTCTTTCTTTGACCATACGTGTTTGCATCAATGAGCTTAAACAACAAAACTGCCATAACGTCTGAAAATAAAGTTCTGGTGTTACAGCTAACTTAGTTAATCGTTAATCCATCTAGCTGTAACCTATATTACATCATGTTACTCACCTTTCTTTATGAGCTGTCCTGAAGTGTCTGATGAAATTCGACGTAGTGCTTGCAGTATCAGTAACTTTAACATTGCAGATGTTGCATGTCGCTCCTCTTTTATTTGTTGTTGTCTGATAATCTTTGAATCCAAAATATAATTTTCGGGATGGTGTTGGTCTGAGTGCTCTCCATGTCTCCAGCTGATCACGCACTTCACTCACGCAGGCACGTCCCGTTGGGTGGGGGAGGGGTTGCCAGGTTTGCTGATATGCAGCAGGTCAGGAGCACCCGCGCACATTAAAGCAACATCGATCTAATGATTTATTTGTTCATTTTTTAACATGTTTTAACAAGACAGGTTATTGTCATGTGACTTGCCAAGTCACATGACAAAAGTCAAGTCAAGTCGCAGGTCAGGAAAAGCAAGTCAAAGTCAAGTCAAGTCTTTTCTTAATGTTGATCAAGTAAGTCACAAGTCACAAATCTGGCGACTCGAGTCGGACTCGAGTCAAGTCATCGACTCGAGTCCCCCCATCTCTGTTTGGAGCCAGAGTCTGCACTGCAGACTGCACTGCAGACTCTGGCTCCAAACTCAAAAAGACTGCAACTGCCCATATCTCTTTAAAATTTGGCCAATGCAAGGGTGAGGGGACGCATTGTCCATATTTATATGTAGTCTATGTTGCAGATCATACAAACACCAAGTCAGATACACATGGGCTGTCCAACTTAAACTAAGAACCGTAATACAGTGTTGCTTAAATGTGTTTGCTCCCTTCATAAAGTCCTGAAAGTAGACGGGGAGAACCCAGTCAACCTAAAGAAACAGAAATATGTCTTTATTCAAGAAAATGAGTCACCTTGAATTGAATGATTTGACTTTAGTAAAATGGCAGAAAAGAAGAAAACGCAAAACATATCAAAAACTTGGTAAGGCAAATATAGAATATACAGTTTCATAAAAACACAGTTACCATAATTTTGATAAATAGATAAGAAATGAAGAATGACTCTGCTTGGACTTGCATCAAATGACTCAACATTACAACATCTGACGTTACACTTTAATAGATTTATTTCAAATTATTGGGGACCTAACGTTCTGCTCAGCAGAATAAAATAAATAAAAAACATTTCATTGAAAGCAGTGAAACTTAATGTTCCCTTTGACTCTGTGTCGTTTAGAGTTGTTTGTTTTTCAGCTGTATTTCTTCCCCTCAGTAAAAAGCCAAGGCCAGAAATAAAAACAAAGCAGGAGACAGCGGTTCATTAAGGCACGGAAAACCAATTGGCCACACTATCGTTTTTCCGATAGAGTTGGCTAACCACTGCTTTGGGTGATTATAGATTTATCTATCTCTGCTTCCTCTTCACCTCCTCACACATCACAGACTCTTACTAAATGTTTCCCTTTGGGAATGAATGAAGGGAAGTTGATAAACTGCGCTCATGTACACGGGACGGGGGCTTTTATCTGATCAGTGTGAACACCGGGCCACTGAGAGTCACTGGGCCGTGTCCGGCGGTTTTCACCCCATTATGTCTGTGTCAGTGTTGTTGTTTATTATGTTTCAGTTTCTATGTGGAGTCCAGGTAGTTTCAGGGGTTTTTAGATTGGCTTGGGTTCAGCTGAGATGCAGCGAGGAAAATTGATCGCATACGTAAATGCTGTAGCCTTAAACCTAAAGTACTTTTATATTAACAGATCAGTATGTGGAAGGTGGAAGGTGACAACCTCTTGAGGCTATGTGGTTGCATACGGCCTCTTTGTTTTCAGAAGTAGCAGCAAATTTTATCAGAAAGGCTAAAACTCTCACTCAATACAAGACGTGCAAGGTAAATCGCGTCCCACACATAAAGGGATTCACTCATCACTAGGGATGTCCGATAATATCGGAGGGCCAATATTATCGGCCGATATTAAGTTAATAAATATATATACACATATATAAATGTAATATCAGGAAATCTCGGAATCAGGTTTTTATAACCGATGTTTGTTCTGTAGGCATCAGCATTTCCGAGTCTGCATGAACGCAGCATGGGACGTTAACAGGCGCGTGATTGATGGCGTATAACAACAACAACACGCTAGTCTCGTAGGTTGCTAACCGTGGCTAACAAGCTAGCTCGCCCGGTGTATGAGATGTCCGTGGTTTGGAAGTATTTCCAAGTGTCACCTACTAACGACGATGCGATTTACAATGACTGCAAAGCAAAGGTGGTTATGAGAGGAGGAAACAAGGCATCGTCCTTTAATACATCAAATTTATTCACCCACCTCAAGAAGAAACATGCGTTTGTGCGCTACTTGTCTTCCTTGTTTTGATATTGTCTGTAGTGTTGTTTGAGGCAAAATTTTCTCTCTAAAAACACACAAAAAATAAATGAATGGCACTTTTTTCTGTAACTTATTTTGCACAGACAGTGTTTACATTTGAAATGTTGCATTTATGTTTGCATCCAGTGGGACATCGCAATAAAATTAGGCATAATAGGTGATATGTTATGTTGTTACCTAACAATTTTGGTGTAAAAAGACTGAATATATCGGTATCGGAAATTAAGAGTTAGACAATATCGGAATATCGGATATCGGCAGAAAAGCCAATATCGAGCATCATCACCCATTGAATTGTAGCTAACAGCTGGTCGCTATGGACTTTCCAAAATGTTTCCAAGTGAAACAAGTAGAACACACGGAGCATCCTGCTTCCACAAGAGCTTCTTCCCGACATACATCTACATACAGGACATGCAAATAAACCAAAACAACTTTGCCACAAAATGAATGAATAAGAAAGGAACCTAAATACAACAAGTGACGTATTGTACATGACAGCTGTTTTGGATTTATGCAATTTAAACAACGTTTTTTTATTAGAAAATGGAGTTTAGGCTCAGAGAAAACAGCATGTGAACAGCAAATTGGGTTGCAGTACGGTTCTAGAAGAGAAGAAAGACCTTCATTCACATACGAATATTACCGCAGACTGCTATTCTTATTATGATACTAATTCGAAACCGTGAGTAATTAAGGGTAATAACTTTCGACTCCAAATTTTAGTAAAGGCAGCTCAATAATGAAAACCTCATTTTGGGCTTTAAAGAAAAATATTCTCTTTGCATTCTAGCTTCACCAGAAATATTCGACCCTCCTTGTGCCTGCAGCGTGTTCCCTCCATTATGAAAATTACACCGCCACCCCAGTTTTCTCCTCCGCGTGCTGGCTCCTCTCTCATAATTCCTCCTGCTATATGGCTGCTGTCAAGTGATGAAATGGTTTCCTTGACCAGAGCAGGGCCTGGCAGTTGTTTTAGTGTTTGGGTTTTAGCAGAGCAATAAAGCATCGCCGGCTAACCCCGGCTGACAGAGAGCTTTATCTAATAGACCTGTCGCTCTCATGCCAAACGGCTTGGTGCATTTCAATTAAGACGTTCTTGTTCAGGAATATAAAAGACAATATTAACCACAGGGTGTGTGCAAGTCAGTGTTAATACATGCATGCACACGGACAGGGCGGAACAGTGGAGTGGTGGTTAGCGCTGATGCCTCACAGCAAGAAGGTTCTTGGTTCTCCCTGTGTCTGCATGGGTTCTCTGCAGCTACTCCAGCTTCCTCCCACCATCCAAAGACATGCTCATTAGGTAAACTGATGATTCTAAATTGGCCGTAGGTGTGAGTGTGAATGGTTGTCTGTCTATCTGTGTTAGCCCTGCAACAGACTGGCAACCTGACCAGGATGTACCCTGCCTCCCAACCAATGATGGCTGGGATAGGTTCCAGCGCCCCCGCAACACTTCACAGGACAAGCAGTTACAGAAGATGAATGAATGAATGAATGGACATGGATGCAGTTCCTTGGGGAGGAGAGATAATAAAGATAACATGTACTATAAGCATGGCTTATGGGGTAACAGCAGCAAGGCTTGCAGAAAATTCTCAGCTTTGGATATGCTGCAGAAAAAAAAGTTTCCATCTACTGATTTGGAACAATTACACAAAACACAGTGGGAGAAGTTAGACTATATTGAAGGGAAATTACTCGGTCACAGTAGCTCAATTGCACATAAAAAAAAGGATAAAACACTCTTGAAAACCACCAGTTGCTGTGGAGTGGACAGCTCGAAGCAAAGACCAAGACACAAGAATAAAGCATCAAGGACAGGACTTAACAAAATGAACCAAATGAAAACAAAACTGTTTGTGGTGCACCAAGAGGAAACAAAAAAGCACAATATACAGATTATGCACAAAGGAAATAGGCTAAGTGACGATAGCAGGTCCTAGTGTTAGCACCACAGGGATAAACGGAAAAACTGGAGATGAGCGGGTGAGTGGAAAGTCCCTTAAGTAGGGTTCAGCTTGATTGGATGACGAGAAGCAGGTGAGATGGCAGCCCAGCCCCAGAGTAACGACCAGCAACAGCTCAACTCCACACACCTGAGACAAGCCAAGCAAACACAAACCAACAGAAGACGACAAGTCACCTGCTGGTAACACTAGCAAAAATGTGCAAGTACAAATGTACAAGAAATAGAAGTAAACATATACTACATACATAGGAAGGACTGTTACCGAAAGCTGAGATGTCGTACAGTTGGATTGAGAGGTTATGAATAACGATTGAAAGCCCCAAATTCACTAAGTATGAGTTACTCAGAAATAAACAATAATTTCATATTTATAGATTTTGGAACAAGTGTCTTTCATACTTTTTTTTTAACAGTGTACCAAAGCTTTTTGTGGAGAAACTCTGTCAGACGTATTTAAAGCGTGTTCCTGTCTGCTGCATGACGCAATATGTGAAGAGGAGCTAGCAGCAAAATGACGGCAACACTCAAGTTGCAGAACTGGGGACAAGAAAAGAAAAATAAAACCTTGGGTGACATGAAGTGGGCGAGTTGAACTAATCTCGAGGTGACGCCACTGAAGCGACCTACTTCTGTCTACCTCAGTTTCTTTTTAACCAGTAATACAGCCAATTTTTCAAAGTTTTAAAGGACAAAAAAACTAAAAAAAATCAAGTTTGCAAAGTGAACATCAGTAGCCCTTTCTCTCTCTTTGCTTGCACCTCATTTTGGCTTCTTGTTCTCTCAGAGAAAGCTTTATCCCCTGCACCTTTTGTTTCATTGTGCAGCGACGGCGCACTCGTCAACGTGAAGCAAGAGAGCAGGGATGCGCCACAAAGAACAGACACTGGAGCGTCATGTGTGCTGTATGTGCACACGTGTACGTGTGTGTGGGTTTTCATTGTGACGCCAATGAGAACGGCTGATTGAGAGTCCCTTGTTTGTTTCACGCAGTCAGCCTCATTTATAATCAAAAAAGTTTTGTGCATGCCGCGTTGTTTTCAACAAGGTTACCAAGTGCCTCACAAGGTAGAAAAACCTGCAGCACGATAAATAAAAAAAACACGCAAAGTAATAAATGTGAAAAGCAGAAGAACAAGAAGAGCCTCCAATTATACCGTCAATATAATTTACTATAATACTTTAGGTGATGGACTGAATGACAACAATATGTCCAATGTGCCAGCGTGAGCAGACTCTTTGTCGAGTTGTGAGGTATTTGTTGTCGTTTGCACTCAATCCTTGAAGTCAGCGTAGGTCGCGCTGATGCATAGAGGTTTCACGTTTTCATTTTTAACAGGCTGCAACGTCGGCCTTCTAATTAAATCCCCTCAAACTTATCTTCGCTTTCACGTTCCATGAAAGGTGTAAATATGTAAATGCAAGGGCAGGCTGAACGACGGCGGGCCGCGAGATTAGAAAATTAGCACCTAAGTGACAACGTAATCTTACCTTTCAAAGACAATTAACTGCAGCGAAAGCAAACACAGAGAGATTAAAAAACAGGAAAAAAAAACAGGATTTCTAATGTGCCACCACTGACTGCAAAACAGAAGGGTGACTCTTTCCCAGGGGTGAGCCGTGCATTTTCCACCTAGGTCCTTCAATGACCTCCCACCTCATTCAAAACACCTCTTAATATTATCGTTAAGACGCCACTGCTATAGATACCATCAAAATCACGCGTCCAACTCCAAGCAATAAGACTCAGGCCTCGTCCACATGTACGAAAACGATCTTTTCCCCCTCCGTTTTCCCTGGCATCGTTTCAAGAATATCCGTCTCAACACGACTCAAAACTCTACTTCATACTCCAGGCCTATAGGTGGCGCTGTTTTGGTTTCAGAAATTCACCAAAAACGCAGAGGAAGAGGCGGAGCATGCGCATTAAGCTTGAGCGCTGTTTACAAATCGGCTTTAGAAGAAACCAAACTCAAGGAGAAATGACATTTAGCCCTAGTAACCATAATAGGCTCAATATCTTCTCCAGCAGGAACACGAGCATGTAGTCCACCATTGTTGTTGATGTTGTTATGAGACGTTTCATGGACTATAAGAGGTGGAAGGCTGCTCAAGGGGTGTGGCCATGGTGGCGATGACATCATCGTTTATCAAAATCTCCGGTTTCCCCTGTCCACACGGATCCACAAGAAGTGCGTTTACGAATTTTTCCACCCTGGGACCCGGTTTCAAAAACGTGCGTTTTAGGGCTATGCGTTTACGTGATTCGTCTGGACGATCGGCCAAAACGATGCAAAACATCTGCGTTTACAAAATGTGTTTTCGTGTGGATGGCCCCCTTAGAACAGTTCAAAAAGTCTTCTCTCACTCAACACTTTGCTGCAGCCGTGCACCAGCACTACAGACGTCAAATCCAGCAGAAGCACCAATGTCAACCCAATAAATTGGCAAAAATATACACAAAAGATGTAAATGTAATTCATTTTACTCACCAGAACTTAAGATACAATTTAGAGTTCTCCTTGGAGCCTGCCAGCCCAAAGTAGCACTCATAGTTGCTGTCCTGAACGTTTCCCTGGCGGGGTTAGGCTAGCTAGCTCCAGGACCAGGATTCTTTCCTCACAACATCCATCTTTTCCTTTCTAAGAAGTGGTACGTGTCTAAGTAACATGCACACGAAAAAGTTTCATTGAAGCGTCAGTGTTACTTCACCTGTCAGTGGTTTTAATGTTGTGGCTTATTGTGTATGTCCACTAGTGCTTTGGCTACATGCAGATATAATAAGTCCATGTAAGAGAGCATGCTCCGTTCTATCTTATTGTTGTACAGTACAAACCATCTATCATTCCAATAGCAGCGGTTTGTCTGTTTGACTGTGTGTGATGTCTGTTGCCCCATCTGTCTGTGATGGATGATGGGGCGTTGTGGAGTTTGATGGCTGCTGGCAAAGAAAAGAGCCCCCTAAATGCTTGAGGCATGTGTTTGGATGAGTCTGTGGCTGAATGTGCTGTGGATGAGAGGGGTTTTCATCCGTGATGGTTTTTGAGTTGCTGTCACTGCCTCCACACTGTCCAGTTCCATGCCCACCACAGAGTTTGCAAAAAACAAACAAAAAAAAACAATAACAAGGCAATCTGACTTGACAATGACAATGATGTCGGTATACAACAAACATAAACTGAGAGATTTTGTGCAAACCAAGAGATCACTCAGTTTTCAAACCCACTGGACACATAAAGAAGGCTTTTTTTTTTTTTTTTTTGTTTATTGTTTATTTCGAACATGTGATGGTAATATAACAAAGTAATTGAAAAAAAAACAAATCCAATAAGAATAGTCAAAACAACAATAATAATGTGAACCCAACATGTCCGAAAAGGAGTAGGATGAAGCATGTGCTTATCGAACCTACCCCTTTTCCACTACTCAATTAACAATATTTTCTCTCCATCTATTTGTATATATATATTTACATAAAAAAGAAAAGAATTAGAGAAAAATAAATAAATAAATAAATTGTGATTAAATAAACAAATACATAAATCATTTATGAAAACACTGATTATAATAGCCCTTCTTCCTCCCTGTACCTCGTGAAAACCATGTTTTTGTACCGCTTTTTAAACTGGATCATGCTTGGACATTGCTTGAGCTCTACACACAGTCTGTTCCACAGCCTCACTCCACAAACTGAAGGACAAAAACTTTTTAATGTTGTACGTGCTCGCTGATGTTTTAAATTGTGCTCCCCCCTCAGACTATAACCTCCCACTCTGTGAAAAAACAATTTTTGAATGTTTCCAGGAAGTAGGTTGTTTATTGCTTTGTACATGATTTGTGCTGTTTGGAGTTGAACCAGGTCAGTGAATTTTAATGTTTTTGATTTTAAGAATAGTGAATTTGTGTGGTCTCTATAACCAGCGTTATGGATTATTCTTATAGCTCTTTTCTGCAGTATGGATAGAGATTGTGTTGTACATTTGTAAGTATTGCCCCAAACCTCTGCGCAGTATTGTAAATAAGGTAAAATCAATGAACAGTAGAGAATGTGGAGTGATTTGTGGTCCAGAATGTGTTTTGCTTTGCTCAGGACTGAAATGCTTCTCGACAGTTTGCTTTGTACATGTTTTATGTGAGATTTCCAGTTTATTTTGTCATCAATAGTTACTCCAAGAAACTTGTTTTCATGTACCCTTTCAACATCCACCCCATCTACACAGTTCAGTGTGTATTTACCATAGTTACATTTTTATAAATAAATAAATAATCCACACTCATTACAGCTATGTTGAACTGAAAATTTGGTCTAAGCTAATGCGGGCAAATTACACAAAATTATAGGATATTTTGCTAATTTCTAAGACCAACATATCAACTCTTCCATGGAACTTTCCTCAGCAAGGACTCCACCTACAACTCCTCTCTCTCTCTCTCTCTCTCTCTCTCTCTCTGTCAAAAGGAAAACTGTGATCTATGCTATAAAAGCCCGCAGGCAGGAGTCTTTTATAGTCAGAGGATAACAGGATGAGAATGTTTCCTCCGAACTCGAGAAATGCTGTGGAGAGCAAGCTACGCACATACAGGAGGGCCAATTAATGCAAAGGAGACATACCTAAAAATACACACTTAGACTTGCACTGAACAGGCTGCTTATCAGAGGCTGGAGGAAGAAGATCAAAGCGGCAACCGGAGAGCATGGAGAGAGGGAGAGAGAGAGAGAGAGAGTCTATGAGATTGAGACATACTATGTATGATGCAAAGGAGAGAGACAAAGGAGGATGAAGTATCCAGGAGAGTCAAAATAATGAGACTGATAGGGAAAAGAGAAGAGAAAGAGACTGGGAGGCGAAATGAGAGAAAAGAAACCGCCTGAAAGGAAGCCACACAGTCAAATATTGAACAGAAATAGTGTTTGGATCAGGTTTTGATGGGTAGAAAAACTGCCTTGAGCGGATAAAAGACACAGATTAAAAGTATAAACAAAGGATGCGTACTGATAACATTTTGGGAATGCAGAGAGAGAAAAAAGAGGGACAATGGGAAGAAGAACTGTGACAAGAATCCGAAAGGGGACTTATAAGAGTGAGATTGAAAGATCGAATGTGAAGAGAGAAAAATTGAGACATCAGCGCTTTAACCTGCAGGTTTGGGTTCATTGCTGGAAGCGATGGGTGCACTTGAAATGTTTGTTTTGAAGATCAAAATATAAATAAAAATATTTTCTTCTGGCACATCCAACAGTTCCAGGGGATGGGCTCCAGAAGAAATGTGATTTATTTTCTTTTAATAGGCGACTAGTTTCAAACGGTTAGTTCCACTAACAAAGACCATAATTGTTTTAGTAGGCAGGTCCTGAGAGAATGGGATGGAGGGATGAGAAGGGTCGAAGGGAGTGGAATGAAAAGTTGATCGAGGGGATAGGATGAAAATGGATGAAAGGTGTCAAGGGGATGGGATGAAAAGGGATGAAAGGGGTTGAAGGGACGGGATGAAAAGGGTTGAAAGGGGTCGGAGGGTGAGATGAAAAGAGTTGAAAGGGGTCAGGGGATGGGATGAAAATGGATGAAAGGGGTTGAGGTTATGGGATGAAAAGGGATGAAAATGGTTGAGGGGATGGGATAAAAAGGGATGAAAGGGGTCGAAGGGATGGGATGAAAAGGGTTGAAAGGGGTGGAAGGGACAGGATGAAAAGAGTTGAAAGAGGTCAGGGGATGGGATGAAAATGGATGAAAGGGGTTGAGGTTATGGGATGAAAAGGGATGAAAATGGTTGAGGGGATGGGATAAAAAGGGATGAAAGGGGTCGAAGGGATGGGATGAAAAGGGATGAAAGGGGTGGAAGGGACAGGATGAAAAGGGTTGAAAGGAGTCGGAGGATGGGATGAAAATGGTTAAGGGGAGGGGATGAAAAGGAATAAAAAGGGTTGAAGGGATGGGATGAAAAGGGTTGAAAGGGGTCGGAGGATGGGATGAAAATGGATGAAAGGGGTCGAGGGGATGGGAATGAAAAGGGATGAAAATAGTTGATTTCTTTGCAGTTGTCATGATTGCGTAACTTTACGCTCCATGGATTGGTTTGTACATTTCATATCCATTCACATTTCATATTATCTTCAGTGTTTCTTCTATTTCCTACTTTTTTTTTTTTTGCTTCTGACAAGTCATTTATTACTTTCTTGCTTTGAGCTGAAAGTACCCAGAAAAAAACTGACATGCAGTGACAGTTGCTATATAAACCGCTGCATAAATTCAACCTCTCTTTTCTTATAAAGCAAAATTGCTGATGCTTCTATGTCTGATCCTCATCGTACACTTCCTAGTTCTATATTCTACCCCAGAATTATAACTACAGTTCTGGGCGACTCAGGCTGCAACAACTGTGACCGATTCATCGTCCATGCGTCTCTGTATCCGAATAAGTGTAGAAAATCACCTCCCTTCTGCCTTGGTCATAGATAGATAGATTCTTTATTGTCCTTTAATGGTTGCTGCAGTCTGTACTGTGCTTCACATCAATACAAATATACAAGGGACAACTAACCAGATATTTAGTTTAGTTTTAGCTTAAAGGCAGAGGAGACATAACTCCTGCCATAGAGTACCGATTTCCAGGCCAAGGATCTGTACCTGCGACCAGTTGGGAGCAGTGTGAAGAAGATGGCGTGCCTGCAGTCATACACACCACCAACGTCTTTTCTGTTTTGTGTGTTGCAGTGACTTCGGTAAATGTAACTGTTGTTCAACTGTTCTCAACCACAACTCCAACATAATCCGCTCACTTCCAAATGCTAAGTTTGAAGTTTGAAGACAGACTGAAAAGTAGTGCTTAGGCGGCGTAATTTAGAATTACGTAGATACACTCACAAAGGCGTAGCAATGACAAAGCCTCTGCACACGTGACTGAAATAACTTTTCTCAATAACAGAGAAAAGACTACAACAATGTTGTCCATACATAGCCACCAAAGTACAGTCATAAGAGGAACATATTCCAGAATTCACATTATGAACAATGCATTTATGCATACTGCACAAAACAGCCAATTTTTTTCTCCTTCCCTTCCTTCCCATAATACGGTGTTGTACGTGACAGATTTAAGACAATTAAGATGCAAATACAAAGAAGATTGACACAGGGTCAATGGAAGGAGATAAATGAGGAGACTTACCCTACTTCCCAGCTCTCACTTGTACTTTCTTGATTAGTTTCTTGACCTCCTCTCCTCCTGTCTTGGTCCCTCCGACCTGAGATGCAAGCAGAGGAGGCGGGGAAGCGACGCCAGGAGAGAGAAGTTGAGCCATCAGCCATTTAACTATATAAGACATCCTTGAATCCTAGCTGTCTTTTTAATGCATGACGTGTGGCCCAGCTGCATCGTCTGTCCATTGTTCTGTTATAGCCTGCCAGTGTATATTATGATCTCTGTCAGATGAGCATAGCAGTGTCCATGACAGCTTATATATTTGCTTTTAATTCAGTTCACAGCGTGCCATAATATTCCAGCTGTGCATCATGCCTCTTGTAGACTTCCGCAAAGGACACACCTGCGCGTCCTCTCTCACAGATCCTGTGGTAAGCCTCCACTCTCCTCTAGATGCATCTCAGGAATTGAGACATCATTCAAGACGGTGCACTGAGATCAATTTCCAGGTCACAAAGGAGGCGAGGAGGTGCAAAACAGCACAATGAGAAGAGTCCAGTCTGAGCACACAAGTCAGCTTTTACAGCCGGAGGATCCAGGTGAACTGCATTAGCTGATGACCCCTACCATACAGCCAATTACCTTCCAAGGTTGGTCTGTACAGCCTCCAGGAAAGTGATAGGATGTTGCATATGTGCTGCACAGTGTGTGTTGTTTTTTTTTTTTTTTTCTAATTATTATTACATTTGAAATGCTCTTTTCTGTGTCTGCCTCTCTCCACCCCCCTTGGCCGTTCCTTTGACACTGCTGAGTTTCTCTCCTCTAGAACCATAAAGATGGTATTTTCATCTGAGCAGAGCGATAACACAAGAGGCTCCACTCTTGATTATTGCCAGCTGAACAGACAATAACGAACAAGAATGGTTTAAGCTTTGTCAACACAGAGACACAAGACACTGAGAGATTAAACAGAGAGGGGGAAACATAAAGCTTGCACTGTAGATATAATGCACCATTCTTAAGAGACCTTGCTATGACAGGAAGAGCAGGAAATTAAGTATAGTATAACTTGAAAAGTAATGCGTGATCTTTACGGGTTCAGAGAGGTTGAGAAGAAGAAAAGAGTCGTTCATTTATTTTCTGTACTGAGAACATCAGTTCACAGAGCTGCCGGCTTCCAAATATCTGAAGACCTGAATGAACCCCTATCTGTCCAACAAACACTTTTTGTGCCTTTACAAAGCCTATGTAAGAGGACGCAACCTATCTTGGATTTAAAGTTGCTATCCTGTCATTTTGAGATATGATGTGGAGATATGTGCAACCTTGAATTTCTCAGTTTTTCAAAGAAAATCCAAACTCGCCAACAAAAACAGCTGTTTGGCATTAAATCCGCAGTTTTGTAACCATAGACTGTAAGAAAACCATAGACTGTAAGCCACGACAGCTTCTCAAAAGTGAAGCCAAAGCATATGAATAAAATAATAAAAAATAAAATGCAGTGTATAAAGTCAAAATTTCTTTGTATCTGCTGGAAGTAGAGCAGAGCACAGTATTAATTAAATGTAAATGCCAGGGAGACTAGTGGAAGTGTGGGCGGGTCACTGATCCACTCTCGGACAGTACTGATTAAACCCCTAACTCACAACCTCAAAGATTCTAGCAGTGTACCCAATAAGAGGAAGTGGAGATGCATCATCCTTTTTATTTTTTTGCTGCAGTCTGTGGTTATAACACTGGATATTCCAGGAAAAAAAATCCAGCATCACCTTCAGTAATAAGAGCAACTTCAATATGAGACACTTTTCAGACAGGTGTGGCTGAAATGCATCAGGGCATAATTACTATAAGTGTTGATAGAGTCTGGATCCTTCAACACTGCTTCCCCTCTTCATACACCTTGGAGGGAGGTGAATTGGAGCCAACCCTCTCTATGCAAATTCAAAAAGAGTATTTTTAATAGTATGAGTAGTAAGGATATTATCGGGTTCCTACCTTTAGACGGTTTTAAGAGTATCAGCGGAAGCAAATAATGAGAAAGATCATAGAGATTTGATTTTATCATTACATTATTTGCAGTACTTTGTGAGACAAAACTACTTTACACACACACAAATTTGAAATGAATTCCCACTGACATAGTGCATTCCCTTACCCCTTATCATCTGGAGTAAGTCTTAACAGGTTTTAATCATAGACTGCATAAACATGGAAGGCAGAACTGGTCCTAAAAAGTGAAGCCAAAGCAAGTAGAGCTCCCCCTGGTGGCTGGCTGCAGTATAGGTCACAAGCTCCGCCTCCTCCATGTTAGTGAATGGGACTTGGACCAAATGGAAACACTAAAATACATGTCAAATAATTGTTTTTCAAGGATGGTTTTAGTCATTTTAGGTAGTTAATGTGATGTTGATGCATGTTCAAGTGTCAATTTTCTGGATAGGTTTCATTTTAGTTTTATTTGACGCTACAGAAACAGGATGTGACATAATGGCGACCACCAGATGTCGTGCCAACTGCTTATTGAATGAGCGGCCAGCGCAAGTCCATAACTATACAGTCTATGGCTTTAACCCTCTGTGTTGTGGGGCCCAGAAAAAAATGTCTCCATAACGTAGTTTTCTGTGTGTGGTCCCCACAACGTACCAAAAACAAGAACATACACTAAGAGGGGTGAAGGGGGACAGAGAACTAGACACTTATAGGGTCACTTGTGGGACATTTTTAGTAAATAATCAGGAGACATACATTCGCACGTCTTGTTCTCCTTGTACCTTCTCACCCCGCACACACAAACACACACACAGATATCCTGTGTATTACTGGGCTACTGCTGACCGCTTAAATGGGATCAGCTGGGGGTCAAGGGCGTCCTGATGTGAGCTGATGAGGGCAGATACTAATTTACTCTCCTTCCCTAAAAATAATTTCCCAGAGTCCCAATAAAAAGTCTTCCTGTTGTACCATAAAAGTTATTTCAAATATAACATTAGGAGCTGCAGTGACAGCACAATATCTCGTACAAGACGGGCTACAATAAACTCTTTTATGGGTGTCCAGTTATTAAGCTGACTTAATTGTATTGTTTCATAACTCTGGCGTTTGCTGGATACCTTTTCAGCTTCCATAGCCCCGTAAAAAAAAAAGGTATCCTACATGCCAGATACTCATCCACACAGTACATGGTGAGCAGAGGGGTTGCTATTACAATGCAAAGCTACAGAAGTGTTAGTGTTTCCCTTGACCTCGGCCCGACCACATGATCTGATCACAACAGCATGTGCTTTGATAAGCTCTGGCCTTAACCCAACAGCTTTATCTGCTACACCTCCGGGTCTCCCGCCGCTCGATATATTGGCGCCTCTGCGAAAAAAAAAAACGGATACCTGCTGGAACGGGGTTATGAAAAGAGGGCCGACGTAATCCGGCCAATGCTGAAAATACAGAAATGATTACAGAGGAGCCAGGTGGGTCAATATCCGTCAGAATTGTCCTTGATGGATAGCTTCACATGAGCAATTTGATTGGTCGGAGACGTATTCCAGCTGTGTGAATTATTCCCTTAAAGCTACTGATGCTTTAGTTTGCTTTGATTGCTTTTTTTTATATATACTAACCTTGGGAAGACGTAAGTGAGCACTTCTAGACAGTAAATCTGCTGCTGTTTAAGCAATTGCAGAGGTTGAGTTGATTGGTTACGCTCCTGTGTGCCTGCGCTTTGCATTTTCCTCCATTAATGTCACAATGAAGAAACGATTCGTAGATTGCTATAATTAATTGAAGCTAAACACGAGGTTTTGTCACGCCTGTTGATATGAGATTATGTGCAACTGAACATATTAGATATATAATTATCCCTTTGACTTTGAATAATTAGCCTTTTCTTTGATTTGCACCAGTAAACCACAATGGCAGTCACAATATGCATCATATAGACAGCGTTCGGAAAGTGAGAATTTTTTCTGTATAATTCGTGATGATGTGAGAAGGATTAAAAGGCCCCGTCCACACGTACCAAAACGATCTTTTCCCCCCTCTGTTTTTCCCTGGCATTGTTTCTCAACACAACTCAAAACGCTGCTTCATATTTCAGGCCTATAGGTGGCGCTGTTTCCGTTTCAGAAATTCACCAAAAACGAGAGGAAGAGGCGGAGCATGCACATAAAGCTTGAGCACTTGTGGCGATGACATCATCAAAACGCACATATCGCGTTTTTCGCCGCTTTCACCGCGAAAACTCAAGAGCTGCGTTTGCGAATTTTTTCACCCTGGGACCAGGTTTCAGAAAAGTGCGATTTAAGGCAATGCGTTTACAGGATTCATGTGGTAGATCGGCCAAAACGATGCAAAACTTCTGCATTTAAACCAAAAGGACGGGGCCTTATTAATTTATTGTCGTTGACTGACTGACAAGTGTCTTACAGAATTACATTTGAGCAGTTCTAGCGATTTGTTTTATATAAATACTGTATATATATATATATAGTTAGGCAGGATCCTGAAAGCAAGTTCATTCCTAAAGAAGATAAAAAAAAAACAAACAAAAAAACAAGATGATCAAGTAAGTTTTGCCCTCAATATTCTCAGGAACCTCAGCTTGAAGAAATTTCATATGAAACGTTAGAGAATCCGTCTCGAAAGCCACTGGATGAGCCATTGTCAAGATTTTCACCGCTCACTGATTGTGAGATTTTCTGGTCGGTTGGATTTCATTTGCCGCCGTCTCTCGGATAGATTCGCTCCAACATAACGTTGTACAAATATCCACAAAGCCTGCTTATCTTATCTGCTGATGACACGCACCCAGCAGCCATCACGTCCCTTCGCTGTTGTTCTTTTGGTTTTTATCTACGAGTTTTTGCATTTCAGGCACTTGACTCACGCAGCGAGGCTTGTGTTGACTAAAATATGCATGAGCTCAGTGTCACGAAGAAGGACGTTTTGATGGGACGCACCTTTTGAGGGCCACAGAAGCAGCAGTGCAGTTTTTAAAATTTTTATATGTAAACTGATAGATGCGAGCCTGCTTTGTTGCATTGCCTAACCAAGAATTGATGCAAGGAAGTTTGCAGGTTTGAGGGACACAGATCGAGGGATGAGGAGGGTCGAATTCAGAGGTGGTAGATGGTCTTCAAACCCAGGAACAAGGCCTGACACCTTTGAGCGAAGAGGAAGCAAAGATGAAAGCGTGATAAGGAGGGTTGAGAAGTGAGATGAACACTCAGAGGAAGTTGGAGTTGCTCCAGAATTTAGGTTGCAACAATATCATTACACGTGCAAAAGAAAAATCACTTGTTCAATGACAGGAGTTCAGTTTCTGCACAATAAGACGGTAAACTTTTTAGATAAGCACGGGAAGCAGAGCGACACGAGGCATGCTCAGTAGGTATCAAGTATCTTGTTTTGTGATGAAACATCTCCAGAGCTTCAGCAGCATGTTGCTTTAATGTCTTCAGCCTAACATTAGAACCGCCTTGAGAAACTGTGCAGCGACTAAACAACTGCTAGCTGGGATTTAAAGCCGTTTGTGGGCTTTAATTTAATCGATGCACAACTCTTAAATACTGCTCCTATGTTCCTTTGTGCTGTGCTGCAGCTTAAACTACTGCTGGAGTATTTAAGAGGGTTTGTGGTACCTGAAGTAATTCTGCTAGTCATTATTCAGAGCTGGACGCCCGAGATATTCGTCCGTTTTTCCCTCAGCTTTTACTGGATCCCATCACTCTCTGCTGTTTATTAACTTTCACAGACAGAATAAACCATTATACTCTTTGCTGTCCTGAAAATACTCCTCAGCACTGCATTACGGATGACGCTCAGCTCGTCTCCCTTCCCTTTGGTGTGTCCGGGCAATCACGGTGCAGATGGTTCCCGCCATGCATCGTTAGAAAAAGTATCCCAGTGTCGGAAGCTTCCCCGGCTCAAATTCTCGCTCCTCTTATATTTATATTTGCTCGTGTCACAGTAATTTTATTTGCTCGGGCAACGTTTTGATCTGCAGTCAAGTTACAGACATTTACGGATGCTTGCTCGCCTCGTTTCTTACAGTGTGAAGGGAGGGCATCGCTCAAGCTGGTGATTTGTGTGCGAATGCTGCCTCCCTGTGGTAAAAATTCCTTTCATGCAGTTGATTAAGAGTGCCATTTAACAGCAATTTATTCATGTCAAATTAAAAGATTATTGCGCTTCGATCTTGTTGCACGACGTTTAATTTGTGAATAATGTTTGAAAACTGCCTCTCAGGTTGAAAATCATTTTTTTCCTGCAGAAAATTCAAGACGTATACATGTATCTATTATAAAATCCCAACCTTTTATCAGTTTTTAGCGGAAAATCTTCATTTATCACTTGCTTGGTCTAATAAAGTATTTATCCAAGACACTGCAAAGAGAACACTTACATAATTTGTGCTTTAATAACAAAAAAAAAAGATTGTACAGTTTGATTGCAAGAGCAGTGTCGATCCATCACATTTACGCAGGGCATCTTCTCCCCTCATATTGCAGCTAGCGTTGACTGAAACGGGACAGTGCAAATCCTTCTACTCACTGTGTACTCTTTATACAGGCAAGACAACTTGAACAGAACTTGCAGAAGGCGAAGAGATAACAAATTACAGTTCAACCGAAGGCATGAGATGGCAACAGAAAGAAAAACGACGTGTGGCAGTGATGAAACGGGGAAGGAATGAGCAAAAACGAAATTGGTTTTTTAACACGCAGACGGTGCAAAACGTCTGATGAACGGAGACAATAGTCCTGACGTGGGGTACGACTGAAATTAAAAGCTTTACGTGAGAACGAGGGAACGCCACACTGAAGATGATAAGAGACTTCACCGAAGTCATAAAACAAATAGGGCCAGCTGCACGACTTCTGCATAGCAAAATCTGAGCAGTAGAAGAAAGAGGTACGTTATTAAGACAAGTTAAATATAAAGTGATGAAGAAAAAAATACTACAAAAAAATAAAGAAAAGTGTCCGGCGTCGAAAAGCTGCATCCGTACATTGAGTTACTACATTCTTACAACAGCGTCCGTCTTAATTTAAATGGCTCTATCGACGTAACGGTACCCCCAACACATTCCTTGACTTAATGCTCAACGTGGATAGTAATTTGAAATGAAAAGTAAACTCGAAAAGTCTCTACTCTGCATTTTCTGTAAAAGTGTCATCAAAACCATATGTGATGGTAAAACAGTTGAATCTGTTAGATTCAGAAATAATAATCATCTTAAACTGGCTTTTCATTTGTGACAAACATAAAATAACCACTTGTTTGCATACTTCTGACTTTACAATCTTAAAAGTATGTACGGTCCAAATAACTGCTTTGAAAAGCAGCAACTCCACTGGGGTAAATGATCACCTCTTACAGTTAAACTATAAACCTTTACATTACATTAAAGTCTATTAATTTGAGTTGAAAAATATTCAGCCAGAATGCAAGAAGGAAAAGAAAAGCATATGTAGTGGGGTGAAACCCTCCCAAAACAAAACAAATATATATATCCCCTAGTAAATCAAAAAATCCCAAGAGGCTATTCATTTAGCAAAACAGCTAGTAACATAGAACAAATAAAAGATAAAGAGAATTGATCTCAGACAACGAAATAGTCTATCTGAAAGACGCCACGCCGCCTGTTCTCCGACGGGCCTGTAAAGCAAGAGAAAGCATCGATCAAGCTCCACAACAAAGCACAGCAGCTCAACACCGAGTGGGGCAGGCAGGAAGTCCGACGAGCTGTGTTTAAATGTCTGGACGCGTCGTTTCCGCCTCCCTCATCAAAAAATATAGTCTCGGGTCATCTTTAGGGACGGCATGGCCTCGGCCACGTTCTGGTCCAGGCGGCGGTACTCCACGGTGTTGCGGGAGCACAGGCCTTCCTTCCAGCGCCGGCTCTGCACCAGGAGGAAGATCTGAAAAGAGGAGGGGTAAAGGTCAGGCAAGCAGAAAACCTAAGAGGAGTGCATAATGGCAGCAAATTTCCACAGAGGACTAGAATATAAAACCAAGAAATAACGCGAGTACGTCTACAGATACATGATCGTAATATAACAACACAAATCTTTCATTGTTCTGCCTCAAACAAAATCATTTTAAAAAAGGGCTGTTTTATTATTCTACTTATCCTTTTATCAGTCAAACTGTTGTTTAGTGTAATAATGCGTCAAAGTGATTTGGAAAGTGTGCAAACACTTAATTTAACACAGTTTATATCAATTAAAAACAATAATAACAAAGCAAACCGGCAAGACCTCACATCTGAGATTCGGTTATCATAAATAGCATGGATTAATTTTCTGTTTATCAAATAATTAATCATTGCAACACAAGTTTGTTGCATCAGAATGTTACTTTTGAAGTTTACAGAAATATGAAATACTTGAAAAATGTAATCGTGCTATCACAAATTACTGAGGGAGCCTCAGGCGCGCTCCGTCGCAATCCTCGGCCTCTAACCTGGCTGTTACCGTGCCAACACTCACCTTCCTCTTGTTGTGATAGGTGATGTAGACGATGGCCACCAGGAAGGCCAGGATGACCAGATGAAAGAAGAAGTGGGAGTCCTCATCTTCGGTGTTGTAGCTGTCTGCTCCCTTGTACGACGGCACCTCCATCTCTACGTCTGGCTGCTGTTTGTCATTTTGGTCGATCTCATTCTCATCTACGTCGTACACGCTGTCGCTACCGTGTCTGTAGTCCCCGTCGTCGTCATCGTCATCTTCGAAGCTAGTTATCCCGATGTGACTATCCTCTCCTGTGGATGGGTTCAGGGTGCTGGGAAGAACTTCTGACTCATCTGTTACAGGGGCTGTTGGCACATCGGATTTCACGGTGGTGGCAGGAGCTTCTGAAGAAGAAATCCGTGGGGTTTCAGATGCAGCAGGTGTTTGTGTTGCGTCTGCTGAGACTGGGGTTCTGTTGTCCTTTTTGTCTGCATCCTTTTGGTCAGCAGAAGAACCAATAACAACTGTAGAACTATTTGATTTAGCTGGTATTGTTTTAGGAACACTAGGTGCTGCATGGGACCTGGGTGCTGTGGTAGATGTGCTATCTACGTCAGGCTTGGGCGTGGTGGCTGCGTCAGGGACGGGCTTGGAGGCTGCGTCAGGCTTGGGCTCGGTGGCTGCGTCAGGGACGGGCTTGGAGGCTGCGTCAGGCTTGGGCTTGGTGGCTGCGTCAGGGACGGGCTTGGAGGCTGCGTCAGGCTTGGGCGCGGTGGCTGCGTCAGGGACGGGGTTCGAGGCTGCGTCAGGGACGGGCTTGGAGGCTGCGTCAGGCTTGGGCGCGGTGGCTGCGTCAGGGACGGGGTTCGAGGCTGCGTCAGGGACGGGCTTGGAGGCTGCGTCAGGGACGGGCTTGGAGGCTGCGTCAGGGACGGGCTTGGAGGCTGCGTCAGGGACGGGCTTGGAGGCTGCGTCAGGCTTGGGCTCGGTGGCTGCGTCAGGGACGGGGTTCGAGGCTGCGTCAGGGACGGGCTTGGAGGCTGCGTCAGGGACGGGCTTGGAGGCTGCGTCAGGGACGGGCGCGGTGGCTGCGTCAGGGTTGGGCTTGGGCGTTGCGTTAGGGTCGGGCTTGGCGCTCGTTGCAGCTGGACTCGTTACAGCTGGCTTAGCATCTGGTTTCACATCAGAAGTCGCAGGTTTTGGAGTTGATGCCTTAGGGTCTTTTTATGAAAGTGTGAAATATTAGGAAAAAACAAAACAAGATATTAGACACTTGCTTACAAAAAGTCCCTCTGAACCACTTCAACACAGAACTATTGCTAAAATATGTCGTTTTAAAAGAATAATGGTTCATTTTTTTTGACCAAAATCAAGACTACAGCAGGTCAGTTTGGGAAATTATTAAACATTTGCATTATTTGAAGGAAGTTTGTACTCTTGCTACAGATATTCAAGGATTCAAGGATTCAAGGATTCTTTATTGTCATTTCTACACATGTTGGTACATATGAAGGAACGAAAATAGTTTCTCTGGTCCCGTTTCAAGCCACAGTAAGAAAAATATCCACCACATCATACGCCCACACATGTAGCTATGGCCAAGAAAAGAAGGATCGTGCTGAGAAAATACCCTTAGGGCGGACAGTTAACTGTCCAGCCGCCACAGAAACACAGAATTAAACGGCAGCTTGTTTGTGTGTAATTGCATAGAAACATACCTACTCCATGACCCCAGACGTCAATAAGAGGTCGTGTTTTGAAAAGACTTTCTCTATGTTATAAAGCCTTTGTTTCCCCACTATTCACTTTGTTGTTATTCACTGCTTTAAGGTATTTATTTACTCCTAAACAGGCTCATCTTTTAAACGGAGTTTGGAAATACATCAAGTTTTTGAATTGTATGACATTTTTTTTTAAAAACGTTGTAAGAGATATAACCTTAGCAGTTCTGTATATTCTTTCATTTTCAAGAACCTCCACAGCCATGAGTTTCTGGCTGTGTCTTTAAATGGAGCGAGGTGTACGCATTTGGCCAGCCTTCCTAAATCAATGACACCATTCACCCACCGAGTGTCAACATTATTTCATCCTCTGGGACTGGGAGGCGTTGCTAAGCACGGGACAGGCGGAGAACACTAGGGACTTGAAGCACAGAGTAAGAAATTCCCAAGAGAAGAATGGGTCTATTCATACACATGGGCCTGGGCCAGCATAAATAATCCCCGAACAGGAGATCTTTGTGACAGCATGCTTTGCAACACATTGGAAAATTACAATTAAAGCAGCTGGTTTGCGTTTGACTAATGTCTTACATATTTATGAAAAGGTTTGTTTGTGAGATTTCATGAATAAGTAGTGAGACATGCTCTTTAATTCTCACTTAAATGTCACTTTATCTTGATCTTGCTTGTCAACAGCTGTCACCTGATGTATGTCATGCTAAACATTTAACAGGTTAGTTGTTGATCATGTTAAGGTCATATCCTCTCCCTGTGCAAACATCTGTATGTTGCTTATCCTGCTTTTTGGTGATAAGTAAACCTTAAATGGACATCTCCTTAAATTCCATGAACCAAAACCGAACTATAGACTTGATATGAGTTTAAACTATTCAGACTATAGAGAATGAAGCATGAAGTCACTAAATGTGACAGCTCTAAATGTCTGGTAATCTTCAAGCTAATAAAGTATGATCACTGCACAGTCAAAGTCAAACCAAAGCCATTGACAGGTATTTTTACAGCCTTTTAATGGTGGTCCCACCTCATCGATGGGGAACTTCAAAAGGATTTGTTCAATGACTCACTGACAGGGTATCTATTAACAGAGTAGATATATGGTCATCTGGAACAAGTCACTTCAAGTCATTTAACCACAGCAAGTCACTGTCGCTTCAGGGTTTTCAGTGAGTTCCTGGAAGACATCTAGCATCTAGACGGCTTTAAAATAAAATACTAATAATGTCACTGGAGTTAGAGTCATTTAAGCTAGCTCGTTTTAACTAAATATTGTGTCAACAACACGACTGTTGTAAGGTTATCGAGGGTGTAACGATTATAAAACACCGCATCACTTCCGGGTTGTTGGTTTCGAGCTGCGTGCTTGTTGTGACTGTCCATCTCTCCGTGGACTTCATGGAGCAAAGGTCAAATTTATGCAAATTTAGGGCTAAACATACAAAATAATGTTAACGTTATGTTGCAACTGATTTGTTAAGACTTAACTCCCCGTATAAGTCACTTTATTTGAGAAACTACTTTAATAAACCTCACTATATTGCTCTAATACGGACACGAGAATTAAAAGAACATCGTTTTATGACTTTTCCAACACAAAGAAAGCCTGTCAACGTCCCACTCACCTAGCAACCGTGCACGACATGCTAACCAACAAGCTTCAGCCAAGCTAGCGTTAGCTGTCAGCGGCTAGGTAACTAACTAGCTGTCGGTAAGTTAAAGACAACAGTTACATTCTTGGATATATTTTACAAACGTATGACCTACCGTCTGCCGACCCAGTTACAGGGGCTGCCAAACAGCCGCCGACTAACAACTGGAGGAAAATAACCAGAGAAAGAACAGAAATAATTCTCCTGCTTCGCCCCATATTTCCGCACATCGCCATATTGATGCGTGTCTAAAGAGGGCGTGGCCTTTCCCGTCAACACACACGTACGCACACGGCGTGATGACGTAGACAGAGTGAGTCAGTTAACGTGAGGTTGATCATTTTGCTGTAAACACTGTCACTTGCTTTTTACGCTGTTCCTCCTGTGCCTCCGTATAAATACCGTTTATACTTTAGTAACTCTTTTTCAGATATATTTATATTTCTGTTTTGTAACTCTGGATTTGCTTGTTCCGTCATTGTTTAGAAAGTACTGAAGTGGAAACCTTGTTTTTGTCACAAATGGACAAACATTATACACTGTTATCATGCCAAAAGATGAAAAATCATGCATACATCATGCATTACAGTTTTTTATTTGTCACACAAAGCAAATGCAGTCATCCAAATGTAGTGACTTATGTTTGCTTCTTGTTCTATTTTCAGCCGGTCTCCTTATAATAAACCCCAAAAGACATTTCTTTGTAGAGTTCTTACAAATCAAAAAACTCAAAGTCATATACAAAACCGACAATGCAAAGCCAGTGGGGTGCAGACGGATATAACAGTTGCCTCTTCAAAAGGTTCCCCCAGGAGCCCTACAAAAAAAAATAAAAAATGATCAAAGCCCCACTGCAATCTTTCCTGGCCTTGCAATGTCAGTGCAAGTGGTGTTGGCTGGTGCATGAGCCTGATTGTCTTCATTGGATGTGTGGATGAAAGACATCTGAAGAGGCCTGCAGAAGACAGGAATAAACCCAAGGTATGACTGCTGGTCTGGGCTTCAGGTTGTGGTTGAAAAACCCTCCTCTTCCAGGGTGTGGTGCAGTGCAATCCTTTTAGATCAAATTATCACTGGGATGTGTTCCCAGGAGCCCAGAGGCAGCAAGAGTTGATCAGTGGTAGAAGTTTGCAACAACACGTCTTGATCTAGTCACCCAGGCAATCTGCATATTTGATCAAGAAGGGCCTTGATGAGGGAGATGAAGAAGTTCTCAAATCAACACATTTAGAAGTTTAAGTTTCTGTGCGAGTAAATGGGAACTAAACAATTGGACTAATTACTATTTAATTTGCTCATTGCAGTAATTAGGGCATTGGAAAAACAGAATAAGCCTCTTTTTGTCACTGATTGTTTGAATTACAACCTTAAGTGCACTGGTTCTGTTACCGGGCCTGCAGGGTGTTAGGAAAAACAAATAAATAAAACCACTGCTTGCCCCTCTTTAATCGACACTGCTGTGATACCCTTGAGAAAAGTACTTTACCTCATCTTTTCCTGAAAAGAAAAAGAAGTTGAAGCTACCCTACATAAATACTTTCAATCTATGAGACTTCCTAATATTGTGTAGGCCTCCCTTTAGTGACTCATCAGAGAGTGGACATGGGTCTGGTCTAGGTTGGTGGTGCATGTCTAACATCCACATTAATGCCGGGTTTCGCAGCAGAACATCGTATTGTCACAACATGGTCGATGTTATTCACTTCTCCTGTCAGTGGTCATAATGTTATGCCTGATTGGCGTATGCAGTTTTCTTTGGGTTCCCTTATTCACCTTCAGCTCAACAAATGACCTCCTTGTGTTTTCCCACAAACGTTTATATGACGATCACGAGACACAGGTCAAAGAGAACAAAGTACAATCAGAAACCGGTTCAAGATGTTTTTATTTAGTTCAAGGAATGACAATACTGCCAAGTACACTAAGCATGATTCCCATAACCAGTTTTGGAAGACTACCATATCCTGGCCACTGTGTTCACTCTTGTTCATCCTCTGAAGCAGCACAGTAACTCTCACCTAATGGAGTTCAGCCACGTGTTTCCTTTTGTTTGCTCGACCAGCAGGAACTGAGCGGCCGTCGCCTTCGTAAGACTTCTCAGGTGGATTAAACTATGCAAGACCATTAATAAAATAATAATAATCTGTTTGCTATATGTAACAAAAGACATTGTTCACACCAAATGCACGGACACAAAAGACAAGTGAGACAAATACACAGAATGTACACATTGGGGTGTAGTGTCTCTTAGAGCTATGGACAGCTGCTTACATCAGGGACAACTAACCCTTCCCATAGTAATAATATATCAAGAGCTTCCAGACGTGTTCAAATAAAATTGCCATTTCACCACAACACCTTTCTGAGTGAGGAGTGTTTCCCGGTGCTATGCAGCAGCACCATCTGGTGGTGTAACTACTCAACTGTACGTTAAATGTGTCGAGCCCTTGTGCATTACGGGCTGGTCTTTTATTTATTTATTTTTTTTACTTCCCTTTTCACTGCATCGGAAAGCACAGAGACACAAATTAAAGCATTGTGTATGTAACATAGTGAAACAAAGAGTGAGGCCAACATGAACACGTACCCAAGGCTACTTTTCCCTTTCAAGCTACGGAATTCAAGATGAAACTTCCTGTTGAACAGTTGTAGTTTTGTTCTAAGTTGGGCCCTTTTTTTTTTTTCCAAAGTAGTTTTCTCTTGAAGGAGCAATTTGTAAAATGGTTTGTTAAAAAGTAATAGGACCTTGGTTCAGAGGGGGTTGCTTTTGTTTCTGTGAAATAGTCCTGAGATACTGAAGCCACTTCCATCATGATGTGCTGTGAGGTGCAATTTTGTATGCACTGTCCCATCTTGTGCCACAAAGTGGTACTACAAGATGTGAACTGTAACTGTCTCTGCAACACAATGCATAGAAGTTGTCATAGTAGTTGCTGTTTAGTCACATTCTGCACTTAATATCTGAATGATTTAAAGTTTTTTTTAAACCAAGAATCTTACAAATTGCCCCTTTTCAGTGGTGGATCGTCACAATTTGATCACGATTTGACCTTTAAGCTGTCTTGCTTCCATCTGTAACAAATATAAGGGAAAGGGGTTTTTGTGAGGGAGATAGTCGATAGATTTTTTTGGTGGGGAATGCGTGATGGGAGGACTGGAAGGCAGTCGGCCTCATCCTCCTATGCCTGGAACTCGAGACCAAGTCCAAGCTTGTGGCCGCCGGCGTTGATGTTTTTGCCATCGAGGAGAGCGGAAAGCGTCAGCTTGATGCCTGCAGAAACGGGAAGGTCAGGAAAGCGTAAATGAATGCGTTTAGTTCCAAGAGTCCACATGTAGTTCACAAGTGAATCCCACTGCTCAGAATAAGACATGTCTAATTAATATTGTTATCTTTGTGAACAGGGTCAGTGTTTGTGTCCAAGTTGTACGTATTACTACCCTCACCTGGCTTCAGAGTCTGAGTATAGCCCAGGCCCACGAGGCTGGAGTTGTTCACCTTGGCCTGTGTAGAAACCACAAATCAAAATCAAACACAGACGAAGGCATCCGACTGTTATGGCGCGTTGGCCATATTGTTAACTTGCCAATAAGGGTTACTCGAAAATGCATATAATTACACCAACAACGGATCACACTAATTGGCTCTGCTGCAAGTGGGATTTAAGGACTACGTGACAGACAGGACTAAATTAGCCCAGGCCTTTCTGTGGCAGACGGACTCCTCCATTTGGCAGCGCCGACTTGGATATGTTTCTCTCAGACACAGCTAAACGTGATGCATTCACATGGAACTTTCCAAGTTGGTCAGTACATGCAGCGAAGATTGTGACATGACGAGCTGTGGTGGCATCTACAGTAAATGACACCTCACAGATGACTCAAGGGACAGATTACATCATCTCATCTTAACTATGAATACATTCTAATGTGTGTCAATAAATGATATGAGCTCGTACTACACTAGCACTTCAGGTTACACATTACTCACAGAGAAGGACGCATCACGATCAATCTGATACTTGGCAGCGATGCCAAAGCGGGTGTTGCTGTTTCCGGCGGTCCAAGCCAGGTTGACGGCGGTCTCCAGCTGATCATTCACCTTCTGGTAGATGGAACCACCGAACTCTGTGCCATCATTTCTGAGGAAAAGATTAGCGTACAATACATTTATTGCTGCTGGAACGCAAATGCTGAAAACAAATATGGTTTTATGTTTGGTACACAAAGACTACCATATTTGGAGACTTGCATGTTTGCTGAAGACTCCCTCACTGACGTAAATCCTACATTACACTTCGTCTGACCTCACATAACCAGTTCAGCTGCAGACAGAAAGCGACAGGCTTGTCCAGGGGGCACAGCAGGAAACAAGACTAACACTGTGCTCTGTCTCTCTCTCTCTCCCTCACTATCTGATGCCACTTCACTCTGCCTTTCTAACTGAGGAACGCAACCACTCACTCCATCTCACTTGCAATATAGTAAATCCCATCACCTGGGTATAAAAATAGCCGACAGTCACCTGGGTGGCCGGCAAAAGGCCAAACCGGCAAGAAGTTAGTCAGCCAGACAAGGGCAAGAAACAGAATTCCTGTTAAGTATTCCTAATAGCTTGGCCATGATCCTCCTAACTACCTTCAGTTTGGATTTACATCAAATAACACTGAACACAGATGAGGAGAAGCCACACTGGTTCAATGCAAATGTACAATTTATACTACTCATGTAGTCTTACACATTCGTGTGGAGCTGGAACTCATCGGTCTTGTATCCAACTGCAAAGTTGCTCTGAGTGATCCTGTTCCTGCCAGCCTCAAAGGTCATCTGGTAGCCGGCCAGCCAGCCCTCGTAGCCCACCACCGCAGCGCCGTGGATGGCCGTACCATTGATGTCATAGTGAACATCGCAGCCGAGGTTGATGTGGTCGCACTTGTAGCCTGTCTTGAGCTTGCCGCCCTTCTTGCTGGTTTGAAAGGGAACACGGGAACAGGTTGTTAGTGTCATCCCACAAAAAGAAGCATCACTATACCAAAAGAGGTGTAGTTTATAAAAAGCTAGAGCTTGAGACCTTCACATTCTGAAAGATTTCCAGAGACTTTGTGACCTAGGTGCTCCAGGTCAATGCTCTTTGCTAGTCGTCCTGTGTTTACTTATCAGTTCACAGTTGTGCAACCTCTGTGGGTCACTGCTGAACTGATTTAAACGGAGGTTCCTATGTCCGGATCAGTAAATATTTTATCTATGCAACCTCTAGTCAGCACCTCTTCTCTTAATCCATGTTTTTTAGCTGTCCTTACCCAGTGTTTGGTGAGAAGGAGGAATCAAATGTAAGCTTCAGTCCCTTAGCCAACTGTGGAAAACGTAAGAAAATTTGATTACTGATTAGAAACATTTGGTAATTTATGAGATTACAATTTAGCAAGACACCTCTCAGTCATATAATTCATAAAACACTTTGCCAAATCAAGTCACACTTTTTGTCTTCGTCACAGCACCTGGTCCTCAAGGGTGATCTCGGTCCCAAGGGTGTTGTCGGTGTTCCACTTCTCTGTGAAGGTCAGTCCATGCTCCGCCCACTTGTATTTGGTCTCCAGCGCCCCAGACACCTTGCTGGTCTCGGTGTTGGCAGAGCCTGTGCTGGTGAACTCCTGCAGACAAAATTTAATCAGAATTCTTCACTACACTTTGGCGGTGAAACCAGACTGGAAATCCTGAGGTTGCATTAACAAGGTCAAGATATCCTGGCAACGTCTTAGAGAGCAGATAACCACCTAATTATCAGCCAGGAGCATCTTAAGCTATGATAGGACTGCTTCAGTCTGGTCTGGCAGCTCCAATAATCTGATAATGACTGTCGACGACTTACCAGTCCATTCTCAGACTTTGTTTTCAAGTCCAGCTTGATGAGCCCGAAGCCTGAAACCGACAATATTTAACAAAGATCAAAATGACGATACAAATTAAACAATGACCACGTACACATTTAATTAGAGACAAGCTTCTTAACAATCTTATTTGCTGGTTTTTAAAATATGAACCACAAATGTTCTGCTTATAAACTTCATAACACATTTAAAAAAAAAAAAGTCATTGATTAGCATCTGTGAAATATCCATTAATCATTCTCCAGAGTACATTCAAAGTTATTTATATGCCACAGACTTGACACGTGTATCGATTTGATGTAACTACAGTGAGAGCATTAGGGCTGTCAGTTACAAATCACAGCTAGAAGGTTGGTTAAACAAACCCTGACCCCGTTTTCAGGTCCTGCTCAGCATCACAGCCGCCCATTGATTCATGCAACCACATCTGACATGCACTTACGCTTTATTAATATTCCTGCAGATTCACTCATTACTGTTCATCTTCATTCAAAACTGCAGTTCACAAGCTACGAAAAAGTTAAAAGACCCAAAAGGACCCAAGAGGACAACTGCATGTTTAAGCACCTTAACGACATCCTTGCATTGTCTGCTCTCAACTCACGGATATTCGTCATTTCTTTTCTGCACACATAAAAAAAGCTATGCACGAAAACTACACCTGCATTCAATAAAATCATAAAATCATATGAGACTCATTACTAAAATGTTTGTGAACATTAAATTCCTAGTTAAGGCTTGGTCTACTGCACTCTACATCCCTATCCAGGTCTTTCCTTGAAGCATGTTGAGTTGATTTTATTAAGACCTCAAACAGCTCCACCCTTTTACTCCAATTATAGCATGACCAACACATCAAATATATTGCGTAATTGTGCTCTCTCTTTATTTGTTTAGCCCAAACACATTTCACCACTTTCCTCCAATTCCTTATGGTGCAATACCAGGTCGGTAGCCTGTCACGTTCTAAAGACCCACATCCAACTCTCAGTGCAGTAACATGTGGGACACACCTAAACGGCTTCCCAAAACTACACCTGTGCATGGTCTGCCCTCACCTCCAACTCATGTTTCCACTGGCTAGTCAGACTATAAACAATGACTGGCACGGAAAAGAGGAAGTTGTGGCCTCAGTAGTCATAATATGTTATCTGGACACATGCTGTCTACACTGAAAGCCACACCAAGTCATCAGACGATGGTTTCATGTGAGAAACACTTAAACCCACAGGAACTAATCTAAACTTTCAGTGATTCAGTCTTGATTGTAAACTCAAATCGGTCCACTGCAAGATCTGGGAACGCCACACACACGGGTCATCATTCAGCATCCATTTGAAAACTGCAGCAAGTGTGTCCTACACATCAACATACACTGATCAGCCATAACATTATGACCCTTCCCTGCCCTAATATTGTGTTGGTCTCCCTTGTGCCTCCAAAACAGTTGAGACTCATCAGATAATGGACTTGGGCTTTCTGAGGGTGTCCTGTGGTGTCTGGAAACAGTATGTTGATAGTGGGGGGGCTATGGGTTGGAGGGGAGGGGCCTCTGTGGATCATCCTACAGATACTTGATCAGTTTGGGATCTAGTGTATTTGGAGGCCAGGTCAACACCTTGTGCTGTTATTCACATTTTTTTTTTTACTAGAGTTGTTCCTAAAGCGTTTTTGTGTGTGTGCCTGTCTCAGGCTGCATCCTGCTGGGCATGGCTGCTGCCATCAAGCAGTGTCATTGCTATGGGGTGGGGGTGCCTGGTCTGGTCTAGGTGGGTGCTACATGTCTAAGTAACATCCAAACGAATGCCAGGTCCAAACGTTTCTCAGCAGAACGATGAATTGTCACAAGATAGTCAATGTTATTTACTTCTCCTGTCTGTGGTTTTAATGTTGTGGCTGATTAGTGTATGTTCAGCTAGTGGTGAGCTATGTACAGAAATGAAACTATGCTGTGTGCAAGAAAATGGGTTAGTACGTGAGAAAAACGAATTCTGTTCTGCTCTTCAGTGGAGCCAGAGAGAAAAACTGCCACTGCAGCTGATAGACAATATGTCCATTTTACTTCCATCATGGCCCCAGTACTTAATATTTTACCTAGATGACATTTCTCCAGCTGCAAAGTACAGCAACCATGGAAGGATGGTTATTATGTAATCTACATAGTCACAGCAGAGGTGTGTTTTGATTCAAGTCACTTTCCTTTAAATCACAGGTGCTTACCGTATCCCTTGGTAAAAACATCCTTGGCAGACTTTCCAAGGTCAACGTAGGTGGGAGGTACAGCCATTATCTGAAAGAAGAAAGAGGCAAAATGTCTGACAGTTTCTGGAAAACACGTTATTCCTGCTGCACCTCTTTGTATCAGCTTTATAACCACGGCTCAAAACACCACAAAGAGAGGGAACGACAAAGCAGCAGAGGAATAGACTGACGGATCAGATGTGATGTGCCCGGGGAGAGAGAGATCAGCAGTGGTGCTGACAGAGGAGGGCAGGAGCAACTGGAGGTCACTGATGGATAGGAAAGGTACAAATCTGTTGTAAGTTATTGGCGTACATGAGCCACACACAGAAGCACTTGCACACTCACTCTCCTTCAAACTTGCACTCTTAAAAGCACGGTGGCCAGATTCAAGTGTCGCATCTGACGGGAAATGTCCCGCGTTTGTCTTTTAAATAATTTAATTAAAACCCTTTTAAATGCTTTGATTCTTTCAACCATGCTCTCCGTTTCAAATTACTTTACAGTTCAGGGAAAGTAAAGGTCAGTAATAATTTTCCTAAATCAAATCTGATGGTTCATAACCAAAGAATCCAAGTTTAGAGAAGTACAATGAAGGCCACAGACAGAAGCACAAAGCAGACCGTTTAACAACCCTCTGGACTGGCTGCTCTCGTGCATGTGAGCGACTCTTTTGTCCTTCATTCTCCTACACAGCCTGTTGTGCAAGACAGGATGTCCATTTCACCATTGGAACAGACACGGGTATGATTTTCAATAGCTGAGCGGTTATCATGGTGCTCCAGTTGCGCAGGTACATCGATAACATACATGGGAATATTGATAGAAGATAAGAGCGGGAATTTGAACAGTTTACGAAAGGGGAACAGCAAACTAAGGCCATACAATTTCTTAAGCCCCAAGAACGACTCAACAGTACTGCAGTATCCAATGTATAAAAGCTATGCACAAAATCTACACCTGTATTCCACATGGGACATAAAATGCTTGAGAACATTCCTGGCGAAAGCTTAGTGCTCCACAAACATTAACATCGTGATCTTCACAAGCCCTGGCTTCCTTTCCCAGTTACAGTCCAACATTTGACCCCCCGACATCTTCTGAAGCCCATGTCCCAATGTCACCATAGTAACACGCAGGAAACCCCCTCCACAGACGGCTCTCCAAACCCCATGTGTGCGCTTTGGTCATAAAGAAACACTTGGGACAGGAAGTAGACGAATGTCACATAGCTGCAATGCCTGCTAATGCTCGGACATATAAATAACTTGCCTTTATAGACATCCGACCCCCTCCTTTCTAGATATTAAACACATGGTTTGCCTTTACACCCATAGGTTGTGTTATGGCTTTCACACATGACTTGAGGCAGAAATGTCAGAGGCCCTAGAGGACATGGGACTAGGACAGACTTGCACATATAATGTTCAAAGACATTACATTCAGGTGCCCTACAGAAAACACTTAAACAGTTAAACATTTATACATCCTCTATGCACATATATACACACAGACAACAGTAACTGTGATACAGTGTTAGCATGATGTGCACCAGTCATGGACTGCCCTTCATCACAACCTTAGTTTTAGTCTTATTAGCAAAAAAAAGACAAAAGAAATTCAAAAATGAAGTTATTTTGACGAATCTAGTTCCTCGGCAGAATATATATTTATATATTAAAAAAGCACAGACCACTTGACTCAAAGAGGTTAAAAATGCAGCATCTTAATGCCCTCGCCTGCTAACAGATTAGCATTAGCTTGCTATCAAGGTGGACAGCGGGCATGTGTCCTCCGGTGAGGACTGATAACGGCAGGTTGGTAAGACAGGGAGACAGCAGCGGGTTGAGCCGTAAGTTAGTTACAGGTTTTATAACTTGCTACCTTCATAAGTACTGACAACTTTGCCCCTTCACTGTCAAACGACCGCGTTAAGACATTAGCCGCCAAGCTAACAGCAGCTGACTTATAGAAAGCAGTGGGCCTAGCATCTCTACTGCACGTCGACCTGCATCTCTCTCCGGTTAAAATGGACGGTTGAGGACCGACTGCCCCATTCTCCGCAGGTGAAAATCCCACCCGCTTGGACCAGAGACACGGCGCTGAGCTGTACATAAAAGTCTCACCAGTTGTTTTGCAGCAGAATAAAGAGACATAACGTACCTCTGTGTGTGTGTTCCAGTCCTAGCCGAGAAGGAGCCTGTCAACCGCACAAAGGGAGGAGAGAGGAAGGAGGTGGTGCGGCGGCGTCACGTAAGCAGCACCAGCATCACCTTGTCATCGTCAAAGATGGAACATTCAGCCAAACGGCAAGATGGTTCACGCCCGACACCAGCGTTTCCGTCTGAGTGGATGCCAAAGTAAGTTGCGAAACCTTATTCTTGTTCGCGTTTACTTTAAATTAACGCAGTAAAGTGGGAACGCGCATGTAATTAAGAACTACACATCCCAGTTTGTAATTTTGGTTCATTTTGCTTCTCCAATTTGTGATTCTGCCGCATTGCACTGCGGATAGTTCTAGTTACTTTGCAGAATGCTATTTTTACACAAAAGCTAATGCGGTTGTACAATTTAATTCATTTTACTCTGAATTCCTAACATATTTGAAAGCGGGCTACGTTGAAGGGCTACATTTTTAACGAACCGCTAACAGACTTTAAATATGACAAAACAGAAACAACGAAGAGGGGTACCATCTCGCTCTGCGGCAAACTCTCTGAAATCTTCCGTTTAATAAATCGACGCATGCGCAGTTTACTCCCAGCAGCACGCAACTCTGGCGGCGTCGGCGCAACAAACTATTTCAACAGCTGACTGGAGGACAGATTTCTGTCGCCTCCACTCCAAATGTCACCCTAACATGTCGGTTACAGAAACTCTTTCGGGGCAGAGGCGACTTCTCGACATCTGTAATGTTACGTCACATATGTAGGCTACAAAACAGAAGGACGGGATGCGATGTTAGAGGTCATGTGATTAAACTTTTTCCCTTTCTTTTCGAGAAATCTTTTTTTTTACTTCTATAAAATTCTATATTATATTTTGATAATCTTTTAGTCTTTAGGATAGCCACAGTAATCAAACATATACAACTTAGTTTCATTTGCTTTCTTTATTTCCTATTATATTAATGCATTTATTATATTATAGTATATCATGTTGTATTTTTATTTGATAGCATCTACTTATGTATGCTTGAGTACATTTTTGAATGTCAGTAGTTTTACTTTCGGTTGACTGAAATATCTGAATATTGTTTTCTACTTATACATAAGCTATATTAATATAATGGCTTGTTTCACAGCTTGTTTTTTTTTTTGTTTTTTTTAGTTTTGTTTTTTTTTTCTTGGGGCTTTCCGTGACCTCGATGACTGAGATTCCCAGATATATTAAACATGACAAAACTACTCAGCTGCCCTTTAAATAATACAATCTGCGTAATGATTGTAATGACGTCAGTCTCAGATTCTGACAAGCTTAATTTAAAATATGTACGTCTAATAAAATAAGGCCAATATGAATGTCATTCTGAGGGAATTCTAGTGATTTGGTTGAGCTCTCTTCACGAGGATTACTTCACTTCAGGCCTTTAAATGCATCTTTGTCTACGACCATGTTCCGTGACAAAGATATAAAAAACTCAGGAGAAAGATTTATCTCAGCATTTATATATGATGCGTACAATAAAACAGCTCTCACAGGAGCTTTTTATTGCCTCACCTGGTTGTGTTTGCAAAGCGGGACTGCTTTTGCAGTTTAGTTTAAGTTCTGTGAGCAGGATTTCACAGAAACACAGCCGTGTGGTTGAGCTAAGGGAACGCTGCCAAAACCTTAAGGTGCTTCCTTTGCAGCGGGTACAGCTGGCACAAAAAAAAAGTAAGAAAGAACGACAGCTATCAACTGCACCCGTTCACCTCACAAATCATTTTTAATTATTTCATTTGTTTCTTTGGACTGGAGATGTGAGCGCGTTTCAATATTCACAGAAAAAGTGAAAGCACGGATAGATAAAACTTCCCCTCTGTCAGATACACGCTGATATGAGAGAGGTCACTGAAATCCCCTGGTGTGAAAACAAGCTCAGGACCTTATCAGCAGATCGGGAAATTACATGTAGCCACCGACCAGACGTCTTGTGAGCCGGGCTGTGGCTGGTTTAACTTCTGCTTTTGTCAAAGTCTAAGGGTAAAACCCACCACGGCATCCTCTCTGCCTTCTGAACCTGAGAAACAATCGAGGGAAGCATCAGCCGCTGAGCCCCTGCTCGTATTTAAACATGCGGCCAGTGGATGTCAGTGTTGCTAACAACCTGGAAAACTTTAACTCACTGATGTTGGGTGTTTTAGAGAAATGCTCTGAGGGTTGCAGCTCAGTCAAATCTTTAGTTTAATCTAGTTTCGGCAACATTTTAAATATATTTCTTCTTTTTCCATTGATTTGTTGGTTAGGACGAATAATTTGTGAAATTAAAAAACCTCTTCTTCAATCTAGTTATGTTTGTTTCTTTTATAAACCTATAGCTATAATCTGCTACACAGCAAAACATTATTAAAAAAATAACTAATAATTAATTTATACGCCTTACTCATTGACCAAATTTATATTATTCCTTCTTCGTACAGTGCACGTACTCAACGTGCCTTTCAAAGTTTTGGCCCACAAACTACGCCATTAACGTTTCCCTACTTTTTGCTTTACTTAATTCCAGTTTGGGGATTTATTTAGTCAAAGGCTCGACGACAACTTAAACGCTCTCCAGATGCACACACTTGTCAAAAAGCCTCCGTCAGTGTGATTCTTTATGGGAAAGGAGCACCGTGCAAGATTCATTCGGAGAGAAAAGTCAAAGCCAGGCACATTTAATCGCTTTACATTGAAGATCAGTGAATATCGAACATGGATCGGTTTATTTTTCCTGTCGCTAAACTAATCACTTAACGTTTACCTGCGGCGATCTGCAGCTTTTTAAACTTCTTATTTTCTTTATTTAAATATTGCCAGCTGGCTTTTCTGCTTAACGTCTCTCTATTTTTCTTTTTTTTTCTAATAGGTCTGCGGTTTTTCACACATTTCGATGCAGCGTCATTAAAAATGTTTTGGCGATTTTAATGCTTTCAAGGCCCTCGTGATGGGAAACAGTGATTAATACCATTAATTAAAGTCGCAATTACAACCAGCATGGCTCATAAATAAAAGCAGGACGGATGAGGGGAGGTGGCTCGCCCTTCCCTCGCCTGCCATCATCCCACAGCTTGTTGTCATTAAACAAACACATTTAACTTATTTCCTGATGTGTATTTAGGAGTCTCCAGCTCTGTTTTATGTCCTTGCATCACCGAATCCCAAGTAACATTTAATCAACAGCTAGTAACATGTTTGTCGCCTGTCGGTCGCCTTCAGAGGCAGCCAAAATTCATTTCTAGATTATCCTCGAGTCATATCTGGATGCTCTGCTTTCATCCCCCAAGCTTCAAAGCCAGAGCTGTGCTCACTTCAAACAGCCGTCACCGAGTTGCCAGTCAAACCCCGCTCCAGAAGACAACAAACACTGCAGAAAATGTTAATCAACCCGCGCCAAGCATCACCAAAGTAAATAAAATAAATCGTAAACAGATGCCATAATTTGCAGCATATGGATGAAGAAGGCAGCATGTCATCTTTCTTCTTATTTTTGAATTCAGTGGTTCATGCAGAGTCCAAACCCCTCTGCCTCCGTCCCATCCTCCCCGAACCCTCCCTTGTGAGACTGCTGCTGCTGCTGCTGCTGCTTCTGCATTTTTCCAGTTCAGAGTGGAAGTCCATAACCCAGGCTCTGGTTAATACGGGCGAATAAATCACTTTGCTCGTGTTCCCGCATTCAAGCGGGTCAAAACGAGTCAGCTGTAACCTTTTTACCTTGGCCTCTGTGGGATCAAATGCATCATTCGGCTCGCTTAAAAGCTTTTTCTTTCGTTTTTTTTTTGGTAATAAGATTTAATGGGTCCAAATTTCCAATCCTTAAAGTTTGGAAAGATTTCTCCCATCAAATGGGAGGTTCAAATGGATCAATAAAATCACTCACTCAATCGCTGGGCTCCATCCAAAACGTAGCCGAATGAAAAATTAGTGATGCAAATCAAGTCTTTTACTGCGAGGCGACATGTGTGCAGGACAAGTCTCATAAAACGTCCTGAAAAATATCTTTCAATTATTTTTATGTAATTTTATAGAAGAAAAAAATAGTTTAGAACTAGCTGATTCAGATATTAGAGTGGGAAAAACATACAAATAGATCCTTGTTGGTGTGTTATGTCCTAGTTTATTAAGTGAATTCAATTAGACGGTCGTTTAACTGTGGCTGATAATAATCCTTCTATGTGCAGTACAAATAAAACAACCACAACTTGTCCTGGGACACTGATGTAATGTCTAGAAACAAGAACAGAGTGAGTTTGTTTTGCTAAACAGTGAAGAAATGTTTCTTCTTCTTCTTCTCCACATTGCTGAGAGTGACATAAGCGAGGCATTGTTCTCTTGTGAAAGCCGACGGCGCGCTGAGGCCGTTCCTCAGGAACCTCATCAGACTTTAGAGTCCTGCGAATAACGCAGAGTTAAAGTAAAGGAGCCGACCCCACCGTCGTGGCGTGGAATCATTAACCCGACACAAAACTTCATGTGTTGGCTTTGATCGGCATCGCTGTTTATAAGTGGGTACGAAAAAGTGAGAGAGGCGTCCTTCCTGTCTGAACTTTGGTACATGTATTGGAGGCATGAGAAAATGTCAAGGCTCAACTGTGGTCAGGGCGCTGCAGTGGAGCAGTGACTCATTTTCAGTGCGAGCTCGTGTGTGTGTGCGTGTGTGCGTGTCACAGCGATGTTGTGTTTGTGGCACTCTGCGCGCAGCAGATGCACCGATCTTTATCTCTCATTCATGGCGTCCAAGGAAATGTAGCGTAAGCTGCTCAACAGTCATTTTCTCGGTATCTGCCTGGCAGAGATGTGCCGATAATTACTGCTGCGTCGCTCGAGCAGCCACCTGCCGCCTTGTTCTGTGGAAACTGAGGTAATGCTAGCGTTGCCCAATAGCGCGCGCGTTGCCTTTTCAGTGTTGCACAGTTGCTCTGCGTGAGCGGTGTGTAAGTGCTGCAGGGAAGGGTAGAGCCACTGCAGCGTCTCATTAACAGAGAAAGAAGATGCATCCACTTCTGAAAAGCTGAAAAAGACATGTACGAGTGTCTTCACTGTTTAAAACAAAACTTTAGAAATCTGGTTAACTTGTTCGCTTCTTCATCTGATTTGAACTTCAACCGCAAGTGTGACAATCGTGGAGCAAAATGAGCGGCCTTTAAAAACATGGCCCCTTTAAAAGGCGCACCTCCAGTAATGACAGAGCTCAGAGCGAGGCTTAGCCACCACCCGCGCTCGTCTCAAGCGCTTCAGATAAAAGCATCGCACAAAACGGACACACGATAATCCAAGCAGGTCCGAGTAAAGCCTGTGTTTTTTTTGTTTTTTTTAATTATTTTTTTTGGCCACAGTGATCAAGAGGAGCTTATGTAGCCTATATTCTGATTCACATCTGCCGCTGATAATCACAATATGAAACCACAGACTTGGCAGGGCGAGGAGAGCTCTGCCCCTGCCAGCACTTTTACCACAACCTATCAAACCTGCCACTCCGAGCCCCCCCTCGCTATACGCACACTGCACCCGGCATCGATGTGTGTACTGAATACTGGATTCTGTAATCAACACCTTCTCCATATTCGGCCCCTCAGGTGCCTCGCTGACATCAAAGGAGGTAAAGGATGGCGTGGTATCTCTGTGTGCCTGTGCCTTCCACTGTATGAAACAGCCCCGGCTTTGAGCCCCGAGACACAGGCGGAGAGCAGCCGAGGAAATTCGATTTCACGACTGCCACGTTGCTACCTGGCAGGTAGGGCTGTGGTTCGGGTGCTTTGTAGGTTTTTTTGCCTGCACCTGGTTTACGAGCTGATCAGCGCCGAGCGCCTCTTCGAAGCCACAAGATCTGATAGGGGATTCCTCGTGCCAAAAGATCCAAGTTTTTACCAGTCTGTTCACAGCAGAGGTGGAAAAGATTTCACTCAATTCGACTTGGTGAGGGGGGAAAATGTTAATAGTGTGGAGCTAAAAAAAAAAAAAGGAAGAAAAGTCCAAGATGTGCTGTGATTTAAAAAATAAAAACTGAATGATGCTTTAAAAACAATGCATAAGAAATACACTTTATACTAAGAAGTTAGTAAAAGTTTATCATTTAAGTTTAATAGAGCTTCTATATGAATTTTAAAAGTTAAAAAAGGTGGAAAAATGTTCTCAATAACTTCAATTAAAACAGATTTTTGTAAAATTTCCTCCAGGTCACGGTGTCTCTTGACCTTATTCCTGCAAATGACAATTAAAAGGACGCGGTGCTGCACAAACTGTTTGTTCAGCAGCTGAATCAGACCCAGAGCTCCGCTTTATCGAGCTCATATAACTCTTAAATAATTTGGATTTAATTATCTTTTGAGTTTCGCGTGATTTGTCTCGTTCCCGCCGCACGATCCCAGTTTCTCTCGGACTTGTCGCCCGACAGTTGAAAGTTGCCGTGGTTAATTTCTGCAGCAAAGGCCCAGAGAGAGAGAGAGGGAGAGAGGGAGAGAGGGAGAGAGGGAGAGAGAAGCTGCGCACCGACCGAAAATCCCTGGCACCGAACGCCCGAGCCCCGAGCTACTAACCTTGGTGCGCTTTTTGATCCCGACTTGAATTTCACATCATAAAAATCAACAAAATTGGCTTTTATCTCCTCAGGAGTGCAGCCAGATACTGAGAGGCAAATGAAGGCTTTTATCGCCAGCAGACTTTTATTTTCTGGAAAACGCTAAATAAACTGCAAATGCACGCGCAGATGTTTCACTGGTTGGCCGACTGTTTTAGATTTAGTTTCAAATTACTTACTCTAATGTCTAACACAGAACTAGAAGTGAACTAATCTTCCCTTTTTTATTAACTGTATTTGATTCTTTTTTATTTTTTATTTTGACAGGGTTGTCTCTTTGTTTTATACTTTTTGACGCTTGCAATTTCGCACCAGAACTACACTTTATTTGACTTATTATGGCGATAAATACTTTAAATACATATACAGAGAATCGTAAAATCCTTTTGATTTTGTCTCTTGAACCAAAGCCTTTTCTCATAATGGATAATTTAACATTTTGAACTGGAGTCTTTTTGTACAGTGTGTCTCTACTGTAACTGAGCTTTGGTCAACACCAGAGCCATTTTATAAAAGACAAAACTTGCCGGTCTGAACTTTATGAGAACTTGAACACTCAGTTGATCTTACACAATTGTCTACACGTAACTGACATAAGATGCTGATGTTGAAATGCTGAAAATTCAACCTCAAAGTCGATTCCATTCACCCCGAGTGCAACCCAGACGAGGTTACAGTTTGCTGTATTGAACTCGCACAAAGAATTTTCCAATAGGGGTGTCTGATCAGATCTTTCAGCGGTTGTGTAACAGCATTGTGTCCTCAAGAAGCACGCCTCTGTGCCCTCGCAGATCATCTACTGTAGCTGTGACGAGCCCTTTCAACTAAAGGAGGTGTGGGGAAATCAGACAGAACTGTTGTCTGGGCGTAAATACGCTGTTTGTCGAGATGCTGACGGTTAAATCTAAATGCCAGGCGCACCTCAAGCTAACGTACACGCAACCACACACAAATACAATCACTCTCCCACCCCTGAGCAAGCCACATGTACACAGAGGCACAGGCGCACATACCCTTTGACTACTGTACCCCTTTTAGTATGTGTGAAGCTCCTCCATAAAGACTTCTCAAACATTTTTATCATTTATACGTCCACTTGTTCTCTTGTTAAATTAGAGTTGGACATTCAAAGTGAGTGAAAACAGATCAAAATGAATGTATTTGATCAGAAACGGTGCACTAGAAATACATATTTGTTTGCAGAAGCGCTCTGTTCATACTCAAAGTTACAATAAAGTTAGTGTTCATGTATTTAAGTGTAAAAAAGTGTCATCATAAGAAGAGATGTGTAATGAGGATGTGGTCTATAATCAGTTAAAGCTTTTGAACAAAAGATACGATTTATTGTTAAAGACAACACACTGGAGTGCTAGATATAACATCTAAGATTATTTTTCTTAGCATATAAAGATATACTAAGAAAAATAAAGGAAACTGCACAAATTTGTGATAAGACAATTAAAAAAAAAAGTATTTATCTCCACAGCGAAAACTTGAACTTGATATATTTGTACATTCAGCATATCTAAATATGTGCAGATCTCAGCAAATACAAGCATGTCCAATGTCTCTGTACTATACGCACAGATATGTGCAATATCCGTTGCGCAATAGCTGTGGTAAGTGTAGTGGAATTTTATGCCTATACAGTAAATGTGCCCGAGTTCAAAGTTTTTTTTAGAACTGTTTGAAAACCATAAAAGAAGACAATGCATATATGTTTGTATTTACTGAGATCTGCACATGCACATATGTAGATATACTGTTTATATAAATATATCAAGTGCACATATAAGTGTGCAGCGTAGAAAGAAATACTTCAATAAAATCTTAATACATGTACAGTCTCTTTTATTTTTCTTAGTGCATCTTCTCTAACACTCCTGAGTGTCTTTGAACAGGGGACCAGTACAACCTAAATCTTATCTTGCAAAAGTACAAAAGTTTTAACTGATAATGCAGACACGTCTTTTGCTATGATGTTGTTTTTATGCTTGAAATAATACGCAGCAGATAAGAGAAATAAATATACAAAGATTCACAGAAGCCAACTCATAGTGGATGAATGATGTGATGGAAGCCTTTCTGAGCATAAAGACTAAAAGTTACCTCCTCTAACGTCTTTGTCCAGCACTCAGACGACCCGAGGGTCAGTCCTGGTTCACGTCACAAGCACGAGGCCGTGAAGCTACCTGCGCTCTCTCCTCCCGATCCTCGTCAGCATTTGAACCGTGGAGTTCTGGTGTGGTATGCAGCTCGGGCTTAACGTTCCGGGTAATGTAACACAGAGAAAACCTATTAGTTTCCAGTTTCCATAACATATCAAATATTTTAAAACACAGCTGTGGAAAGCCAGTAGTCGAGATTCTTTCATCAAATCTAAATAAATTTTAGCTCTCATCTCAGTGGGGTTTTTACCGTGCACTGATATCCTACCAGAATTAGTAACCCCAGTTGAGGACTTCTAGTTATCTACTTTAAGTTCTTATTGTCTGCTGGGTAATTTGACCTGCAGAACAAAGACATCTGACGGTTTGTGGCCTGTCTAAACTACTCCGTCATGTTTATTTTGACTCACAAACATCCTAACTGCACCCGGGAATAATCCTCCTTAAGGCGAATTAATTGAAAAATCATTTATGTGTACAGCATGTTGTTCAAAGAAGCTTAAAAAAGCGTAAAGCTACAAAAAACAGATTAAAAAAAAGTTTAGAAAGTACAAACAAAGTTATGTTACGAATATATTATTACTCCTGATGTTTTCCCAGGGCTAACATTTAAGATAGTTTCATATATCACAGCAAAATGTTGCTTTAATTATATGTTATGATACTTGTAATTCATACAGTCACCAATCTATTCAGTCAAGCTTTGTTAGATGGGATGTAAAACGTTATTGTGTTTGGGTTAAGCCAATGAGAAAAGGCCGGCTCTGCTTTTCTTTCATCCAACTGACTTTATTTCTGATGATGCACCCTCAAACCTCAGTTATTCTTCCCAGACAAATACATTTTGTCATTCACAAAACAAGGCCGCTACACACCAAAACCCCATATAAAGGTTTGTTTGACAGAAAAAATGTTGCAGCCCTCAACAGCTCTATCGCCGCAGCATTCAAATTAGCACCGCGTCGGATGAATCTCCACCAGAAGACATGCATCAAGAAGCGATTCTGATTGTTTTCTCTGTGTGACAACCGGGAGACAGAGGCGATGCGGAGACATGTGCGGTGACACATTTGTCGCCATCTCAACGAGGACCCTGTAATCTTCCCAATCAGGGAAACCAGAACAAATTAGGTTGTGCAGCGCTTCCAGAGTGCCATTGCTATATATCACCACCGTGACCCCAAACATACAAGCACACTGGGAAACAACAGGGCCTGGGAGAATAATGTTTGTTCCCAAGAGTGGCCCGCAAGTGTTGGGTGATATACTGTGAGAAGAGTGCCATTCACAAGTATTTCTCACACTCTTATTGTATGGTGCAACGAAAGTATTTCCCAACCATAGGTTACGGGATCTGCAGGGTTTGGGTTTGGCCCGCATCCTTTTTCCTCATTACAGGGTTGGCTGGCTGTGAACAAGCAACAGGAAAGTCAGAGCGATTGTTTACTGTCACTGTGTGAATGCATGGAGATGTACTTTTTAAAAAAAATACTGACAATGGGGGTCGTGTAAACAACTAACCATATTCTGCTTTTAATTTTTACAAGACTTTCTCAGAGGATTAGCAAGATAAAGACTCCCCCGCCCGTGCCTGCTGCTCTGTGAGCTCAAGCTTGTCAGCATGCTTTGCTAAGTGGCACTAAATAGAAATGACGGCTCAGATTGAAGAATGAATGTCATTAGTTGTGGGGGTGACCCTAACATAGAGGTTGAGGGGTGCAGGAAGGTTTCCATTTTATTTTGGCCGCTCCTGGGTCGTGCTGCGGAGCTGGTCTCCGTGATATGTGAAACTATTACACTACTATAAATATTTGTGCACTGGAATGCTGAGATGAATTGAATAAGTAAAACGAGAAGAGCTTTTTGCGTGCGTGCCTGCTTGACTTTATCCTTTGCTTACTTTCGTGATATATCCATCTTTCTTCTCGAGTCAATCAGAGTAATGTCTCCAGTCGTCATGCCCTGCCACCGGCTTAACGGTGCATCACACGCACCAGGGTCGCAGTTGCACAACGATGACTAGCAAATGACCTACCATCAGCTTGGTGTGTCACAGGCAAGCTTGTTTTCTAAGCATTCAACGAACTGACCAGTGCGCACCTAGAGAAACTACCCACATATCCCCTCAATCAAATTGTGGGTCATCAGCAGTGTTAGCAGATATGAAATAGGTAAACAATGTCGCTTTAAAATGATTTTATGCCCTAAAATGCCCCTAATTGCACACTAAGACCATTTGAATGAAACAACAGGCAAACTATCGTATATTTGCCCTTTTCTATCGTATAGGCCCTGAAATATCGTATATCTGGCACCACTGGTCACCAGGCTGAGAGGATAAATTCAAATCGTATAAAGTACATGTGCACGCAGGGCCATTTCTAGCTTCGCGGGAACCCTAAGCAAGATGCTGTTTGGGGTCCCCGATGAAGTAATTCCTCTTACACCTCTTGAGCAAAACAGGCTACAGTTGAAACTAAACTCCTTTAGTTGAGCCACTCAGGCAAGTTAAACTAATAAAAAAAATAACTATTATACGATGAAAACAACAATCCTCTACACATTAATAAATAATTCATTTTATATTAGCCAACATACATGAAGCAAACACTAATGCTGAATGAATTTATGACGAACAAGTACTAGCCAGCTAGCTAACATTTGTCTAGCTAGCTGGCAAGCAAGACAAATAAACAAACTTATATAATTATATAAACTAATATAATAATATATATTATTTATAAATATCGTACCTTTAACCTTTCGCTGTTTTTCTTTCTCAGTTTCATTTTTCTTCCGTTTTTCCTCGCCACTGAGTTAACTTCTTTTTGATGCCATTACTGCGTTCGTTTAGTTTAACGTTCTCGCTAACGGTAACGGCGGGTAGCTGTCAATCATTCCCATCATAACTGTCGGCGGCCCGCTACGTCACTCGCTGTGTGACAGAGCGGTCCAACGAATATGACGTAATAATGCCACAGAAACACGAAACACCGACCAGAGCTTAACATTGCTACGTTTATTTTTAAGGATATAACAGCCATGTTTGTACGCAACGTATTAATCCGTGAATGATGATAATTCTATTCACGTTTTAGGACCACGGAAAAACGTCAGGTCACATCGGTTATGAGAGGAACCTGGATATTTCTACAATCTTACTTTATTCCGTTAGGATTTATCCTATGGGGACCATGAACGTCTGTGGAAAATGGTGTGTCACAGGGGTTGTAACCGACTAGTCGAGAAATTGACTTAATCGCTGCCGTGACGCTTTGAGCAGGAAGTCGACCAGTCGCCGATCACGTGACAATAACAACAACATGGACGCCTCCAAGAACACAGGTGTGTGGAAATACTTCACTAAAGATGCAGCCCATTCTACGGTGAGGTAAAGAACATGTAAGTGAGTACTGAAATACAACAAATGTACTATTGAAATACACACTTATCTGAAAATGCTAGCGGAGGAACAATCCAACGACTGTCAATTAACAGCTTCAATTTTGCAGTAACAGAGGGAAGGAGGCTGCAAATCAACTATTTGTTGGTAAATTGAATTTTTTAAAGTTATTAGAACTTTAGTTTCAATACACGGGTACATTATTCTATCTTTCAAATAAAACTAAAGTACTAGAAAATGCTGTTGACGGTGCAAATTTATATAGGTTATACATATGTGCAGGGGACAGTATTAATAAGCTCATGTGTTTATGTTCACTTCTGTGTTAGCTGACATTGTTGCCGTGGTTGTAGACATGTTCTTTTTTTGCCGAGCGAGAGACACATATTCCAAGTGACAGACTGATGATGTATATGGTGTTGACGTCATCGACTAGTCGGCGACAGCTCGACTTTCGCCGCACATTAGTCGACTTTAAAAAATCCTGAGTCATTCAGCCCCTGCTGTGTCAATCCATGTAGATACAGGCAAGGAAAACATTTGACCTGTAGGTGGCACTAGAGAGAAAGATAATTTAATGATTAGGATTCCTTCTCTGGGGACCATGAATGTCAGTCAGTCTGAACCTACTTGTTGGACCTACCTGCACCCTGCTCTGTGACTGTGATCCAGACACTACTAACCAGACAGAGTATGGAAATTAGGTAGAAAACCCTTTTCTGGGCAATTTAGAGCAAAGTTACATCAATATGCACCACTGTTTCCAATCAGGTCTGCTTTTAATTACTGCAGTCGAGCACGAAGATGAGCTGGCGTTTCATGAAGTAGATGAATTGCAGCAAAAAAGAGAATTTGTTTCACTGATGCAAGAATGGCGAGATAAAAAGTGAAAAACAAAACAGCAAAAAGAGACAAAGATATAGGACAAGAAAGAGAAGGGGCAGACAAAAACACGCTGAGAGAGAACCAGAGAGGACCAGTTCAGCTCCAGTTGGATATCCAATCTGGGTTCTCAGTCTCTGAGTCAAGCGAAAACCATCAAAGCTTGAGGTTTGGGGACCCAAAAGTCGGTTCAATCTCCAACCATTTCCCACTGCCTTTCAAGGGCTGCCAAACATTTATTTGTTTTGGATTAATGTAATTAACCCCCCCTTCCCCCCGGTGTCGCACAGCAGAAGCGGGCCACAGTGAAAAGATTACAAGACCTCTGCTTCTCATACATGCAGCCCGGGCCGACCCAGCACAGTGGCTCGGAGGTGGTTTCATATCAGTGGGATTATATTTTGCTTCGGCCTGACATGTAAATCGCTCTCTGACAGTTCTCACGAAACACATCAGCAAACGCTTTACAGCCCTTGTGCAATATGCACGTGTGTGGAACGTGTGGGCTTTTCAGTCACTCTAGAGTCTCTTGTACATGTGCACGCTTACTTCCTGTGTTGTTTCTTTGTTTGTGACACTGATTAGCATTTAAAGGCTTAAAACAATGGAAGCTGTTCTTACCTTTTATGCAATCATAAAATTATTGTTCAGGCACGTGCACAAGCAGATCTTAACAGATATTTATCCCAAATGTTGTAAAAGGCACAGATTTCACACATATTTAACATAGAGATTGTTAGTTTTCCTGTTTTGAATAACATAAACCAGTGTTGAGTCCCGTGAAACTCTTAAATCTCGAAATATAAAACTTTTCAATACAAAAACCCCCGTCCTGACTTTTGTCACTGATGCTAAAGCAAATTATGAACTTTAAGGAGGTATTAAAGGTCTTCGGTTTGGATCATAAAACGTAACTCGGTCAATAATGGTCCGCATAAAACTTCATTCAAAGCATTAAGCATTTCACAAACCGACCCGCCGGCCTCTCCAAGCAGCCCAGAATCATAACTCTTCTGGCGTCAATAATTTTTCATATGACAGAAGTCACAGTAAAAATGATGTGTAAGTATGCGATACATTAGTGTTCCAGCCATAGTAAAATGTCCCATAAATCCTGAGGGTTTTATGTTTCATACGCTACATCTCCTTTTATGTGCAGAGGAAGAGGGAGAAGAAAAAATAAAAAATCGGAAAAGTATTGAAGTGAGGATTTGTTGATCAGTCCCAGATGGGAGCAAATCATTTTTTATTTTTTTATTTTTTTCAAAGTCTGCTCTGGATGAATAATATGTTCTCTGATTCTGCATCAGTTAGATTTTTATATATATATATATATATATATATATATATATATATATCTGCAGGCTTGGATATGCAAGTTATGGTTTGGACCATTTTATCAATCTGTCCCAAAAGGAAATGCAATTTTAGTTTTTTGGAAATCATGATATTAACATCCTAAAAGTGTCTTGATTAAAAACAAAAAACGTAGAAGTTCAGATGTGCATGAAGTGTCGGTTTTAAACACATTTTAAAGAGTCTAAAGTAGATAGATAGATAGATAGATAGATAGATAGATAGATAGATAGATAGATAGATAGATACTTTATTGATCCTGAGGGAAATTCAAGATACTTGTGGTGAAGAATAATGTGTTTATTTTCAGGGTACAGTTAAAACAATTCAAATAAAACAACCGCTTTAATATAATTCCAGAGTTTCAGCTGCTTCCTCCTCTGCTCTGCTCTGGCAGAGTTTGCTCACCTTTTACCAAAGGCCTCCATTCACATTAATTTCCATGACATACCTCAAGAGGTCAGTCTAGCTCCCTGTGCCAGCAGCAGCAGCAGCAGCAGCAGCAGGAGGAGCAGCAGCAGCAGCAGCAGCAGCAGTAGCCGGCCACCTGAACTGATGACCAACAGTGAATCTTGCGAAACCAGCTGTCACGAAAAGCAATAAGAAACCTGAAACCCTTTGTGACGAAGACCAAAATCACGGAGTCTGTGTCAAGATGAGACAGAAAGTTGCCTTTGGAAACTTTGCACACGCCGTATTAGCTGAACAGTGCAGAGTCAGCCGAACTGTAATTTAACTTCGCTTCACATAGAAAGGGGTTGTGAACCGTCGGACTTCGAGTCGGACACCTTGAGAGCTGGGTTATGCAAATCCTTCCCCTCCACAGTAACTGATTGATGAAAACTAATTTTGTTGTTAAATGTAATCCAAAGTCCCAGAACCTTCACAGTTGTTAAATGTACATAAAAAAATTAAAAGTAAAACTATAATGTGGCATATTGACATAATTTGAAAGGATTACTAAATCAAAATGTGTTAATTTTTTTCCCCTTTTTAACAATCAAAGGTCTCAGAAGTAGAATTAGGTTTTTGGATCCAATAAAATAAAATATTAAAGAAAAACATGTTACACTTGGGAATAAAAATCTGCTGAGTCTTGGTTATGCCTCGATCCAAAGGTTGGGCCCATACTATGCAGGGCATTCTGGGAAATGTGGTTATAAACAATTTCACGAGACATGCACCAATCACATGCGATCTGTTCAGTCACAGATCGTGAAGTCAAGCTGGAGTTAAAAGGGGGAAGAAAAAAAAGTTGACTCGTCTTAAGACAAACCGGTTAGTCTTCACTTGGAGCTTTCCCTCGTGTTTCCGCGGCTGCTGCCAGTTCACTGGAGGGAAAGAACTTGCCAGGATGTTTTCTCTGTCCTGTGCGCCACTCCCTACGCTTGACCTCGGCCTTGGATGAAGGCGGTTAATGCTCTCTGTGGTGCCTAGGTAACATCATCACGGAGATATATGGATGGACTTTAAATAAAATAATAATAATAAAACACCCTTTTCCCCTTATCCTTCAGAAAGCAGGCTGCAGGAAATTCCAACCACATCCTCTTTACATCCATTAGCAGGGAAAAGAAATTGCATTTTTAAGCAAAAGAAAATAAAATGCTAAAAAAAGCACAAAGGATAATCAGACCTAGAGAAATACACCTAACATATCCAAGAAAACTCTGCTAGTAACAAGAATTTGCAGTGACTCTCACTAAAAAAAAACCTCAATTCTCCCAACGCCTCATTTAAATTAGAATACAAACCATCCCAGCTTCTCCTCTTCCTCCTCCTCCTCCTCCTCCTCCTGATTCTGGACACTGTGAGTGACTGTGATTTGTTTCTTCGCCTTTTTTCCGACACTCCGCAAACTGGTAAGGGTTATATCTTTAAATTACAGTGAACCCTTCGCTCTGGAGGAACAGCAAATGCGCAGATTTTCAGTCGTAGTGATGCTATTGCTTCATCGACAGGCTGACTCGGGGAAATCTCTCCTGCACGACGAACGCCACCAGTGTTTGTCGTTGTAGAAATTATTTAATGAACTCAGGTTGTTAGCTTGTTGTGCATTATACGTTTTTTTCATCTTTAAATAACACTTGAGAATAAAAGTTTTCACTTTTTTTGTCACATAATTCAGGTTTGTTTTTCAGTGATGTTGCACAGCTGTTTTCTCCCTGATAAAAATAATATGATTTACACTAAATGGACTTTCTGCAACCCCACAATTCATAGGAATTAGCTTAAAAGCACGAGTAAAATAGGCAGAAAATTGTTTCCAGAAATAGCTTTCTTATTAAAAACAACCTGATTTTCAACCGGACGACGTCTTCCATTTCTAAAAAAACAAAAACAAAAAAAAACGGGTTTACCTAATGGCAATGGCTCTCTCATTTTTCATCACATTCAATTAAGTCCGTCTTTGTTTCCCGTTAACTGTTAACTGCATGATCTCGACCGCAATCGTACACTGTTACTGTGCTTTTCATTGCAGCATTAACACCGACGTAAGAAATCATATTAAATGAAAAGCAGGCGCAGACTTTTCAAATATTAACAACAGCCTTGTTTTGAACTTTAATATTTAAAAAGGTTTCCATTCATAAGCTCCTTTCAGTTGATCTGAAACTTAACCGATCGGGAAGTAATATCAAGGCGCTGATTGATAATTTCATTATTCAAGGTGGTGTTCTTGGACTTCACGCGTCTTCCACTTTTCTTTCACTAATTACATATTCCACTCTTTTATAAGACTTGTTTGTGTGGATGCACTTACATGCACACGAGTGTAGTCTGCGCACACTGGTAGCCCTACATGTGTTTGCTGCTTCCAGGCAGATGTTTGTTTGCACACATGCATGCATGTACCGTGGGGCCGATTCCAGAATCCTTGATCTCCTGCTGCATGAAGTGGCATGGAAACGCTCACTCAAACACACACATACTTGCACACACTCATAGACTCACACACCCACTCCCCAAACCTAAACAATGATCCATCACAGAAATCCACATCCTCCTCTGGGCCACATCAGTCCCTTTGCTGCGGAAAAACTGATCCCAGAATCGGCTGCTAACTGTCAACTGCAGGACTCCGAGCCGCCCACTCACCACTAGAAAGAGACCACTGTGGACGCACGCATTTAATAGGCCTGCCATCAGAGTAAATGGAGGCTCAGTTCGAGAGCGCTCTGATCTCTCGCTGGATTTGTAACGCTCTCTCTCTCTCTCTCTCTCTTGTTTCTCTTTTTTGAAAAACCCCAAGGAGTGCAAACACAATGGTGGATTTGTTGAGGCTATAATTGTGATTTTAGTTTTAGTTTTGTCGCCTGTCATTGTAGGTGAATTGTCTGGCGTGTCGCAGCTGTCATCGAGGTTGGAGTGCGGTGTGTGCTTCAGCAATGTGTGTGTGTGTGTGTGTGTGTGTGTGTGCTGTCATGTAGGTCTTTCCGCTGAACACATGCAGCCATTAGGACGGGCCGCTGGCACACACTGAGTTACAAGTCTGTGGATTTTTTAAATTTTTTTCTGGAAATCTGCATTTTGGGTGCGCTGTCGTGTCTATATCATGGATCCAGTGTGTGTGTGTGTGTGTGTTAGTGTGCGGTCAAAGCTTACCACTACCCTTGAGCTGCCCACTGCTTCACTATGAACACGGCCACCCACACTCTCTGCCCCGCTCTAACATTTATTTTAACGTCCACATCATGGACCATCTGGGGGGGACTCTGTATGGCTAACTCATTAGCATCACCGCAAGTTCCTCTGTGTGCCAGATCCAAAGTGATTTTTTTTTTATTTTATCTTACCATTTTCCAGTCTCTTGGCAGTGAACTCGACCAGTATGTAAAGGTGGACGCGGCTAAGATAAATGTTGAGATTTGGTTCAGTGACAGTTTTAAACAACATGGTTTTCATGGGAGGCTACGAGCAAGGAATCCGGAGTCTGAAGCCTGCTCGGGAGTTTGCCCTGATGCAACTGTACAGCTCTTCAAAGGTCCTTAAACAAGATTTTTTTTGAAGGCTGCTGCAGCAAAAAAAAAAAAAAAAAAAAAAAAAGCAGCTGGCTGTTAGTGTAAACTGGAAATGATATTTCATCTCTGCAGAGTAGTCGTTTTTTCTTCTTTCTCTTGCGCTAAAGAAAACCGAGCTTACTCTTGCTTTACATCAGCACCGAGTCAAAGAAAAGAGCAGCCATGATGTAAACTTGTACGTGCAGATTAACGCTGAAAGCAGATGATCCGTTGCTTCTTCTTCTTTTTCTCCAAAACTCAATAGAGATCAGAGCCAACAAGGCAAAACTATACACACACACATGGAACAAAATCCAAGCTCAAAGGTCAAAAGATGAGCAAGTGACTTAATGAGGCTATTAGCGTCCCGTCCCACACGGCGCCCTGCGCTCTGGTGAAGCTTTGGGCTGAAACCTTCATCAGACGGAGTCGGGCCCTCTCTGGCTGTGGCGAGCACGCTAACCACTAATATCAGGTTGGTTTAGCAGAGGAGAACAACAGCACGGCCACACTAACCAGACAGCTGCAGCTTTCTGCATCACAATATGCTGGAGGAGGGATTAGCCACTCAACCGGCATAACAACAACGACGACGACGACGACGACGACGACGACGACAACACTGATTGCAGTAATACAAGAAATGATCATGGCTACACTAAGGTCACTGTACTCCTACAGCCGCAGCTGCTGGATGCGCCGCATTATGTACAGTAGATAGTAAACATCAAGCTAAGCTAAACGCAAACATCATTGTGCTAGCTTATTTAGCAGATCTATAGTGTTAGCCATCTTGCCGTGCTAATATGTGCCTGTTATGACCAATACACCTAAGGGCAAGCTAACATATTGTCGTTATGCTTCAAGCTACTACCATTTACAATATATTCTACCAATATGACTGGACACACTGGTGCCCAACGCCGCCAAAGCTGTGCCGATGTCCAGCGACGCAGCGACACATCAACCGATCGAGCCGTTGCCCGTTGTGAGAACATAGCACCCCTGGCATCGCAAACAAATTTCAGTACAACCCACGTAATGGTTGGAAAGAACCAGACCAACACTGTCAACCACAAAAGATGACTGCACAAATTCATTTTTATCCCTAGAGCCACATAAAGATGACAGCAAAATGACGTTGTCCGTCGACGCCTCCGCCTGCTGTGATTCTAAATTGGTCGTAGGTGTAAGTGAGAATTGTTGTCTCTGTCGGTGTTAGCCGTGCGATAGACTGGAGACCTTTTCAGGATGTACCCCACCTCTCACCCAACGACACCTGGGATAGGCTCCAGCCCCCCCTGCTTTTGCTGTTGGACTTGTTTTCAGCTGCTCAGGATACTATTAAACGTACATTCATCGCATTTCAGTTGCTGTCACGGCTCCACTGACGCATCAGGAAATTGTTCCACTAGTTTTTTTGTTTTTTTTGAGCGCTTGAGCAGCTCGTCAACTCTCAACGGCTTACTTGTAATCTTGATGCCTGACGCTTGAACGCAGCATTAGTGATAACTAGAACTTGACTCCAATCCGCCGCGCGGTTACTAAGGTAGTCATAGAAAACCAACGTCAACCACAAGGTGAGGTCACAAACTAATTGCTAGAGTCATGCTCAAGGCATTTGTACGTAGATGGCAGCATTTCCCTACAGCGACTTACAGCTCATGGTCTCAAGTTAAGCGCGTCTGCACCCCCGCGATACTTCTACCACTACACTACTAAAAACCACGACAAAACACCTGCGCCCTGCACCGTGATTACACTCACAAAAGTGCGTCTAATTGATACAGCCCGTATGGTTTTGCAAATACCCGTGCACAGGAGTCGAGTTTTTGAGGTGGTAAATACTGTATTCTCGTTCAGACGCACCACTGCCGCAGCCTACACCTTCACAAAACTGTTTTTCCCCGTACGACTTATTTGACTGATTTTACAAGCTGAAATGACTTAGTAGTCTCATAATTACTGAAATAAAAAAACTGCAATGGTGGGAACTGATATCACAACAGGGGGTGAAAACGTGCGATGCGGGGCAAAAAAAAACAAAAAAAAAAACTTTGTTTCCATTGGGCCAAGCTGCAGCTTTGTGGTTCGTCAGCGTGTGAGCGTGTTTAGTGTCGGCTGATTCAAATCTAATATGTCGAGCTTTAAATAGCAGCCACGCCGCCTCGGCTCGGGCAGATTACTCTCTTTTTCGGCATTTTCTTTCGCTCTGTGGTAAAAGGCTCGTGTGTGTGCCCGTCCGTACATGTGTGTGTGTGTTTCTGTCGTTTTGTAAGTGTGTGTGTGTGTGTGTGTGTGTGTGAGGAGCGAGGAGTGAATGGCTTGGCTCCACATCAAAGGCCCCTGCGAGTCTCTGCATTAACGAGGCCCTTTGTTTCCTGCCTCCCAGATTACAGCACGTCTCTCTCTCTCTCTCCGTGCTGCCAGTGTGTGTGTGTGTGTGTGTGTGTGTGTGCATATGCCTACGTATGTGTGTGAGGGCACAGTAACCTGTCGACCAAAGGCCAAGGTCTGATCCTCCTCCTCCTCCTCCTCATTTTCTTCATCTAATGTAACCAAAACCAAGATGATCCAAGGCGGCTACAGTTTCTCCTTCAACCTGATGAATTTTATAGTAAAACTCTTTTACTTAAAACTGCGGCAACTGTTTTTGCAATATATTTTCCTCATGAATTATCCATATATGCTGCATCTTTAAACCCTGATCCTGATTTTACCGCGGTTTTCTCACTTCCACTATTACAAAGTGAAAGAAGTCTCCTCAGGGTGAGCCATGATGAATCCTGAAACTGTGCTCCGTAGCGTTTGCTTCAACTCGTGCGCGTTTTTGTATTCGGTGAAAAGATTTGCAGCAGAGACGTGTCAACAGGTCTGTTAATATCCTACATGCTTTAACATCTTCTCGTCGAACTGAAACAGCCCGAAGGAGCCTCTCGCAACACTTGCGGTGAAATGCATCTCAAAAATAATCTTCCAACCTCCAAACCTGGCGTCACCCTCACCCTTCTCCTCACCACACCGAGACAAACCTTGACGCTCTTGTGCGGTGACATGAAGCCTTTGCTGCTTTCTTCAGTTGCTATCAGCCCCCTTTTTTTTTTCTTCTTTTTTTTTTTACACAAGCCAGGGCATGATTTGTTAATGCACGTCTTTAAAAAGTTCATGAACTGAAGCAGGCCCGAGTGAAGATGGAGCTGTTCCAACCACAGCTCACTTGTTCTTTCCTCTGAACACTCGAGGAGAAGAAAGCGGGCTGCATGCAGACATTTGAAGGCTTTTTGTTCCAAACGGAGATGGGTTTAAAATAAAATAAAAAAGAAGAAAAAAAGAAAAACCTGGTGGGTATCTCCTCCTTGCATGGTTTCGGATAATGCTGAATTAAAAAGAAAATTGAGCCCTTAGTTGCTCAAAGACAACTTAAATCTGCACGGTTCCTCAGATGATGCATTATCATTCTTACATTATGTGATCTTCAGCTTCTCCCCTTGTTTTCAGCTGCTCTAAAACGCACATTCACAAGCGAAGCGTCGTCCGCTGATCCCGCTTTCCGAAGCTCTCTTTTCTGCGCTGTTTATGTTTGCCGGTTTCACCCCCCAAAGCCCTCCGCAGGGCCCGCGATATCGGCTCATAAATGTTTGATAAGGAGCTAACGAAGAGGTAAATCAGAATCTGAATCAAACGAGACGGACCCCATTCAAATCAGCAAACACTCGGCGAGCTAGAACTGGAACAAGCCTCATTATCTTCCACGCAATTTGTGCTTATTTGACTTTTTATTTTTTTATTTTTTTACATTCCCACTCCTGCCTGGGAGCTGACTCCCGGCCCAAAGAGTACTTTCACAAGAGGAGTTGAAGGTTGACTTCAGGACCACCCCCAGCATCTTTTATTAAAATAAGGAGAAAAGCACAAACTTGGAGTGGGTTTTTCTTTTCAAATATAGCCTCTGATGACATATCTCAGAGTGTTTAAAATAAGTAGATAAGTAGGCCTAAATAGATGCACGTCAAGACATGTGGTTAATTTGATCTTTAAGTTTTGTTTTTTTTTGCATGCAGATTGCCGGTTCCTCTCCCACCTATTACTTAAAACACAATTACACATAAATCAATCACCCCTTACAGCCTCTCAAACCGCATTACTGTCGAATAGCCGCGTCGACAAGACTCGCCGTTTGGCTGCAGGAACCCGGGGCAGGAGTGTCGAAAAGATTTGTTGGGGTTCCACACTGCCGGCTGGATGCTGCCTTCAAGGACATGGTTTTGATTGTAGGAAAACTCCCAATAAAAAAAAAGCACACAAGTGGTTCCAGTTAAGAGCCGTTCGCTTGGATGTGGCTTAACCCCAATGAAAGGACATGATTTAATTACTCTGCAGCTTTAATGCGCCTGATGTTTCTTTAGAAAGCGGAGTGTGTAATCTTTTTTTTTTTGAGCCGGCTGTGATTCATCTTTGAAGGACAAAAAAATAAAAACACGTTAAAGAAAGAACGCTTCCACCGCCGATGATTAAGCAGTGGAAAAGGGCCTCGGTGACACGATCCTTCTCGAGGCAGCAAATGAGTCTGAGGGTAGAGTTTGAGAGCGGCGTCATTCGCTTGCGCCGTTAAACTCCGTTCTTAAAGCGCGGCGTTGTGCTTTTATATTTCAAGGTTCCTGTGCAGTTTGGCTCCCGAGCTCTTAAACAGGAGAAGCAGAAGTCTGCTTGAGCACTTGAGCAGAATGATTATAGGGAAGTAGAAGAAATGGAGAATGCTTTTTATCCGGCGTTTTCAATTTAAGGCAGGACAAGTAGAGAACAAGCGGGAAAGTCGCATTTTCCATTGAACACGTGTCCTTCACTCTGCCCGTCCATTGGTTAAGGCTTGGAGATTCAGTTTATACCAGCATTTAGTTGTAGCTACAGCAGTGTTTTGCATAGATACCAGTCTTTTGTGATAACCACATTCTCGTTTCACATTTTTAGGAATTGTGCGTCCAAGTCGTTCATACTTTACGTAAGTTTGGGCATAACCAAAAGACACTGCAGTGATCTGCGTTCGTGTTTCCTCGCAATTTGCTTTTTATTTTTCCAAATATTCTCCGCTATGTTTAGTTACTTCTCCCGAAACGTCGAACGCTTTACGGCCTTTTTGAGATCTTCGCATAAAATGAAGGTGTAGCGCCATAACTTTCAGCGTTTAAATGTTAGCCCTGGGGTGCGCTGTGACAGTTTTGCTCCACTAGCCTTGGCTAAATATACACATCTTTTCATCGCACGCGTTTCCGTTATCGCAACAACAACCACGGCCTTGTTCAGATATAGAACTCATAACTGTATCTTGCTTGTGTGTGTGTGTGTGTGTGTGTGTGAGAGAGAGAAGCTCGCCTTGTGGGGTCACAGCACCGACGCATCTTTTTGTTTTCTGTGTGGGCTGCCTATCTGCTTCTATCTGCTCACGTTTCCTTTTTTGGCCTTTCCTGCCGGCAGTTATTGCCTGATGTCACAGGCGACGCTCATTAGAGATAAGAGGCGGTGAGAAAGGATGCGCGGGGTGGTGCGCATGAGCCGCAGACCTCTTGGACCGATGAAGCCGGGTGATGCGCACTTAAAATACGCAGAATGATCTGACGAGAATAATCGAACAGCTCACAGCAAACAAAAGGAGAGAGAGAGAGAGACAGAGAGAGAAAAGGTGTTTGTAGGTCAGAGCCTCTCAGAGTATTTCAAGAGTGACAGCTTGTAGAGCGAGCGTGCTCATCTCTGGGTTTCTGTTTTGTATCAGACTGTAGCCTGTGATGGCCTTAGGTGAACCTGTGAACCCATGTGATGAATGTGCGTTTGCTATCAGCGCAGATAATCATGGGAACTGTGTTAAGATCAGAGCGCGGAGGGCTCGCGAGGCGGCGTGGCCCACGCAGGAGAGGTGCTGTCTCTCTGGAAAAAACAGCTGTCTATATTTAATCAAGGCGAATACACAAGGAGTTTAAACAACTCATTTATAATTTAGATTTGCATACATTAAAACTGCTCATTTTAATCTTTTTATTAATATGCATCAACGATATTGTATAAATATGCAGTTTTATGCAAATACCGGGCCCATTTTCTGTTTGTATTTAATTCTGTTTCCCAGCTGTGGATCATCATTTTCATTCAAGGCAACCGACTCAGATTAAGTCAAATATTAAGCCACAGCATGGGAGTGTATAAATATTTCTCAATTAAAAACTCTGAAGACCAGCTATGCTACTGTATCAGCATTAAAAATGCATTGGCACTGGGAGGAAAATAGGGGAAGGCAAGTTACGAGTTTGATAAGACATCAGAACTTCAAGTCTACATCTTTGAACTGTGTTGTGTTTTTTTTTTCTTCTTCTTTCCTTCCCCCAATCGAGTAGTTGCAATAGCTTGCACTTTTTTTTTTGCTGTTTTGGAGACTGTTACAAAATCTGGGGGATGTAAGGACCAGCCAAAAACACGCTGTGCCTCTGTTATTGATGAGCATGCCGTGCCTTCTGATGTTTTTCACAGAATGTCCTACATTTTGCTGCCTCTTGCCTGAGCCGCAGCTTTTCTGTCGATGCAAATGAGGAGTTTTGTTCCGAAATGTGAAAACTACCAAACTGAACAGTGTGACAACGGCTGCTACAAAAGGACTGCTGAGATAGGGGTAAAAGTCGCAGTGCATAATTACCAAAGTTATCAGCTAACTTGATAATAACAATAATACTAATAATAATAAATCCCCAGCAACGTGTCGCAGCAGTTGCATCTTTAGCACTGCAGGATTTAGTCACAATAGTCTCAGTGGAGCTGCTTGAAATTATGGAAATTTGTTTGTTAATTGTAGGTTTTTTTATGCCAGCCAATCAGAAGAAAGAGTGGGCGGAGCTTCAGGTAAAGCCTGCAGCTAATTGGATCACCTGTTCCAAGCTAAAGTCAGCATCCACAAAAAGTTAAACTTACATTTTTATGGGTGCGTTTTTGCGTTGTGCGCCAAACAGAATCGGTTTCATAAGACAGTCGAGATGCTGCGTGTAGTCAGCAGCTGAAAACATATGATGCAAGCGTACAGTATAAGCAAATGCACGGATTTTAAGTTCATTGATGTGTTTAATGTTTAATATATTGGGGCGCTGATAATATTCCAAAGCCAATGTGCGATAAAGTCTGAAATGAAAGCACTCAGGTCTTTATTTTTGAAGCTCTAATGTGTATCTTGAATGCACCAGTGTTGCGTACCAAAGCATGTAAAGTCTAAACATCACCAACTTGAGGATGCATGTGCACGTTTCATGCTTCTGCAGCTGACCTTGTAATCTTAAATGTGCACTAATGTGACCAAAGCAACAGCATGCAAGGAAACACTCAAGGAAAGCATCTTTGGACGAATGTAAAAGTGAATAATCATCGCCTTAAAGTGTTAAACCACGACAGTCCTTTCCCCACTTTTGAAGATTATAAATTCAAAGTGAATCACTCTCTTTTGGAGATAATTTGATCTTAAACTAGCTAACTGTGCAGGGTTTACTTTGGGATTGTAGCTGATCTCCAAAGTAGTGAGTCAGTGGTTCTGAGTTCAGTGTTGTAAATAGGAAACAGAGTAAAAGAAATAAATGGAAAAACCTCTGCACATGCTGTGGTACCTGTGTAATGATCAGTGGTGGAGGAAGTGAGAGCGATATCACGCTGTTAATACGCTCCAGTACACGGAAAAACCTTTTATTTTAGTTACAGGAAGTAGTATTTTCACAATGTACTTAAAAGTATTCTTGGTGTTTTTGGTGGTGGTAAACCTCTCTTTAGAATTATGTTACTTTTACTCTTTAACAATGCATTATATTTTACAAATTTGCTTTATGGTAAACTAAATAAAGTAGCAGAGTAATCCTGAAGAAATGTTTAATTTGTCCTTAAATACTGGAGTGTGCTTACAGTGCACTCATGTGCTCCTACGATAATCTCAGTTCTCAAGTTGGGAAGTCATTTTTCGACAGGACGTGTCACATATTCTTTCCGCCAAGTGCTCAAACAACAATTTTATTTGAGTCACGACATATGATTAATCTCTGACATAATAAAAACACGTTGCCTTGTTGACTAAAAGTATGGAGCTGACAAGTATAAGTTTATGTTAGGGTTACAGACAACGGCCATGTTTTTGCATGTACGACAACTCAGCAAGACGCCATTGAAATATATGTAATGCCAATAAAATAAAGCTAGTAAAATAAAAAACTGATAGATCTTGCTGTAGCCAAACTGTTTTGGAACCTCGGTGATGCTGAAGGGAATATAAAAGTAAACAGAAAGATTTCCTCTTGTGCTTTTCCCTAAAGGGAACACTTTGTTTAAACAGGAGCTTAACGGCGCAAACTAATTACGCCACTCGACAATCGTTTAGATTAATTTTCTCAGTAAATAATGATTTTTTTTAAATCTTGCGACGTTGCACGTTTAAGTTAACGTCAGAATTCTTAATCTGAGTTTTTTATTATAATTAAAATGCTTTTATTTGAAAGTAAGTATGTGTCAGGGGACCTTTGAACCAGTTGCCTCTGTTATTTGTCATCATGTAAACAGCGGAAACTGCCATTGTGTCACTGAAATTGAAATTGAAAATATATATATATATATATATATATATATATATATATATATATATATTTTATCACTGGAAATAATAAAACAAAATGGTTCTGCTGTGATATAAAAGCAGAATACACGGTGCAATCAACAGTCCTGACAGCAACCTTAAGTTTTTAGGCATCAACTAAATAAACTTTATTCTATCCAGTAAACTTTATTGGAAAAAACATACATATACAAATAATGCAAACGTGCTCAACCACTGGTCATGAGGCAGAATAAAATTATTTATAATTTTAGATTTGAGGTAGAAGGACATTCGGGACAAAAAAAGTCAACCACCTTAAGAAATAATTATAAATAAAAATTTTAAAAAAGTAGACGAAAACATATACATTATTCCTCTTTAAACTGTGTTGCATATAAGTTTACATTTTTCTTGCACTTTTAATAGCGTTTTTCCGCCGTAAATATTTGATGCATCCTTTAAATTCGCATGTAAATCGTATAAAGCAGGGAAGTTTCTTAAGGTATCATAAGCCATGGGACCGTGGAGGGCGTGAACACGCCCCTGGAAGTCATGAATAATGCCTGTTCAGCTGAGCTCAGGGAGGTGATGTCTCTTTAAGAGACTCAACCCTCCGCAGAAACAATCGTACAACCCCCCAACAAGTCATCGGACCTGTCAATCATCCGGTCGGCGCCCTTTGATGTCGGGACTCCTCGCCTTGTCTTGGGCTCAAATGAGCTGTTTGCTGTTGTAGGGAAACATTAGTCTTCTACCAACCAACCAGCCGGGGGACGCCACATCTCAACTTTTTTTTTATTTTTTATTTTTTTAAGAAAACTGCATGCGCTGGGGCTTTCTGCACTTCGGAGGCGCCCCAGACTGAGGACATTTCCCTTCTTTTATTTATACTTTTTTTTTGTGTTTTATTTCTTTTTTTTTTCTTCTTCTCAAAGAAAGTAGAGTGGTATAACATCGCAGGGGAGGAAAGTAGACATGCCTCAGCTCAGCAGCGGCGGCGGGGACGACCTGGGAGCGAATGATGAGATGATATCGTTCAAAGACGAAGGGGAGCAAGAGGAGAAAATCCAAGAAAACGCGTTCACGGAGAGAGACCTGGCCGACCTCAAGTCCTCTCTGGTGAACGAGTCGGAAATAAATCAGAGTCCGAACGCGGCGGTAGGTGGCACGGAGTGTTTGCGAGAGACGCACGGAGAAAGAGAGAGAGAGAGAGAGTGTGCGTGGAAAGCTTGTTTTATTTTACGCGCTGCTTGACAAGCGTTTTTGAATGAAAACGCGCAGCGAGCTGCATTCACGGCTACAGTTGTAAAATTTACTACAGGCTACAAAGTGTCACTACAAACTCGCTGTCACGGCCGCGCTCGTTTTCATTTTTTAGCTGTTTATATCCTTTTTTTGTTGTTGTTTGTTTTGGAGTAACTTTCTCCGTGTCTTCCAGGCGGTCAGACGCGGACAGCAGGGCGAGCACAGGGGCTTCCCGGACAAACACCGGGAGCATCTCGACGGTGGTAAGAAAAAACTAAATAAATAAATAAACATTCAGAAACACTCACACGCATGCGACTTGAGTGGACGTGCAGTTAAGTTACACTAAAGCAAAAAAAAAAAAATACCCAAAACAACAAAAAACACCCAACTGTGTCAAAGTAAAAAGTATTTTGGTGACGAGCACACGTGCTGCCGCTGCTGCGTTAACTTCAAAGACTTTGTTTTCAGGTGTACACTATAAAAAATGTCCAGCATCCCTTCAGCTCAGTGTTTTTATGTCACTCCATGAGTGGTTTCCCTCTATTCCCATCTTACACGACTTTAAATCTCCTTTGTTTTCCATAAAAACAAAACTTGCAGACATGTCTTACATGTTTCTGTATGCTTTTCAGCTCTTCAGACTAATTTGAGTGGTTTTTATTTCTCCTTTTTTTTTTTGGAGTGTAACTTGTTGCCAGGGTTTACCAAAAGGAGAGGTCAGCCAGGGGCATTGAGATGTTCCTTTTCTCACCCGTATTAACCCTCCTTTACACAAATGCACAGTTACATGGCAGCATCAATTACAGCCGTCACTCCCAGGCTGTGTACTCGTTTGTCCTAACTCGTTTAAAACTCCCGTAAAAGGGGCGCAAAAAACACCAAAACAGCCCCTTTGAGCATAATCCCCATCAAATGCCGTTTTGCGGTTTCTGCCGGAGGGGGGTCTCGGAGAAAAAGCGAAACCCGCAGGCTTCAAAATACGAGCGCCACGGCGTTATTTCACATTCTGTCACTCCGGGCTCTGGCCACGTTAAAAGTTCTGTCACTTTCTGGAGATGCTCTGCAGCGTCACGGGGAGGCTATGTTTGTCTCATGTGTTTTTTCGAGCAGGTATAACAAAGCCAGTTATAGCTGACCCACAGACAGAGAGAGAGGGCCTCTGATGCCTAATATGGGTGGTGGTAGGAAATAAATTAACACATAGGCTACAGTAGTTCACGCCTCTCAGGCTAGGTGACGGTTGTAACACTTTTGTCTCCAGTATTGTAGTCGGTGCTCGTACAAGGATATAACATGTAGTGGCGAGAACACTTGTAAATAGCTGACCTGCTTTGTATGCACATTTATCTTGGGTGTCTGGTTCTACTTTTTTTATTTATTTTTTTTTGTGCTAAATCAATTAGCGGCATTGTGGGAGTAAGTATCAGATTTATTTCAAATCCTCACAAGCACTGAATAAGTAAAGATTTTTGAATTAAATTCTAAGCGGCGCCACATTGATCCTCAAAAGAGCCTGGTTAGAAAATTAATCAGCAAATGTGCAAATGTGGCCTTATAACTGTTTATTTTTTAATTTTTTGAATAGTTTATAACTTGTTTTTTGTTTTTTTTCCCCCCCATGTCTAACCTTAGTGTCGAAGCAACAAGATGGAGGCATGTACAAGTCGCCGACGTATCCAGGGTATCCGTTCCTGATGCTGCCAGACCCCTATCTCCCCAACAGCTCCGTTTCTCCATCTGTAAGTCCACTTATGTTTTCTCCTGCTGGCTACAGTGCACCGGTCACTGCTTCTCTCTTAAGGTTTTGGGTTGTCCTTGTGTGGGCAGTCTTACCTGCAAAACATTATGTCCCACTTTGGACTTTTTTTTTACTATCCAGGACCAAACTCAGAGCACATGGCGGCGCTTCACAAGCCTTATCTGATAAACTGTTTTCACTGTTGGTTGGGATGCTTTTGCATCCCAGAGAAAAAAAAAATACAAGCACACACTAATGGATGGACGAGCTTTGCAGGTTTGCAAATGTGGAATTAGAGGCCAAAAGCCTGAAGCAACAAACGTGGATATTAATAATGAAGCGGTGGGGATTGGTTTTGGGTTTTTTTTGGTTGAAGGGAAAAAACACATCTTTGTGATATTTTGCAGTTTCCTCATAATTTTTATCCATTTTTGTGCGTTTAATCCTCAAAAAAGTGAATTTATCCTCAAATTAGTCAAAACAAGATTCTCGCTTTTGCATTTTTAGCTGCGATCAGCAGACCGTGGCCTCGACTACAATCTCTGAAACGTTTTTTTTCTGCAACATTACAGAGAATTTTTAACGTCTCCGCGCTTTGAAGTGGTTTTGAACAACAATATCTTTAGGAAATATTGATTTTCATTCGAGCCTCTCGATTACGTGACGATGACGTAACGCGCTCATCCGCAGGCCGAGTCCGATGAAATGCTTCAGCCTTTCAAATTACAAAGCGCAAACAGTCAATTTTGCTTTTCGCACGGTGCTGAAACATGCCTGCACTAGCAGAGCGAAGGGCTATGTAGGTGCACAGGAGGCCCTGTCAGGGGAAAGATGACTGTCGCATCACTGCAAGTCGTCACAAACTTTACATGTGCTCTGATTTGGCTTTGAACTGTCCCCCCCGCCCCCCCGCACAGCACACTCACTTGCCTTGTAAAATAAAGCTGTATTTATAACGGAGCGAAATGAAATCAAAGTGCCGCAGCTTCACGAGGCAGAGCAGGTTAAAAAAAAAAAAAGAGAGAGAAGTTGTTTTTGTTTACGCCTTTGCCGGAGCTGATTGATGTCGTCATCGCGAGCCGCTTCACATGACGTTTTCCATCTGTTTGTGCCGAATGACAAGAGGTTTGCAGCAGCCGTAATAGCAGCTCTGAGTGTTAAACCGCTAAAAGAAACATCAGAAAGACTCGTGGAAGGATTTCAAGTATGCACTATCACTCATCCAGCCAGACAGGCCTGAAAAATTAATCGCAAAAATCCCTTCAAGTCACCCGTAAGAGCCAATAACCATGGATAGGCTGACTAATTGCACCAAACATGAGGAGTTGTGCCTAATTCATTTTTCACGTGCTGTGTAATCCTGTTGCCTGAATTGCCCCCCCTGCTCCAGCAGACAAGACGTTGCTAAACAGCATAGATGCCTGTTTGTGAGCTCACATGTGCTGCAGGCTGATTTTTTTTAATACGAGACGCAGTCGAGGAGGATTCTGCTGTATCACAAAATCTGCACTACGGCCAGAAAATGCGATTTCTCTCTCTCTTTCTTTTTTTATTTTTTTTAATGGCACTTTGAAGTTGCCCGAGAGTGTTTTACAACGCTGTCAGCGGCTGGTCATGGGAGATTTGAAACGGGCCACTGAAGGGTCAGAGAAGCTGACAGTCAGTCGTTACAGACCAGTAAAATAGGAGGGTTTTATTTTCAGTTTCCAGGCTTAAGCAGTGTCTGTTCTTTGCTCGGTTTAAATGCACAGTGTGTATGTTTTGGTTAGCTGGTGCTTTTTTTCCACACGAACTGATGTATAAAGCTGATGGAGTTGCTTTTAGAAACAAGAGCACCCACAAAAATAGCTCGCTTGTTTGTTTATGTAGTAGCATCGCCACTTGTTTTTGCGGTTTTACACCTTAAAGGTGAACTTGTTTTGAAGGTTTACGTCCATGTGTACTACGGCGTCTCGGAGGAAATCGCATTCCTCACGACTCTTGATTTTCTCTACCCGGGTTGGCTGAGAATATAATTGAATGAATCCTGGTATGAGGGAGGGAGCGCAGTTTCCTTCTTCTAGCTTTGTCGTTGCATAACACAAGCACATCCGGCATCGTGTTAGACAAACACGGTGAGCAATGTGTGATGGTATGTGTCGCTCGTCTGCGTGCCTCTTCTCTTCTCTGCTCTTCTCTTTATTCCGACTCTGGAGTGCCAAACCCCGCCAAAGAAGCCTCTCAAGGAGATCGCTCTTGTCGAGGGTGGGATTGGAGGTGGAGGTGGGGATGGAGGGGGCGAGGAGGAGGAGGAGGAGGGGAGATAAAGAGCACTTTCTTCCCCCCGTGTGTCTTCGAGACTCCACACAATGCTCACTTGTTGCTGCTTCCCTTGTAATTAGCCCGCTGGTTGTGTGGCAGTAGCGGCGCATCGGGCCCCGTCTACCTGCCACTTGAAAAGGCTGAGAGCAGTGGTTTGTGGGATGTGTTTGGTGGGGTGGTGATGAAGGGTGTGGGGGGGTCGGTGGCGACTATGGATTGAAGAAATGGGTCACAACTGCACTAAATTGTTCGCACGACGCAAGGGCTTGGTTTTCTTCCTCTTGCCTCTTCCTTGAAGTTAGTTGTATCTCGAGCAGCCCCCCCTCCCAACTCTTCATTTTTCCAGACGATTATTTGAATCCGACGAGCAGCGAGAACCCAGCAGATTCTTGCAAACGTAATAAGCAGCGAGCAAGTGCTCAGATTTAAGGAGATGAAAGCAGATTTATCAGAATAATTGATGCGCTTTCTGTCAATACTTTAGTTTTATGTGGCTTTCTTGGTCAACTCGCACGTTCAGCGATAAGAACTCTAAATCATCCGTCTATCCCTGCAGAAGGCTTCTTTTTCTTCCTTCTTCTGCAGATGATTTCGATTGATCGCTGTTGGTTCAGCTCTGCAGCCACGTGTTCAACCGCTTCAGAGATATTTCTCATTAAATCGTGAAATCATCCCACATTAAATTCGTCCACCAACCTTAACGGTGTCGCCTCGAACTGCTTCCCGGGCAAAAAATTAGCGTTTGAGGAGATTTTGTTCTCGCGCCAACTAATTATTCCTGCATCCATAGGTGGCGTTGTCATCTTGTTGTCGTTTACCGGCGACGCTCAACGCACAACAACAGTTTCTCACAAGCTTTGTGTGTTCCTGTAAAACTGCTGAGCTCATTGCGAGAGCGTCGTCTGAATGGCTGAAAGTCAGAAATTAAATGTAATATTTGTCTGTCTGAGTCTTTGCCTCCCCATCTCTGGGCAAAGCGTGTGGGTACATGTTTCATTCTGCGAGTGTAGTCTGGTTTTTACACGAGGTTATTTGTCCCTTTTTGAATATATATTTGTGTAACTGATGCGTCGCTGCCTCACGGAAACAAAGTTTCAACACAAACACGAGCAAGAGGAAGGAGAATTTGCCAGAGCTGCAGTCGCCCCGGAAAAGATCCGATTTCCCAAAGCGAAATATCTGAAATGGACGCAAAGGCGGATAAAGCGCGGCGATATTATTTGGGGATTAATGTTAACATCTTCGCAAAGTGACTGCACACTAGAGAGGCCGCCGCAAAGTCCTTTCTTATCCCAATTCGGCGATAATGCTCTTTATTATAGCATTTCATGGGACATTTCACTGTTGGTACATTAATGGAGATATCAGCCGTCCTTTCAGGGGAAGTGGCCAAAGAAGGAGATTTGCAGGGATTCGGAGATATGACTAAACTCCCTGGGCTTGTTGTCTTTGGATAAAGCTTTATCTGGAGTGTGTGAGGCGGTGTTTGTGTGCATGTGCACGCTTGTTGTTTAAGTTCATTACACTAAGTCATTTGTATGTATCTAAGGTTTTGCATGTTTTTTTTTTTCCGTTATTTATTTATTTATTTTTCTTTTTTTCTTCATAACGTGTGTTTGTGTTCATTTGCATGTCTTCTCCTCCAGTTTGTTGCCTCAGGCTTGTGTTTGTATCCGGGGGTTCATGGTGTGTTTTGTGTGCTAATGTTTGCCGTGTGTTGTGCGAGTGCAGCGTGTTCTTTCCCCAGCTGTGTGTGTGCGTGTAAAACGCTGTGGATTACCAGCAGACAGTGTTTTTGAAGGGATCTCTGTCGTCTCAGGGAGTCAAACCCGAGCAGAGGGAAGACTCCGCTGCAGAAATAAGCGCTTTTCACTCCTCAGCATCCACCCGTCTTTCTCCCAACTCTCTTTCCGATTCGACTTTTCTTTCCCCGTCCTCTTTTTTTACAAGCACCTGTCAACCTCTGTGTCCTCTACGGCACAAAAATGGAGGACCCAGAGACGGGATAAAGCTCAAGAGCTCCATTAACTCTTATGGGTATTAAGGGCGTTAGACATTCAACCTGGAGGACTTTGTTGTTGGAAAGCATAGAACCTGTTTTATTTAGCAACACCCCGAAGCTCCACCAGTTGCTGGGTGTGCTTCTGAAAATATCTGTGTTTATCCCTGCTGTACTATCAAGTTACTGCAGCGTGTCCGTCGCTGATGCTGATCAGTGCTCGATTATTCTGAAGGGATTGTTGGAGAAAGCGAAGAGAGATCAAGCAGAAGAAACTCTGTGTTTACTATTAATCACATGACCGTTTATCGCACGCTTCCACAGCTAACTAACGGCTGCAGTGTTTCCCCTAATACGTGTGATATTAGTGGGCAGTGTGGGCTGCTAATTGGAAAGCAGGATGTGCAATCGCAGTTTGACGGACGAGCCTCATGCGATGGTAGATATCTGCAAACTCTTTAGTTGTCAGGTGGCTTCTGTTACTCCAGCTGCACTTCCTGACTGGGCTTCACAATAAAAGCTTATCAAAGCTATTCTGGTTGCAGCGTTAATAATTAAAAGGACCTGAGCTTTGTGAGTGATGGCACGCTTGTGAGCCGTGCAGGTTGTCTGTTAAAGAAATAAAGCAGCAGCAGAAGAAGAGCTCGTTTGGTCTGACTGTTCTTGGAGGTGGATTGGTGTTTGTTTGACCTGCCCACCAAAGCAAAAACAGGGGCTGTACATTTTGTGAAGTGGCCCGTGACTAATGCATAAGGGGAGATTGATGGTTAGTGGTTATACGTTAAACCAGCCCAGATTTTAATCAATAAAGAATACACATCAAAGGAGCTCGGTGCGTTTGCTGTGTTTATTGTTCAGTTCGGATTTTACATGTTTCAGTCAAAGTGAGTTTTAATGGGAGTCTGATGAAGCCGCTTCTTAATGCGACTCAAAGGCGACCGAGGTTTGTTTTTAGCCGAGCAGTCAAAACTCTCCGGGCAGACTTGGAGGCGGTGAGCTTGTTTCATTCTTGAGGGGTCATTATCTGTAAATTGTGAAACAGTTGAACCTAATATTTGATATTTGGCTGCATGCAGTTGTCGTCACTGTCAGAGAGGCTGTGAAACTCCCTGTGATGTGGAAGCTGTGGTCACACGAAGACGTCAGCAAGCTCTGAAGACAGCACACCGCTGTAAAACACTTTCCCGCTCGGTGCACCTGGACACTGACTGTAAATGGCTTACTATATTAACCGGCTTCTTTGGGATAACAGTAAATGTTTGATTAAAACGCAGGTAGAAGTTACGCAGCCAGTCAGAGGAATTTACAAATCTGCGTTTTACAGCTCAGTGTGCTCTGTTTCGTGGTGGTGGGGGGGGATTTCCTGCTCACTTGACATTTCATTTCACTTACCAAAAAAAAAAAAGAAAAAGCATGTTTGGGAAAGGTAGGGGTGAAGCATCGTCATTTCTAAGACTGTTACGGCTCAGCTGGAGTGTTTGTTTTGAACGTTTTAGCCCTCGCAAATGTCCCTTTGTGGCTGTCTCTGAACTGAAACTAGGATTTCCAAGTCGTGCAAGAAGGAGTTTGATTGCGTCTGCCTGCTTCAGCGGCTTGTTTGCGTTTCCTGCGCGTTAAAGTTTCATGTCTTTTTAAACTTTTTCATAGGTCTCCTCCTCTTCCTTGCATCCATTCACAAATCGGCCGCTCTCGCTCCCCTCCCTCCACCCCTTTTTCCTCCTCCTTGTATCTCTTAAATAATACGAGTTCGATCCTCCAAGATCAAGGGAATGGCATGTGTGTGTGCAAGCCTCTAGGATCTTGCCACTTCCTTGTTTCCCATTGTGTTGCGGTGTTGACAGGGGGGTTGTTCAGCCTTCCCTTAGTCCTTTGGTAAACAATGGCAGCAACACAGGCTGAGGCCTCCCTAATCCCTCCTTCATGCAGACCCAAGGGCTGGGATGAGCGGAGCTGGGGCCTCCCTGCCTCTGACTCGCTATGATAAGGACCCCCACTCACTTGGATTTAAGAGGCCTAAAAGAAAAGCAGCTTTCACTAGAAGGCAGCAGAGGCTGGGTTTAAACGCGAAGGCTGCACATTGTCTCGTCGAGGCTTTATTCTTCGTTAAATATTAACCAACCATTAAGAGTTTTATCATCGACGCTGCATCCCGTCCAAGTTTTCGAGATAAACTCGCGGAGGATGTGGCATTGTTGTAATGTATGTAAGTGTGAGATTATGGTTTGTATCACGACGATTTGGTGCAATGAGGGGAATGATAAGACTTGAAATCTTCATTATTGTTTCGGCCAAACGTGCAGAAATCCCCCTTTCTTTGTGCTGAGATGAGTTTCCTCATTTGCATCTCTATAAATAACAGCTAAATAAATATGTTATCAGAAACCAGACGCCTTTTAACACCTCTAATATAAACTGCAGAAGAAAACGGTGAAAAGTTGGGACATGGAGAAGATTGACTGATTTGAAGATTATATCGGTGCTAGTGCCATTAATGAGTCAGCCTGTTAGCCCAGTCCTGGTCGAGCTCTTGTGTCGCTGGGATTAAGCTGATATATATTTGTGCAGCGTTGATTTTCTGGGTAGTATCGGACACGCTGCTCGGTCGGAGAGCAATAACACCTGTGCGTCGCAGACTGCCAAGTACATTTACGCCGCAAAGCACGGTGCTTCGACTTCAAATTAACATTTTACAAGCATTACGGTGTTGCTGTCGTCTCTGAGGCGACACTTTGGGCCTTGGCTTCCTCTCCTCCACCTCGTTTTGAAAGTTCCCAGCAGCATCGACACGTGAGTTTTCAAAATTTGCAACTGTAAGTAAAAAAAAAAAAACATGCAGATGTTGATAAGCGCTAGCAGCGCGATTGTGATGGATAGGACTATATGGAGACGGAAGGTTAGTCACACGCTCAGAGGGTTAATGCCGGTTTATTTTCACTGTGGGTTCTTTCCAGTGTTGGAAAGTCGTGCAAAATGCTCCAGGAAGATTGAATTCTCTGTTTAATTCAACCAAATGTTGTGCAAATGATATTTCTAGTACAGATCAATCCAGGCGGTGGATATTTATCCTGCGGTGAGGAGCATCGCAGATACATAAAATTTCCAAATAACCGAGTCTGTGGGTGGACTTGTTTGTCACAGGTTGCCATGTTCAGTCAGACTCAGGTAGACGAAAGGCCCCGCTGTTTAGCAGACAGGAAATATGGGCAAAAGATCAAAACAGATGCGGACGAAGACTGATAAATAGATTTTTAAAGAGGGAGTGCTGCAGAGGTAAAGGGAAGCATTATGGAGGGAGGGAGGGAAAGAGAGAAGGGAGGGTAAGATTAAAATACAAATGACCATAAGAGCCTCCTCATCGGCCCGCCGGCTTTGAAGTAGCGGCCTGTGAAGGCACCTGAAGAGAAACGGTTCAGAAGACTATTTCAAGAGGCGGAAATGTTTAAAAGAATATCAGAAGAAGAGGGGGGAGAAAAAAAACCCTTTGGATGGCCCCGAGGTGTTTATACCTGTAATTATTCATCCACTTATTTCTTTCCGGCGTTGAGGGAACGTGGGGTGGAAGGGGAGGGGGGGAGAACCATAGAGCAGTAAAAGACAGGTGTTGGCAAAGGAAGTGTGGGTTTGTTTGATTATTATTAACTTCGTTTCCCCCCCCTCCCTCCGTCTTTTATACGTTCGTGCACGTTAACACTGGATCGTCTTAACCATGCGAGAGGTGAGCGTCAATTTAAGTGAGAGACCTCGCTGCTGCTGCTATGAAACAAAAATGAGAACGAGAGGTTTTGACAGTTAGTAACCTCATGTGGCGTTGTTAGTGCTAGTGTTTCTTTAAATGAAGACCACATTTCCCATAATTCCTCCCACGCATCCTGTCACAAGAAGATGCTAGAGGTCAAACATGTTGAAGAATGTGTGTTTTTTTTCCATCTGCCTTTCACTTTTGCCGCCATCACCCATTGAATCAAACGCTCAGCGGCTCGGCTTCACTCTTACGCCAGAGTTGTAGCGTAGAACAATCTCCTGTGGCGCTGCACCTGGGTCCGGTGTTGACGGAACAGGTTGTTCAGGGGAAAACTCATCAATCAATCTTCCCCGGTCTAGACTAGACTGCTTTGCGACGGGCCGCTTTGCGTTTAAGGTGTTCGCCTTTGCTCTTAAGCTGGCACAGGAGGTGTTGCAGGAGAGATAAGCGAAGTGTGGAGAATTGAGGTTAAGTCACGTACAGTAAGCGTGCACATTGTGCGAGAGAATGGCAGCGAAAGGGGGAGAAAGTGGGACAGTCGAGCGCTGCAACGAGCTGCAGAGAAAGAGACGGCGGTCACGTTTAAGCAGGACCGAAAAAAGAGAAAGAGATCAGAACAAAGACTGGAGGTCATGTGTCATGAGCCGGCTCTTTGTTTGGCTGTTATGTCCGTGAGGTCACCGCGTGTTGTGGGATGCTGCGCCCCAGGTGAGTCATTGCCCTGCGGAGCGAAGCAAAGGTTCTCCTTCGTTTTGTTGTTGACAGAGCGAGCTGTCCGGACCTCCCAGATGTGTGCGCTCGGCTCGTAGTTAATCAGTGACGGCGGTCTCCCTTTGACAGAGTCGCATATATCCGGGAATGCATCACCGTCCACCTTCATGTCTTGAAGTTTTTGAATGTTTTGTGATTTCATATAGAGAAGATTGAGCTTGTTATTGTCTGTGATGGTGCATTTATGGTAGAAAGAGGCACAAAAATGTCCAACACAAGTAAACCGCTGAACTTAAACATCGCTAAAACTAAAGTGTAGAGAGCAGACATTTAACTAAAGACTAAAAACTTTTTCTTTGCCACTTGAGCACATTTCTGTTCATCAGTAAACCCTAACCCGGGACCCAACAGTGGTAGGTCCTATTAATAGGCCGAGTGTGTAGCCCGCTCTGTCATTGTGTGGACATTAAAAGACTCGGTGTGCACACAGAACCACATCACAAACTTTGTAGGTTAGTGGGCCACAATCGGAGGCTGAGCCCCTCCTCCCTGGTGTGACCTTGGTCAGTGGAAAATGTCCAAGTATAAACCGCTGAGCGGAGGACTACTGCAGGCATCCACCTCCCAGCGTCCAGAGGCATCGAGATATTTAAAGAATAACAACTAGCATGTGAAATGTAAAGTTTATTCCAAACTATAGTCGCACCGAAGCGTTATTCCTGCCATTAGACGCCTGCACTTGTAACCTTATTTATTTCTGCCTGATGAAAGCAAAACCATCCATGCAGATATGAAACGTAGACGCCACCTTACCCTGCCACATATTTGTTGTTGTGCAAAAATCAAGTGAGACTCAGGTGATCGCGCTCTACACTTAGTTTCTGTCTCTGTGTGAGTGAGAGTGTTTTTTTTTTTTCTTTAAAGAAATCATGTGACCTATGGGAATTAAAGTCTTGTTTCATTTCCTCTCCATTACTGTCAATAATCGAGCAGTTTCACAAAGCAAAGTCACTGCCTCTCTAGATCAGAATTACCCTCCTCGTATAGTAGCGGCACGCTCGCTTTCATCTCGTACTTTCCACAAAAAAAAAAAAAAAAAAATCAAACGCCAGATTATTATTTGTCTCAAATCAGAAGTTTAAATCTCGGGGACGTTTAGTAATCATGAATCTGCCTTGATGTGCTTTGTGTCTAATATGTAGAATTAACCTGCGTGAGCTTAAAACACCACAGACCTGTGCAGAAGAAAGAAAGATGAGGAGAAAAGAAAGTTAAGAGCAGAGCAGAGTTTGTCTCATGCAAATTGGAAATATTTATCTGCTGTGTAGGTGTTCTAGACGGTTTAGACTCGGTCCGCTTGGTAGCGGCGGCGTTTCCGCTTTGGCGTTTCCGGCTGCTCCTCCATCTCTGCAGTTTTCCCGATTGATCGTTTTGGACGAGTGAAGACGGAACACATCGAAGAAGAGGATGCAAAACGTTTGTATGACTCGGTTTCGGTGAAAGTTGAAAGTGTAGCAGGTTAGCGCAGACTAGCGTTTTGGGTGGAGAGCGAGCCAGACTGACGTACGTAGGTTACGCCGTCTTTGTCCCACAGCACCTTAAATGAGCCTTTACTTGTGTAGTTGGCCTCTGTGCCACGTGCCCTCTAAGGGAATTTACAACCTGTTTACAGCCTGAGAGACAGAGGTGCGTGCTTCCAGAGTGTAGACCCGGCGCACAGGACGGGATTTTGATTTAGCTGAGCGGATGCGTCCCTTTCCCTCGTCTCAGACCCAGAGAACATCAAGACTCTCTCACCAGTTCCTTCTCCCTGCGCACCGCCGTTAATAATCAAAATATTCTTCAGCTTCTTTCTGCAACACTCCGACGCTCGCCGCCCAAGCGGAGCAGGTACATGACCCGTACCGTCGCATTAGTCATTAAGAAACGAGCCATGATTGCGTTGTGTTTACGCAGCAAACGTTTACCGATTGATCACTTGGCTGCTGGAAATGTCACAGAAGTTTGCCAGTAAATGTGACATATTCATGTAACGGTTGTTATTCCCACTCAGATATGTAAGGACATAAGTTTGAATGTCAAAGGTTAGGGAAGTCTGCAAACGTTTGACATTTGAGAAAGAATAGCTGAACAAGTAATCTCTTATCAATGCAGCTGTTTGTTTTCGGTCAGTTAAGGAGCTGAACTGAGTAATAATTATCCTAATTCCACTTTAAAAGTTGTGTACAAAATGTGGATTTCTTAGAAGACGTCAAGTCTAGAAGTCTAAGTTTTAAACTGATTGAGTTCAGTTGTCTTTCTGGGAGAAAACCCCACCCATTATCAGACTGGCTCTTATCTGATCATTAGTTAATCTGGTTGGTTCACCTAGTCACTGACTAAAACCAAGCGATTCTTCGGCTTTACTTCACCATTGTGGGTTTTTTACTGTAAAGAAACATCCATATTTGGCGTGTGGATGTCAGTAATTGATCACGTCCTGTGATGACTTTACCCTCTCTCCCACCAGTTTCACCTTCCAGACCTCAACCTCCGCCGCCTGACCTTTGTCATCGTTTTAATAGGCACGTTATTAAAATAGTGTTTGTAAAAATAGTCGACCAAGTGAAACCCTAACCCCATCCTCCGCCTCTGCCTCCTCCTCCTCCCCCTCCTCCCCCTCCTCCCCCGCCTCCTCCACCCGGTGCCCGTGGCTCTGCCCAGACCAGCTGGAGCCTCCACAGCCGCATGAAGCAGCCCAGCACACATGGCTGTGATCTTAAACGCACACACGCACACACACATAGAAGCCTATCCTCCCTTATATGATAGTCTGTGGAAAGGAAGCAGCCACCACCTTCATGTGCTATTCATAAACACACACACACACATATATATATGTGTGTGTGTATATATATATATATACATACACACTAAAACCACTAATACTTCCATGTGCTGAAATCACACACTTATCTTTACTCATTTAAGCTCATAGTACAGATTCTACTGTATGTCTTCACTTCCTTTTTTCTTATTTACACTGACACACTTACTTACATCATGAGCCCAGCCGATGCAGCTGCAGCTGAAGGCACGGTGTGTGTGTGTGTGTGTGTGTGTGTGTGTTGTTTAAAGAGGAGACCCTGTTAGCTGTTAATTAATGTTAATTAATGTTTTATCCTTGGTGTTTCCTCTCAGTGATGGAACCATTTCAAACTTTTACCTCATGGTTTTGAAGATTTATTCAGCCTTGATCTGAGCAGATTCACAGAGCTGTTGTTTTACTTCAGTCTGCCTTTGATTAGATGGCTGATGGATAACGCTGAGTATTGTTTCCTTCTGTCACAAGCGGCTATTCTGCATGAACATTTTAAAATTGTGTAGTTTTATAGGCCGATGCGCTACATGCACCAACAAAACTACTTAAGACCGCCGAGTGCACTGGAAAGCGACGTCCCCGCGCTAGCCAGGAGGATCGGCTTTGCAGGATCGGACTGTGTTTGTTGAGTTCTTGTCGTAAACACGACAGATAAGGATACATCTGCAAACCCCCAGCCACAGACCGCCAACCGAGAGTTAGACTGCACGCAGATCTTGTCTGTTGAGATGCTCTTGCGTGGCCTTTGTGCTGCTGTCGTGGGCCATTGTTGGGTATTTGTTTAAAGAGACAGAACATATCTAATCATAGCTAATTAGCATGAGCAGGTATCATTTAAGCCCGGCTACTTAAATTCTAGTTGGTGTGCAACTTGACTGACAGCAGCTAGCTCAAGGTTAGCCATGTCTACCCAGTTGTTAGTGTCCTATAACCAAAGCTAGGGACACAATACACAACTTTCATAGTCTTTACCGACTCTGAAAGGACTTGGAGTGCACGGTAACAGACTGGTGAGGGATTTATCAAGCCAAGCTAAAGCCAACTGGACACGTCAAACTCTCACGAGGGCGACAGTTGTACCAATCCCGCCATCTCCCCTTCATTTCTGTGATCCAGATTCGCTTTATCGCTGCTCTCGTTGTCTTCTGACGCCATTTCCCGTCTCCCAACCTCTCTTTTTCTTTGGCTGTTGGCGACACGTGTTTGCAGTTGTGTCGGTAATCAAACCGTGTCCAGATTTCGCTAGGACTGAGGCTTGGTCGGGTCTGTTCCCCTCACACACTTGCAGATTTTTGCGCCCGTGCACACCGTTCCCAACGAGTGAAGGCTGGTGGAGACTGGGAATCATGTGCCATGTACCGCCACCAGCATTAAACTCACGAGCCAAGCTGATAATGTCACGTCTCACTCCAGCTCGTGTGACTAATTCTCCTGCTAACATTTCCCAGACCTTCCAGTAGCTTATTACCGTTATTCCCACCTGTCCTGTTGTCAATTGTCTAAGCCACTTCCCTCAACGTAATCATTACGAAAAGCCTATTTCTTCAGTTTGTGTAAGCACATATGTTTTTTGGCGCAGAGTCCATCTGTTAATGTCATTTTTTTTTTTTTGGCCAGAAAAGGGAGGAATTCCCTCTTCAACAGGTTTCCTCAAAAGGAGCCCAGCCATGCGTCAAATTGGTTTCCTACCTTTGTTTCGCCGTGTTTTGCAGACTATGGAGCGACACCCATCCCCGCGTTTTCTGGGCATGGGAACCCTTTTGTGTTTGTCTGCAGAAAACGCAAAGAGACGCGACGCTCACGCAGACACACACAAGTGGACACGCGATGAGGGCATTAAGAATGTGATTGCAGTTGTGATTTGGGGCGTCGGTGGAAATAGAGAGGGGCGAGGGGCGGCCTCGAGCAAACGACTTGTCGCCTCGAAAGAGGAAGGGAAGGCGGTGGGCGGACGGAGGCGTGAAATGCTAAAAAGGAAGGCGTAGAAAAAAATACAAACAAACAAAAAAAAAAGCTTTAATGACAACAAAGTTGATGTCACTGACGGCTAAGTACGTGTCAGGAAGTTAACAGAGCTCATAAAGCGTTTTTATTCAGTGTTATGAGTGTGTGTAGGTGTGTGTGTGTGAGGTGTTGTGGTAAATCAGCTTGTGTGAACGTTTTTCAGGGCCAAACGAAAACTAGAGCAACTGAGATATGCAGTGCACTGTGGTCGATCTGCGTGAGCGTCTGTGTTTGTCTCTGTGTGTGTGTGTGTGTGTGTGACAGGGTGTGGGCGTGCGTGACGGTGTAGGTGTTGCACATAGTACAGGACATGTATGTGGGAAACACTGTATGCACACCAAGGACAGATGAAAGGGAAGAGGTGGGTGGGCAGGAAGTGAACAACAAAAGAAACACATCATCTGATTTATCAGATGGGTACAGATTGGGTTGATCGGATGGAGGAAAAGGTTGATGGAGAAAGAGGAGAAAGTGGCTGAAGAGCGAGTCTGAGAGAGAGAGAAAAAAAGAAGAGAGAGAGAAAATTGAAAGCGGCAGAGAGGCCGATCGAGAGCAAGAACAATGAAGGAAGACGATAACTGCAGTAGCGGAAGGGAGTTAGCAGTAAACAATGAGAAGACGGTAACCGCGTTGTGCACCTGGTGAAACAAAACCACAGCCCCAGTTGAAACAGACTCTTGACACCTTAAGAACACCTTTAACCGTTTCACCACCGCACTCAAGGAAAAAGGAACGCAAATCCAGGGCTAATTTGAATCTCGAAAGTCAGTTTTTACTTTCAACAATAGGAAGTGGACGTGTTTGAAGAAAACCAAACAGAGCGGCAGAGTTTTGCCACAGCCAGGGTGAATCATTTTCGCTATCTTTGATTTATTTATTTTCTTTTTTTTTTCTTCCGGGCCTGCGTTGAAGTGACGGGGCAGCTCTCTCTGCTGTAGCTTTCGTTTCGCGGCCGTGTTTTTTGAAGCAATTCTTCGGCGGCTTGTGTTGGATTTCCTTTTTTTTTTTAAACAGACCGGTTGAAATGTTTGTGGGAAGGGATGCTAATACAGTGACTACAGCCAGGCGCCCAATTCAAAAGGAAAGAATGAGCAAATTTAGAGACGTTGACTGTCTCAACTTTCAATTTCAGTTCATCAGCGACAGTCATACTAATAAAATCCTTAGGTTTTCATTCTATATAGGTGAAGGGGTTTACACAGCACTTGTCCCTCTCTCTCTCTGTCTCTCTCTCTCCCGTTTCTAGAAATTAGGGGAAAGTACAATATGAAAAACAGCTTTTCTGGAGATACTGAGATCTCGTACAACTCAATTAAAAGCCTACAAAGAATATCGACGGTTAGATCTGACCTAGAAAAAGGTGTGATGTTGTGGAAAAAGGAAAGAGAAACCCACGTCTCGCGTGTGTTCGCAACAGCTTATTGTTTGTTGCATTTGGCCGAATGAACTCTGGTGCTGATCGCTGAAAAACGCTTAAGAAATCCAATAAAAGTTATGCGTAACAATAAATATGTTTGGATGGAAGTACACATCCATCATCGCCATCTTCAAGCTGCATTCATTCTTGTGGAATCGGCACCATCGCTTCCAGGGATCCTCTGTTTTGACAGACAGACATGCTGTCAGACAAACAGTCTCCACAAATGATGTTTTTATGATCCCCTCGCCGAATCAAGCTCCAGACAGAAGCAGATTTACAGCAGGCGCAGTCACAGTCACAGTCAGCCCATTGTCAGGACCCCAGAGGGCTCGTTGGCTCTCCTACTGAGCCTCGCAGCGAGTCGCCCCGTCGCTTCTTCCCGGTTCTGTCTGTCTCACATCAGTTCTCTTTGCCCTTTCGTCTCCCTCCTTCAACCCCATCTCCTCGCTCTAATTTCCCTTCTGTTTTTCCTTTTAAAAAGGGGCCCGGGGTCTTAATGCTGCCAATTAAAGACAGCCGTAACTCTGACACTGTTTCAAACAAGCGGCGCAGCTTGAATGCCATGCAGGCTCCAGTTGATCCCCTGCAGAGTCGCATTAGTCCCGGGCCAGTCGGGGCGATGCTGGTTTCAATTAAGCATCCATTAACGAAGCATCAAGCCAGTGGTATGCAGTTTTGATTAGACAAATCAGGGAAAGAAGAACTGTTGATTTATTTATTTATTTTCTTGGATTTTTTTTCTTTCGCGAATTTCACCACAGGCACAGAATGTCCCGAAATGACCCCGGAGGAACCCCGCTGTCACCGGGTTGAGAAGAGCTTGATTCCAAGATAAAAATAATGACTGATTATTAGCATTATAAATCTAATCTTTGCCGACCATTTCGTCTTCATTGTCGCATTGAGGCATCTGTTGGCAGTTGGATTCTTCTGTTTGTGAAAGCCCGACGCTTAAAAACCTTTAAGTGTGACGTGCGATATTTTAGAAAACACACAAATGAGTCAAAAGAAGGCTGGAAACATCCAGTCTGAGCAAAAAAAATAACCATGCAACTGCAGATATATAGAATATGCACGCTTATGGACGCATTTCTAGGTTTCCACAGTCATTTCTCTCCCTTTCGTTTTGTTTTTGCAGGTTATCCAGCACCCTTATTCCATATTAAATATATCCACTTAAAAAAATAAAGGTTTTACAGTACATTTCTCAAATGATGGTTGTCTTTTCCACGGCGTAGCTTCTTTTTTTTTGTTGCACCAAACCTCCTCGGTGCCTTAAAACGCTGCCTGAATGCACGCGAGATGCTGCTGCACGAAATAAAACCTGGATATTTATACTTATGAAAACAGAAACAGTATTATCAAACTCAGTGGAGCCGAACAGTGTTATTTGAAGCGCGGTGAGAGGAGGGAGACTTCTATTTTACGTGCGCAATAAAACTCCACCGAGGGCAAAGTTTTACTACGTTTTGGCAATAAGGTGTGCATGCAAGTGCATCTTAGCCTTCTGCTGTTTGTGTATGTGTGTGAGCACGCCTGTGTTTGTTGTGTACAGTTAAGTGAGGTTAAGCCTGTTGTGGTTTACCATGGAAAATAAAGGCCTCGAGTCTCATTGTCACCTGAAGTGTACACACACACACACACACACGCGCTGCGGCTCCTCCCTAACTGTGTTCTGCTCTTGGTGTTGTTGGTGGAAAATTTTAAAGGTTCACTTGCTCAACTGCATCTCCTTTTTTCCTGTTACCACCTTAAAACGAGGAGAAGTCGCTATCTGCAAACCTGAATCTGAACCTACAATGGAAAAATCCTTCAGAAAAGAAGAAGTTGTAGAACGTGGTTTAGATATATTTAGAGAGATTATCATTCCAGTCTGAACCAGTGTGACACTCTCTTGTGAAGTTTAAATGGGAGGTATGTTTTGTAAATTATCAATCAGGCAACAAAAGTGGAAAAAAAAGAAGAAGGAGACGCCCCAAATTAGTACATTTGTCACCGCTCGTCATGGAAAGACCTCAAGTTTAAGGTCACATTTTCCAGGTGTTGCATGAAAGAACACGGGCAAATTAGAAGCCTTGGAAATTAACTTGCACGACATGAAATTATCTTTAAACACTCCAGCTGAGGTGCTCCTTCACGAGTGGAAATAAAAAATAAAAAAAAAACCTGATCGTTGGAAGAAAGGGGGCTGTTCGGCGTCGCACATTTCAGTAGCTGGAGGGAGGAAAAGCAGGGAGAGGAGGGAAGGAGTCCAGGGTGGGAGCAGCGATCTCTGGTTTTGGCCTCCGCCGAGCTGCTTTGGTTTCGTCGGTTCCCCACCATGTTTCTCTTGGACCCGGATTAAACGAGCGAGGGAGCGAGAGACATAGGAAGAGACTTTTAGACTCAGAAACAGATAAATAGACACAGAGGGAGAGCCGGAGAAGATGTGGCGATGGGAGCTTGTCGCGCGGACATGTTCCCCTCGCTTTATTTATTGATAATCGGAGTTTGTTTACTTTAAATTAATCCTCTAAGGAGAATAAAAGCTTATGAACTAACACGGGCCTGCCACAGTCATTACATAACCGGCTGCTCTCAGTTACTTGAGCTGACCACTGTCAGTCTGTATAATAGTCCTGCTTCATGAAATGCCATGTTTCCTCCGCCACTGCAGGTTTGAATCCTCTTGTGATCTTCTCCTGCTAAAATTTAGGATTTATTAACATTTAGTTGAACTTCTAATCTTCTGCACGTCGCCTAATTTGACGTGAGACCACGTAGCCACTGAGTGCACGGTCCAAAAACTTGAGTAGTTGGGTAAAGTTAGCACTAATGAGCTGAAGTTTAGTCGGTGTTTGGCAAAGCAAGTCATTTTGTTAAAGTGAAAGGATGCTCCTGTTAACTGGTGGTTGATTATTAAATGAGACAATCAACAGATAATTACCTCCTACTATTAATTGGTTCAACTTTTCCCTCTATTTTCATGATTGCTAATCGTTTATTTAGCAGTAAATAAAGTTTATCTCTGGCTTTTAGGAAACTCTGCAAGATGTTTTTGCAGAAGTTATAATAATAACAGGAGACAGGTGTTTTGATATTGAGAACTACTGTGGTCCCTAAATGAATGATGCATAAATGGAAGTGCAGCTTGTTGTCCGTCCCGTGTGCTGCGTGTTATGTAGGAGACTGTCGGCTCCAACGAAGGGCGGTCGGAGCCCGGAGGCCCGGCGAGCCATGAGGGCTGCTGCTGGTTAGCCGCTTGGCTCGGGTGGACCGGCGCTGAGAGAGAGAAAGAGAGCGAGAGCAGAGGCCCGGTAACAATTATGGCTTAGTAGGAGTAACGGAGCTGAGCCAGGCAGCTGCTGGTTGTTCTCCGAATATGCAGCATGTGTGTGTTTGTGTGTGTGTGTGCGCGCAGTTGAGGGCATCAAGAGGGAGAGATGCTCTCATACGCAACCACATATTTACATTACAAATCTCGACTAAACAATTCGGGCCGACCACAGACGCAAACATCAGACGCTTTTATAGACGGGACGGACGGACGGATGGGAAAGATGGAGGGATGGGGCGGAAGAATGCAGGGACGAGGGCACGAAAAACAAGAAGCGATGGATTTATGGATGAACGGGTGATGGGCGCTCTTAAAGGACGGCGCCAGCGTTTTGAACGCACTTGAAGCTTGAGCAGCAAAGTCTGCAGCAGCGGTTTGGATTGGTTAGTTGTTGGTAACCCGTTAAGACATTAGAATCATGACAAAGCTTTGATAGATGAAGATAAGACAGGAAACTAAAAATATGGACCACACTTAACAGCCTTTCACACGTGGAACAAGCGGTGACTTAAATGACTCGGTTTCCTCATGACGTTGTGGTTTTGGACAGGTTAGACGTTTGCTTGTGGGAAATTTGTCTAAAAAGATGTCTCAGCATTGTAAAGTTTTGTGCACTTAACCTCAAACTGGCTGTTGAGTTCCCACCACAGCTGTGGAAGAAGCTTTTCAAAAACAAACAAAAAAAAAATAAAAAAACCTTCCCGAGGTGGAAAATCGCCAGAGCGTCTTGACACAAGCTCAGTTTCCCCGTGACGCCCACAGGGAAACTTGTGTGAGGATTTACACATTTAAGGTGCATAGAAGGAACTCTTTGACGTGAGGAGCGCTAGAAGGAGGAGGAGAAACCGTGGCAGGGGTGAGCAGATGACCGATTTAAAGGCCATAAGTAGAGCCAGCCACTTTATTTTGGGGTGATAATTACACGCTGGGTAAGTCACCATGTTATTTGTACAGATGATCGATAGCGGAATATCAACCCCGGGCCTGTTAGCCAACGGGGCAGCTTGGCAGGCGCCGTGTAAAACGCAGGCCTTGCCACGCACTCGAGGCTCGAGGGGACCCTGAGCATGCAGCCAAACATGTGAGCAGAAATACATGCACGGTAAGGCGGAGGGAACGTCGTACCCCAGAGATCCAGAGCGCGGTGGCAGGCGGTTTCTGTGATGCCTGCTGCCGTACGGCGAAGGCCCCCCCGCCCCCCCGCCCCCCTCGGGCCTGTGCATGCAGCTATGCGGTGACACGCACCAGCGCTGGCTCTCGCAGGGTTTTGGACAACCTCCACATGTGGTCAGCTGGATGGCAGCGCCCTCGCTCCGCTCTCCCAACATACACAAATGACTCCCGTGGAGCGGTGTCGAGGGTTTCAACACAGCTTAGGCACTAAACTGAGAGAAAACTATTTTCTCCGTACAGTCGGTTTAAAAAAAGATTAGATGCAAGCGAGCGGATTGGTCGCTCCGAGGTGTCGTTTTTAAATCGAGAAGGTCGACAAAAAGATGGGGAAAGCTTTAATCTTGTTGCTTTAAGTTGATTGATTTGATATTTTGAGCGCCGCATTCACTTGAGATGACATTTTTCCTCCTTTTATAAAAAAAAAGCCAAATCAGATACGTATGATTGTTTAAAAAGACGGCCAGTAAATGATCCCTCCGCCCGGGACCACCCCAGGTTAAGACGCGCCGTCTTACAACAACAACAAAAAAATAAATAAATAAATAAATGAGGTTGCACGGTCAGACCTGGCGGGGGAGTGCCTCTCTCCTCTCTGGCACCTCTTTGAGTTCCTGGAGATAAAAGCAGCTGGTGCAACATCAAATCAATAGCCCCCCCATCAATGGCAGCATCTCCTGAAGATTAAAGAGAAACTCACTCAGAGGCAGTGAGGAACGGCGGGGTGCTAATATAGTACAAGACCTGGCCAGTGGACAGAGGTTTAATTGATGTGTAGACGAGGAGACGGATGAAAAGGTTGAAGCTGACAATGGTGTAATGGGGTTTGTGTGCGTCAAGGTTCCTTTTGTAATCAGTTATTTCCTTTTATTCATCCACCCCTCCCTCCCCTCCATCCCCGTTATTTGTCCTTTCTTTTTAGACATGCATTCGGCACAATACTCCTTCTTCTTCTTCTTCCTGTGCATGTGTACGTTAATGCTCGTATCCTCCGTCTGCATACCCCTCAGCTCTCTTTTGTAGTTTTTTTTTTTTTGGCTTTCACTGCTGTTCTTGCACGGTGGCCTCCTTGCTTTCATTATTCTGTTTATCTGCTTTACAAATTCTCTTGTTTGATCCATTATACGGCGCCCAGCGCTGGGCCGCTGAGCTGCATTAACACCCTTACAGTGATATCTAGACACATGCAAGTCTGTGAATACTTTACGGCGGGCTTCGCTTGATGTGCTGCTGCTGCTGCGCCGTGATGATGTGTACGCTGGTTTATTGTTGTTCATTGATTTGTTTGATTAAGATCTCAGGGTTTTTTTTTTTCCTCGTTGTTGGTGATGGCTGGTGGTAGCATTAGCGCCACGCTTTCTCAAATGATGGATATTTTATTTTGAGCGAAACTACTCTGGAACTTTAGTAGTGATGCTTAAAACTGAAGGTGTCCTTGTAGTGTGTAGCTCAGAAGCTTCTGTGCAGAGCATGAATGTGCAGCAGTAACCTCCAGATCTCAGCAGAACCTTTAGCCCAAAAAACGGATCAAACGCTGGTTGCATCCCTGCAGAGCAACTTGTCACGACCACTGCTATACTTTGCACTCTCCCCCCTTCTCTCTATTAAAAAAAAAAAGACCCATCTAAATGAGAGCAGCATGTGAGGGGAATATAGTTCGGGAATGTACAAGGCATTCAAAAATATTCTTTCATAGCGAGGAGACCACAGGATGGGGCCTGCGCTGAGCTGGTCTGTGTGGTTGTGGGCCGGGGTTTGTGCGCCGCTCTCTATCTGAAGCCACATCAGAGCCCTGAGCCATGTGTAATGCGATCTGGATGGGCAGAGGAGCAGGGTTCCCCCCTTTTGGATTCAGAAGAACCGCCGCTGAGGTGCAGCTCTGGGACGGGCGGTCGATGATGTAAGGGCGGCGCTCGGTGACGGACGCTCGTGGCGGCGGGGAACGGGCTGCTCGGTGCCTGGGACGGCTGCTCTTTTTGCAGTGTTTGATTTGCGCCTGATGACCATTTGTTGTGTCAGAAACGTATTAAATTATTTAGAGACGGATGAATACTGCGCGATGTGTTCAATGTCAAAACATCTCCTTGGTTTTATACGAATGGCTTCTCCCACCAAACTGTCTTTTCTGCTATGTTTTGTCCATTTTTCTTTTTGTCTCCCACCCCTCCCTCCATCTCCATCATCCGCTTTTTTATTCATCCTGATTCCCGTCCCCCCCCCCCGCGCTCTCTGTCCCATTTCATCTCCCCCTCCCGTTCCTCCTGCGTTCCCCTCTGCTTACTCAAAGACTTGAACAAACAAACAAGCAGCGGGTGGCTCGCGTCTCCTATCTATAATTCAAGCCAGTCAAACTGCAGCGAGGATGTTTGCCAAACACATGAAGTGCATCTCTCCGCGTCGCACACAGAGACGGAGACAGACAAAGAGGAATATGTTTTACCGTCACGGCTTGGACCCGATACACGGGCGCTCGAGTGAGAGGGTTCAGTTTCCACTTTGTTTAGATTGAAAACACAGCAAGTAAAAGCTGGGATTGTAAAAATTTTGAGCGCACGTTAAAGGGTGAAATTCGCTGGAGCCGTGCGAGAGCAGGTTTCTTATGAAACGAGAGGACGGCCTGGCCAAGTTGAAATTTAATTCATTGTAATAATAATAGTAAAAAAGGAAGATATTCAATTTCTTTTACATCATGCCTCTCCTTGTGTCTTGCTCAAGGACACCACTGCAGCTGTGTAACAGTAACTGACTGCAGGCGTTATCCATCATACAGAAAAGCATCGTATCCCCCCCCCCGAGACCGAGCCAAACCACTTGTGGTAACAACAACTTATAACGATAAATGAGAGTGGAGAGGAAAACCAAAGCTGTTTTTCCAGGTGTTTGGATGAAACTCCACAGTATATTTTTTTTTTTCGAGTCCATCTGATATTCGTCTTCTGGGCTGAGACTGTTTCACTTCTGGTGAGAGGAGCTTTGGTAGTTTCCCGAAAAAAATGTGACTGCACATGCTCGCTGGAGCAAGAAAGCCATTTCTATTCATTTTCTTTTTCTTTTAATTGAGTAAATTCTCCGTCACGTTGTCGGAGAGCCGTTGTCTTTGCATCCAGTCGGCTAAATTAGCATTTTTATGGTTTGAGACTCGGATTTAAACACTACACTCCTCCTAGATTCATAGATTTAGACAGTTTTCTCACTTTACAGTATAATTAGCTTGATAAATGACCTGTGTAATCCATTATATATCAAAATTAGCCACTTATGAGTGAAGAAAGATGTATTAAAGGGTCATTTCCACCCCTCTTTAGCTCACTATCAAATCTAAGTGAATACAAGTGGAAGATAGCGGTGAAGTGACCCTTCCATGTTCTTCCACCATCTTTTTATTTCTTCTATTATTATCTTTAAATCTTCTGCTAAATGCCAGGACTTTCTGCGACCCCCGGGTTGAAGTGCGGTTGTGGTTGCCATGGCTGCAGCATGCCTCCTCTGTTTCCTCGCTGCTGTGTGGCGTGCAGCGAGGGGACCGGCCCAGCAGGTGGGCTCGAGAGAGGAAAGGATTCGACAGCGGAAAGACTGGAGAGCGAGCTGGAGAGGTTGCTGGGAGGTGCATCCAGAGGAATCGCTCCAGCCGCTGGGGTAAAAGGAATTAATCAGACAGAATAAATTAGGACATGAAAGGGGAAAGAGGGCGGGGAGCGATATCCAGCCTTCCCTTTTACACTTGCATCCATCCATCCTTTCTTACGACTTCTTTTCTCGCTCCACATCCGTCCGTGCCTTCCTCTTGTCTCCCTTTTTGTTCTTCAGTCAAGGAACTAAAACGCCAACTAATCATTAGAGCCGACTAAGCTCCATCTTTCCTCTCCACGCTCGGTATTTCCAGAGAATTTCAAATGCGCTTCATTGGCAGGAAAAAACACTCGAAGTGAAAACAACACAATGTACTAAGTTGCTGTTGGACATTGAGAAACAGCATGTGATTCAGAAATATGTCAACTGATCACGGAGGCTTTCTCTGCACCGTGACTTCCTGCTTTATCAACTTTTCCGCTCCACAAATGATGGTTAACTTTCCTTTCATAGCAAGAGATGGAACCGTTGCATCAGAAAAACCTGAGCCAGTGTTTTTTCTTTTTATCCGTTCAAGTCGAAAGGTCTTCCACTCTGCCGGCCCCGCGAGAGGCAGACCAGTGTCGGCGTGCACTGGGACGTCTGGGACGCCCGAGAACAAAGTGTTTACCGTCACTCTCCGGCCTCGGCGCTGATAAATAAGCGGTTCTCAGAAGTGCTTGTTGCGACAGTTGTAATCTTCGGTGAAAGATGGTTCTTTAAACGGTCCTCAGTCGGGACTCGCTTGATCTTTCCGAGAGCACCGATGAAAGGAGCGCGCTGATTGGACGGCGGCCCCCGGGGCTCTGTTTGCCCCTGATGTCGCCTGATTGTCACTCGCCCTTTTCCAAGATGTGTTATTTATCTTTTGGCTTGTGTGTTTGTGGTGTCCCTGCTTCCTCCTTTCCGTCCTCGGTTGTCTTTTCGTGTCAAATAATTGACATGGATTTAAAAAAAAATGCAAATTGGTGACGAATTATGGAAAAAATAGTGAGAACCGGCTTTATGACACATATTTGACTTATTTTCTGACTGTATTTCTCTGTTTTATATCATTTTAAATGTCCTCTTTGCCACATATGGATAAATATATCTGATTTTTATTATTATTTTTCTATTTTTTAACTGAATGCTTTTAGTTTTGGACTATTTGTGAAGTAAAACGTCATGAAAAGAGGGAAATGGGCTCGGATTGTGTGAAGGTTTCTTCTGACATTTTGTAGGTAAATCAATTTAATAAGGAAGAACATTTGCAGATTGAAGAAGCATTTGTTACTCTTACTTTGTTACTGTTGAGCAAAGGCTGGACAGTGAGTTTCTTGTTGTTAATCAGCACAGAGTGAAAGATCACCCGCGCCAAATGAAGTTTACACAACAGTGCTTTCCAAGTATTGTAAAGTATTAGATTACATTATCTAATCCGCACGACTTTCCAAGGTTTTATTTTTATTACGTGTCCCCAGTCACCAGCTTCTGTTTTAGTTTTTCCTAAGCCGTGATGCAACTCCAAAAGAATTGAAAGTTGGAGGGAACAGTTCAACATTTCCCTAACCCACTAAAAAAGTCATGCAAATTGAACAAATCGAATGCAAATTTGTGCAAAAACGTCTCACTTTTCAAACGTCCTTTCATATTTATTGGAGCACCATGCATGGTATGGGTGCATGCAAATGAAAAAAAGAAAAAATCTCCAGGAAATATTTCTGTTTGGCGACGTTAAGGCCCATTCAGCGCGCTCTGCCCCGGAGTTATTTCTTTTGCAATGCCCTTCAATGCTCCCATAACACAAACGCCCAGGGATGAGATTATTTCGATAGAAACATCAAAGCGGCGGATCAGACAGGAAGCACCGTGCAAGTTGAACTGGTGATCCAGAGGGCAGAAAGCATGTAAGCTAATTGAGTTCCCCAAAAACTTGACAACACTTATGGCCTCTATGTGTGGGGGGTAGGGGGCAGCCATGTACGACGACGGCGTGATCGCCTCGAGTCACGTGTGCTGGTGGAAAAACAAAAACATTCATTTGCGCGCAAGGTTAAGGAACAAATGTTAAGTTTTATTGATTTAGCTTGAACCGGACCGTGACGTTTGGACGTGTATCAAAGAAAAAGTGGATTTAATTCTTTCGTTTCAAGATGTTCCAGCCAATTAGGACGAACATTTAATAATAAATAATTGATCAATTATTTTTAAAGAAATCATTTCACAAAATGGGGGGAAAAAAATGTCCAACCCTGGTTTTTAGAGCCAAACGTGAAATAAAACAATAAAACATCGCATTTTTACAAACTGGGATCAGAATATATTTGACATTTGGGATATCTTAATTATTTTTTAAAAACCGAACGAGTCAGGCTGATTTATCAGAATCTGTGAATCTATGCATTCATGTAAAAAGACGACAAAAAATATGTTTTCACTATGACTTGCCGCAGCCTCTTTAATGTGGTGTTTTCTGGCCATATTTGTGTAATAAATAGATACTGGCACACAGGAAACGCGTCACTGCAGGGGTTTTTTTTTCAATGTGTGGCGGCATTTCCCATTTTGGCACATGGTCTGGTATTTAGGCTGAACTGGTGAGTGAAAGCTGTGCTCAGCAGCCATAGAGGAAAGGTTTCACAATGACTGGGAGGTAGACATGCTCAGTCATCTCTGCAGGGGACGGGACCGCATAACCTGTGGACGGGATCGCAATTGCGATGGGGATGTTTGAGAAGAAGAAAAAAAAACAAAAAAACCAAAGGCCTGGCATGTCCTTCCGTCATACAGTACAGTAGGTAGACAGAGATACAGCAAAAGGTCATTTTTATTTTATTTTATTTATTTTTTTCCACAGACCGCAGCCGCCAGATAAATCAGCTCAGATAAACAGCTATCCAAGTTTGACGTTTTGCACCGGAAGCAATCCCGGCTGGCTTCACTGAGAATAAACGCAGACGCCTTTTTTCCGCCACGGCGAGCCCTCTGCGCCTTTTCTGACAATGCCGTTATCAAACCGCTGCATTTTTTTGGCTTCTGCTAACAGGCTCCCACAAGGCTGACAAATATGGCTGCGGCCTCAAGTAGCTCTAGTATCTATTGTTTGAGTAACCAAAACCCTGGAGGAAGTGTGCCTCAAAGAGGATTTATGTCCTGTGTGGTCGCTTCATTTCCTGCTGACTCCATGTGTCAATATTTTCGCTGCAGACGATTGCCCAAACGTCAAAAACAAGTTGTTAATTGTGGAACGTTGGGGTGGAAATAAACAAGTACACCATTAATTAGCTCCCTTTAGGACCAATCATTAGAGGTCATCTCTGCGGGAGCGAAACTGTCGCCGCAGTCTAGGAGAGAACGTTGCCTGCTAGTCTGTCTCCGTCCACTCATTAAGAGAGTGATAACTCATCTCTAAATGCCATGGCACTGGATTTGATTTTGCACCCTGTCATATTCACGGCGCGAAGCAATCTGCAGCAGGGTTGTTTGTCAGACTTTTTTCTCAGAACATGGACTGCGAGTATTGACGCCACATTTAGCAAGAAGGGAGAGCTCTGCGTTTCTTTTTTGTTTTTGCTCTTAATCAAGTTTAGTCAAACCTCCAGCTTGGCTCCTTGTCCTTGCAGCGCCCCGGCCAATGTGGTGAAAGTGATGCGTACATGAGTCATATGCATTGGAGGATGACCTGCTCATGTCACATGGGAAGTTGAAAGCATGTGCTAAGTCCTAGAAATGACATGAATCATGAATTAGAAAGATTGGATGAGTAAAAACATGTGAAGAGTGGAGAAACAAAGGTTAAATAATAATGCTGCTACTATCCTTTAAGACTCAGGAGCTATGTAAAGATTATTACAGGTAGTAGAAACCAAATATCAGTTGATGTTGCTCCAAAGCTGCCTTCAAAAGTGCAGAATTCCCTATTTAGTTCTTAATTTTCGCTTAAAATAGTCAAACTTTAAGACACTTTTAAGCAAAAACACTTGAATTTACATATGAAAAAAAAACATCAAGTGTAACCACATGATTTTAGAAAGTAAACCCGGTTTCTATGATGTTCAAATTTGCAGATTTCAACAATCGGAACAGCCTAACAGAAGTGGTAGAAGCAGCAGATTAAAGGGGAAAAGTTGCGATTTAACTCGCGAAAACGAGGACGCTAGTTGTGAATGGAGATCGGATTGACGTGCGTTTTTTTGGGTTTTTTTTTTTTTTTTCCTATCCTTATCCAAATGAGTATGTTTTCCTCATCAAAAAAACAAGCTTTGATCATCTTTAACTCTTCAAACAGACTGGATAAACAGTGGACTCATCAGTCTCTGTGAACACATTTCGGTGTAGTTTGCATGGTAATACGTACACACAGAAAAGATTTCTGACTGCTGGTTACAAGCCGTGGTTACTGATTCATCATGGCCATGGCCCAGATGTTCCAGCGGTGTGTGGCAGCAGTGGACGCTGCGTGCTTGTGTGTGTGTGTGTGTGTGTGTGTGTGTGCTCGCGTGCACACCACTGGGCGTGTCCTTGCATACATGCACTCATGCATGTATATGAGCATTTGTGTGTGTGTGTGTGTAATTGGAGGGGGTGGGCGGGCTCGTTTGGGGTGGGGGAGGTTCGGGCAGGCGATGGTTGGGGGGGGTGTTTGGTCCTTTTTTTAAACATAGCTGCGTTGTTATGGTTGCCTGGGCTTTGATGTTGCCCAAACCTCCAACTAAGAGGCTCTCATTTTCGGCTCCTGACTCTGGAGAAGGCAATGACTTCCAGATTGGGGGACCTACTCACCGCTCAAGAGCGAGTGTCGGGGTGGGACGGGGCGTGGGGGGGGGGGGGGGGTCACGGGGAGCAGAGGGGGTCACTGTGAGAGGCTGTGGATGTTCTGGATGCAAATGTGGATGTATAGAGCCAACATTACCTGGGTTGCATTGTTTTAATTTGTTGCTAGAGCTGCTAGAAACACTTCGAATTAAATGTCATTTATGAATTTTTAGAAGATAAGATTGTCTACAATTTCTGCTGAACTGTTACCTAAAATTATTAGGACTCTCTGGCAAGTATTGTGTATTAAGCTGAAGCTTGAATGGTGAGGAAAATTAGAAAAATCATGCTAAAAACACGCATGAATGTGTGACAATAACTAAGAAGCTACGTAGAGACATTTGTAAAGATTCTATGGTGAAAGCTTTGTGTTTTTTGTCTCTTTTCGTCTCCACAACTGTTTTTGCGCTCTAGTTTATTTTTTTTATTTTTTTGCAATTCAAATGTCTGCGCCCTCGCAGCAAAGACAGAAGCCCTTTCTTTACAACACCGTATTATTCATAGCAGTATAATCTTACTCATCCGAGACGGTTTCAGAATTGTTCTAACCAATCTCAAGCGTTTTAGGTATTTCATACAGCTGTGCGTTTCATTTTATACACCTTAATCTCTTTGTTGAAAGTTCATCAAACTGGATAAAATTAGATCTGGTGAGAATCTTACTCGGTTCGATCCAGAGCTGGACTTTCATGCATGGATCGGGCCGATGCAGGATCTGCCACCTCATATTTTCCCCTTTGCTCACACTTTTTTTTTTCAATGCTTCTTGCATTGGTTTTCTCTTTTGCACTTTCTCTTTGCATGCAGGTGTGGGGAATTTTCCCGCGCTTTTACACCCGACGTTGTCCCCCCTCCTTCCCCTCCCCCCTCCGGTTAACCCATGAACCCATGAACATTCCCCTGTATATACCGTACGTGCATGTGGTTTTTCATCACTTAAGTAGAATTAAGAGGCTTACTCTCTAACCTCACAGAGGGCGTGAAGCGTAAAATGTTTCTGTTGTTTAAAAATACAGTAGAGAAAATCAGACTATGATGACATTTGTTTCTTCTTTAACAAAAGAAAATTCAGCTGAATACACCACTAACTTCAGATGCATCAACTGGCCACAGGTACAGCTATGTTTTAGGTTTTTGTTTTTGAGTTATCTCAGGAGTGCCTTGAGGGAAATCCTTCAAATTTGGCAGAAACTTAGTCTTGGACTCAAAGATGCAATGATTAAAATTTGGTGGCCAACGATCCCTCTGAACTCTCGTCCAACCCATTCTCGTGATGCCGTATTTTAGGAATAATTTCACTCCAAATTCCTTCAAATTTGGACTCGAGGATAAATTCATTACAAGTTGTTGGTCTTTAATCGCTGTAGCCACACCTTAATTTAATAATTTATACTTCAGTTATGCCAAAACATAACATAAATGTCTGATAAGAAAGTGTATTGTCTGCAGAAACACTTCTGAACAGACATAGACGCAGACGAAGGTGGCGATTATGATTTCTTATCTAATTTATTTCACATATGCATAATCTATGATGTAAATAGTTCCAATTAGCCTGTCTACATGTGTCATTCATGCCGCAAATGCAATCCACCAATTTATTTTGTATTACTGTGATCATTTGGTATTTTACTTGTCTGCCACAAGACAAAACAACCGAATAACGAGTTTATTAATACTGATTGTCACTACAGCTTACACGGTCACGGTGAGTTTAGTCCTGGATAGATGAGCAGAAAATAGCCATGACGCTAAAGCAAAATGTGAGGATGGAAGTCTTCCTTTGTTGTTTTAGTTAATTTGCGGATCTGGTTTGATTCGCAGACATAATGGCTGTTTTCACTCACACGTTGACGGAAGCTTTATTAAGCAGTAATCTCGATTCATCCGATGACAAAACATGACACCACCGTGCTCAGATCCTCTTTGTGGGGAAGCTCTTTCCAGCAGAACAGTTTGATTGCAGCCACTTGAAAGGACTGCTGAGAGCAAAGGTGAATCAACCATTAATTCCCAGAAAATGTCCATACCTTTTGTTTATTTCTTATTTATTTATTTTTTGAATTTCCACCACTCGGGAGGGGAAAGGGATAATTGTGGAAAGAAACCGTGAATGTGCCATCTCCGTGAAACGCGAGATTAAAGACATTAGACTCAATAGCACTCTGAAAGGGTGGCAAGAGAGGAGGACGCTTTCATTTCCGCTTCAGGTATAAAAAGAGACGGATCTACTTAACGTGTCATCTGAAAACTAAAGAATACATTAGAGTTGTTTTATCAGCGTAAGGTCCTCTGAAAGAAACTGTGTGTGCGCGCGCGGCCGCGTTTCACTGCACGCATGTGTACGTGAAATGCATGCGTGCGCCAGGGTCAAGGTGGAGGGCTGTCATTACAAACAAGTGATGTCTGAGATCCCATTAACTCTTGTATTCAGCAGCAGATTTCTGTTCAAATAGAGTGGAGATAAAAGGCAGCAACAGTGTGATGATAAATCAAAGGCCTTTCAAGTGAAATGAGACTACAGAGACACTGAGGTCTACATTTACGATTTCCTGACGCACTTTAAAAGGTGCTGATATCTAATTGTAATTTATAAAGTAATCGCCTCTTTGAAGTAATTACATCTTTGATGTAATCAACACATAAGAGCTTTATTATTCATAGGTGCTGCTGTTGGCGTTAACACTGGCTGCTATCATGATTGATGTCCTGAATGCAGAAACTAAGCAACTTTATCTAAATTGCTCACCAATTCAATCAAAGCACGAGCACTACGCAACTGCAGACAAATCCAGAGTGGCACTAAAGGCGTCATCGGCGTATGATTATACGCGTTATTGGTGTTGGTCCTTAAAGCATCCGCTTCTGCTGCGTTGGCTGCATCTGAGAAACATTTTGCGTAAGCATAGGGAAAACTGTGAATGCAGACAATGGCTCAAGCAGGAGTATGAAGCGGAGAGTGTGGAGCTCCGCCCATTCTCCAGGTGCTGCCACTTGGCCAATCGCAGCAGCCAGTGGGCGTGGCTCAGTCTGAGTATCAGAAAAGACACTTTCTCCCACAAAGTCATAACCAGTGTTTCCTACGGTGTGCAGTGTTATTTGCCTTCATGAAGAAATAAGTCAAGCTTAACTCCCTCTGTATTTACTATAGATTTGTACCATGAATTTATGCCCCGCTGATTTATGTCGGCCATCAAGGGTGGGTAACTTAACTCGTGTAAATTAAAGGGCGAGGAAAGTTTTCCCTCGTCTCTCTGCTTGTGTGTGTTTATTGCGTGTGCACCTGAACATATGTGGCTGCAAGTTTCCAATTCAAAGTGTTATCCAATCTTTTTGTGTGTGTGTCCTGCATGTGCATGTACACACTCGTCTGTTAAGGCAAAGGTAATTATGTGTAACTTATGTGTGTGTCAGAGAGAGGGAGAGAGAGGGGTGGTGGTGGTGATGGGGGGATTTTTTTAAACACAGAGGGGTTGATAATTATGGGTTAAATGAGTGCTCTCAGTCAGCCTCCCTGAGTGTGTGTAAAAAAAGGAAGGCACAGCAAAAGCCACTTCAAGGCTGGCTAATTACCCCGAGGAAGAGAGGAAACATAAATGGACGATTTTGCGGCTATAACGTTACAGCAAAACGACTAAATCAACCTCAGCACGTGAAACGGAGCCGCAGCTACTTTTGAAGGCTCCTAGAAGCCCTGCACATGTGTGTGTGTGTGTGTGTGTGCGTGCAGGCGCGTGCGTTTGCGTCCATATGTGCAGAATCTGTCGAGGGGCAGAATTTGCGAACACATGTCTGCACACGCGCCGAATGCGACTTGCGTGTGCAATAATTCAGACTTGTCTCCGTCCTTCATGTGTACAGTATTTTCACACGTGCCCCGAATGGCGCGTGTGATGTTTGTGCACCTAAAAAAAAAAGATTTAAAAAAACGCCCCCCCCTGCCTAGATCGATGGGCGACAAGGCGTTAAATGCGACTTAAAAATTCCTCTAGATATCTGTTGCGTGAATATTTGCAGTCACGCGCATTCTTTAATGGCGGCTTTAACTCTCACCCTCGAGGCGCCGATTTTAATGTCGTGCGACCCTCCTGCATTCTGATTGTGCTCGCTGATGTTGCCGTTTTTTGGGATTTCACCGGCAACGTGTCGATGTTGCGGCTGAAAACGATCACTTGCATCATTTTCTCTTTCCCTGGATGGAGCCGCGTGTTTCTGCAGCTTAGTACAAATGAATGAAACGCCTTTTCGCTGTTGCATAAATGCTGTAAAACGCTGAAAAGTAAAGATAGATGGGTTGATAGAATCTGACCCCGCAGTTAGGAGGGGGTGGAGGAGCTTTAAAGCAGCACATATGACTCAGCACTGACTTATTTGTCATCCATGGCTACATGCAAATATGAAAATATGGAAAGAAGAAATTGCTTTTTGTTAGTTTTGCGATGACGCAACCCCCCGCTAACAGTAGACCTTAACTCCAGGTGACTCCTGCACCTGTCTCCATGCACAAAGCAGTGGTTTATTGTTTATCACATTGCCTTTAACCCTACTTAGCTTGGTAAGGTCTTCATTCAGTTTCACTTGTTCCCATAAGGTCACGTACGCCGCATTCTGTCGTGATCTTTGCGCCGCCTTTGAACCACACAGCCTCTCCCACATCCCTTCAGCGCTTCTTCGCCTCATTACGAATTCAGTCCACCTTTTCAACAAACCTCCACCGTCGCCACGTCCTTCCCCGGTCCCCCGGTACCTCCCACTCCTTCGACTCCTCTCCAGTGCAGAGGCAGCGCGTTTTTGTTTTCATGCGCCTCGACATTAAAAGCAGTTTAGCAGTTTGATCTTAGCGCCGCAGCTAGCCGCGTAGCATACACATGAGCGTCCACTTCTCTCTCTCTCTCTCTCTCTTTCTCTGTGTGTGTGTGGTTTGGTCAGTAAGAGAGAGAGTTTTAAGATGCTGATGGATAGGAAAGGAGCTGTTGAAAGTGTGTGAATGTGCGCGCGTTAATGTGGTGCGCGGCGTGTGGAAGCTCTGCCTTTAAGTGATAAGGTATTCACTTTGTAACTCAGCGGGAGGCCCAGCAAGTAGCGCCAGATCTCCCTCTCTGTAGTGCTGATGTTACACACTTCACGCACGCAGACGCTCATGCAAATTTGCCCGCACACACGCACACACACACATTTGTCCATCTCGGTGTACTAAATAAAAACCGCCCAAAAACTTTACTGCATCTCTGGGAAGACTTAATACGCAAAGACACGCATCCTGTCATTCTTTTTACACTTGCACCAGAGAAGATGTATAGTTCTAGTCCCCACGGAAACAATTACAGTGTCCAGTCCACACACACACACACACATGGCCTGGTTCAAACGTATGGTGGGTAACTCGCCCGGTTAGCCGCCTCCGACTTCGCAAACCGCTGTGACGTATCGTATGTCGGCCGACATGCTGCGAGCATTAGCAATAACTGGATTTCACGTAACTTATTGAAAGCCATTTGTAAACAGAAACATGAAAGCAAACAAGCTCGCACGCAGCCTCACTTGATCATCAAAGGCTTATCGATCAAATGGTCCTCCTCCTCCTCCTCCTCCTCCTCCTCCTCCTCCTCCTCCTCCTCTGAAAACCAACGGGAGCAAAGTACAGCCCATCTGTTTTGTACCAAACCATGTATAAAATGTCCAGCTTTTCGTCCTTTTTCTTTTCGCTCCTCTTTTCGCGTTCAGGTGGATTTCTGTAGCGGCGTATACGCGTATGCTAATCCACCGCCCCCCCCTCTAGTGTAGGTAAATGCTAAATTCTGAGACGCTCGCATTTGCATCTTTGTAAAGCGCGCGTGTAATCTTCCATCAGTGGCGGAGAAGAAAGGAGATAAATACCAGATTTATCCCTAAATCTTTTCATGTCTATTTGGATGCGTCTCGTGATTCCTTTTTATAGGCAAATGAGCAAAAGGGAAGGAAAAAACACGCCTAATTGTGATGCTCTTTGATCGCGTTCATCAGCTGAATGTGTGATCCTGGATCTTGGCGTCTCTTTGAAAGCATTTGCCAAACATTAGCAGAAATTACAACGATATCGGTTTATAGATGAGCTGAATTTGTGATCAAATTACGATGAAGTCTGGAATTGTCTCCTCACAGCTTAATCGGTTTATTGCCACTCTGCCTTATCTCAGTCTTGTTTTCAGAGCCATTATTTAAGTCACTCATAACGCTCACTGTGTCAGCTCACTAGTGTTAAGCTGTAATTCTTCACACTTCTGTTTCTACACAGCGAGCGGGTGCAAAGTTATGAACTTAACTTGTGACGCCTCGTGTTAATGTTTCTAATCAAACCAACAAATTTCTCTCTGATTAACGTGAAGCTCTTGCAAAATCCTTGCTCCGGTTTTAATTAATCCGTATTTTGTCTTTTCAACAGTCCAACAAAGTCTCAGTGGTGCAGCAGTCTCACGGGATGCACCCGCTGACGTCCCTCCTGCCGTACAGCAACGATCACTTCAGCCCGAGTCCTCCGCACCTGCCCACAGACATGAGCCAGAAGACAGGTGGGAACACAAACACACCTGAGCAAACACCAAAAGATTTTAGTTCACGTCCACACGGAGACACGCAGCGAAAAAACAAACAAAAAAAAACACAAAAAAGTGGCTTCTTCAGTCAAGAACGACTGGTTGGGAGTTTTAATTAGGCACATCTGTAGGTGGTGGACACCTGAAGGTCACGTGCATTCAGACGCAGATTTACCTGCATGACGTAAAGTCTCCACAGAGATCTTGTTAACCCTCGTGCTACCTTTGGGGTCTCTGGCATCGAGAGAATGCAGGAGGGTAGCACGAGGGTTAAGAAGTTGCTTAGACTTCCTCACAGACTCACATATACATTGACAAATAAACAGACAGCTGCTGAATTGTCGCTGGAATCCTCATCCGCACAAAGTACGATCTGTGTCGACACCTCATTCATCACATCTGCACAGATGCTGCACAAACGCACACATGAGCATTGTGTCATTCCCCCAGCAACACACACACACACACACACACGTAATGTAATATAACAAATGTAATATATTCATATTTTTCAAAACCTCCCCTCCCTCCCTCTCATATAAACGCAGAGTATTTGTTGATCTCCCCTCGCCTCACACATGGACACACACGCATACACTCAGGCACGCACACAGCGTGTGAAGTGGGAGCACCGACTCCGTAAGCCTGTGGCGGTCCCACTGCCGCTCTGAAGTGGCCTAGTCTTCTGAAGGGACCGCCAGCCACACACAGACACGCTAACACACACACAAAGATGGAAACAATTAGGGTGACAATCGCGCAAACCATCGCAGCAGCGCACACGAGGTTCTCCTTAGCGAGCGCTGCACATACAAACACGCGCTGTTTGAAAGTCACAAACAGACACGCCCTGACGTTTAAACACTATAAGAGTTTTTGCCGTGCTTGGGGCAGAGCTTGAAGGGGTGGCACGGTTACCGGGGTCCGTCTCGCATTTTGCTCCGGTGAAATACGTCTCGACCACTTCTCATTAATCGGGATTTGGACTAAAAATAAAAACAAAACATAAAGTAGAGGGCTAGATGCTGGAGGATGTGAAAGAGTTTGACTTACTTTGACAGTGTCTATCTTTAAATGCTCCTTTAGTGTTTCCACTCATGCTCCTCTGTGGATGAACCACTTTTAATGTAAATCTCTTCTACGGCACCCCTCTGGATTAACGTTTGATTGACGCACAGAGCTCAGGTGTTGAGTTTCTCTGTGGGCTTCACAGAGTAGATGGTTTGTACGACCGCTAACTGAGGTGGAAGTAGGGTAGAAGTTCTTTGTGCTTGTCGAGGAATACGAACTTTGGAGTTCTGGGGAATGTTACGGCGCAGAGACAAAAACCTGGCCCTGGGTTTGACCTTATGACCCAAATGACTCTGAGCCGGCGTTCGTCTACCCAAACCTCCTCCACATCCCCACTCGTGGGACGGCGTCTCAGAGCTGCACATTCTGCAAAAAGACAAGAGCACGAGAGACGCCAAAAGACAGAAAGACGAAGGAAGGTTGAGGGAAATGGAAACGAATATTTGTTTGTTGACTTGCAGAGAAATGAAACTAAGAGATCACTTTTTTATTGAGTAACCATTAGATGCAATTCTGCGGTTTCTTAGCCCTGGCGTTACATTTACTAACGGTCACAACCACACAAACTGCTAACGTTTCCGATACGTGTGTGTAAGAAGAATTAAAAGAAATTAAAAGAACGATTAAATCTTGTGCTGCTTGTTCTTCTTAACGCAGCTTCAGGGACCTGCTTTTTGCCTGTTTACTTAAAATCAAGTCAAAAGTTGTTTCTCGGTAAACAACACAAACCCAAATGACTCTGATTAAGCGTCATTATGATGATTGACTTCATTCACAGAAAACATTAAACACAACAAAATGTGCTGCCAACTAAAAAAAAAAAAAAGAGTAGGAGGCTGAGAGCGCAGGGAGACATCGCAGAGAAGTCGCAGTTATTGACGTCCAGATACGGCCACGTGAAATTCGTCGGCCTCTCAGCGATGCACAGGTTTTTAAAACGCTCCCGAGTTCCCGAAGAGATAACTAAAGGATTGTGTAGAAAAAAAAGAATAGAAATGAAACGAAGTTGAGAGCAAGACAATAGAGAAGAGGAGGGAGGGAGAAGAGAAAAAAAAGAAACGCGATGAACAAAAGTCTTTTATCAGCTCTGATTAGGTATTACACAGAGTCTAACCCGAGGCTGTCTCCTGCCTGCTCCGTCTGGAAATCCCCCTTTTTCCTACAAACACACTCTCCTTGTCTGGGTCTAGACTGTGCGTGCACGTTTGTGTGCGTGTGTCCACGGCTGACGCTAGCGCTGTGACTCAGCCCATAATGACAGACTGAACCACCTGCTTCTAACTCACACACACACACACACACACACACACACACACACACACTGCTAACACCTGGCTGCGTCGTGTAACCTTTCTCAGACCATCTCACCTGAGTTATCACCGCCTCCATTCACGGCGCACGCACACACGCACGCCGCCTTACCTCACTTCTCAGATCATTCATCAGCTGCTCAGAGGAATGAGCTATCTCACCCGTGATGTCATTTCTCGGCACACCTTTGCCGTTTTTCCCGCGTCGCCCGGGCTCAACGCGGATCAATACGTTTCTGTGGCTGTTGACAAGAGGTTTCAGGGGGATTAGGGCTTAATTATGGAGAGCCGATCTGAGGCACTTCTTCGGGGTTTTGAAACGTTAACTCTTGAGTGCAGGATGTCGGCTGTAGGGGGAACTGAAAACATAAGACCGAAAACAACAGTTTTCATAGAAATGTGTGAGATTTCATGGAAACTAATGATTAGATAACCAGATCCAGACTGCATGTGTCTACCGGTCGAGGCCTGATTCAGAGTTGTGCTCGTGCCTTGGGATTGACGGTGGCCAGGAGGATCCAAGCCTGAGAACAGACAGCTTTTAATACACTTTGCCAAATCACCTAATGAACGTCAGATTTTCTTTCCCCGTCGTCCAGCCAGTCTCGGTCAGGTGCGTGTTTACATAACGGCGGTGGCGTCCACGCAGGCTCACGTTACGTTCAGTCCACAGATCTCATGTTAAAAGCAGTCGGCGTTGGCGGTCTCGGCCAAATTTCACGTTGTTGTCTGATGTAGTCCAAGTCTGAAAACAAATATTTCACCAGGTGTTTATTTTTGTGAAGCAGTCGAGCACGATTTAAAGTAGAATAGATTCAACTTTGTCTTTGTTTAAGTACAAGACAACGAAATGCAGTTAGCATCCAGGGTCGTAAGGTGGAGCTGGAGCCTATCCCTACCCTGGACATGTCTCCAGTCTATCACAGGGCTAACACGGACACAGACGACCATTCACACTCACACCTACGGCCAATTTAGAGTCAATATTTAACCTAACGAGCGTGTCTTTGGACCGTGGAAGGCAGAACATGCAGTCACCTCACAGAAAGAAAGGCCCCAGTCGGTCTAGATTCAAACCCAGAACCTTCTTATTCCTCAGTGTATTAAACCCTGTATTAAACTATTTCTTTTGCACTATAGTTAATGCAAACTATAGCTATTGCTGCAGGATATGCACATCTGAACATGAGCTGCAGGATATGCACATCTGAACATGAGCTGCAGGTGATGTTCTGATCTGGAGGGATTCACCAGCGTGATGGGGGGTTACTGCAGGGTTGTGAGACAGCTGTGGGGAAAGAACTGTCCCGGGGGACTGCTCGTTTTGGACTGCAGGCACCTGTAGCACCAACCTGAGCGTAGTCATATCTTCAAATCATATCTTGACTCCTTCTGTAGAGTACAAGGCTGCTTTTTTTAATCTTTTCATCCATAAATGCAGAATTGATTTGTTTATTTTTTTGGTTCCCAAATCCATTTCTACTGATTCCTGCAGAACCACAACTTGACCTCAGTGCTATAGTACAGATAGCTGCCATAATACTTTCTGCTCATGGATGTGTTCATCTATTTCTGTCGCTCTCCAGACCCCTTATTACATTAGTTATGCATCACTTACATGGAAAGGTCAAAGGCAAGTCAAGGCTGTGATTACCATTTTTATCCTCTATCTCTTTGTGAATCACCACACGCCAACCATGTGTGAAAGTTCACTGTACCTGTTCTTTCTTCTTCTCCTTCTTCTTGACGTCGTGTCGGTTGCAGACGAAAGGATGTTCACGTGAGGTTTTTTTTTTTTTGCGTGCAAACACAGAAAGTTATAATTCTGCTCCAGGTTGATTGAGTTCACAGCTCTCACTTATTCTCACTGCACAGCTCACTTCCTGTGTTGTTACCATCACCGCCCACTGTCTGTTTTCACTGCTGCACCAAACCTTTAGTGAAATTTTAAAGATTTTACAAACCGGCTGATATTCCCTACACCTCCTGGTCTCGTATTGCCGCTGTGTCTGTCTGGTCTCAGCAGTTCGGATCCGCTTTAATGCACTTTAATAGAAAATGTATATCTTCTTCCTCTTAAATCTGGTTGAACAGTCTGTGGCACATAAAACAACATCCGGCCCAGAAGGAGATATCGAGTATGTGGAGAGATTTTAGTGACATAAAGATCTTTCTAATCCCGGTTCTAAATTTAGCTGCAGTGCAGTTAGAGGTGAAGACTCTTGTCACACCTAAGCCCCCTGCTTTACGCCGCCACCTCGCGCCGGTGCAGAAAAGAGACGACTTAAAATTAGAGACTTGCAGTGACAATGACAGGAATGCACGGGTGCCAGTTTCCTTGGCAACCGGAGTAACCTTTGCGTTGTGTTTTGTAATTACGCAAAACACGTGTGTCCAGGATTAATAGCTCTTGGAGAACTTTTTGATTCTGTATGAACGTCTTTAATTTAATTTAACAGAATAAACAATTATCCGACAAATAGAGTTTACATTTTTAATTGATTCAGTCAAATAAAAGCTTCTAAATGCAGCTCAGAGCATTACAACGTGAAAAAATAAAAGGAAACTTTACATCAATCTAAAAATGTCTGCGTCCCTTCTGCTGGGGTTGTTTTTTTTTGTTTTTTTTCTTGGCACTGGGCGATTCAGCTGGTCACCCGTAACTCCACGTGTGATTCATAAGTCGAGCTGTTGTTTTCCCAGTCCATCGAGCACGGCCTCATCGCTTTGCCTGTGCTTCCGATATGACTGTTGGCTCGGACAATGGGGTTAGAAAATACAGAGTGAAAAAGTGGAAGTGAAACATGTCTGCTCACTGTGAGACCAACACTTACCCTGTAGTATTGTATGTCTTGCAGTATTACTGTACATGTGAGCAGAAGGAGTGTGACTGGTTGCGTATTGCACGCTTCAGTTACCTCAGCAGAAAGCCGCTGCACTCCCGGCTATTTTTAAATGATTATTATTATTTTACAGTAAGTGTCAAGATCTTTGGAAGCTCTACTATCGTTATTAAAACACAAGCAAATACCCGATCTCGGTAAAATCTCACCGAAGCCCCGTATGTGTTTTGATCCACGCCTGAAAAACAAAATAAAAACGTCTTTTTTTTAACTTTTTAGCATAAAATCTGCTAAAAACTACATGCTCAGTTTGTTTAAGGAAAGTTTTAATTTGTTTAAATTTACAAATTCAATTAGCTTCACAGTGTACACCAGACAAACCTACTTCTTCTTTTATTTAATTTCAGTCTCAAAGAAGTTTTCGTTTTAATTTTTTCCTTTTTGCATATAGTTTCAGTTTGTACAGTTTTATTATTATTTAAAGATTATCTACATTTGCTGAATCACATATTTAAATAGTTGCTGTCTAGTTAAATCATTAGCAACTTTAAATAAAGCCAAAGTCGTCATTTTGTCAACATTCGAGAGTCAGAGCGTTTTAAATCCGTGTTTTCATTCCACCATAAATTAGAAAATGTTGTCAAACAGCCAGAGAAATAAATCAATCTTTTGCATGGTTTAGATTTACTTATTTTTTTGGGAGGAGGAATGAAATGTTTAATAAATAAGACCATGAATGATACATGAACAAACGTCTCGGTCTCAACCTTCGAAATATAGATTGGAATAAACCGGGAAAGTTTGCCGTATGTAAGTTGCGCTGAAGTCGGAGGAGTGTGGTGGGTTTTTCGCAAAGTAAAAAACATTTGTGAATCTGTGAATCTTCCCCAGCTGATTTCTTACACTGAGACAATTTCCTCTAAAAACAAGACTGAAATGTTATGCAATAGGTAAATGTGCAAGTGAGGTAACCATTGATCAGCAGGAAACTTGCATTAAAATAAAACTGAATGAAATACATAGGCTCAAATCTTAAAGTTAACCAGTTGACCAGTTGGAGATGATGTGTTTTCCTCTTGGTTTGTTAAATACTTCTCACACCGTCGCCGTTTGCATTGCAGAAGTGATGGCGAGAGTGTGAGTCACTCTGCTTACAGACGCATCATGAGAAAATGGAAATGATGTATTGGAAATGGAACGTGATGAATAAGGGGACAAATTTAAAAGAGTCATATTAGACATCACTTGTTCAAGCTGTAGTTTTATACTGTAAGAAAATGACTTTTACTATTACTCTTGACTTTTGAAGTTTGAAGTTTGATGAAAAAAAATGTTACTCCTCCAGGACTTGAGTAAAATTTGTCATCACTCATTACGGCCCTTACTGTAACAAAACACTACAAAGTTTCTTCTGGTCTTGGGCCCTTTTATGTACACCACACAGGCTGATTGTCAAGTCATTTAAACGCTCAGATGCTGCAGCGCTTTCACTCTCAGTGGTTAGAACCACCACAGCACTTTATCAGTGCTGGAATACTATTTTCAGCTCCTCGACTCTCAGTTTAACACGCACACGTTCTGATACCGAGCTCACACAGTGCCAGTTTGACTCAAATGGTTTCTCTTTGAAGTGTTTCCCGAGACGCTGACATGGAGGCCGTGAGATAGTTGCTCTACTTGTTATTAGACGGCGGCTTTTTTAAAAAAGAAAAAAAAAAAAAAAAGGGGCATTCCAAAGAAAACTGCCCCATTACTGCCACTAATTTTCCCCTTCAGGTTTCCCAACAGCACACGCAGAGCTGATAGTGTCAAAGCAAAAAAAAAAAAAAAGAACGTGACTTACAGAAACCGGCGCTGTGTTTCCGTCACATTCGAGTGTGGCTAATTAAGGGCTAAAACAAAACCGTTGTGTTCAGGATTCCTGTTTTGATGCTCGCTGCCGCACAGTCATTTTAGGGAAAATGGGTGATTTCGAAAAAGGATGTCGAGCTCTCGGTATCACCGCAGGTATTGGCATTCCCTCGCCATCGGCGCTTAGCACGGGCGAGGAGTTTAATTGGCCAATCTGTTGCATTCATCAGGTTTAATTACAAGAAATGCATCGGTTCAATTTTAAGCTTATATAATATTAATACTTGCTCTGGGGCGTTTTCTGACTGACGGTGGGAAAACAACAACATGGTTAACGTTGAGAGCGAGTTGAAAGATGCAGCTTCTGTTTAAAGCTTCTGTATTTTAATCTCTAACAAGTTCTAATCTGAGCAAATGTGTGTTTTTTTTTTTTCTGTTTCACCTTTTAGTTCAGATTAACCTCAAAGCTACGAGCTTAGCTCTCTGGAGTAAAGTGCAGACGTAAATATCTTCTTGAACTTTCTCACATAATTTAATGCCCATTGCGACGACCAGGTGCGATTATTTCAGCTCTGCGTCTAACTTTCAGTTTGGCATGGCAGGCTGCCGCCAAACGACTACAATACCCACAATTCTCTGCTGCCGGTGCAGAAGAGAGATCACTTGGGAATAAAAGAAATACACAGAAAAGAGGCCCAGAATGCCAGACGGACTTATTTTTAGTTGTATTTTATTCTGCAAAATCTTGATAAAGTTATCTCAAATATTTATGTTTATGGACTTAAAAGAGAAGAAGTTTTATTGTCATTGTGCAGCAGCTCTTCGATTCAGAAGCAATAAAAGTAGAAACTATAGCAGCAAGACACAAAAAAAATACAGCATATACAATAAAAGCACACAAATGAATGTAGGGAATAACATAATGTTTAGTTCTAACTCAGCCTTTTTAGCAAACTACTACTACTACAATACTATTTTGGATGTTTGCCACTTGAGAGGGTGGCAAACATCTTCAAAAAAAACTCTTGTTTTGGGTTTGTTTTTTGTCGATACATGATGAGCTGCATGATCTTTTGATACTTTGCTCTCATGGCTGAGCCCCGAACGTTGTCTGTGGGAATAAAACGGAAAAACGTTGCACGCATTCGACTGGAAGTCATAAAAGCGTTTTTTTTGCCACATCATCGTCGAAAGTCCCTCCGTTTCTTTTTTGTCGCCGTGTCATTGTTATTGTTCGGCGTTGATTGATTGGTCTAAACCCTGTGTTTCCAATAAATGGACCCCGATCTCTGCTGAAAATCCTCCCGTGGTTTAACTGTAATGCGCGATGATGTGAAGGCGCTGCAGCCGAGCTCGAAAAGTCCCTTCTGCCTCTTTTATTTAATGCTGCATTTGATGATACAGTAACGTGCTGGAGCCCCCTGCTTGTGGCTTAACTGTTTAATCGCTGCAAACAAGTTAAAAAAAATAAGTCTGTTAAACCTTTTAATTTGTTAACACATGCAGTGTAATAGACACAGCAAATTAAAAACCCAATTTACCAAGAAAGTAGGTTTTTTTTTTGTTTGCATTTGAATTACGGCTTCTGACGATACAGTAAATGCACCGGGATTAAAACGAGATCAAATCAAGGGGGAGGCAGAGGACGAGAGGATAAATGGCCGGATAGTTTGGATGCATTCCGGGAACGGACAAAGAGGGAGAAACAAAAAGAGCCGAGGTCTGTAATGAGGGAGGGTAAAAGGTAAAAAAAAAAAAAAAGAGGGGTGAGAACGAGGGCAGAACCGATGAGTATGAAAGTCTGGACCTTTTTGAAGGGAGGAGGGGCGGCGGGAGAGAGAGAGGGTGTGGTGGGAGAGACGGGATGAGAGGAAGGGTTGGAGTGGTGAGACAGGTCGACTGACTCAGTCGCATTCCTGTCATCCAGATTTATAGCAGCTCGGGGTCCTGAAACAGGCCCCGGAGCCGTGGCCAAATTACAGTCATCTAGAGCATTCCTCTGCTGCAAACACAGGTTAGCAGCCGGGCCGCGCTAAGTGCTAGGTGCTGCCTGTTGACAAATGACTTCCTTTGAAGGGCACAAAGAGGAGAGACAGTCAGGGAGAGACTGGATATTTACTGTGTGAGGGCAGCGAGTCGAGCCGTCTGTGTTTCTTTTGTTGGAAAACAATTTGCCTATAAGTAGAGATGAAGAACGCTGCCTTATGTGTGTGTGTGTGTGTCATTCTTAAATGTGGGCTCCTTTACCACGGCCCCTGAACTTGTGCAGAGTAAACCGATGAAACCAACATCAGTTCCCAGCAGACACACACTCAGACAGGGTGGATCAGGAGTGTGTGTGTGTGCCCTGGGTTAAGGTCTTCTCCGCAGTTAATAGCAGGTTCCCAGGCTGCTAATAGTAGCTAATAGCCCATCAGATTTGAGGCCAGGGGGAGGTCGTTGGACGCTGACCCAACAACAAACTGTGTTTAAAGACAGAAACACACACGTTTATTAACAGTTTATAGCGTCTGTCCGAGGCTAAATTATGCAAACGAGGAATATTGTGATTACAGTGCTGTTAATTGTCAATGTGTGTGTGTGTGTGTCCTCCAGGCGTTCACAGGCACCAGTCCCAGGACCTCTCGGGGTATTACTCCCTTCCTCCGGGCGGTGTCGGCCAGATCACTCCCTCCATGAGCTGGTGAGTCTCACACGCACAAAATTATATATATGCTTGATAGTAAAGTGTTGATCAGTGTTTTTTTTTTCATTTCTTTCTGTCGTTCTTACATTTGATAAATTAAAATATTAGTCGCAGCTCTAAACTGATGCTTCAGACATCGCAGAAGACTTTTTAAATGTGATTATTTACTTATTTTCTTAGTTGTGTCTTAATCTCTTTCAATAAAAGCTCAGACTAAACATTCGGGGAAGTTGTGAACCACTTTTCGAACATATCTGTTACCTTAAAGTCTAACCATCTTGTCAAAATAACCTAAAGAATAGCCGATAATTAAAATAATTGCTGGTTGCGTCCCTACAAATATGCTTCAGCTGCGTAGTAACTGATTTAACCCTTAACCCAGGTATAATCCCTTTTCCAGCCTGATTAAAGAAGCTGCAATTCCCCTTGTCCGCTAACCTTCCCAAACGCCGGGGGTCAACGGTACATACGTCACCTGGCGTCAGGGGAGCTAACCCCATGTCCTGTTGTCGTGGAAACCTCCTCCTTTGAACCTGTTGGTTCAGGAGTCTCCGTGGCCTCTGGTCAAAACAAAAGGAATGTGGAGGACTGAAAATATTGTCAATGACAAATGATCGCAAGAAGGTCGACGGAGTGCGTGGTCTGATTTGGATGCTGTTGCCAAGAAGACGTCAGCGCTGAGCGCGAGGCGTGCAGTGTCCTGGATTTTGTTACAGTGCATCTTCATCTACGCATCTGCATATGCCACTTTAATTTCATCCTCCAGATGAGGTGGCTTCTGGGAAATCGCCTTCTAGCCTCCTCTGTGCGCATTTTATCCGGCGTTACAGAAGTTTGTGTTTTGATTTTTCCAGTAGTTTCTTGTTTCTTGGGATGGCATCAGTCAGAAACACATCTGTTCCACACATTCGGTCGTTTCATTTCAGGTTTCCGTCAATCCCGAGGGGTTGATTGTGAGCTCGCAATGTCACGCTGGTTGATTGTGAACTTATAATGTCAGACTTGAATTGATTTATGGATCAACACAAATCCATTTATTACAACCTACAGTATCTTTGCCTGGACAAATCCCCTCCAGGAATATTTAAAGGCTTACATCAAATGTCATGGAGATTTGGGATGAAAGCTTAAAACGTTTGTGTGTGTGTGTTTGTGTCGGACGACGGGGCCGTCTGTCCCCCAAACGTTTCTCAAGTCTGTTGATTTACAGGCGTTTTTATCTTTTTCAGACGAGAACCCTTCACTATGGATTTTCACAAGTATTATTAACTGCTAATCTCCTTTAACCCAGATTATCTGCTTGTTTTGGCCCCTTCTAAGGCTCTTCTTTATTGGAGGAGGAGAACAGTGAGAATAAGACGTTAAATGTCAAACTGTTGTTTTCTGTTGTGCTGATTTTCAGCCGTGGTCTCAGCTCCTGTCCCTCCACGACCACCTCGGTGTGTCCTGTCCGGCTTATTGGCTGGTTTGGTTTAGTGGCTTGGTGTCAGGAAGCGTTTGTTTCGTTGTTTGTAACGATACGAGGCACACACACAGGAAGAGGCGAGGTGCAGTGTGGTGACAGTTCACAGAGCTGTAGAGGTGACTCTGTTCTCCAGAATGAGCAATGGGAGCGACTGATACAGCTGATTAGCATGTTATGCAGAGGAGCACCGTCCACAACTTTGGTACCTGTCATAAAATTCACCGTGGGGATGGCAGGATTGGAGCGTTAGATGAACCCAGAGGATGGCAAGAAGAGCTGGCTCCCTCCATTTCCATTTTACACTTGGTTCACTCAGAAACATTTGGGATGGGATCTAAAACCAGAACCTGATATGTCCTGGTAGCGTCGGACAGCAGCAAATAAAGATGACACGTCCCCATGCAGAATGTCGTAGCTATAAGAGATTTAAAACGGCATTGAGCCGTTGAGAAAGCTAAGCTAACAAAGATTTAGTTTAATACCCCCAAGCCAGTAAAATAATACAAACGGTTCCTTTATTAAAATACTTGGCCGTGATTATGGCGTTACCCTAGCGCCTTAGCCTAGCGTGCATCTCCCCAGAAATGTAACCACATGTCGCAAAATGTTGCAAGCTGTGATTGGTCCGCTTGGTGGTAACACGTTTCCACTTTTTCCGAGTGCTTCTCCATCTCTGCAGTTTTTGAATTGGTTGTTTTGTATCAGTAAAGATTGAACACATCAAGGAAAGGTTAACTGAGGAGGTTCGGAGATTTGCATGACTCGTCTTCGGCAAAATTTCGGCAAAAGTTTCAGTCACCGTTGTTGAAAGTGAAACAGGAAGTAGAAACAAATATTAACCCAACTGGCGACTAGCATGACGAGTGCACAAGTATAAATGGCTTACACCGGCGTACGGTTAAACAGGGCCGGATCAGTACCCCCAGGGGCCCCTGGGCACTGAAGTTCGTGGGCCCCCCTCCCCTCCAAAATACAAACACCCTCCAAAGTAGTAAAGTTGATGCCCCAACAGACAGATTTACACATGTCCAGTCAACAAACTGACAAATAAAACAGGCAATCGGGAGACTGAATTTTTGTAAACAACTATTTTTTAATCTCCTGATTGGGTACTGCGTCCCCTCTGTCGTCATCGAAGCTATCACTTAGCGAAAAGGTGCGTCTCCTCTGTTACACCATAGCGACAACCAAGCGCTAACCAGCACAATGGAGCGAGGCGTCTGGCTTTTAATTCCCAGCATACCTCTGTCCAGTCAGGCCTTTTTCACATTAGGAGGTATTTGTCACATTCCGGTGTGCGCGCCGCGTCTCAGGAGGCGTCGGTTTAGTTTTGAACTACTTTTATCTGAACAACACTTGACCTGTGTTGTGGCGTGACCTCAGTTGAAACAGGATTACGGTGTAAAATGGTCCTCCAGGAGCTGAGCCCAGTAATCTGTGGATCTCTTCCCGGCTAAGAGTGTCTGCTTTTGGGCTTTGCTGAATGTGTAGTGCTTCTTCCCTGGGGCTAAAGAATGGATAGAGTTGAGCACAAGAGGAGGAGACGAGAAGTGGAAGTATGTGTGATGATAATTGTTAAGGTGGTTTAAGTGAGATGTGGATTGGAGTGAGTGTGTGTGTGCATGTGTTGAAACACTGGGATGAATCAGTCAAAGTGGGGGGATGGTTGTATTGGCTCTCAGGAGGTAGAAGTGTGGTTTTCTACATATCAAAGGCTCTTTCTTACACCCCGTCCCCACCCTCGACCTCCCACGGTGCGTGCGGGTGAGTGTGTGTTTGTGCTCCCCACTAAGCCAAGTATTGACACACAGCTGTCAACGGTGCCGATCCAGACTTTTCCACGGGGCATCGACCGCGCGTCGCGGCACCGTGACGGGGATTTAAGGCTTTATAGGAGAATGAGCAAAGTTACGCACAGGCCCCGGGTTTTATTTGGATTTATTTTGTACAAATGCGCGCCAAGACACATGCTAAGCAAGAAGCTGAAGGTTGAAACGAAGCGTTCCTGAAAAAAAAAAAAAGGATAGACAACTAAGATGAGATGGAAAATGGTTAAAGAACAAATAAAAAAGAAATCAGAAGACAGTGAATCATTGTTTTTCCTTACAGCTGCCCAGTAATTATCTTTGGAGCTGGGAAGTCATGCATAAAATAAGTTTCAAGTAGGGATGCACTGAAATTTTTTGTTTTTTCGGTTTCGGCCAAGAATTCTCATTTCCTTGCATCTCTAGTTTTAAGTCAATGTCAAAGGTTAAAAACCAGATTTTACCTGCAAAGCTAAAAGGCGCCAACTGCTGCCATTTCTCCCCTCTGCTGTGCTGTGGCAGGCAGAGCCAGCCAGTCTACCCTGCCCTGTCCCCCTGTGGATTCAGGCAGACCTACTCCTCCAATCTCCCCAGCGCCTCATCCTACTCCAGGTACCGTAGCCGGCCAACTGGCCAGACAAAGCCAGCCGGAGCCAAAAGGCAAAAAGCTCTGCATCATCAACTCCTGTTTATAGCACATTTAAAATGCCTGAGCTGGAGTTTTCCGTCCACCGCGGCAAACTCGCGCTCGGCCAGATTTTCATTGGGGCAGCCGCTGTAAAAGTCCTATTGGAGGCAGTGTGCTGTAAACAGGACGGGTCCGGCAGCGTCGCGCCAAAACAAGCTGAGTCGAGGCGAGCTCGGGGCGAGCCCGGCTGATGCCCGCTGCTGCAGGAAAGGCTACATGTGCGCATCGAGAACTCCTACCGTTGGGACAGCTGCTTTTTTTTTTCTTGTGCGTTATTTGTTTACCTGTCTGTCTCCCTGAGCCATCGCACTCACTGATGAAATTTCGGGTGTGACCCTTGAGCCTTCAGTGTGTGTTCGACGGAGCTACGGTGTCTTTTGTGCATTTGCTTTAGCTTGCTTACAAGTCAAATTAGCCTGATTTCAACCTGTGATATAATCTTTAAAATCACACCTCCAGAGATGTGTTAATTATGCATCTCTTTGCTAACTGAAGCTCGAATTATTCAAGTGCTGCAAACTCCACTTAAATGCTGCAGCTTTGTCCACTCTTAAGACAAATTTTTGGGTATATTCAGAAAGTATTTGGACCTAATAGTTTTCTGTAAAGGTGCTGACAGCTGCAGCATACCTACATGAATAAACTGGAAAGCATTAGGACGTGTATGAATTCAAACTAATCTTGAGATGTTAAAGGATTTTCCTCATCTCCCAACCTTTCTCTCAGCAATGCTTGGGCGCCCTCTAGTGGTAACACGGCGCAGCATCATGAAAAACAAAACTGTGAGCCCACAGGGAGGCTTTCAACGCTTTCAGGCGCACTGCTTACCCAAAAGCTCCCGCTCTCGCTTTCGACGCTCACCGCCCCCGACCGATTCGCCGCTTCCTTCTGACTCACTCGTCTCTCACCTCCCCATCCACCTCTCCTCTCTTCCGCCCCGTGTCTTCTGCCCCCCCTTGCCAGGTTCCCTCACTCTCTGATGCTCGGACCGTCGGGCATGCATCCCACAGGGATCCCCCACCCTGCCATAGTGCCCCCTTCAGGCAAACAGGAGCATGACCAGTACGACAGGATGTATGTGTGAGTACTCCCCACGCGTCGGATCATGAGTAATCAGTACGCCCTCTTTCAAGTTTCTGTATTTAAATCTTTACAAGGTTTGTAGCCACTGTTTTAATGAATTTGGGACACTGATGTTTTTATTTTACCCTTTAATTGCTTCTTCAGCGTTCTGTGAAATATTTACGTGTGTGTATTCGTTGTCTTTCAGAGAGTTAAATGCACACTACAGCTAAATGAATGCTACATTAGCTTAGCATAAAGTCTGAAAACAGAGGACACGACTTGCAGTCATGTGTGAGCGGTGAAACAATTCCTCCTCTTCCTCCTTCCTCCCCTTCAGGAAGCCACAAGTGGAGGCTAAACGCGAGAAGGAGCCCAAGAAGCCGGTCATCAAGAAACCCCTGAACGCCTTCATGCTCTACATGAAGGAGATGAGGGCGAAGGTCATCGCCGAGTGCACGTTAAAGGAGAGCGCCGCCATCAATCAGATCCTGGGACGAAGGGTGAGCGATGCACACACACACACACACGTAAACTAATCCCGCTTCCAGGTCAGTCTGTAATTTCACACATGAGGAACATGAGAAGAGCGTGGTAACGTGAACTCTGCTCCTCTCACATGCTGCTGCCCGCTCGTGAGATTAGGTTCAAAACTAATCTGTGGCTAAAAAAATTAAAACCCTGTTGCTTGTCTCCTTTTAAGAGGAAAAATCTGAGTCGGTGCACGTGTGAAAACATCCTCTCTCTCTCGTTGTTTGTGTCCAGTGGCATGCACTGACCCGGGAGGAGCAGGCCAAGTACTACGAGTTGGCCAGGAAGGAAAGACAACTGCACATGCAGCTCTACCCGACCTGGTCTGCTAGAGACAACTACGTAAGGACATTTTCTTGACTCTCCTCCTCCTCCTCCTCCTCTTTTCTCCTCTTCCCCCCTCATTGCCCCATGAAACACCCCCGGTACTTTATGAGCATATTCAATGTCGGCAGGTAAATGTGCAGAATCTCTCCCAATTTTTTGTTTTTATCCAAAGCTTCAAAACAATAATTGATATTTGGGCTGTTGCAGGAACTATACTTAGAGTAAAATAAGCTTTTTTAGGTTGCTACAGTTACGTTGAATCTTCTTTTCATGATGTGATATTTTACTGTGTTATAATATCTGTTACAAACTGTGCTGTTACTGTGTTAGTGCCAACGTAAAGCTTTTAAATTAGTCACTTGAACACAGGTACATGTGTGGGGATGCGAACAAACGTCATTTTCCGCTTAGACTGACTCACAGGTTTTCTTGTGGTGAGCTCCAGAAATTTCTCAGAAAAAAAAAATAGTAACCGAAGCAAAGAATTTAGAAGAAACTCAAGATCAGATCAAATCAGGTTTTTTCTTTTTTGTTTTACTTTAAAGTAAGAGGTAGAAATGAGTGACTTAGATCAGTTACGCTGTATTTCTTGCTGAATTAGCTTCTGTCTAAGCAGCTAATTTCAAAAATTCAGAATCTGTGAAAAAGTAAAACATATAAGGAAATGAAAGAAATCAAGACATAGCTGAAGAATTAACGTAATTACCGGCTATAAGCGGGTTGAATATTGGCTCCTGGGCCTGTCAGTGGAAAAATAATAATAATAATAATTACAACAAATAGACGTGCATGCGTTTTAGTTTAATATTGTGGGGATGTGCCTGATCTGGGCTGCTGTGTGCCTCTGACTTCTCAGTTTGCTGTTGAACTCTTGCAGGAGGCGGGCCTTAGCGGGGGCGCAGGGGAAAAGAGTAAAGCTGATTGGGTAGGGACACGTCTTACGGTGGATTTATACCTCTGTGGTGGGGAACGGGGGGGAAAAAGGAATTTAAAAAAATATGTGACCAGCTGCATGAAGAGAAGGGGGTTGTGGGTATTCCTGTGCAAGGTTTTTGCATGCACCTTCAAGTCTCACCGACTCACACACACATCAGCCTCTCGCACAAACACACACGAGCAGCGGAGGGATCTGATTGGTCAGATGAGGATGCATTCTACTAAGCCTTAACCTGTAAGACACACAGAGGTATAAATCTGCCCATTTTGCTCAACTAACAGAGCGCAGGGCCGCATGGCTGGCCTCCCTGCCTTAGCTTAGTGGATTTATTTATCGGGCATCCCTTTTATTTTTTTTATTTTTTTCTAGCATAGCAAGACGACTGAGGAGCAGGAATCCTAATCAGGCTTTGGATGTAACTGAGGCTGCTGTTTAGTCAGAAGTTAGATGCTTCTCTCTGCTGCGCTGTCTCTATTTGTGACTGAGCTGAACTCTGCAGATGGACGGGCGAGGCGAGGCGAGGCAATCAGGTTATGGTGATAATTTATTCGGACTGTGGTTTATAACACGTGGAAAACACCTGTCGCACGTCACAAACGCTGCACCGTGCCACTTAATGACCAGATATTCCAAAGTAAACTCCGTCTGAGCTCGCTCCTTCGACCCTCGTGGATAAACGTTACAAACCAGAGCTCTAGTAAATTGTGATCATAGAATGAACCCTTTCCGAGACATAACACGGCTCGATTATACGGGATTTAATTTGACTTAATTAGAAAGAATCACACGATGTTTCTGCAGAAGTCGCGCACACAACTGCTGATTACGCCACACGCGCAGTGACGACACATTCACGCGTTCATCGCCTTCATCGGGGCTGCGTTTGAAATACAGTTTGCCGCATTTTCAAGAACCCCCCCCCCCCCACCTCATCACACGTCTCAGCACCTCTCCCCCTGGCTTTAAAAATAAAACTGCCACTGGACCTGCGAGCATAAAAAACAGGAAGAGAACCTCCACGCGTCGCCCCCGCACCTGTGGAGGGTTTCTCCTCCAAAAAAGCCTGCGTATAGACATCAGACGTATCAGGCTAGCATGTACACGAGCAGGGACACACACACACACACACAGACAAACACACACACACGCCCACGGACCAAAAAAAAGAAGAAGAAGGCTTCACAAAGGTGCAGTTGCAAAGAGGAGTAACCACATAGACAATGCTGACAGCGAGCCGAGGAGGGCAGACATCGAAGCGTAGGCGGTAGATTTCTGTGCCCACATCCTTCATCGCACCCAAATATGAGGCCTCACTTCACCATCACCGGATCTGTATGAACAACTCTGATGTTTACCTCAACAGTCAGTCACACATTAGAGTCAGCCACCGAGACGTGAACAAATAAGAGAACAATAGGAGAAACGCAAAATCTGACTTTCCTTTTTTTTATTTTTTGGGGGGGAGGCTTTTGAGATCCACTCTTCAACTTTGTGGGGATATGTTTGCATGAATAGAGTTAACAATGATTTTAGTAATGCATATTCTCTTCTTCTTGCTTATTTCTTGCTTTTAAAAAAAACATTCAGTACGGTTGCCTGTCCTGGTTGCTGGTTGTTTCTTTTTTTAACATAACACACATTTATTTTAAAAAAAATTAAATGTATCAGGGTTTTGTTTCTGTTTGTTGAAGGATATATAGTTTTATAAGCATCTATGTCTGTCCCGGGAACTTATTATACCACACACAACGATTGATAAATCACTCTGCAAGTGCCTTTATAAATGATGTATGCTGAGACGAGCCAGATTAAAGGTGTGGTTTGGTTATTTTTTGAAGAGCGGCTGTAGGAGATTACAGTTGAAGGTGGTCGGGAATGCCGGCACGAAGGCTGCTGTGGATGGAGCAACAGAAAAACATATTTTATCCACCTAAAAAAAAAAAACTCTACGTCAAGTTCATTCATTCATTTTCAACAGCTCCTGTTTATCGCAGGGCTAACACAGACACTGAGTGTATGCTATATTTACAACATTATCACTAATTCACCTTTAAGCAGCATTTTTCTCTCTTCACCAGACTCCATTGACAAAAACAGTAATTTGACCGTAGCTAATCAGAGCAGTTTGTGGCGTACCTCTGCCTCGAGCAGTTAATTTGTTTGTGTTGTTGTGTCATTTCAGTGCGTTAAAGCTTTTGTTGTGATCCTTTCTAATGCCTTTAAAACGCCGAGCACACATAGCGGTGGAATAGTAACTCCTGTGTTCTGTGAGGTAAAATTACTGTTTTTGTCAATGGAGTCTGGTGGTTTTGAAAAAAAAGCAAAATAGCTGCTTCAGTTCAGAAAGAAAAGATGGATAGGAAGGTAAAGCAATGCACATATAGGTTTTTCTTCCGGTGGGTGAAATAGGATTAGCCACAGGAGTCCTTCGCTTGCTTTCCCCACAGCGGTGACGTGCCGACCACTGTCGACTTCAGGTAAAAAAAGAAAAAAACAGACTGTGAAAAGTACCTCATACGAGCCCGCTTCAAAGAAACCAAACCATCCCTTCAACTAGACGTATCGGTGACGGTCACAAATCTGACAATCATTTCCAGCACCTGTGGTAGATTGATAGCAGTGTAGTCATTTCAGCCGAACCAGACTCATTTCATTTGGGTGGGGGTTTGTTTGTTTTATTTTTATTTTCCCACAGGGCAAGAAGAAGAGAAGAAAAAGGGAGAAGCAGCAGGACTCCAACACAGGTAAGCGTGTGAATTTATCCTCTTGCTCTTTGGGTTAGAAAAACAAACAAACAAATGACCCCCTGCCGGCTCTCCTGCGTCTCACAGAGTTCAGTTGAGCTTGCGTTGGCGCCCTTCAGCACAGCTTCTCGGTGTCTTTGAGGCAGGATGTGTCTCTAACGTCAAACCACCCACCCACTCTGCTTTCCATGTAACCTGAAATATAAACATTTTTTTAATCCCAGCGTTCAAGAGAACAATTGCTGATCGTAGAGGCTCCAAGTTTGAAATGTGAGAGAAAACGGTTAAGAAGTTAAAAACCCTTCTCAGGGAGTAATAGTAAATAGTTGTCAAGCTGTAGCTGTAGATGTTTAGAGTCATCTGGCAGCCAGGCAGCTGAGGAAAAGAGCCAACAACCTGTTATATGTTTAAGAACTACTGTGCAGCCTGAGACAAATGTGGGAAAATGATGTGAATCTTAGCCTCAAGCAGAGAGGCTGCAGGTTATTTCTGGATTTAGGAGCTCTTTTAAAAACGTCTTTACTAACAGAGTGCCACGGCACGGCTGCCTTCTCCCCCCACTCCCGCCCCGCGTGTCTTAACTCGACTCACTTGTTTAACTAAAAGTCAGCTTGGTTGTTGCATCGTGCTGTCTACTAACATTTTGACTTGGTCTTCTCTGAAGCAGCCCCACTGTTGCATTTTCCCACAAGCTCACGTCTCTTCTCTCCTTCTTCTTCTTCTTCTGTCTGTGTCCTCACCCTCTAACTTTTACCTTCTTCTTCTTCTTCTTCTGCCGCTGCTGCTTTGTTTTGTGCATGCCGTGCAATTGTGCTCAGACCCGGGCTCTCCTAAGAAATGCCGGGCTCGCTTCGGCCTCAACCAACAAACGGACTGGTGCGGCCCCTGCAGGTGTGTACCGAGCGTCCGCCCCCCAACCCTCCTCATCTTCCCTCCCTCCCTCCCTCCCTCAATCCTTCCCTCCCTCCCTCAATCCTTCCCATTCAAAAAAAAAATCATCCTTTCACCAGGTGCGTCAGTTCTTTCTGATGCACTCAGGCATTTCTCTGAGGCTGAGCCGCCCTGCAGGTAGTAATAACCTCAATCTGATCAAATCCTTTAAACTAAAAGCTTTTCAATTAACTTAACAAGCTCCGCCCGCTTTGATTCGACCAGTAGAGATAACTGAGACGAGCTCCACCTCCGAAGAATGCTTGAAAATCCAGCCTTAAACTCTGCATGCTGTCCGTCACTAACCCGCTGCTCCACAAATCCAAACTTCACAGGCATAAATCTCCAGATAAAGAAAGTGATGACCCTTCTGTTACAGTGATCTAAATCTAGACACATAGAAACTACTTTCTGGGTCAACAGTCGTGTCTGAAAATGTACTTTTTTTCTTTTATTTACGGCCGAAAACTGCCTCATCTGCGAGTTTTAACGTCTTTAACGATCAGAGCTGGTTGAAGCTGCTGTAGGCTGGATCTTGTAAATGTTTGAAGGGGAATACCACTCAATAAAAACTAAAAGAAAAAGCTGCTAGAGCGTACAGATAGTCAGGGTGATATCAGAAAGCTGGAGTAAAACATCTCTCTTATCTGTTTTTTGAATCGATTGCACAAAATCGTGAAAATCTTCCTTCGTCTGTGCCGATTTTATTTTGTATTAATTACGTGGCCCTGCGATGGACCGGCGACCCCGCCTCTCACCCGATCACAGCTGGGACAGGCTCCAACCCCCCTGTGACCCTTCACAGAACAAAAAGATGAATTAATGACTGATTTATTACTTAATCCTCAGAGATTAATACCAATTTGCTTTGTAAAAATCTAATTTAGACACATTTTAAGTGCCCAATTCAAATACTTTACTTATAAAGTAAAGTTTTCCATCTTTGAGGACAGGGTTGATCTGTAACACTGGCAGCTTGGCTAACAGTTTGATGCTAATGCCGTCATCAGGTCATTAAATCTTACTTCACTCGTTAGAGCGGCCCGACTGCAACATTCCCGGCTCCCTCCCTGCGTTAGTGAAGCAGAGGAGCGGGCGTAAACCGCCAGAAGCCGACCTGTCACCGCCTCGCACTGCTCCGTCTCTGCCTCGGCGGGATTTACAGTAGACGACGGGCGACGGCTTTCGCTGCAGGAGTCAGGAATCCGTGCGGTTGTGCAGAAAAACAAGCTTCCAGCGCCCCAGCACTGTAGCAACCCCGCCGTCCTCCCCGCCACCGCGTCATGGAAATCTGAGTGTGTGTTTCGGTTTGAGAGAACAAAGGGGGCTGATTGTGGTTAGAGCAAATCCTTATCACCACAGCTCAGCACTCACTCACACACACACACACACACACACACTCCCTGCAGCTTTGCATTTTGACGGCGTTCTCATGTCCATCTGCTTTCAACTTTCTCCATTCATGCAATGCGGTAACAGACGCCTTTTGATGGTGAACTCTGACATTTAGAAATCACTTTCTATTGCAGTCTTCCTCCCTCTCCCCCCTCTCTAAATATGGCCTAGCGCCTTTCCTTGCGGTTAAACCCGGTGACTCATATCATATTCTGGTAATGATCATGGGATCCTGTTAACTGCTTTGATGCTGCGCTCAGCGGTACACAAGTCAGCTTTTAAGTACAACACCTCACAAAGCACAGCAGGTAGACAGATGCAGCGTCTGGCTCAGAGCAGGGACGTGGAAATGGAGTGAAAACTGAAACAGTCTAAAATAAAACTAGTACTGGTTTAGTGGTGCTCGCCGTCTGAAAAGAAATGAACCAGAAGCACGTGTAAAGTATATTAATTATGAAGATGAGTGGTATTCACCCCCAAAATAACTGATTATTTACTATATGTATATATATTTTTATATTGCTAGAATTATGTTTAGGAAAAGGATTGATGTCCTGCAACGTGCTGGCTTTAAAGGGGAACTACTCTTTTTTACAATCTGGACCTTATTTCTGGTATAAAATACGATTGTTTACTCACCCATATAACTTAGATCAGTGTATCTCCATATAGTGGGAGTGAATGGGGCACCCAAACACAGCCTCTAAATAACACATTATCTGCTGCAAAACTTGTTCATTTCACCAATATTTTGTTATGATACGCTAGTGCTATTCCCCGTTGAGTCTGGAGTTATCTGTTAACATCATCCAGGGTCTGTGGATTAACCTACAGACACTGGATGATGTCATCTCTGAGCGTCGCACGCACCCACGACAGTCTGCTTGTTCACCTGTAATTTGCTACTGCTAGTTTTCGACTCTGAGGTTGTGGGCGAATCATAGCAGTAGCAAATTACAGTTAAACAAGGCAACTGTTGCGGGTCTACGCGGCGCTCAGAGATGACATCATCCAGGTCAGACGACATAATCTGGGGTCTGTAGCTTGATGTATGATGATAACAGCTAACTCTGGACTTGACGGGGAATAGCACTAGTGTATCATAACAAAATATTGGTGAAATGAAGGAGTTTCGTGGCAGATAATGTGTTATTTAGAGGCTGTGTTTGGGTGCCCCATTCACTCCCATTATATGGAAATACACTGATCTAAATATCTCTGACTGCAACTTACACAAAAGTTATATGGGTGAGTAAACAATCATATCTTATGCCAGAACAAGGTCCAGGTTGTAAAAAACAAAACAAAACAAAAACAGCAGTTCCCTTTTAACTCTAGGAGGCTATTAGCTTAGCTTAGCATCAAGAGGTAAGCAGGGTATAATTCTCCAAAGTGTTTGTTTCAGACACTTTTATCTAAATCAATCTAATCTAAGCTAAAATAGAATCATAAACTGAGTTGGGAGCCTAGTATTGGTTGGATAGGTTTATGTAACCAGGAAGATCAACGTTAACATTAAGAACCTCTTTTTCAAAGGAGTCCTGACCGAGATAAGCAGCAGCAAACACAAACCACGGTTACAAAATGACAACACGAACAAAAAAAAGACATAATTTACAAGTAGATTATAAAAAGACAAGTGCATATTGTAGAGTCAGCCTCTCAGTAAATTCTGTTACCAGTATCATTCTGCAACATGTTCCATGCTAAAGGTGCAGAGTGAACAAAAGCCCTTTAACCCAGTTCAGGACAGACCCGTGGACCAGAGACTCAGATGTGCATAGAGTGACACTAATACCTTTCTGTTCACTGTGACCATCCGTGTCCCTGTTCATTGTCATCATGTGTGAATGATCATCTCCACTGCAGCCTGCTGACGTTTACCATCCACACTTTATTCACAGATAACTCTCTCTGACTGTCCCTAGGAGGAAAAAGAAGTGCATTCGCTACCTTCAAGGAGGAGGCTGCCCCAGCCCAACTTCTTCAGATTTAAGTGCTATAGACTCTCCCCCCTCCCCTTCTCCCGCCCGCCACCGGCTCTACCAGCACCAGCGGCCCCACTCCCCGGGCTGCTCCCCGCCGCCCTCCTCCCCGTCCTCGACGCGCTTCCCCCTGTCTCCACCGACGCACCCGCGCTCGCACGCCCGCTTGCCCCCCGAGCAGTCCGCCGGCAAGCGCGGCGACCTCCGTCAGCCCGCGGCCAAATACACACACCTGGAACTGTCCGGCAAGCACGCGCTCGGCTCGGCGGCGCTGTCGGCCGCCAAGGCCGCAGGACTATCACTCAAAGTGCTGACAGAGACTCAGTGAGCGGCGTGGACGCGTGGAAACCCTGCTTCCCTTCAGCTTTCTCCAGAGCCATAAAGATCGCCCTCGTGTCTCTTTGCTTTGACGTCAAAAGAAGAGTTGAATGCATCCCACAGTCAGATCTCCATACTCCACGGGCCTTCAAACTGTCATTTAAATAGATGTCACAGATGTTATTGTAAAATATTATCCATGAGAGGGGAGCCAACACCCAACCAGCATGACCAGCAGAGCCTCTGTATCAAGAGGGATCAGTTTGCTCTTGTTTAGCTGCCGTTTGACAAACAGTCTGACTTCCGTTTTTAAACTTTTTCCATCATCATCCTCATCATAACTGACCTGCAAATAAAAATAACAACAAAAAAAACCCACAATCCCCAACATCGAGTTACATTCTTCCCCTAGGCACTTTCAGGCTGTCAGTCTCTGGCTTAATCAACCTTTGTTTTTGTTTTTTCGTTTATTTGTTGTTGTGTTTTCACCTAATTTCTGGTATTTTTGTATGAATCTCGTGTGATATTTGAGGTCAAATGTTTTCGCTGGCGGGGAAACCCTTTAGAAAAAAAGAGAAAAGAAAAGAAAAAAGATATTTTTGTCTGTTTGTCCCCTTCGACTTAACATTTTGCAGCTCCGCAAACTAATCTGAGACCAAATGGGTACTATTATATTGCATTGTGTTGTAAAGTTTTATATTATAATTAAACTTTTATATGTTTTTATGTAAGAAGAAGAAAAAAAACAGAAAAAAAAGGTGAAATAACTTTTTAAAAAAAAAAGATCTTTTAGTTTCTACCGTTTCTTAAAGCAATACATTTTGTGTTTTGTCCTCTTTGTGCATAGTTTTACATTTTCTTTTGGGGCTAATGTTACTGAGGCAGCATTCAAACTATATCTTGTGTTCTCAATCTCTGTGCATGTTCCAACTTCAGTGTAACAAGAGACATTTTGAGTAAAAAAAAAGAAAAAGGCCTTAAAATTTACTTTAATCTCTGTTGGCAGCTTCAGCTCACTACTCCAGCTTTTGTACAGCTTTATCGGTGTTCCTCCAGCAGAGAGCGCTCTCGTGCAACAAACGGCTTGTTTTATTTTTTAGGATGTTCAGGTCAGCAGCGGAAACACCTCTAGACGTCTTTCCTATTTTTTAACGCCTCTGATGTATCCCTTGTGTTTTTTTGTTTGATGTAATAAAAGTGTTTTGAATATCTCGGCCCGCGCCTGCTGTCGCTTTAAGACCAGGGTCGTGTGACGCATTTAAAATCCAAGATGGCTCCTCTCCAGCTGGCAGCATCAAACAACAACAAAATAAAATGAGACTCCATCCGTTTAATATGTTTTATTTACTCCTTCAGTACGATTCATCAACCCCAAAAAATACCAGCATCCGAGCTCATCCGAGAAAAGTTTCCAATTCAATACATGAATTAGGAATGAGTTACCCAACACTGTGCGAAAACACACAAGTACTTCGAGTCCAAGGGGACATTATGCAAATCAAACGTCTTTTTATCTCAAACAGCTTCTCTTTTAACATGATTTCACAAAACAGATGCATTTACAGAGCAAAAATAAAATATTCACCCTTGCATTTCCATTGTCAAAAAAAAAAAAACCAAAAACATTTTAAATCTAAAAGAACACGTCCAGTAAAAAAAGACAACCAGAGTGATTAATAACAGGGGATGTCTGAAAGGACCGACTTTGAAGCCATGGAACCAGGACCATTTATTTATGCCAATGCAGAACATGAGTGTGTAGAAACAGAAAAGAGATCTTTTGCTTTAAATAAACGACAGCATACAGGCAAGTCATGCTATTACTGGAATACAGAAATAAAGGGAACATGGGGGGAGGTGGCTCTAAATATACTAAATGTAAATATTAACAAGTATGAACAATGCCAGTGCAGCCTGTTAGCGGGGACAATCCTATTCAGTGTGGTAGTGTTGGCAGGATCTTCCCAAGTTACTTCTCTTCACACCACTGGTTCTCTTTACGTACCTGTGAACGCAAGAAGCCACAAATGAGTTTCTGAAAAACATTTAGTTTCTTCAGTGGCGCACGCGACAGAAAGACAAGACAACAGGTGGAGAGCGTACCTGGGCTTCCTCCTCCTCTGTGAAATCGTTTTTGATGTTGAAGGTCTTCCTGATCTCCTCAGGGGTTTTGCCTTTGATCATGTTGGCCACCGTCTTACAGGTGACGTCTAATAGGCCTTTGATGTCCAGGTAGTTGGCGGCCTAAACGGAGAACACAGCGACCATCAGTAATGCCAACAACCACAAGAACATTTTACCTCAGACTCGTTTTAGGACAGAGATCATTTCCTCTGTGGTGGTCATAATGTTATGTCTGATCGGTGTAAATGAGGAATGTTAACTCACTTGAATTTGATCGGCAAACAAACAGTTACCTTTTACTAACAAGATAATACATTTGTCATATGATCATGCATTTTACTACAACACATTCATGTTCACATGAAGAGTGAAAGGAAATTATCGTATCAATAATTCAACACGTGTATTAACATCTATCATGTTTCTGTGGATCGTGTTGTGGACAGCGGTTCTAGCTTTTTTCAGACTGCTGCTTAGAAGATAGAAACTGGAGATTAATTATTTTACAGCTTAATTATTTTGTTCATCTGCAAATCCATTATCTTGACACACTAGTCTAGAAGCAGTCTAGTCCCCCTCCTTCCCAACATGTTTATACTGTAACCTGTAGGTCCCATTAACACAGAAGTCACTTTTGATGTTGCACAGCTTCTCTACAACTTTCTACCTTTCCATCAGCGTCCAGTATTTTCCCCCCTCGTAAACACTCAGCAGCCAGAGGGAGGTAATCGACTCAAGTTACCGCCACTACGACTTGTGTTTCACATCCTGAAAGTCCACGCTAGCACCTATTTCCCAATCTCTCCTAGGAACAGCCGGGTTACCCATCACATGCTCTGCCTGGTTTATCTCATCTGGTGCAAACCCATCAAGCATCAACATCGACTACTCCTCGAAAACCGCATTTTCAAATTCCAGCCTCTGACATGTTGCTGAACAACGCGTGTGCTCTTAATATTTAAACCAAATGAAATCACTTGAGTAAACACAGGGGGAAGTACCCACTGAGGTCTATGAGCAGACAGCACAGAGGACACGTTCAATGAAGACTCTAATGCTGTGACAACGCGGTGCGGCGGCATTCTTCATGAGGGACGATCAAATGTATTCAGAAATCTAATTATAGAATACCAAAATAATTTCAGTGATGATACAGAAGCTATCCGCTCCTCGTGTTTGTGTACATAGTCAACAACTTTGTGTCAATGCCAAAACTGAAGGCTCTAACGACACGTACGCTGACGCAAAGTCGATGTCGCACGACGTAGAATGTATTTACCAGAATAAGTTCAAACAAGGTGCCTTGGTCCACTTTGAGGAACTCCTGGTCCCATACGGGAATGTCATCCGTCCTCTTCTCCTTGTTCTCGTCGTCCTCAGGAGGAGGGGGGTCGTCTTTGTGATGAGTGCACCACTGAATCACCTGAGGGGGAAAAAACAAAACACAGACACGCCACGTAAGCCACGGCGACCAAATATGTACGGCATCCGGCAGCTCTGCATTTCAAACCAAGTGCAGGATAAAGTGCAAACATGTCAAAGATAGATAAAATAAAGTGGGCTTCAAAATAGATGCAAGATTACACATGCCTGCTAGTTCTCTCATATTTCTATTACAGAACGAACAACATAACATGACAGTAGAACACGTACATAAACCCCCTAGGAATGTTTCTTATATCTGTATTCAAGTCACATTCACAATAAAAACTCAATAATCCATAACACAGTGTTGGGTGGTGACACAGAGGCAGATTTGTGCAATATCTGTTGTGAGATTCGTGGAGAACAGAGATCAGGTTTCTGTATTAGAAGCCAACATCTGTTTACTACCGGTGCAACACAAACTCTGCCTTTCAACATGCAGGAAGTCGACCAAAGTCTGGAAATAGCATGCGAACCCTGCGTTCGCCACACATTAACGAAACTGATCTCTTTATTTTACTGCGTGCACATTTGCGGTACAGTGTGCACGCCGCTGTGTGTGTGTGTGTGTGTGTGTGTGTGTGTGTGTGCTTGTGTACCTTCTTGAGGATGGCAGCATTCACATTAGGAAGGGGAACTGGGTCATCGTCTCCCTCGTCGTCCATTCCCAAATCTGTTGTGGAATCAATGCATGTCACAAATCAAAATGACCAGTGTGCAACTAAGGAAGTGAAATGTAAAGCCCAAAGTTGATAAAAACAAAGACGTCTGGTCTTAACTCACAAAATGGATTCAAAAGTTTGTTATGATTTCACAGTCCTACCTTCTAACATGGTCTTGATGGTGACAGACTGTTTGGCTATCTCCACGTCCACCTCGAAGATTTCCCCATCGGAGCTCTGTAGTTTTATTGTGGGCATTATCTGTGGGGAGAAAAAAAAACATTTTATTAAAAAAAAACATTACCTACACATATAAACACAGAACAATCAACTAAGCAATTAACCTCACGGTAACGGCTGACACCTTTTCGGCTACGCTGGGTAGAAAACAGCTAGCTAGCTAGCCTTGGCTAATATCGACGTAACGGCTAATTAACGTCTAGTCGGTGGAGCCGCTAAACGCTGTTCGCATTATTAACAGTGGGCTACGACAGTAACCGTTAACTTATTACAAATGTAAGTATAAATTAACGTTAACTACGCGGGCGCTGTTATGAACAAAACTCGACCCAACGGACAAGCGCTAACGTTACCTCCAAGCTAACCAATGCTACAGCTAGCTACAACGACGGCAATGCTAGCCAATAAGTTAGCTTGCTATCGGATACCGCTAACCGACTCAACTGGTTGAGTATTAATGTTTAAATCTTGTTAAAAGCTCGTTCGGATTTTAAAAGATGCCTCGCGTGTTCATCCGCGCGACCAAAACAAAAACGTTTTGGCTAAGTAGCACGATAACCCGGTTGCTAGCATTACCGTGCACAATGCTAGCATCTTAGCTACACGTTACGCTAGCAACAACATCGGAGCTAATCAAATAAAGATGTAAACAAAATGTATTCGACCGCCAACTTCAGCGGATGGTTAAAATAAACATAAAGCAGACACACTCGCACCGTGGAGCTACGTACGGTAAATGTTTGAACGCTAATCCAGAGGCGATTCTCCCCTGTAGTCAACAGCAGGGCCTGACAGACGCGGAGGTACCGACAGCGGCTGGAAGTCTCTGGATCAACCTGGTGAGTCTGCCGCCCCGAGGCTGATGGTCGCTTTGTGAGATGCTGAAGAAAACAAGGGGGTGGTTGCACGACCCCTTGCTTTTCCTGTTTATAAAACTTAAAAAATATATCTGTGTATATATAATTATTACTACTATATTAATGGAAATTAAAATGTGTTTTTTACGGTTTCAATGAAAACTGTTATAGTAGAGCGCGTTCGTGTGCAATAAACAGTTTACTTGTATTTTGAGCCTTTTCGGGCACTTAATTATTATCATATCGCCACATTTATCGAGATTTGTATTTTACAGGGTTGAAAAATAAGTTTTTCTCGTATGTGCGCGGTGTTTCTGTTTTATTGCAGTAATGTAAACTACCACGGGGTGGCGTGTTTCCCTTTAACACGGACCCCTTTCGAGCTGATTCCATGATGCGTTCATGTAAGCTTTCCGTTAATCCATGTGTAAATAGAGAATTACTATGTATACTGCATATACTATGTATATACTGCCTGGCCAAAGAAAAAGTCGCCACCAAAAAACAAAAAAAAGGTCATACACTAATATTTCCTTTAGCTTTGATTACAGCACTGTGGCATTGTTTCGATAGGCTTCTGCAAAGGCTCATGATTGATTTCCATCCAGTGTTGCATTCATGTTTCACCAAGATCTTGTATTGATGATGGTAGTCAGCTGACCTCATTATTTGGCCACATAATGTTGCTGAACCTAGACCTGAGCAACTGCAGCAACCCCAGATCATAGCACAGTAGACACTAGGCATGATGTGTTGGGACAGTTCTTAACCCAGTTTTAGTAGTTTCTATAATCTCCTAGGATGTTTTCTCTGCTTGAACCCTTCTCAAACATATTTTCCACAACCACAGGATGTGCCTTTAGACATGGTCGTTTAAGAAATGAGAAACCACTCGTTGCATCAGTTGGGGTGGGTGCATAATGGTAACCTTGATTTATCGCAGTGAACTTACCCAGTAGCCTAAGAAGTGATGGCTTCCATGGTCCATCGTCTTGAGCCCATTACCATTAGTACAAACACATGACTTGTCAAGTCATTCATTCCTCAATTTACCAAATGTCTAGTTTAAATTTCAAACTAATCACAGGGTCGTCTTCCAAGGCAAAGTTTCCAGCAGCACAAAACAAGAAAGAAAGAAAATGGCACGTTCAGATCGAGAAGCCACCTTCGTCTTTATTATTCAAATGTAGTTAGTACAGACTCTGTAGTTCAGAGGGAGTCAGTGAGGTGATGTGGACGAACACTCCATCATCTGTATCATATACACCAAGCTGGGTGACTGCATAAGAAGGGGTTTCCAAAGAAATCCTGTGTACAACTTGCATGTTTGGGGCTTTATTTGTAATGTAAAAAAAAACAAAAAACTAGTGTGAAATCTTTTTTTTAATCTTTTGACATATGTTACATTTCTTTAAATTTACAAAAGTGCAAACAGATCATTTTCACATCTCAATACAAGCCATGGCATGTGGGAATCAAACAGCCGCAGTTTTTAAGTAGCAAATATTTTGTCTTGGACGTCAGTGCCATCAGTCCAGCTACGCAGGTACGCGGGATATATAAACATCACTGTTGTTTTTAAATAATGGAGGAGATTCCTCAGCAATGAGTATCGTAATGATTATGGCACACACCTTGATTTTTGGTCCATCCAAAGACACAGACGTTGTATTTTGCTAAATGCTTAAATAGGTCTTTGTGTGGATATACAATGTGCACTGCTGTGTAGCACCCCCCACCTCCACCCTGACCCACCCAAGTGTCCCACCCTCCCGTTCTTCATTCGCGCCGTTATCGGTTGAAAGTCGTATATCATGGCAATACTTGACTTGACTGTACAAGGGGCAGAGTTTACAGGAAGTAGTCGGGGGTTCGGCGAGTGACATGCGGCTCCCCCCGGCGAGGTGCGGGATCAAACTGCAAGCTGAGGAAGAGAGAAGGGAAAAAAAAAATGTTTAAGATAAGTTTAAAAAGCCTTCAGCACTTTGAAAACAATATTTATATCCTCATTATCTAGAGCTTCAATTTTAGAGACTGCACAAACTTTTTTTAAGTACTTACAAAGAGTATTTGAGGGTGTCGTCTAATTCCATAATAGCCGCCTGGTTGCCACAGCGGTAGCAGTAGTTGGGTGCGCTGAATATTGTCACCACATTCCTCTCGTGGCACCAGTTGTAACCCTGAGGGGAAGCAGATGCATTATTCACCAAACAATGTTTAATTTAATGCAAATCTAAAGTGAACATGGCGATATATAACCGCTTGTACTATTGTTTTCATTAGCAGCGGGACACAAACCTCCATAACCAGCTGGTGGGCGCGGGACACCAGTGTGAGGCGGTTGGCGTGGTTGAACGTCTCAGAGATGTCCTGACCAAACGTGTAGCCAGCTCCTCGAGGGGAGATGCCCCAGCCTCCGCGGTCGTCGGGATCTGACCACAGGAGGTCGCACATGGGACCCTGCAGAGGACGAGGACGACGGGCAGGTTAGGGTTTTATTTTGACGGGCTTTTCTGTCACACTCACTGTTCAGGCTGCTTTTAAAAATGACAGAGAAATTTAAACATCGCGTTTACCTCATGTGGCACTTCCTGTAAACGGTCCAGCGCCCTAATGTGATCCAATGTATCTATGGAAGGTGACAGGCCACCGTGAAGACAGAAAATCTGGAGGGAAGACGGGACATATCATCGTAATATTAATAATGTTACACTTTAATAACTTCTGTTATAACATTATGTCACATGTTTAAATTTAACCAGAGTGTGTTCTCACCTGTGAGTCTACCAAGGCAGTGAGGGGGAGGTAATCGAACAGGTCTGTGAAGTACTTCCAAACATTAGCGTTTCCATATTTCCTGAGGCACTCGTCGTAGAAGCCGTACACTTGTGTGATCTGTCTGCTCTCGTGGTTCCCTCTGAGGATTGTGATGCGCTCTCTGAAGCGTACCTGAAACACGAGCAGAGAACAGATCGGATGTTTGGTTTTTTTCTAAATCTCTGCTTTTTTTAAAACCTCAGACGTGCGTAACTGATCGCCTACCTTAAGTGCTACTAGTAAAGTGACGGTTTCTACAGAGTAGTACCCTCTGTCCACATAGTCTCCCATGAACAAGTAGTTTGTGTCGGGAGATTTCCCTCCGATCTTGAACAGCTCCATGAGATCGTGGAACTGGCCGTGCACGTCTCCGCACACCGTCACCGGACATCTCACCTCCTGGACGTTTGACTCCTTCGTCAGGATCTCCTTTGCCTAGAGCGAAAGAGAGAGTGAGAGAGAGAGAAATACAAATTAAATATTGTTCATGGAGTGAAAAATAAAGAAACAAAGCCTGCAGGTGACACAAACAAACAAAAAGGAGGCCTGTCAAAATGATCCATTATGAAATCACTTTTGTGTTATCCTGCAGTGGTTCGGCTCGTTCAGATGCTGGGAAATCGACGCGATTCTGTAATCACACACTCTGCATGCTGTAATTTTCTCTGTCATCCTCTGTTCTCCATGTTATTTTATTTTTTTTCCAGCAACGAACCATTTCCTGCCTCCCATGCTGCTCCATTTCCACAACAGCCTCTGTGTGGCCCACATTAAGATGGCACTCTGTGATTACAGCACAACCCCCAACACCATCACCATAATAATCTCTCCAAGGATATTACAGTATGTGTGTGTGTGTGCAAGTGTCTTGTTTCCCTGTGCATCTCTTTTGCAGCACTGGGAAGGGCATCTCTGCACACCATTTCCTAAAATCAATAACTGCGATGCACGGTCTAAAACGTTCTGCTGCACCGTATCACCTACTGCTACTGCTTTTGCTAAATGCGGTTTCATTCAGTGTAAAACACAGATTTATGAGTGAGATTTAAATGAGCAGAAAGTTTTTTTTTTTCGCATTTGAGGGTTTAAAATAAAAAGGTATGCTGGCAGTCATGCTAGGTGCCTGACTATTATGCAACCCTTTACCAGGAGTTAACTAAAAATAGCGTGAAACTGTAAACAGAACGCGTGCTAAATCCAGACACCCTCAACGAGGCCTATTCCTGGAGTCAGTGTAGCTTGGCAGGCTGGTCTAACTAAGTGGTTGGTCAGCTGTCTGAGATGTTCTAAGGAGCTTTGAGCCAACAAATCCTCAGGCTGAACGAGTAATGCTCCGAGCTGACAGACCACCGGACGCCAGAGAGCAACATCTGCAAATAGCCAAAGAGATCTTGCAAATAATAGGTAAACCATCACATTTTAGAGTGACAACATCATCCGCAACGGGCTGGTAATGGTTTATTTTGGTCAAACGCGCGTCTCTCCTCCCAGCTGGTGTTTTGTCAGAGTCGCATTTTGTTTTATTTTTGTTCCCTTTAAACAACGGGGAGAAAGAGAGAACTGACAGCGCTGAAGCTGGCCTGTCATCAACTGATGGGAGAGAGAGACAAACAGAGTGACCAGGACAGGACTGCACCGCTGCAACATGCTGACCTATATTAAACACCCGCCACGTGCCCATACCACCATGTGTCTGGACGCCTTTCGGTCACTGGACGACAGATTGACCAGGGCTTCTATCTGTAAAGCAATTTAGTCGCTAAGCCGTGGAGAATACTCTAGATGCCTGCGTTAAAGCGGAGCAGCAGCAGCAGCGTATGCATTTTTTTTAATCCCACCTTTCCACCAATTACTCTCAGTGAAACCGGAGGGAATGGACAAAGCCGAGCTGGTAAAATAAGCCACTTTGAAACGCAGGTTTTAAGTAGGCCAGGTCAGCCTGTCTGGGACCTTGTTTACTATTCTCTGCCCTGGACCCAGCCCTTTAATTTAAACGTTTCATGAAGCGAAGCATCCCTTTAACACGCTCGGTAACTTGAATGAACCGAAATAAACTTTGAAAATACCTGCAGCAATTCTAGGAAATTTAAAAATGACGCACGTCACTGCAGTTGTTTCAGGTTACCGTTGCCGGGGTAACTCAGTTGCCGCTCCCACAACATATTTGGTGGTATTTGCGTCAGGTCTCGGTCAATTTTATGTGTGCACGCCCTTTAAAAAAAAAAAAAAGACTTACGTAGAATTAGACCGAGCCTTAATAATTAGAGCCTCATAATGGACTGCAGTGTGCTATGGTGTAAATCACTGTTTATCCTCTGTTCAAAAGAAAGAAATCTCTGTCTAACTTTATTCCAAATTTGCACCAAGAACTCCTCCTTTAATAATAATAATAATAAAAATCAAACAAGCAATGGATTTAATGGAGTAGAGCACACTAATTAAAGATAATAACTTTAAGCACTATTATTTTTGTGTACAGAGTGTCTTTGTGCTGCTTTGTCAATAAACAGCCGTCAGCTCTGTGACCTTAGACTCAAATGTGTGTACAATATGACGCATCAGATATCATCTGTGTGGTCTAAATCAGCTGACCCGATAACTTGATTATTTAATGCACACCCACTGATGTAATTTCTCTCACCTTACAGTTTTAATCTTTAGTTAAAACTTTTCAAACTTAATTACTGGCATATTTATCTTCTTGTTGTGCTTAATAAAAATAAAAAATGTCAGATTTGACAGATCACTTTGTGAGCTAATGAGCGTATTCCTGAAAACACAAGTTCTGTCTGATCCAATATTACATAAAGAAGAAGGAAGTTACAAGACTGCTGCTGCCGCTGCACTATTATAACATTAAAAGTGCGCCGCCAGACGTTACATAACCAAAGGTAGAGGCCACACCTGCAGCAGAAATGCCACAGAGATGCTGAAAGGAGGGAACCTTGGCCCAAATTACTGCCATGCCCAATATGTCAGACACCACACGGTCAATAAACCGCTTAGCCCAGTGTTGAGAAATGATGTCAGCGTTTTCCCGAGTGCCGCAATATAATCCCATTAAAGCGAGTTAAACACAGTCAAAGGTCCTCCAGCAGGCGGCTTAGAGCCAGTTCAGCTTGACGACGGGGCATAACAACCACCGCAAACGATGATCTCACCCGAGAGGTTTACGTAGTGTAACGTTAAGCATCCTGCTGACAGACACCGCTACGATGATCACAGTAGAAATCAGCATGATCAGCAGCTAAACAATGGCAGACTGTGATTTTGTCATTTAACGGCCTTTTGATAGAATCGCTCATACCGCCTTCAAGTCGCACTTTGAATTCATGTTAAGATATCGTTGTCGTTTCTGTAGTGTTACATCTTCTGTGACGGTAAAAACAAACAGTCCTTCTGACTCATTTGTCTGAGTAAAGCGTTGACCTCGGTTGGCAAACACAGCCTTATCTGCTGCCCAGACTCACTTCATTAAACTGGTTTAATCGTAATCATGAGCAGGACTTCAGCTCATCACACTGACGTGTTATTCTGACAGAGTTTAAGTGAGTCGATATGATATTAATGTTTGAGGAGGTACTCAGATATTCAGAATTTCCCCGTTTTACCATTAGCATAATTGCTATTTATGCAGCCATATCCTTGCTTTCCTTTCCTTCGCACCATTTCCTGTGTCCATAAAGCGCTTTCTAGTGCAGAATGTAAAAATGCTGCTAGTGCATGGACAGAACTAACTCCTGCTGCCATCACCGCGCTCTGTTTGCCAAGACAAATACATTCAGCAACAACGCTCCATCTGGCTTCACCTGATGCTTTAAGTCTGTTCTCAGCATGGTGGATTCAGTGGTAGGAACCAAACAAAAACGATGTCTGAGTGGTTATGCAACTCATTAGGTTTATTTTAGAAGACAGGGAAAAAAACTAAAGGTCACCAAACGGGTAAGACACTTTGTCTGAGACACGTCATCGCATCTAATTACATTTTCTCTGTATAATTGACAGGAACATAAAACCAGGTTCGGTCTGCTGTTACGTCGACTACATTAAACCCCACTAAACGAGAAGAGAAAACTGGCAAGCCACATCCAGGGCCTCGAAAGAGGGGGGACAACTGCAATGCTGAAAATCTGCATCGACGGTGATAAACAAGGCCGAGCTTTCCCTCCTCCCCGCACGACAGGCACCAGACAGAAACTCCGGTCTCTGGTATGCGCAGCCGTTTATTTTCCGCCCCCTGTGATAGCTGGGTAGCAGAAATGTAGAAGCCGAGGACGGATTACACAGCACATCTCATTCCTCCACACCCCCACATGTCCCAAAACAGAGACGGCCGCTCTCTGAGTCACAGCGAACCTTGTTATCCTGAGTCACACACACCCTGATCTCTTAGCAACAAATCAATAGTGCTGGTGATGCAACTCACAGTCAATCATATCCTCTGCTATTTTTGATGCGGCGAGGATGTCATGTGGGTGGATTCCTGCAGGATACGTTTTCTAAAATCATGGCTGGATAGGTGCAGATAGGCAGATAGGAATTTGGAGCCACTGAGCTTTTAACAGCTGGTACAGGCTGAAGGAAACTGTAGCTTTCCTTTAACCCTTCGGCTACTTTTACGGCATCTTGGCAGCTTTAGAGAGGAAACAGGAAGGAGAAACGCAGCGTTATTTTAGCAGCGCCTGCATCCTGCATGTTCCTTGAACAGATGTCTACCAAGCGGTTCACACGGTCTTCCAGTCCATCTGTCTTTAAGATGTATGCACAAGTGTGTCAAAGCAAACACAAGTTCTATCTGCACTGGCAATATGATGGCACAAGAAGGTGATGGGGTGGACTCGCCCTGACCCACGGTGCAGCTGGGACAAGTAATGCCTTTAAAAGTGCTTAAACCCGACAATTTTAGAAAATAGAACAAACTCTTGGATTAACGAGCCTCTTGAGACAACCACGGCCTTAGCCTTCAGATCAGAGCACTCCAAACATGGTAGTGGGCCAAGTTTTTGTGCCCTTTTAAGAGCAGAGGGGACGAAGCAGAGCTATAGAATAAAAAATAGATATGTTAAAAGGAAATAAAAAAACTAATCAGTCCGTCTTTAGCCCCAAGTAGCAGAGCTAAGCTTCAAAGCAAATCTGAACGTAAAGAATCAACGTAACTGGTGACTGTCAGAAACTTGTGACTTTCTTGCAGAGTCTTGATTTTGACAAACTGTGTTTACGAAACCTAGCGGTGAGTTTTCCTCTAGCCTCAGACACGTAGAGCTGGAGATCAGCAGGGAGGACGCTGGAGAGAGATTGGGGCTAAGCTGCAGCTCAGACCACAGAATCACGATCAACTGGCCTAAAGCCACAGCAGACCCACGCCAGCCGCGTGTCTTCAGCAAGAAAAGACACCAACTGTAACAGTTCGATAAGCACGGGAGCGAGAACCAGCAAAGTGGCTGAAAGGTCAATGCTGCACAGCGTCGTGGGGAAATTACCATTACATGAGCACTTTTAATTCTGAAGTTATTTGCATGCCATTTGTGTGTGTGTATATATATATATATACCCCCGCAGGAAACTAAGAAAAGATTACTCAACAACCACAAGTGGAATTCACTTCTCACATGATGTATGTTTGACCCATTAGGTCATGTTTAAGACACTTTATCACCTTGTAAACAGGTCCTCCTCACTACTTATTGACTACTAAAGTAAATGAGAAGCCAAATGAGGCACAGGGGTTTGAAGATTAATAAGAGCGACTCTCTAAACTAACTGTGAGTAATGCAAAGAAACCCCATGTGACCACTTGAAATCCCTAGTACAGGTGTAAATCTTCCTTTTCTGGTTCTAGAAAGTGTTTATTCCAGTTTGTGTGTGGCTGTTGTTGTTGAAAGAGATGTTTGTGTCACAAAATAATAGAAACACCACTGAGGATAATGGCATAAAAGGCTGACATACATTACATACACAGCTTTAATAATTGGTTCTCTGCCATTAAATCAGTCCATTTTGTACACACAAAGGCTCTCAGGGAGCGGTTTCAGGGGTTGGGTGCCTTGCTCAAGGGCACTTTAGTCATAAACACAAGAGCTTCTAGTCCAGAGCTTCCTGACGTCTAAACTAAACTTATTGTGGACAAAATAATAGAAACAGCAGCCAGTATAATGCCACACTGTTAAAATTATAACTGGATTAATATATGTTGCATTAGTTTAAAGCTGGTTGTATATAATAAACTGCAAAGTGAGTTTAAATGAGTTAAAAAAATACTTTGTTTATACTAGAGCTGCTTTAACATTCTGGAGGAGTTTTTCTTTTTAATGATATCATATTTAAAGTAATTGACATAATATAGCTCAAGTCATTAAGCAGTCAGACAGTGATTTGAGTTTTTACAGCTAGCCAACAGAGATGATGCAGTAACTCTTGACAGGCCGTAAACGAAGTATGTGGCTTGAATTCGCAGCTTGGTTTTTATCCCGTCTGCCCCGTTAAACGCCCGGTAACGGTAACAAGTGTCACCCCAACACATTTTATGACGGGCACCTGGTAAAATAGCCCAAACAGTGAGGCACTCGTTGAAGTCCGACACACGCAGTCAAGTGTCCACTATAGGCGCCATTTTAGGAATGTCTGGAGGCAGCGCGCGCGGAGGGGCACGAGAATAGCCGTTGAGGCATGAAATATTTAAAATAACTCACCTTTTCGCACAGCGATTTCACTTGTCCCTCGGAGAGCTGCTTGCATTCGTTGAGCTGCTCGATCCACTGGTCGAGTTCTTTCGTAAACGCCTTTTCATCCATTTTTAATTTGTCTGTGTTTTTATATTTCGGGTGGACGGGGGGTGTTGACTGGGGTTCGTTAACTTTTCCTCCGGCTCTTCTCGTCTTATCTTAAGCTCACAGGACGGCCGCGGCAGAGTCTCGCTGCTCTCTCTCTCTCTCTCGCTGTCCTAAAAAAAAAAAAAAGACGCATGTATGTGCCGCTGGCTGCCAGATCACTATGATTTGACTGAATTGAAACTGGGGAGAGGGAGGGCGAGGGGCGTCAGCTGGTGGGGATCCACCCTGGAAACCAGTTCTTGTCGAGCCGCCCTCGACGAAACACCGCAGTTCCGGTTGTGACCTTCAAAATAAAAGCCCGGCCAAAAACTGTCCTGAAGTCTTTCGGAGACGTGTAAGATAGTAAAAGCAAAAACATTTGCATTATGTTGAAATCTACAAGAAATAGAGATGTAAATGGAAGAAATTATATACTATATACATTCCTCTGCAGTAATATGGATGGCATGAATAAGAAGGTGTTATCTGTTACACAAAGGTGAGCTGTTGTGCAGCTGGATTGAGCATTATTGACTATTACGAATTATTTTTGTCTCTCCCACTCATTTGGCAATTCATTAGGTACCATAAGATTAATCCTCCCATTGGAGTTTGTCATTATGTGTGATATTCACAAATGCCAATGTGTACATTCAGCCTCCACCACTTCAGCCTATTAATTTAACTTTGGCTGTTTTTTCACAAACTGTGGCAGAAGAAGTAGTATTTAGTTACTTAAAATTTGATACAGCCTGTAAATGTTGTTGTACCCATACTATAATATATTTACTCTCTTTACTCCTACCCTGAACATGGCAGTAATTGACACTTGTAAGTCATGGAATATGTTTTCATCCCGACTACTAAACTTTTTTTTTTATTGCACATATTTCTTCCACACAAGCGTTTCAACGTCTATTTGAAATGGTCTTATTTAAACAAATGAGTGTATAGATGGATGCACATCCTACTGCATACGGCATTTTTTTGACCATAAAAAGACAAATCTGAAAAAGCATGACACAACACTTTTATCAAAGTGAACCCAGTAATGCACCACTGTCTAGTTATAGTGTGAATATTTTCTTAGAACAGCAAATAGTTGAAGAATTAGCCATAAGTCGACTTGTAAAACATTCAGTGCGTGTTTTCGTTGCAAAATTGCCCTCCCTGTCAGAATCACCTACTTCCGGGTTGATTGTCTCCAGCTTGCCTCAGCTCAGACACAAATAGCAACCAGAGACCAGTGACGGCAACTCGAGCATTGGCTAGCAGCGTTGCTTCCTCTGCAGTTTTATTGGCTCTCCGTTTATTTGAGAAGTTACCAACACAGAGAATACAGAGAGAGAATACATCATCGCTCCCAGGAAGCACGTTGTGATTTATTTATTTATTTATTTATTTATTTATTTATTTTTTGGTGTGGCCATGATGTCACTGTTTCTGTTTCTACACGTAGGCCCCAGTAAGTAAACAGAATAAAGGTCATCGAGTGATTTCTCAATGTTTACATCATGTGTTCAGTTTTAAATGTTGGTCTTTCAATCACCACTTAACATGTTTTCATCACCATAATCAAAAGGCCTTATATAAAAGTCTTGTATACGGCTAACTCAATCAATATTTATTATCTTATTTATTATCTACTAGTGTTTTTCAAGAGTGTTTTTATGAGCAACTGAGCTACTAAGACCAAGCAGTTTCCCTCGTGGAGTCTAAGTCTAAGTCAGCTGCTGTCGTCCATTATTCTGAATGGCGAGAGTTTTCATGAGAACTGCTGACATCCTTTATCTACCGCTGCCACTCCACTACCAAGGATTTTTGATCTGTACAACAAAGATCTCCAGGTTGAATTGTCTCTGTTCGCGTATCTGTGGCTTTTTCACGCTTTTTCGTTTCCCTTCAACAGCCCATAGTTTGACCAGATACTCCCAGTAGAGTGCAAAGAGGCTCATTTATGTGTTTATCTGACTTTGTGCTTTGAGATACTTCCTTTCCTTACTTGCCTTTTCATAAATATTTAACACCTTTAGTCGAGAATTCAAGACACAGTTGCTCTTTGACTGAATCTGTTTTTCCACCTGTTGAGTTGTACCTTTTAACATGGACGTCTACGGGGATTGACTCGCTTTCGGAGCCAGCCTCAAGTGGCCATTTAAGGAACTGCGGTATTTGGCTAGCATTGGAATTGTCGTTTGATTGAGACACATTCTATCTTGAATTACCCACCTACATTATAAATCAAAAAAGTTTTGAAGCTCAAGACACGTTCGCCAACCTCATGTGGCCATTTGAGGAACTACAAGTTGGCTTCAACCTTGCCACTGGATCCAGACTCTTAACAGTAAGTCACCTAACTACTCTATCAAGACAAATAAAACAGATATAATTGTTTCATTGTAATATCGCCCAGTTCTTTGTTGCCGCACCAGGCCACAACTGCTCAGACTGACATTTGAAACTTGTGCCAGAGGCTGATAGAGGTCGCAGGTGTTGTTTTAATACGAACAACAGTCCACCATCCAGGAAAGGTAAGCAAGAATTAATCTGTGTTATCTAATCCAAAGCACGTCTGTCCTTCAACTGAAAAGAGTAGAGCCACTTAAAATCATTTAAGTTTTACTATACCCTCTGGGTGTGGGAGTGCATGGTGGACACTTAACGTCCGTTTTTGTCAGCACTTTCCTTTGTTTTTACAGTGTGAGGTAGTTACTCAGCCTCAGACTGTGATGCTCTGATAACCACTTGTTTCGTCAAATAACTGACTCGATACTTTTCCTGTTGCCTTGGCTGCATAACAGAGCACAGTACACAGCTGAGGCTGCAGAGGGTCACAGGTACAGTCTGTTCTTTGGAGAAAAGGTTTTGCCGTCTACCTCAGGGAGCTGTGGTCTAAACATGCCTACGTGCAGTCTCTACAAGTTTATGTTCTTTGTATCAGGAGCCAAGTGAATATTTCACACTGATTCAGTAACTTAGTTCAGTAACTTAACATACAAGGCCGAAAGGCAAATCTCTCTCCATATATAGCCATGTATAGCTCATTATTAAAACTGTTAAATATGAAATATGAAGCTAAATCCTGTAGATGGTTTGCATATTATAGCATATTAATCAGAGGTCAAACAGTTATAGGCGGGGAAAGTCACTAAATCTGGCCAAGAGACTGGACTTGTAGAGTTTCTTGAAGACGTTTTACCAAGTTGAAGCCACAACATTATGACCACTGACAGTAGAAGTGAATAACATTGACCATATTTTGACAATTTAATGTTCTGCTGGGAAACCTCTGAACCTGGCATTCGTGTAGACATGCAGAACCCACCTACACCAGACCAGGCACCCCCACGTCATAGCAATGGCACTCCTTAATGGCAGCATTTATCCCTGCAGGATGCAACCTGCTCAAAAAACATGGAGAACAGCACAAGGTGTTGACCTGGCCTGCAACAAGCGTTTGAGTCAGGCTGACATTTGAGGTGTCACTTTAATATGAACAGCATTACACAATCGAGGAAAGGTAAGCAAGTGTCCGTCCATGTGTCCAGGTGCAAGCGTCGTGTCACGGTCCATTTGGCTCATCATTTAAAATGCTAACCCTGGTCTCTGCTACAAAGAGACACCAAAACATCAAACAATTACAGCGATCAAAGGCCGAATTTGCTTTTCCTTTCATGGCGGGGCCCACTGAAGCGCTGGTGTCGCATCAATTAACAATCACTGGGTCTTAAATTAAACCTGTCAGGATCCTTTGTGAAGACGATGAAAACGCTGAGCACGATGAAAGACGGAGGCTCTGCTGCTGACACCCAACCTGGGGTTACTTATGTAACTTACAAAATACTGACTTCTTCTTTCTTTTGTAGTGCTCTTGCAAAGAATACCTTAAAATCAGTTTATGTATTTCAGATAAAACAACCAGTTTCTTGCCATGTTCTTTACTGTTCAGCATCAGTGATGGATGCTAGCTATCATCAACCCTTTTTGTGTTGCTCAAATTTAAGACAAAGAGAGAAAGCTGTTTTCTTCTTGCAGCAATCGCACAGAGGATGTGCATGAGCTGTAATGACACAGCCCTCAAGACGTGCTCTATTAAAAAAAATACAGATTAAAATGTGCCACAGCCAAACACTGCTCCACTGAGCTTTTTTATGCTTTTCCCAACCGAACCTCCTCTGCAACAACAAATTGTGCAATCAGGCGAATCTTCAAGCGCTCACTCCTTTATAATTGGAAACCCTTGCTCGCAGGTTTGTAATAAAATCAAGCTTCTGCTCCGCGCTGAAAAGAAACCAAAGCATCAGCTGCATCCTTGAAATAAATGATCACGATGATCAGTTTAACACTTTGATGATTCGTGTTCGCTTCACGATTCAGTTTTCCATGTCATCAGCATCTCCATCATCAAGTTTCAAATGTCTTTAACAGTGACCCCCTAGCCTTATTTTAGATCATGATAAGCATCCTCTGAATCATTGTTTTCCACATTAACATTTCATCGATCACTCATGAGCAGGCTCATCCTGGCTGTTGTGGCCCTCGTATCGCCAACCAGCTGACTGGGCGGATTTCCAAGCTGGCGCCGCACACCGACCCCTTCACCCCTCCTAGTGTGAGCACTCAGGCCTGCAATTAGTTCATCTTTTTGTTTTTTTTCATTCAGTTTTTGATGAGATGTGATGAAAGAAGATTGAGTTTTAACAGGTGGGTGCAAATGCTGGTTGATCTTTTCCCTGACCTCATGCATGTCTCCGTGAGATCCACGATGACAGACTGTCCCAGAAGTTTGTTCCTGGATATAGAGGCGACGACACGTTGGCCATTACTGCACAAAGCGACGAGAGACAAAGGCAGGCAACACAATACAAGAGCCTAATCCGAAGTAACGCAACTCCAGGCTGCAGTCCAGGAGCATGGAGCCACCGTGAGCTCTCACACGCCGTGAAAGATACACCAGGACGCGCCATTCTTTCAGCGCCGCCAATGAAAAACGGCTGCAGTTAAACAGCAGGCATTGTAGTCGCTGTTATTGTCTCCGTTTGGATGTGAAAGCTAGCGGGGTACCTGCTTGCCCGCTGCTGCTGCTCTTCTATATCTAAATTTAAATTCTCCACTGTTGCCAAGAAAGCCCTTTTAATTCCCGTCGAGCAGATGCAGACCTCATGTTTGAGTCTAGCGCCAAGCTATCAGGATGAAGTGGCCGAAGCATTTAGTAAACAACGCCGTCGGATGTGTGTGTGTGTGGCAGAAGAAATGCTCATGATAAATGGGTTGTTTTGGAAAGCTGGGTGATTATACTGTTTGCAGTATCAGAGGAGGCGAACATGATCAGTCATAATGGAATAAAAGTGGGACAGGGGTACGGCATGCACCCCTATGAACATCAGCCACCGGTTGCGCAACAATAGGCGTTCATAACATTACATCAGTGGTGCATTGTGAGGTCATGTGACCACTATCCTATGAATGATGAGCTATGAATACAGAAAAAAAAACGACAGACTCACTGACTGAAAGAGAGACGGTGTAAACTGACAGTTTATTAAGGATGCTTTTTTTCCACACGTTTTAAAAATCCCTTTTAGGAAATACTGTAGCAGTCACACGATGATTAATCAGAAATAAATAAAACAGAATAAAAAAATAAAAAGACAGTGTGCCACCTAGTAATAATATGCGTCAACCTGTATTTTAAGGCACATGCTGCTCTTGTTCATGTTCCACTGTTCAAATCTTCACTTCGTCACTTTTTTCCTGCTCATTTTTGGAGCGAATGTTCTCTAGCGTGTGACACTAAATATAGGGATGCAGCTATAAAACAAAAAGAAAGCAATAGAGGGGAGCAGCCACCACCTCCGCCACCTCCCTCTCCTTCTCTTCCCACCAATTAGCATCCGGCACTGTGTCTCCAGGAGACATGAAACCATGACAACAGCAGGTTACTGCTCCAGATCTAGAGCTCCCTCTGCTGGTGACAACGAGGAAGTCCCCTCTTCCGCTGATGAGGACAGACGTCTTCATCTACATTCAGTATTGTACTGTGTGCAAATGTTAATGTAATGTAAAAAAGAGACTGTGAATCTTTGTTTATCTGAATTTTTCAACAGCCTCTCTCATTTATTTCTTTTTTTTATCAGGGAATAAAAAAATGCCTTAAAAATCGTAAACGGCAAAGACCAGAAAAATGAATAAAGACAAATAGATGGAACAACCAAAGTGACATTTCCGAGCTCAACGGTGCACTTTCACGCACATGTGTTCATTTAATATCATCCCCCGCCTCTGATGCTCTGACGCCGCCCGGGGTTTGGTTCACAACTCCATTGTTTTTCAAGCCTATTGCTGCAAAAAGCCCGGTTGTTGCATCAGTGAAGAGTAATGAGCTGCACCTCCTTCCTCAGATATATATGTGTATACATGTCCCCTATTGCAGGAGCATTCACGGCAGCGGTAATATAAATACAGGAGTGCTCTGCTGCCTGTGTAACGGGCACTCAAATCACAAGAAATGTATATTCACGTGGCATAGATGTCTCTCTCCACTGGACTTTGAGCAGAGATTAAGAGAATTTCCTGTGTCGTGCGTAATCCCTTTCACTATTTCAGCATACAGTTAAATACCAATTTAATCTGTTCACAGTAAAGTATTGGGATGGAGGTGGTACAGACAGGTTAGTTAGCACTGGAGGAACGGTCTAAAGCTGGTGGACTGACTGATTTCACAAGTTTCTCTCTCTAAAGAGTGTGTGTGCATTACTATGTGATTTTTATCTCATCTAATCTCTTGTCTCTCTATGAACATAATGTTTTACCAAGACATCCTGGTCTATGTTACCATGAGATAGGCTACATGATAAGAGATGATGAGTCTAAAGCCACAGTAGTGCTTCTATGATACTGCGTTTGCAAATAAAGTGGTGCTCTCAACATAGTTTCATGACCATTTAGATGTGCATGTGTCTAATTATAAATGTGTGTGTTAACATGGCACTGATTCCTCACAGCAAGAAGGTTCTGGGTTTGAATCCATCGGCCGACTGGGGCCTTTCTGTGTGGAGTTCCCCCTGTGTCTCCGTGGGTTCCTCCCACCGTATCCCTGTGTTAGCTCTGCGGTATAGACTGGCGTCATGTCCAGTGTGTACTCCATTCAATATAAATTTGTCCACATCGAACAAACTGAAAGCGTCCTCGCCCTTCACAGACCCCGGAACCCGGCCGTGACGCTTCAGCGGCTCGTGGGCACGACCGACCCTCCCAACACTCACCCAGCCAGCTGTGTAATTTAATTACCACCATCGCCCGTGCAGATGCATCGAGACGTCGAAAGCCCTAATGAGACAATTAGCTTGTGCCATCCTAAAGCTTTGCTCCTCATTAGTGCTGATGACTGCTGCACATGTTGATTGCTCCATCTCCTAGCCCGGCCCTAACACTCAGACTGGAGTCTTCCAGCCGCCACCAGCAGGTTTCTGTGGAGACTAATGGGTCATTAGAGAGAGAGAGAGAGACTGATGCGTGATGTAAAAAGGCCTGAGTGACTTCCCCATCTGCAGAACACAAGGTGGAGGAAGGGAGGGGATTGTGCATTAAAGCACAATGAAGTTCAACCAACATACTTGGCAAAGTGTGCTGGCAGATTTCAGAAATTAATAACCAGAAAAACATCGGCAAATCATAATTATGGTTTATTCAGTGGTTTTATGTATATTTTAAAGCAGCTTAAAGATGAATTTCTTTGCTTTCTTGAGGTGTAACCATGACTTTGCTTTCACACAACAGTACGTTGGTATGAGAGGGAAAGATAAACAGAAACGCTGCTGCCTCTCTCTGTGTCTCGGTGAGAGTGAGAAAGCAATGCGCCATTTCTTTGCCCTTTCTATTAAAAGCACCTGAGCTCAGCAGTGATACTCTCATCCTGCGTACTTTGGCTGGATCCAGACTTCTGTTCAGACAGGCGATAGGGGGTCACCTTTTCCTCCACAAAGCAGCCAGACAGAGAGCCAGAAAACGAGACGTCGCTACGTCAAGAATGGTACACTGCGAAAAAAAGCTTGATTACAATCAGCTTCATGGCCATCGTTTACCACGTAGACTTTCCTGCTGCTGATGAAACCCCATGTATGAATCAATTTCCTCCCACAGAGAGCCCATGATGTAAATGTGATTTGTGTAACATAAAAAAAAAACATGCTTTTCATTCCCAGCTCTTGGGGGAAACTGCGGCCAGGCCCTTTTGTCTGTATGCGCGACCTACATTCTTGCAATAGTGAAACGGGTTAACGGTGCATTGGGTCTATCGATAGCTGCAGTCTTGAGTCTTTCGGTGAATCGAGCTAAGAGAATGATTGCCGTGGGCCTGGTGCTCTAACTAACTCAATATGTGACTTGGGTTATTGAGCTGCGCCGTCATGTGACCCTGGTCTTTGTCAGGTTTTGTAACAGTTTCTGCAGCACCTAAAGAACAACCAATTAGAACAGTGTGAATAATCTCACTGCCTTATGTTTCAGCTTTGAGCACCAGGTTCATTTAAAAAAACATAGCAGAAAAAGTTAGAACTGCAACTTATTACTATTCTTAATCTATTTCAGAAGACAATGCCAGAAATGTATAATTAACACTAACATCTATTCATTTTACATGAAAGATATGCTGTTAATTATCAAATAATGGAAAGAAAAGCAGCGATTGAGAAATGATTTTCATCACTGATTGAAAGTTGAATGAATCTTTTTTCTGATGATTGTTTCTGCTCCAGAAACCTGTGCACCGATAACATCATATAATCAGTAATTTGCATGCATATAATGAGCGTTGATGCCATCAGAGTCACACGTGCCGTATGAATGAACAATTAGCCCTGCAGGTAAGTTAATTAAAATGTCCAGACACGCCCGTAAATAAGAGAACAAGAGACGAGACGATCTGTCAACAGGAAATGAAAAGTAAACAAATCAAAAGAAAGGAAAAGAAAGAGGCAAAAGATGAAATAAGAGAATGTAATTACTAGGGAGGATGTAGTAATAAGATTGGTGGAAGGAAACTCGAATAATTCCCTCGCAGGAATAACAACAAAACACATAATTAAGATTTAAGACGACACTGGCACAGAGATATTTTCCTTTCTTTTTCCCTGCCTGAGTGTTGAGTTTACATAAGGCTTCCAGTATTGTCCTAATCCAAAAAGAGTTTAAGCATGAAAGCAAAGGCGGCTAAGTGTTATCTCGTGTTAATCATAATTTTCATGGATGACTGCTGCACACCAGGTTTGTGATCCCACATCAGCAAATAATCACCAAACTTTCTTCTGTGTCTTTTACTGTATGAACATCATGAGAGTTGGTTTCATGTAACTGTAGCTAAAGTGCAGAGAGCAACAGTAAACAGGAAGTGCTAGAGTTTCAGGTACTAAAAATCACACTTGTTACAGTAAACCTGTTAATTTACTGAAAATATATACTGACCGTACAAAAGCCGGTCCATATTTTCTTCTTCAGCTTAATGTTAATCACTTTACTGGCAGAGACATACGGCCAGAGTGCATTAGCTACAGACGGATTAGATTTTAAAATAAGCCACTTACGGCTGAGGAGATTATTTGATCCACATCAATTTTTATTTTCACCTGTCACCAAGTCTATAAGTCAAAGCGAGTAAATTAGGCTTTATTAGATGCCATGCTGCATCTTCTTCCCTATCCATACATAAAAAAATAAAAAAAAATGGATCATATTCATAATATATATGCACAACTCCTCTCCAGTAAACCGTGATTCCTTCAGCTCACAGATTACGAAAGGTAGAAAAGAGCTGAAGAGCTGAGGCTCAGAGTGGCCTGCGTCTCACTGTGTGACTATTCTTAAAGTTGGAGGATGAATTACGCTGTTACCGTGACAACGGGCAAATCTGATCCATATGTGAAATGCGTAGATAGACTTGATAGATACACAGATTCATGATTACATTCATTTATTATATTATGCCATCGTAATCATATATCATCGTTAATTAATCATTCCGGTAACACCAACAGCAGTGCATTGTCAAAGATACTAATATTTCCTATGTTTGAAAATGTCAACTCAGCTATTGAGAATTGTATACATATAAAAATAATTTTGTGTGCGCATGTGTTTTCCTCATATTTACTACTTCAGGACTTTGATAATAAGCTGTTATTTTGTATGTATTTTCTATTTTTTGACTTATTCTGGGGTGTGGACTGACCTCACTTCCTCTTCCTTCCTAACTCTTCGCTGTACAGAAACAGCTTAGCAATGATGCTCAACACTTATTCCGGCAATAAGCAATTTCAGTTGTAGTATTACGGGATTTTTCTACTGCTTACTGATCATATAAACCGTCCAACACAACCCAGAACAACTAGTAGGACTGGTTAGAAATATGTGGAGGTCTCCTATCAACAAAACAGGGGCGTGGGGGTTCCTCAAGGTTCAACTCTTGGACCTCTCTTATTCAGCCTCTACATCTCCAAAAGTTGAATCTTTCACCTGTATGACACTCGATTCGTCATATGTATGCAGCTGGTTGACTTTGGCCACTTTCCATCTCTTCGCAACTATATATTTCATGTGCAAATGAGCAAAGAATGTAGTTTTATAAACTGACAGTGTATGGTAGGAGCATACAGGAGTGTGTTAGCTGAAAAATGCACATAATAAATAGTTTTAAGGATATTAAACATTACTGCAATGTAGTGTAAGTATCAGTAATGACAGTCACTAAACATCCAGGAATATTTAACATGTTTTTAAAACCTCTCTGCTGTTTTCTAGCTTCTTAACCTGCCATATTTTTTTATCTACAGACCAAAGTAAAGCATACTGGGCGTATCTTATAGCATAAAGCAGCAGAAATGCAGTTATAGTGAGTATTTCTACCTCGACTACATCGACTCTGACATAAAAGGGGTTGTACCTCTGTTGGCCACAGCACTGTAAGCAACAGACGTCACCTTAAATAGCTAGCTAGCCAGTTGTTTTGGGAGAAGAAGAAAAGCGCTTCAAGCGGAAGAAACACCGGATTTGGTTTCGGATAGTTTTCGGTTTATGGTACTGGTTTAGGTTTTTTTTTTTTTTTTTTTAATAAATACACGTTTTCAATAATGTCGACCCCGGCGAGGAGACGGCTTATGAGAGATTTTAAAAGGTACCGCAGCGTTTTGGCAGTCATTTCTTCTGTTTGTGTGTGTGTGTGTATGTGTATGGCTGGCTAGCTAGTTAGCTGGCTAGCTAACGTTAGCCGACGAACCTAGCTTAGCCGCTTGGTGCTAACAATACTGTGTGTATACAGAGCCAGACAGGAGTTATTGTGAAGAAAGTCGTAAATAAGGATGTTTTTCTCGGCAACTCGTGTGGTATATGTCGATAAAAAAACAAGACTTATTATTATTTTGCTATCAGAAGAAGGTAGTCTTGTGTTATGCAGTGTTTTGTGCCCAGTGAATAACGTTGGTCGTTTAATTTCTGATCCTGATCAGTTTGTTTGTTTGTTTGTTGGGTGAGTGTCCTTTTAAAGCTATCTGGGTTTTATTTTTTTTACAGTGGTAGGTGAAATCTGCTTGGCTATTAAGCCGTGTGGACAGCACAAAACACCATTTGTCTTGGCTTAACTGGCCCAGATTAGAAGCTAAATGTGACAGGATTTACCTTCATTATTCCGCACAGTCTGCATGCTCTGGGTTTAAAAGGCGTTATTAAATAGGCAGAGGTATTCAAACAGCCATTAGCATGTTGTTCTCAGTTCCCTCTGGGAGCAACGTGGCTTGCAGGTGTTGCACAACTAGGGGGTTTGGGGTCAGGTGGTGCTCCACATCTTTTAGCATACAGACATGCTCCTGTCACCTTTTCCTGATGCCTTTTGTTCATTTCAAACCTTGCATACATAGATCTCTGCATCTTTATTGTGCAAATGGTGACAAAGAATATGTGCTGGCTTCCTGGGTGAATCACAGCTGGCAGGGGCCTGCTTGCAATACCTGCTATCCACAGTCTGTTACCTTGCTCCATATGGCACCCCATACTATGTGTGTGTGTTATTCAGTCTGTGGAAAAAAGATGCCAAGCTATTCTACTAAGAACAGCCGGTAAAGCAGGGCAGATAAGGTGTCACTGTAACTCTACTCTGCTGTGTCAGTCCCCAGGTGGTAAACTGTAACACTGAGGCAAGGGGAAAAAACACAATGCTTTGAATCAGCCTGTGTGTCCACATCACGGTCGGCTGATTGAATTCAGTCGTGCGTGGTTATTCCTTAACCTCAGTGGTTTGATGTGCAAGTCAAATTACTAATACAGTATCGTTACTGAGCCTGAGTTGATGTTTTGGATCTATGAAATGACACTCCCTTGTTGTTGTGGAGCCTAAATATATCTTCAAACCGTGGTCTGTATTTGATGAATAATTTCGGCAGATTATGTTTTTAAAAGCGACTTTCGTTGTGACACCAAAAGCCGTCATCTTACGCTTGTATACCTTCAGTTTCTTTATTATTCAGGCTTATCGCTCCTCAGAATATTTTGATCTAGAATCAGCTTGTTTGCCGATTTAGATCTCGGCTAGCAGACAGTCGGCAAGTAAGTTGCATGCTGTGTGTCTTGATCAGGTCAAGTATATATTAAACGGAGACAATTAGACAAAAATAGAAACCCAAACTCTCCAGCAGTCGGTTAGAACAAAAGAAAAGCCATTTGGATGCACGGTGAAACCTCTTTAACGGAGCTCAAACAAGTTGCCTTTGTTTTAGATGTATGTACTGAAGTACTGGCTTGAAGGCTTTCCTTGGCTACATCTTATAATTAGTTGTTAGTAACAGAATTATGCATGGGTAATTATTGTCAGGATGGTGGTATTAATTTCTTTTGCTAATTTACAGAAAGTAATTCCATGCAACTGCATTCAGAAGTCTTGTTTTGTTCGGCCAATAATCTCAAATATATTCAGCTTACAAACTGAAACCACAAATCATCACATTAGATAAGTGTTTGGTACTTTCCAAGACACATGACTTTATTTCCTTATTGACATACTTTTGTCAGTTAGCAGTCTGGTGTCAATAATTCTCCAGGTCCCAAGCAAAATGAAGTAACTACGAGTTCATGAAGCAGACGAGTTGAATGGAGCATCCGTCTACCGGCATGGAGCTCAGGCAGATTACCGTAAATGAGGTTAATTGCAGTGGGTCTGTCTACCGGCAGCGAGGGACTTGGACATGGATCTGCACTCGCACACAAATCAGCCTACCTTGTTTTATAGCTGTAAGCTCTTATTAAACCAGCTTTTCCATGAGGCATAGGATTGTAGGCCTAAATAGTCTGTGGTGATTCCTGGACGTGGCCTACATGCATTGGCGATCTGGAGCAAGACCTTTAACGCGGCACAGTAATGCGCCACGAGTTTTCACGGAGCGAGGTGACAGGGCAAATTTGAAGGAGCCCGGATCACTTCCACGCTTTGCTTATATTGTCATTGTGTATTAATTGATCAGTCGTTTAATACGCTGGAAAGGTATTTCAATCTGACACCGGTGTGTTTTGATTTGTTGACGCCTTTGTTGCTAGGCAGTGGTTGCTGTGGCTCTATTGCACTGCACTTCACAGAGACCATTTGTCTGTCAAGCCGCTCTGTGAAGTTTTCTTTGTGCAACCTCACCTGATCATTATGTTCAGTTATGATTCAGTCAATCAATGGTTATCTCCTTTTTTTTTACATGTCATTCCTCTAAATTAATCTCTTTGAGTTTTACCATTATTGATTTAAAGGTAGACGCCAATCATCGTGTAAAAGGGACAACAATTTATGCAGGTTCTGAAACGTGAAGGAAATTGTAAACTGGTGAACTGGTTTCGCTACAAAGTGGATAATTGTCAAAATGAATTAATTGAACATAAAAGTACTTTTAGACATTTAATTGTCGCAAGCAGCCTGCTATATGACGTTAACAGTCCCTCATTAGAGCTGTGATTCACAAATTCGTCAGTGGACATCAATCCAAAAAGAAGAGCTGACGTTTCTCCCTCTCTCCTGTTACTGCTCCCTCTGTCTGCTTCTTTTTCTGCAAACCAGGGTGTTTATAACATGTGAAAAGCACAGATGCTGGGTGTCTGGTGCTTTGCTGAAAGCTTTAGATCTATAGATAGAGAGAAGCATGAAAAAGGACATGGACATGATGCATGTATGGAGTGAAGTCTGACCAGAAGGTGTGGCCCGATTCAACAAATGAGTTAAAGTAGCTCAAATCAAAGGGTGTCGGAGCACACAGTGCATCCCAGTTTATTTTAAATGGGGGGCCACGTAGCTGCAGATCAGCCCAGGTGTCCATGCTGACCCTTGTTTACGGTCAAAAGTGCTTACAATGGACATGTGAGCTTCAGACTTTGATGCTCACAGAGATCACAGTCACATGGACAGGAGGGACAGCGCGTAGTTGATCCTGAAAGCCTGGCTGTCTATTTAAAGTCACATTGATGCGGGTTTGTGTTTTGACTGATAATTATTCTGCAGTCAAGGTGTTAATTAAAAATCCTCGCACTCTTACCCATCCTCGTCTCTCGGTGACTGGCCTCCCTTTCTTTTCTTTCAGTTCTTTTTTTTATTTTTTATTTTGACATCATTCTCTTTTTCATCTGTTCCCGTCCCTCCTCTCACTTTTCTTTGTTTGTCTGCCTTTCTTTGTGCTCTTTTCTTCTTGTTTCTGTCTCCACTTTCACTGCCCCTTTCTTGCAGCTGTCATCTGCTTGTCTTTTGTATTTTTTTTATTAATGTCTTGTTTTTGTTTTTTTTCTCTCACTCTCTCTTTCTTACCAAGACTTCAAGAAGATCCTCCTACCGGTGTGAGCGGAGCACCGTCAGAGAACAACATCATGCTTTGGAACGCTGTTATTTTTGGGTGAGTCATGCTACATCCAACTAAATCCAACTCCGCCCCGCCGTCTTTACTGTGCCACTGTGATTGTGATGCACCGACTCTGCAACCCACCCCGTTTTGTATTCTCATTCTCCTCGTGCTCCTGCTTTAAAAAAATAAAACATAAATAATGATTACAGCCCTGAATGTTACACAGAGGAGTCTGGAAAATCAGCATGTAGAGTCACAGCAGGAGGCTGATGGAGGAATGAGCTGGAAGATGCTGATGAAGCTATAGTTGATGGGGGCAAGGGAGCGTATTAAGAAAATAAAGATGGTGACTGACATAAACAGACTTTTTGCATACTTAATAGGAGAGAGGAAAACCAAACGAAGAGAGAGTGTAACAAGAACAAACCAGAGAAATACTCCTGTTTATAAAAATAGACTTGATAATAGATCCTCGCCTGATCCAGAGGGAAAGCTGCCAGAAATGCGAAGGCAGCTGTTTTAATTGGCCCCTTAACTCAGGCTGCATGGATGTGAGGAGCTGAGTGAATTAAAAAACTCTGCGTAGTCCTTGAAGGATAGATTGTAATGGTTATACTTTGGACAAGAAAAGGTCTTGCTGGGGGATTAACGGTGGGGATTGTTTTTGAACATGGTAATAATTTTATTTCTCTCTCTTTCTCCCTCTCTCTCTTTCTCTGCAGGCCTGTGGGAACACCATTTGAAGATGGTACGTCCTGATCTATTTTAAACACATGCAGCCTCATGTTTATCCAAGCTCTGGATTTAATTTAACTTTGTCTTGGACAGTTGCAGGGAAGTCAGTGTTTTTTTTTGTTTTTTAGTTGGTTTATGTCTAAAAAAAATCTACCTGATATCCAATCACAAATCTACCAATGACCTGCTCTGTGACCACCTGGCATTAAAATGCATCTCCACAAGCGTCCTTGAGACGTGCTCCCAAATGAGCACTCTGTATATCTGCAGGTTGAAACATTTATAAAATAGTTTCGGTGTAAGGCATAAAATAATAAGTTAATTAACTTTCAGTGCTGTTTGTCAGTACACGAATAGTGACTCATTTACTTAAGGCTGTGAACTCAGTCGAACTGCAATGACTTATTGAATATATGTTTTTAAAAGCCGTCTTTCTGCTTTAAGGTTTAAGGATGTGTTTATGTTGGATGATCTCTGTAGGGACTGTAGCATTGTTTCAACATTTACCTCTACAGTTTGAACACAGGATCTTCTAAAACGTTGACTTTTACTTGAAATAATCACGTAAAAATCTGGCTTGCATTGCTCGATTAGATCCCAGCAAACAAAACAATCAAGCGTCTCTTATTAATACTGGTTTGATACTAAAATATAGGCTAATATGAATAATTAACTAGGATAAAAAAGGAAATTTTGTAGCTCGAATCCTCAGTAAAACACCCCAGAGTAAGCTCTAATTTCTACTAAACAATTTCTCCAATTCTCATCCAGTCTGGATTTAAACACGCACAACTGAAATAAGTTAAAAACAGGGTATGTCATTTTCTTTGTGTTAAACTTGAACACTTTGCGTCAGGTAGTTATTTATTTGTAAGGGACAAGTACAGAAAATCTAGAAGATGCAGCGTCTGGTGTATTGTGCATTTGCTTATAGCTAATTTCCAACATCAGTCCGTTGATGAGCATCCTCCAGCAGCCATTTAGATAGACGTTAATATCTGTAATCAGTGCTGTACATTTAAAAACTTTAAAGCAAACATGAGCTGATACATGCAAGCAGTGAGCTGATGTCAGAGTAGCTGCTTTGAATCTTTTTATTTAATGAAATAACCAGTATCTGTAGTTGAGTAGTTACTTGACAGACAACAAACTGTTTTGTTCTTTTGTAACACAATCATAACGTCATACTTCATCATCATCCGTGCACACACACACACCTTTTTCTTCTTTTCTCTTAATTAGACGTAAGAATTGCTCATTCAACATTCATTGTTTTCTCTTGCTAGTCGCCAGGCGTCTCTCTGTGAAGGGCTCGAGCTGTGACATTTTCAGCAGCGTAATTGTTTCCCTCACTCTCTCCGACCTCCTCAATCCTCCACATCTGTATTCTCCTTGCAAAATGACTTGTGTTCACCTCCCTCTTCTCCCTCTGCCTTTCATTTGGCTCTGCCCCCCCCCCCCCCCCCCCCCCCCCCCCCCCCCCACCTCCACCCTACCGCTCTGTCTCTGCAGGAACATTTAAGCTTCTGATAGAGTTTTCAGAGGAGTACCCAAACAAGCCTCCCACAGTTCGATTTGTCTCCAGAATGTTTCACCCAAATGGTAAGCAACGCAAACAGGTCCAACACTTATATTTACTGATTGAAAGCTTGTGTTTGTAAGGAGGAGGTGTTCTCCTGTGCTTACAGTGTGTATGTATATGAACTAAATAAGCATATTTGACGTTGTAGTCTTTTCTTTGCACAGTTTGTGCATCCAATATGGGTTTAGTTTCCTGCATTCCTCATCATTAATGTTCTCCTCTTTAGTCCAAAACTTATTTAACTTGGTACGTTAATGCTGGCCGTGTACTGCAGGATTATGTTTGAAATGTGAAATGCATGCACATAGATGTAATAACTTGCCTTGTTGATCTGTTTTCTGAAGCTTTTATTTGTTTTCTGTGTTCACCAGTTTACGCTGATGGCAGTATATGTTTAGACATCCTTCAGAATCGCTGGAGCCCCACATACGATGTGTCGTCCATACTCACCTCCATCCAGGTCTGTTGGTTTGACCTCCTCTTGCTTTACTTTAATTCTCTCTCATTTATCCGTTCGTCCCCTCGATTGTGGCTCTTCTCCTGATCGGAGAATCCGTCCCGTTTCCTAAACTCTCTTCCCCTTCGCAGTCGTTGCTGGACGAGCCAAACCCCAACAGCCCAGCCAACAGTCAGGCAGCGCAGCTCTATCAGGAAAACAAGCGGGAGTACGAAAAGAGGGTGACGGCCATCGTGGAGCAGAGCTGGGTGGACGTCTGAACTCCTCCACTCCATCGACCTCTCTTCGTTGTTCTGAGTACTTCAAGTCTTTCATTTTTAAATCATCAAAAAAAAACAAAAAAAAAACAGCAACTATATCAGAAGAACTCAAGTGCCACCCTGAAAACAACCAAACCAGAATGGACATTATAACTTGCTTGCCAATACATTTTAGGAAAACGAGAGAGGGGGAAGAAAAAAATATCTTATATTTGTGTTTCTTGTCCTTAATTTTACCTTTTTTTTATTGCATGTTGTGAAATAAGTTATTGCTAACAGAATTTGTAATATATCTTTGTTATTGGATTGGATTGATGCTGTTAGTGTTTGAGTTTTACAAACCGACCCTCCCCTTTTTTTTCTTTTCTTTCTTCTGTGTGTGTGTGTGTGTGTGTGCTGTCAGCCGGTGTGCACACAACTTGGCTGTTTTCGGAAAGGGCGCACTGATGACCAAATACTTTCAAAGTTCAAAAACCCCGTGAAAATGCCTTTCAGAGTCGGTCGCATCGTCATTCTTCAAGTCAGCCGCAGATATAGTTGATAAAAGAACAATCCCTGAGTCTGTTCCAGCAGATCTGGTTATTTTAAGCCGCGCTGTAGGTTTGGGCCGGCAGACGTCACAGGCTGCAACAGTGCCAAGTCTCCCTTGCGCTGATGAATCATGCCTCCCCGGCTAGCTATCTTTCTAACTTTTTATTTTAATCATTTCTGCTCCGAGATGAGGTAGAAGATAGGAGAAAGTAAATATAAGCAACTGTGATTCTTTATTAAATGTAAATGAAAATGTGCGTAGCAGCCACCGGTGGAAAGAATTCAGCAGAGTGTGTTGACGCCAGATCATTTTCATTATGCTTCGTGTTCAGAGCGGCATAATAAAAATGACAAAACAGACTGGACTGTACCTCTACATCATGTTAGCTGTCATATTCTAGACTAAACCTTCAATGGTTTATGTAACAATGAATATGAATTGATTCTCTCACATGTGAATGCTTTGTTGCCCGTGACGCGTGTCGGCCCGAATGACGCGTCTGTGCTTTCAATCCTTCTCTTAAAACAGACACGGCTGACGTATAAATTAACTCTGAGGATAAAATGCATTTTGATTTTTGCTCTAAACCCGGGGTTAAGTTAATACTAGTGTTGACTCCTGTGCAGTGTGGACCTTTTCTAAAACGGTGTCACGGCAGATTTTCTGAAGGCTCAAGTTGTTTTCACGCCCGCGTACGTCTCCTACTTCATTCGTTCTGGATCGTCCAAACTCGGCCCACCCCTAACTAATCAGTCATCATCGAGCAGAATTCCTCTTTTCTTAGACAGTAAAGCTCATATCGTGGTTTGTGACTTATTTCACCTAAATAAAGCTGAAGGGATATGTTATAAAGAATTTTGTGAATTAAACAAGAAATGTATACTTATTACAATATGCTGTATAAACATAATAAAACACATTTTTCAGACTTTGACATGGGTTTATTGTCGCCGTGTGTGAATTCTTTCCTCCAGTATGTCATCCTCTTTGTTATATTTTTATATTCATCCCTCATTAGCACACCAGTAACATACACTACTTCCAATAATAGGCTCCCGTGCTGGGTGAAACTGTGATGTTGATTAATGAGAGGATTCTTTTCAGCCTGTTAGTGTCTTTGCTTAGCATATATATGCTGCCTAGCCAAAAAAGAAGTCACCACCTGGATTTAACTAATCACATAGGTACTAGCCTCCTATTGGATAATTACTGCATGAGTGATTATCTTTCAGCTTGCAACAAGTTATTTAACACCAACTGATGTAATGAGCAGCTTCTCATTTCTTAACCAACCATGTCTGAAGACACATCCTGTGGTCGTAGAAAAGATGTTTGAGAAGTCAAATCATTGGCATCAAGCAGAGAAAACATAAGGAGATTGAAGAAACTACTAAAACTGGGTTAAGAACTGTCCAAGGCATTATGAGAAACTGGAAGGAGAGTTGAGAACCATCGTCTTTGAAGAAAGAAATCCCGATTGCTTGTGATCAGCGTTCACTTAAACGTTTGGTGAAATCAAATGGAAGAAAAACAGAACTCAAAGCTAAATAGTGAAAGTAAGAACATTTCCACACGTACAATGTGAAGGGAACTCAAGGGATTGGGACTGAACAGCTGTGTAGCCTTAAGAAAACCACTAATCAGTGAGGATAACTGGAAACAAAGGCTTCAGTTTGCTAGGGAGCATAAAGATTGGACTCTGGAGCAATGGAAGAAGGTCATGTGGTCTGATGAGTCCAGATTTCCCCTGTTCCTGAGTGATGGGGGCATCAGGGTAAGAAGAGAGGCAGATGAAGTGATGCAGCCATCATGCCTAGTGTCTACTGTACAAGCCTGTGCTATGGGGCAGTGCTATGATCTGGGTCTAGGTTCATTAGCTGACTACCTGAATATACTGAATGAGCAGCTTATTCCATCAATGGATCATATTCCAAGATGACAATGTCAGGATTCATGGGGCTCAGATTGTGAAAGAGTGGTTCAGGGAGCATGAGACATCATTGTCACACATGGATTGTCCACCACAGAATCCAGACCTTAACTGAACTCAGAGTCTTTAGGATGTACTGGAGAAGGCTTTGTGCAGTGGTCAGACTCTCCCATCATCAATACAGGATCTTGGTGAAAAGTTAATGCAACTATTAGAGTGTGTTCTTTGTTTTTACTGGCCAGGTAATGTAATATTGATGGAATATTGTTTTGCTCCATTTTCATTTTCCAGTCATTAACAGCATCACGTTACAATTCAATCTTTTACTGTAATCATGAAAAAAACATAATGCAACCCCACAAAAAAGAATACACAAGTCCTTTATTCTGCTTCAGGCAGACAATAACACAATATCTTGTGTCATCTTTTATGTATGTTTAGACAATAAAAACAATTACACTTAAAAATGCAAAATTATGGTAAAAAATGTTTGAGCCTCCACACTACCGGCGACATCTTTACCACTTCTACACACTTAAAAAAGTCTTTCTGCTTTACATAAAAAAAAGGTTTCTTGATGTTTCCATTCTTTCCAAATCCATTAAAAACCGTAGCAATGCAGTCCACTGTCTTGAATCTTGATCTGGAGTAACAGCCGAGTCGCTATCCGTCTTAATCCAACCGAGACTGATCTGGTCATCGACTCTGTGATAGAACAAAAACAACACATGAGGAATTTTCTCTGTCGCCATGTAAACGTCTTTTTCAGCATCTTCACTCGTACCTGTTGGCTCTTCATGATCTCGTCTCTTGTTTTGAAGACTGGCGCGTCTTCCACCACGATGCCTTCAGCCATTTCCTTCACTTTTTCCAAAAGCTCTGTGCTATACCTGCCACCAATCAAGAAAGACGTTAGGTGCTTCTCCACTCCAACACAAAACACATTTTATACCGTCACAGTTTTATCAGATTTATGGGACTTCTGTAGTTAAACAGAAACATCCAATCAAGTGAATGGAAAGTAGACTACCCAAATATAAAGTTTAATCTGTGGCAAAGCAATATTTACAATAAAGATTGTGACTTTCCAGGATAGATACTTGATTGCTGTAATTTTGCACAGAAAATGGACAGTGGATTTAGGTTCCTGTCATTTACATGAAAAGTATAATATTAAGTTTATCTCTTACAAAACAAAAAAAAGCAGAATTTATTTATTTGAAAGTCTAATATGTTTTAAAACAAACATTTAAAAAATTAAAAACTCATTTCTATGCTATTTCCATTGCTGGCCTCTATGTGGACACAGGGGGCAGCAGTGAGCCATTTACACAAGCGGAACATAAAACGAAGAAGACCTCAATCTCGAAAACATTGTTGGGCGAATTACATAAAACTGCGATTTATTAAATATTAGCTTTAGCATCAGTTTATTTCTGAATGGATAGAAAACAAAATACGTGCGTTGTTTGGATTAATTGATGAGTGTAGCAATTGTATACTGATTTGTTACGCTAAGCTACATGCTAAGCACCTAGCATAAATGCTAAACAGTCATTAATGAGTTATAGGAGCTGTGTGGCAGGTTTAAACTGGGCTATTTAGGAGGAGTGTACGTTAAAACCTGCCCGACGAACGAACACGTTTGCGTTAGAAACGTGAAAACACGCCGTGTTTACGTACCGACAGCCGAGGAAGACGTTGTTGGCCCACACCATGGACAGAGACAACAGTTGGTCCAACTGCTCGTCTTCAAAGTCGTTCATGTTCCGCAGGATGAACTCCCTCCTCGGCTCCCAGTGTTTGTCGCTCTCCCAGTAGCCTCGATAAGTCTCCACCTGGTCAGCCACAGCTCTGTTTTGTTGAATAAAATCGTCCACGTCCATCTTGCTTTCTGAGTGTGAGAGAGTCAACAAACACGACTTCCGGTCTTCCAAGCGGGTCTCGGAAGTGGTTCTTCAGCCACGAGCGTTTCTAAACAGCGACACCTAGTGGCGTCTATAATTATAGGTGAACGCAAATATCAAGTGACGATTAAAACCTGAAAATATATAGTTTTTTAGGTGTTATTGTTTATTTTCTAACATAACGGGCTACACAGCGGACTGCGCAAAAAAATGCTGCTGATTTTTTTATATTTTATTTTTTATATGGGCTATTTTCTGTGTATTGGTTAATGGAGTAAGTCTCTTGGTAAATTTGAAATTACTTTAGTAAATAAAGTATCTATCTATCTATCTATCTATCTATCTATCTATCTATCTATCTATCTATCTATCTATCTATCTATCTATCTATCTATCTATCTATCTATCTTGAAATTAAAATCCTACTTTGTGAGTTTCCTTCACGCAACTAAACTAAACAACTAAACAAAAGTTAAACAAAGGAGTTTAAGCATAGAAACTAAGTAAATAAAATAGAGTCTAGTCACAATATAAGGTGCAATTAGTTGTGCAATACTTGTCCCAGTGAGAGTGCAAATATTGTTTACGTTGTACAAACATGCAAAAGATGTGTGCAAATGTCAAGTTGTTGCCGATATGTGCACACGCGGCAATGAGGTGATGTGTGTTTAAATGTCAGTCAGTGATTCAGTGGCCTGATGGCCTGTGGATAGTGACTGTTTTGTTTTTTTGTTTTTTTGTACACTACAGGGAAGAAATCTGAAATTTGCATGGCATACGTGGGTGCAATTCAAATAAAGCAGGTTATCTCCTGCCAGATCACAGCCAGGGATTTACGGATGAAAATATGGTTTTCAACCAACCTTGTGCAACTAATGTTTTGGGCACAACAAAACCTATGATGTCGTTGAGGTGGCATCAGGTCAAAGAATTTCTGTGTCTCTCAGTGGACGTTTTGAATTATCAAAGCACCTGACACTGACACCAGGGTCCAAATGAAATGCAGGCATCTATAATGTCACTTACACCTGTTCTTTTCCTACTGTCTGATGTCCGGTATCCATACATTATATGCTGGCCAACTCAGCTTTAGGCTTCCCAGCATCTCTCCATACTTCTTTCTTCACCAGAGAATGTAAAATTCGCAAATCAGGAATTTCTTGAGTGAAATCTTCCAGGAATTATCACAGAGAAACACTGAACTTAACCTGCAGTCAGCGTAAAGACGCTTACAGGCAGTGGTGTAGTCTCCCTTTCTTCTCTTTGCACAGATTTGTGCCCTACAAAGGTTCTCCTCTCCCTCCTTTCCACTCTCCCTCACTCTCACACTCACGGTGGAGGATTTGGGGCTTGTTTTGACATGTAGTCATTGATATGCAGAGGGATTCTGGAGGAATGAAACACAACGTGAAGTCAGAGGGACACGGGGAGACAGACAGAGGAGGAGAGGGACCAGCTCACCGATCTGTCGCTGGTTTTGTTTCGCCGTAGAAACGGATTATTACAGACAGATGGAAAAAGAACAGAACGAAGGGGTAGCTCTTGGCGATTTGCTGCGAGTTCACGTGGAGTTTGAACTACATTAAAAAATTACAATAAATAAATATATTTAACACGTTTTACATGAATCACCAGCTTCATACATTAGAATATTCTTCATATTTATGTGAACTGGCAGCAAAAAAGCTAAACGACCTCAAAGAAAACTTTCCATGTGCAATTTATTGAGACGATAATGGTTAAAGAAAAATACTTTTCATGCATTTGTTTTCCATTGTTCATTCATCTTCTGCAGTGATCCTAATCTGGGGTACGCGTACCCTCAGGGGTAAGCAAAGTGGCTTAGAGGGTACGCAAAAGAGTTGATTCTGAACTGATTACATGAAACTGAAAAAAACATTTTCTCATTCTCCAACTAAATGAAAACTCAAAAGACTGTTTTTCATGTGAGTCAGTTATGTTAATAGCTAGATTGTAGGACAACTGACTTTGAAGCTGTGCATCAGTTTGCTGCTAATGTAGCTAGCGCTAGGTCACCTAAATAAAAAAGATTCTGGCGAGTGCAGAAACAAGCAAATCTCGTTCTTGATTGGGTCTTTAAATTATGTCGGCAACAATTCTGATAACTTCCTGTCATTTGAGCTGTCAAGTCATCAGTCTGAGGTAAACTAGGTCGCCTAGCTAACCGCCAAAAATGGCTAAATGGCTAAAACTCATAGATAGCCCCTCCAGAGAGACCTCAACTGCTACCACCAGTCAGCCCACAGGAGAAGGTGCACATGTCAGCGACAAGAACCCAGGCTATTCCTCAACTTTTATATCTAACTTTGACCGGGATGCTAGCAGCAGTGCAGATGTGGCTAGCGAAGCAGCTAGCATAGCCACGGATAGCGACGAGGAGTCTGAAGTGCGTGAGAGTAGGGGGGTACATGACTGGAGGTCAAATGTCTGAAGGGGTACGAGCTGTTAAAAGTTAGAGAACCACTGATCTTCTGTAACTGGAGAGAACCCACCCAGACACAGGGAGAACATGTAAACTGCACACATAAAGGCTCCAGTCGGCCTGGGTTCCAACCTTTAACCTCCTTGCTGTGAGGCATCTCTGCTAACCACCACGCCACTGTTGTTTTCCATTGAGACTAAAATGCATGCACATGTTGTAGAGTAGACAAAAAGCACACGTAAGTGAATTAAACAGGCTGATGTTGAACATATCTTGCACATAAAAGAAAAAGGAGAGCCTTGCAAATCATTATCCAGTTGTCTAAACATCTGAAATCCATCTCGCAGCTGTTGTGCGTGAAGAAGAAAGACGGAACAGGTTGGAACAGTACGACATGAAAAGATGAAATGAATGTCTGTTCAGATCTAGACGGGAGATTTGTTTGAGTGTGACAGACGAGAGCTGACAAAAGGACTGCGTTACCTTCGGAGATCGACTGCAGTCGTCCCCCCACGCGTCAGGAGCTAATGAAGTGAACGGGGAACGCTCTCAGACACCAGACTAAAGGCTTCTCCGTGAAGTGTTTGTGAACTTGACTTGTAGCGACGTCTCTGTTAGCTTTAAATCAATAAACTGAAATGGATTTCAGATTTAAACACCCCATTTGCTCCAAATAAACATTTTTTTTTACTGGGTCTCTCGGGTTAACCAAAATTTCAACATCTACTCAAAAAAAAAATAATAATAATGAAATAAAACCTAATGATGAATGAGTCAGGCTGCAGCCCTGACTGTTTCTGTTGGCTTTACGTTCTGAACAACTAAGTTGACAAATGGTTTCTTGACACTCTCTCCCTCTTTGCCTTTTTTCTTTTCACACATGTTTCGTCTTCGTGCCGTTTTACACGGAGCCCTGAACGCTGTAACACTATTTCCACGCAGTGTCAGTTTGCTGCGAGAGGTTACGAAACTTCTCCTCGACGGGCCGTGTCGAGAAGAAGTGTTTCACGCTCTGACGCGGCCGAACAGAGCGCGAGTCTAAAAAACAAGTCGTGTGCGCCCGGCAACGGTGTTTTTCTCACGAACAAATCATCACGACCACCTCCCCAAAATTATCCACCCTGACCTGTCGAGGCGTGGACCCCACTAGACCTCTGAAGGTGTTGCTGTGGTATATGGCAACAAGGCAGCAGATGCTTTAAGTCTTGCATGGAAGCATAACATTACGACCACCTTCCTAATATTGCGTAGGTCTCTTTTGTGCCTCCAAAACAGTTGGAAGTCATCAGAGAATGGACGTGGGCCTTCTGAGGTTTGTCCTGTGATGTCCAGGAACAGAATGGGGGCCTTTGAGGAGAAGGGGCCTCTGTGGATCATCCCACAGACACTTGATCAGTTTGGGATCTAGTGAATTTGGAGGCCAGGTCAACACCTTGAGATGTTCTTCATGTTTTCTTCTTGAGTTGTTCCTAAAGTGTTTTTTTTGTGTGTTTACTTGTATCAGGCTGCATCCTGCCATCAAGGAGTCTCATTGCTAAGGGGTGGGGGTGCCTGGTCTGGTCTAGGTGGGTGCTACATGTCTAAGTAACATCCACATGAATGAATGCCAGGTCCAAAAGTTGCCCAGCTGAACGTTGCATTGTCACAAGATGTTATTTACTTCTCCTCTCACTGGTTTTAATGTTGTGGCTGTTCGAGATGAAACCGCAGAGAACATGGAGGCCAAGTTAACACCTTGACCTTGTTGTTGTGTCGCTCAAATTTGTTGCAGTTTGCATGGTCTGCAACAACGCTTAGGCAGACCCAAGTTTCACACTGTGCCCGTCAGTGGTCGCAATGTTGTGGCTGAAACGCCCACAATAAATCCGTGACTCGCAACCAACTCTGAACGTGGGCCCTTAAAGCGTTCAGACACTTTTCCCCCACTTTCTCATCCTCTCAGATTCCCAGAGAAAAACCGCCGGCAGCGCTCGCGGGCATGTTTTATTTTGGGCAGCTTCCAAGTCATACAAGTCACCGCTTTATTGAGTGAACTAACCCATTAGGTTTATGGCCTCGCGCCCTCCTCCTTACCCCCCCCGCCTCCTGCTCCCCTCCCGTCTCAGCCTGAAATATACACTGATGCTGAAATAATACACTCTGTTCCAGGGAGCTCTGGCAGACAGCCGTTCCTGATGAGTCACCTAATGTATGCTTACTCAGGAGAAAACCAGAAGTGGGAAGCAGGCAGACAACAGGTAGCTCTTTCAGCCACAGTTCAGAGGAGGGAGGGGGGGCGGGGGTGGAGGGGCTGCTCCAGAGAGATAGAATTAACACACTCTGAGGGAAGACGTTGGCTCGATCATTATCCGCCTATGCAAACAGTGCAGGGTAATGCGCGCTCTTCGGGGTATTCGTTGAGTCAACCTTCAAATGTTGCACTCTGCTCAGAAATTAATCATAAGCAGGACATTAAATATTCATGCACTTTCACGCTTTGACTCAGGGATGGCTCACTTTATCCTGAATCTCTGCTCGTTTTTCTCCCTGTGAGTTCACGTTTCGGAGAAGCTGTAGTATTCAACGCGTGACGTCTGTTTAGCGAGTGCAGGCATCGACGCTTTTGTCTGTCAGACTGAGGATAAATAAAAAATAGATGACATGACGTGGCATGTGCATCTCCACGATTCCTCCTAACCAGGCCTCGAGCTGATGTTACGTTTCTGCAGAAACTCGTGTAAAACATCTTAGAGAAGCTTTGCAGAGAAGTGCAGACTTGTTGCTTAATCCAGCGTCATGTCAGGATTATTTCTTCTTTTCTTTTCGTCTTGATTGTTTCAGCACGTCTTTCTCTGCAGCTCCACAGGTTTTAGGATTATGAAACCGGGAGAGCATTCGGGTTAAAGTAAAGAAGGTTGCAATGAAGGAAAAAAGACCTGCAGATGAGTTATCAATATCTGGGATTACACTGGCGCCCCTCATTTCAAATTACTCCTAAAAGGTTAGGTGACTAATTCCAAGAAGAAGAAGCAGCATATGTGAGCTATACACTCAACAAACATGCCAAAACAATAGGTACGCAAGTGAAAACAATGCATTTGAATTCAGCAACCCTGCACTAAATCCCATCTTCATGGAGTATGTGCAGACTGGATTGATTTAAACACTTTCTGTTACTCAGCCCAGACCAAAATAATGTCAAATTAAAGCAACAGAAACATGTGTCGGTACTCGATAGCACAGTCCACAGCGTCCAAAATCAAAGCTCAGCTCTCGACAGCTCTGTCTGTGATTTCAAACGAATCCTGCGTACCATAACCTTCATTACGATAAGTGCAGGACTGTCACATCAGAAGGCATTTATTTGCACTGCCGTGTGTGAAGATAGTAACTTCTTTCAGTGGTCATCGGATGGACAGTGCAGACGCTCTAATCCGTGCATTTAAATTTCTAATAAAGCTTGCAGCAGACAGCACAGTGTAGCCTCTCTTCAATGTGACCTGGGACAAGAGACTAGACACATCCCTCCTACTGAAAATGCAAAGACCTGATCGACGAAGCCGTCTTAAAAGCGTGGCTGCCTAGCAAGCATAGCAAAGACGGTGCCCTACTTCCTCCAGGTGAAGCCCCAACAGCTGAAGAAAGCCACCGGGGACGTAGCTGCAGCAGCCGAGTCCAGATCAGGATGGCTGTGGCTGAAGAGAGGCCACAGTTTGAACCCTTCTGCAGGTGAAGCATAGTCCGTCTGAGGCTAAAGTGAACCTGAGATTCCTGCTGATGACGCGGAAGAGTTTCCAACAATGTGGATGCTCCAAGAATTACCAGAAAAAGATCTGCGTTACCATACATCAGCTCCTGCAGTTGCAGCTCCATAATCCAGCACAGATAAAAATGAGGCATCAAAAAGTCGCCTATTGGCCTCGACACCAAAATCAAAACTCAGAAACGCCAAGTGAGCGTTTTTTTTCTTTTTGTCATCTCCTGCTCATTAACCCGAATAAATTCTTTCACTTTTGTTTTCGCAGATTAATCGCGGTTAAGTGACTTTTCTATTTCCAGATCTCGCCTGTGTTTTCATGAACTGACTGACTCTCTGGAGACACGCAGAGCCACAGCCTGAGCCTCTAAAAACTTAAACTCCAGAAACCGAAAGCCGCCTCCTCTGGCTACGTATTTATACAAATGACATTATATAACATAGATCACATCTCGCTCCGTGTTCCGCACTTTGTGTACTTCCTGTTTGTGTTATTTCCTGTTCGCACCCATACTCGCGGGCAAGATAAAAGCAAGTTCGAAAAAGAGCTCCTCATTGGCGCCGCACGTGCTAACGTCCTGCCTGAAATCCGGATCAGAAATATTACAAACCTGCTTTTAAACTTCTGTAATTCTGTGCAAATTCATTTTGCAATATTGAGTCTCAGCCTATTTATATTCACATAAAACACGCCTCGTACTTCGGGGCAGGACTGTGAGAATTAGGCTCCACTTGACATTGCGTTGACTTTAGCTCCCCGCAAAGGAGGGGTGCTTAAACATTTTAGGCTTGGGACCCGAGTGATAAATGTAGCCCGTCACCCTGGGACCCAGACTAATTAAAAAACTAGTGCTCTTGACATGTAGTGTTGCTGCTGGAGCAGCGGGGGCCCTGCTAGCTATTTCAGGTCCCAAATCCTGACCCAGTGTTTAAAAAGAAATGAAGATGTACGTTCGTCTTTTTGGCCTAAATTGCTGCTGACATTGATGCTGGGGCCGTGGTACAGTGCAGGACCACAGCACAGCCCCCCCCCCCCTCGTACAGTATCGCCGCTTCGTGCACGCTGATCTTACTTCCTGGAATGTGTGGTTATGGAAATGAAATGCAACTAATGGCACGGAAAGAAAACAAAACGATGGCCGACGCCACTCTGCACGTGTTGATAGATAGATAGATAGATAGATAGATAGATAGATAGATAGATAGATAGATAGATAGATAGATAGATAGATAGATAGATAGATAGATAGATAGATAGCCTTTATTGTCCCATATTTGTTTCCACACTCACAGACAAACAGGTGTCTTGTGCTTGACAATGATCCACGAGAAACAGAAGAAGACAAAACGTTTTAAACTAATTAACTCGACGGGGGCACTTCATACCAAATCCAGAGTCCCAGAGGTGATGAAAACAATTAAATAGGAGAAACGAGAAGCTTCGTGTTTGTCCTCTTTATGATTTTTGACCCGCCGTCTTCAATTGATTACGAAGAAACAAGCAACAGTTAAGTTTTGCCACGTAGCACGTCACAAATAAAGCATCGTCTTCTTTTTTTTTTCACCTTATTGGTCTCTTTGTAAGTTGCACACGATTGCGTTGCACTTTAATGCTTATTTAATTATAGACACGCACAGATGCGGCGTGCTAGGTATAAATATCCGTCCATAAATAAATGCACACAAGAGAAAATCACAATATGCACTCTTGTTTTGTGCAGGCCGCCTCACTGCAGTGTCCTTCGCTATCACTGCTAGTTCATGCAAAAGCGGTAAGCCCTGCAGTCGTGTGTCGGTGAATGCATCAAAGGATCGTTCCCAAGAATGTTCCCACTGGTGCACAGTTTTTTTTTGAGCCTCATAGGTGTCTCTTTTGCAATCCCAGGCTGTCTCGATGTCTCAGTCCGTGGGGGCCGCACCATCTGCTGCAGGACGCCTAGCTCTGGTTGATGCTCTCTGAGACTTTATCCACATGTTGTTCAAATAAGTCCTGACTTGAGCTTAACTTTCTGAGGCCCAAGGTGACTCATTAGTAACTAATACTAACCTCTCAAATTGTAAGGGCTTAGCATTACCTAACCGCAAATTAGGTAAAGCTGTGCAGCTGTAAAACCCTCCCATGCGGTACACCCGGCAGGATTAACCCAAACTACAACTACCATCTGACCTAGATCTGCATGGATCTGCCCCCTAAATAAACAACGTGCATCTCGTCAGCCAGGAAATCACATTAGTGCACATTAAAACAACCGTGAAGAGGGGTCACAGGCCGTATCCTCGGGGGGACACTTACAGCAGCTACCTACCTGCGGATAGGAGGCAAAATAAATAAATAAATAACTTGTGGGATGCTGGTGTTGCATTTGAACGCCTGCCAGAGAAATCCCTCCTCTGTGTCCTTCACCGCCTCGTTTCACTTTGTGCAAAACAGCATCACGGCCTCTTTTCCCCTCCCTCCTCCCTCACTCCCTCTCGTGTCTCCTCTTTCCGAGTGACACCCAATACAGCTTGAATTTGCATTTTTGCACCTGACTTCCTTGCCTTTTTGTGTTTGTGTGTCTGCGAGCGAGTGCTCCTGCAGGGTCCGCCTGTTTCCCAAAAGTCGAACTGCCCCATTTGCTCATGTGAGTGACCTTAATTTTGCCGTGCCTCCTGGCTCTGCTTCTGTGTGTATTGACCAGACATTTTAGATCCAGTATCTGAGTCAAGAGAAATTACGGCTGAGATGATCCGCCGTCTGTCGCCGCAGGGGCAGGAGGAAGGGGGGGGTTTATGCTCCTGCACACACTTAATTAAACTTTTCATAAATTAGTGATCTGTTTGTGATAACTGAAACCGCTCGGCAAACTTCAGATCCTTGAAGGAAGGCGCAAGAAAACGCCGGGCCTCTCGACGCCAGGCAGAGAGGACAGTGATTTAAACTCAGCGGACGGCAGTAGATTACACATTGATCAAACAGCCTCTTCCCCTTTAAATATAGATTTTAGAGAAAATGTGAAGGAAGGTAATTTACTTGCCAGCCATTCCCTTCGGATGGGCTGTGTGCAAATCAATCACCGGTGTGAAGATATTATCACTTACTGTAAAGTGCAGCCACAGGCCCCTCGCTTTAAACCTGAAGCTCAGGCTAACACTTATTTTGACAGCAGTTTAATGGCGACGGCGGGAATTAAGCCTCTGAAAACTAGGGGGGGAAAGGACTGTAATTTTCAAGGAGTTCCTATTCATTTCAGTCGTGGGAAACAGAAAGATGGCTCAGGTGATAAACTTTACTAAAATGAGATTATTATTGAGGGATTTTAAGGTGGCACAGTTTAAATTAAGGTGACCTGAGCTCCCCCCTTAGGTTCTGTAGAAGTATTGGAGTAAAAATAAATAAAAAAGGAGAGGAAATGTAAAAAAAATAGAATTAAAAATACGTAAAAAACTATAATATATAACAGTTATTGCACTTGTTTGTGAGAAATGATTGCACATTTGCACGTATGAAGTTATTGCACGGATGAATTGCACATTATGAGAATTATTGCACGAGTTATTGCACATTCGCATTATTATTTCTCTAATGTTCGAGCTGTTCAGTGTGATTATGGCTCACAGTGGTGCAACTTGGTTGTTTTTTTTTTGCAACTATTTGCAGCATTCATTTTTATTTAAGTGAATTTAATCTCTTTTCTTGTGCAAATAAATCTCAATTTGGAGTTTAACACGTCTTCCAGGGCTGGAGCACGGTGCATTGCCTGACTAAGACCATCATTTATAAATCTGTTTTTTTTCTTTTTCCGGGGAAATAATATATATATTTTTTTTTGTCCATTTCAACACCTTTCTTTTTTTATTTATTTGCCTCAAACTGAGCCTGTTATCGCTGGCACAGAATTGGCAGGTGAAGGTTCAATCCCCATCCTCTCCTCTCCGAGGCGCAGTCATCTAGCGTTTGTCAGAGAAGGAAGTGCAGTTTGCGGTAACAGTGAATTGAAAGTACGCCATAAATATGGCGCCAAAAGAGTTTTCAAGCTGATGATAAGAGCCGATCTCCCCCTCTGTGTTGTCTTTATCATTTTTTTTTCTTCTTCTTCCTGGAGGTGGGGAGGAGAGGTTGCAAGACGAGACCCGCCTGTGCGTTTTGTGCAGAGAGTGTGCACGTACGCCGGTCAGAGGAGTGGAAGCGGAGCGAGGGGAGCAAGTGAAGACGAGGAGAGCGCTGTTTTATTTTTGAAGGAGGGACGTTGCGAAACAGGCTCGCAATCTTTTCTGACTCATCGTTTGGAAATAAAGCACCCTTTTCTCTTTTTTTTTAACCCCTCCTCCTGCCTGCTGCTGCCTCTCGGTCCTCCCCGTACCGCTGGCACTGGAGAGGAAAACAGTCGGATTTTGACACCACGTTTGGGCTGCTTTTGCAAAATGCGACATGCTTTCCTGTGAGCGGTATGTGGTGCGCACCTCGCAGCACGCCACGCCGTGAACGGTAGCAGGACCAGCGGCGGCACCGCTGTGTTTGTTTTTGACTTCGCGGAGGCTGAATCCCCGTGTGGCTGCCACTTTTGGATTTTATTTCACATTTGGACTCGCCGTTCCTTGCGGAGCTGACGCGCTGTCAACGCGCACCGCGAGGGGAGGGAGGAGGAGGAGGAGGAGGAGGCGGGAGGTGGAGGTGGTGGGGGGGAAAGCCAGGGGGAAGAGGGACAGTCCTGTCACCCAACGTGGACCAAGAGTCGGGGCTGTTTAGCTGCACCGCTAGCAGCTTGCCAGGGCACAGAGTGGGCAAACTGAATCAGTCCTCAACCCTCCGCTGTTAAAACTACATGTGCCTGGCTCCAAATGATCTCCTAATCTCTGGGAATCGCCCGCCGTCCAGGAGGACTGAGGACGTCTCTGTACCCGAAGCTGACTGCAATCAAGGTAAATAAACACTAAGAATTTACGGATGAGACATGTGTGGATATAAAAGTGTTGCAGCCAGGACCTCTATGTGAAGTCCACTTTGCTGCTGCTGCTGCTGCTGCTTCTGATTCTGCTAGTAGTGCTATACCCCAGTGCTAGGCTAGCAGCAGGGGCAGCAGCTCCGTACGCACTTTTTTGCAGCGGGCTTGTCAGTCACAGTCAGCGGTAGGGGCGCTCACAGTGTTGGTTGGCCCGAGCGGTGCATGTGGGGGCTGGATATGCCGTTTAACATGTTGCAGTTGCAGAAGGGGGAAGGCAAATCTACCCCTCTCTTGTCTCACCCCCCCCCCTCCACTCCCCTCCCTTTTTAAAAAGCTTGTGCACGCAGAGACATGAAATGAAGCGGGTAAACTTGGCTGCAAAAACGTGAAGTCTGCGAGCTGGCTGCTGGAGGACGTCCAAGTTGGGGTTATTTTATTTTATTCATTTATTTGTTTTTTTTTGCGCGTAATTGCAACCGATGGGCTCGCCGCCTCGCGAGGAATGCGAGTTTTGAAGTTGCGCGCACGGAGGCAGGCTCACGCACCACGTATTACGGGGCGCATAGGTGTAAGAGGGGGCGGGGGATAGGGGGTGAAGTTGCGCGCAGAGCAGGAAGGTGCAACTCCTCGTACCTCAGGGAAGCAGTGAAGGGGCAAAAAGGGGAAGCGGTTTTTTTTTATTTTTAATTATTTATTTTTTTAGGAAGCTGAGCACACACATAACACACATCAAGGAATTAGAGCAACTCCTCTCTGCCTCCTTCACCCTCTCCTCCTCCTCCTCCTCCTCCTCCTCCTCCTGCTGCTTCGTGCTGTGCAGATCTAGCTGGCTTTAGAAGAAGGAGGGGAGAGGGGGGGTAGGCTGTTGTTTACCTCCTCAAAGTCAGAGCTCTATGTGTGCCGCCGGAGTTAAATGAGTGTTGCATCCATCCATACCTGAGGAGGGAGGAGGAAGGAGGGAGACACACACACACACACACAACAAAACCAGGACTTGACATGTGGATGCAGATGGTGATGCTGGGAATCAGATGTCAGCCGGATTAATGGGGTGTAAGTGGGGCATTTGCCTCCTGCGTGCTTTTTCAGCGGTGCACTGTGGCCACCTACTCTTCTTAATTGCCCGGAGAGCCTCTGAAGAATATTATGTCTGCCTATTAGCGTTGATCATCAACAGACGGGGCGGTTTATCCATATTTTTTTTGGAGTTAAAAGATGGCACATACGAGGCTGAAGTGGCTCTAGCATTGAATCAATTAAGCTCCAAATCGTCTGGGGACTTGTTAAATGTTCCCAGTTGTGACAGCAGCAGCCCCACACATCCCCTCCTCCTCCTTCACTCCCTCCCTCCCTTCCTCCTCCCTCCTGCACCGTGCACATCGCCATCGTCACCGCGCAGCAAGCATGACTCGCGCACAGACAAATCTCGGCGTACCTCTCGCTGCCTCCGAATGCACGTTCAAGTTCAGATGCGCTCTTCAAAAACCGTCTCACACACACACACACACACACACACACACACCCTCCTCCCGCTGGGTATGAAACCGGAGATGAGTCATGGTGTGTGGGGGCATAACAACTCTCTCTCTCTCTATCCCTCTATCCCCTCTCTCAGTCTTTCATATCTTTCCTGATGCAGTGCTGTCTTGTTTTCTCTCTCTCCTCCTCCCCCCTCCTCCCTTGGGTCTCTCTCCTCTCGCCTAGAGACAGTGGTTGTTTACAAAGCAAGCGAACAGGGATGAGAGCTGTTTTTTTTTTATTTTGCATCCATTTTTTTTTCTGATGACGGCCCTGCAGCCAATCATCCAGTCCTTCCTTCCTCCTCATCCACCCATCCATCCATCCATCCATCCATCCATCCATCCATTGATTCGTAGGGCTCTCCCTCCCCAGCTTCACCGTCGCCTCATGATCTAGATTTCACCCCGATTTCTCTCGCCGCCTGACTCTCTCGCGCGCCGACCCCTTCTGTGCACGGCACGTCATGTGAAATCACCTTTTAAACCTCATGTTTCCCCACGCACACACGTGTTTGTGTGTGCGTGGGGCGGGGGCGTAGCTTAGCTTGGCGTGTTGTGTTTGTGCACTCGAGTCTGCTGAGTTAAGCGCTGAGCTCCGATTGGCTGGAAAAGGGGGTAAGGACCCCCACGTGGTGCGTTGTATCGCATTAGCAGCGACGTAGTGAGGAGGAGGAGGAGGAGGGGTGTCGTTCATGAATGGAGCCGCTGACGTCATGTAAGCTGTACGTTCAGGCCCTCGCACACGTATTGATGAAGAAGCTCTCCGAGGCGATGTGATTCAGATGTATGTGTCATGGGAGAGGGATGGGAACCGAGCGAGCTCAGGGATTTATGTGTGTGCAGCTGCCTGCAGGCGTGTTGGCTAGCTGTCATGTCCTCTTCTCTCTGCCACATTTTGCTTACCGACCAGCGAACTAATCGGCACGCCCGCCGCAAGTAGAGTATCGCCGCTAGCTGAGGAGTCTGTTACACAGCACGTCTGCAGCGTCCGTCTTTAATAATGGAACTTCTCCTGCACGGCGAGAAGGCTTTTTTTGAACGACTTCCGTCACGTCTTGAAGCGACCACGCGGGGGGATTAAACTCTGCAGGCATGTTGTTTTTCGTGCGTTACCCTGATGAGTTTTGTCAGCGCCTGCTCCCGGCGGATGACCCTTGCCGTGGCCTAGAACCTCATTAGCGTGTGGGTTCTTGCTAACCTGCCCGTCCAGCGCGCAGAGGATGACGCAGAGGGTTCAAGGGGTGAATGGGGTGTTTTCCTGACTCGGCCTTGTTAGCGAGGGATAATTGCAGCGTCCGCGCACCTGCACGCGAGGGAGAAAAATTCTGCGCGTGTTTCGTGGAAAGTTTTGGAGTAATTGGAATATGCTTCATAAGTGTTTGCCCTGCAAAACCGGTCCCCTTGCCGACTGAGTGAGAGCGGCGAAAGTTCTGGTGCAGCAGATGGTTTTTCAGATGAAATTAATGATCCAGTCTTTGTCGTAGTTTACAGAGAAGTCTGTTGTTTCTGCAGAGTTAGATATCGTCCAAGGTTGTGTGTTCCACTTCTTTGTCCTTACCTCATGCGTTTTCATCCCCCCCCCCCCCCACACACTTAGTGAGACATTAATCAGAGCAGCTCCTTTCGCCGTCTCTGAGGTCTTTCAAATGTTCTGAAGATGTCTTTTTAACTTGTGGTCTGCTTTTTTAAAAATCTTTTTTATTATTTGTGGTTAAAAAAAAAACTCCCTTGCCTCTTGACTCATACGCACGAGTTTAAAAAGTGCGTCCCGCACAGAGAGGGGATGAATCTTCGGGATGTTTGGAGGCGGAGGCCGGGCAGTGCTGTGCAGGGGTTGTCACGGCAACTGTCACACATCATGATGCCGCGTCCTGTTTTCATAGCATCAACTTACTAAAACAAAATTTCACATCAGCGTTGTAAAGGGATCAGTCACAACATTATGACCACCTTCCTAATATTGCGCAGGTCTCCCTCGTTGCCTCCAAAACAGTCGTGACTCATCAGAGAGTGGACATGGGCCTTCTGAGGGTGTCCTGTGGTGTCTGGCAACGAAATGTTGTTAGTGGGGGGTCTTAGAGGGGAGGGCCCTCTGTGGATCATCCCACAGACACTTGATCAGTTTGGGATCTAGTGAATTTGGAGGCCAGGTCAACACCTTGCGCTGTTTTTGAGTTGTTCCTAAAGTGTTTTTGTGTGTGTTCCTGTGTGTCATTGCTATGGGGTGGGGGTGCCTCCAGGTCCAGAAGTTCCTCAGCAGAACACTGATTCGTCACGAGATGGTTGTTTTCTTCTACTGTCAGTGGTTTTAATGTTGTGGCAGATCAGTGTATAACTATGTATTATTTGACACTTGGTTTAGTGTTTTAGTTTTAGCCCCATCCACCAACAAAGGGCTAGCTCCATGTGCTTTCTCTTCACTTTTGAGACGCTGTCATGGCGTCCACTTTTTTTTACAGTCTATGCACTAAAAAGTTGCACTTGAGCAGCGAGCTAGCAGATTCCTTCTTGGCACGAAACTCCCGCCCTTTTTCCTTTCCCGCTCCTGGACCTTTGTTTCTTTGCCGTCTTACCCCTTCTCCGGAAAAGTCTTAAAGTCGTAAGCACATTGATGGACAGGTTGACGGATGCTGCCTGAGCTCCTGTTGGGATGAGTTTCAGATGGATGCGTGTGTGTGTGTGGAGAGGCAGGGCGAGTAAACAACAGACGCAAACAGTATGGCAGACCTTTCTTTGCTATTTGAACACGGGGTTGATCCAAGGGAGGGGCGCGCCTTTTATTCACCGCGTCGTCCTTTATTTGTGTTTGATTTGTGCTAAAATGTATATTTAGGGGATTAATGCGAAACATTCTGAATAGTGTGGGATGATGATTTGCAGAGAGGTGAGGGATAGAAGGCAAATGAAGGCAAGATGAAAGATGACAGGAGGGGTGGTAGGAGGGAGGTGCAGGTACATAAACAGGGAGGAGGTAGTGGGGGGTCACGGGGAGTGAAGGGCAGAGCGTTCATCCTCCGTCTCTGTCCCTTTCTTCCGTCCCTTACTCCCTTCTAGACGCTAATGAACTCCTGATGGCAGTGGAGATATGGATCAGTCCTCCATCTCTCTCTGTGCCTCTTTCTCTCTCCATCCCTCCCTCCTCCCACCTGTCCTCCCCCTTTCCTTTTTCTTTTTTTTTTCTCGCCTTGGCAGGGACCCAGCCTCCCTGGCTTCCGCTCACCTCCTTCAGTGTTTGTCAGCAGATTTGAGATAGAGCGGGAGGCTTAGTAAGAAAATGATTTGGACCTCGGCCTCTTTTTTTTTACTCATTTCTTTCTCCTCCTATCTTTCTCTATTCCACTAATTCATTCCTGCTCCCATAATGCAGCAGCAGCAGCAGCAGCAGGAGGAGGAGAGGCAGGAGCAGCGGCAGCATCAATAAATATTGTGTTAATGTTCTGGTGGCTGGAGCCAGCAAGGTGATAAAGGAAATCTTATTTGATTTCTGTGGCTTGTTTGTATGGCCTCTCTGGTTGGGTTGCATATGTGTGCATACATCATATAGTATATACGGGTATGGGCTCGGACACAAAGTTTCTTCTTAATGCCTTTCATTTCTTGGACACTTGTCCATCTTGTCCTGCTGACCTTCTCCCTGAATTAACTTATCTGTTTAAACTTTGGCTTTCTCTCAATGCCACACAAAGAAGCTGCTTCAGGCAGTCGCATGCATGAAGCAAACTAGTTTGTTTGACGTGTCTCCTTTCACAGTCAACAGCAAAGATGCGACACTCTGCAATCTCAAATAAATAAAACTTCCCTCCTTGGATATTCATAAAAGCTTTTCTTACCTCACTTATAATTTTCTACATCACTTGTGCACCATTCAACGAGAGTTGTCACGATACTGCACCAGACAAAGTATCACAGTTCAGTCATTCAACAGCTGTGTAGTTTGGTTGCAGAGGGTTTGTTTACAAGGGAGTAACATGCATTGAGAAGCCGGGAGGAGAGTAGAGGCTGCTGCTATGTAGCGCAGACTGGCACCAGTAGTATAGTAATCCACGGTAGTGCCGTCACGTAGAATTTCTAGTATAGTAGGAACCGTTACGATTTGGCATAGATTTGGTATCGTGGGCACCGTGGGTATCTTGCAACCCTACATTCAGTCCAATAAATAGCGCTGTCAAAGGTAACATACTGTGTAGCTCGTACCTAGGCTCCAGAAAATCTGCGTTCTCTACTGGTCATCCAACGCCATAAACTCTTTAACCTTCTCTGTAATATTTTCCACCTTGACGTTACCTTGAGGAAACTTTTCTTAAGTATGAAGTCTGTAGTATTGAATGACGATCTACTCCTACCATCTCGCCAAGCATCCACTTAGTTCAGTTAAACAATCTCTGTCTGACTGACTTCATTTTCCGGATTAAAGTTCCTCCACACAGCAGACATCATCTTCTTCTTTGAGTTTTGGCAACTTTGATGCTAGCCAACCGCCGTTAAAAACACAAGGAGAAGAAGACATATTTAAGCTTCAGGGATGTGGTTTTGGTTTATTGCAGACCTTAAACAAATAACTACAAAAGATCAGGCTTGGCTGAAGCTTGATACCATTCTGATCCGATCATTTTTCCTGGATATTCGTTGCACGTAGAATTGATGCATGGTCTATACCAATGCCGTAGCCTGACGCGCACCTTCCGCAGAAATGCAACGTCCATTTTCAAATTGATTTTTTTTTTGCATCAATAAAGATGGAACACATTGAGGAAAGGTTAACTGACTGGGTTCGGAGATACAATCATTTGTACAGAATTTCAGTGAAAGTTTCAGTCGCCGTTGTTGAAAGTGAAACAGAAACAGAAGAAGTAAACATAAATTAACCCGACGAGCAAGAGAGACACAACGCTAAATACTGTTTGGTTGGTGTTTTTAGAGAGCGAACCAGACTTATGAGCGCACAAGTATAAATGGCTAGCACCGGCTTAGGCTATGTACGTCTTCTACGTCTTCTACGTCTTCTACGTCTTCTACGTCTTCTACGTCCAGCGCTACTTTAAATGACGGTTTAAACCTATTTTCTCACTTCTGTTTAACTTTCCAACCATGTTTGCGTGTCAAGTTTACTTCCCTTTCATTCATTTGGAGGCTGTTCATACAGCTGCAGTCTTTGGCCATATAAAACCAAAGTTTTAGTTTATGAGCTTGTTTTGGTCCTGTTTTATTTTCGATGGCATCTTCCTGGCACTAGTCTTATTAAAATAAATGACCTTCGAGTACTGAAAGCCAGTGAATGGGTTAGTTTCACCTACCTATGATATGTTAGCTTAAATGCTAGCCGCACATGCCTGTTTATTACTGAAACACTGTAGTTCCTGAGCAGTGTTTAGATGGGACGCTTCCTGACTGAAATGTCAGTGTAAATGCCACCAAAATAAAACACATCTGGACATATTTAAATGCCCTGAAAAACAAAATCACTTTTAAACCAGCCCGTCATCTGCATATTCACCATGTAAACAAACGGATTGTACAATAATCTCTATTATGTTTCTTTCAAGGACCAGTCTAGGTTCTTGGTGTGTGGGATATTTATTTTTGTGTGTCATTTTACATTCCACTTAAAAAAATCACTTTACCAAGGCAACAGTATTCTGCGTTTGACATGAGGAGCTAGCTTCCTTCCATCCGGCTGATCCCCACGGAGTATTCAGCTGGGTGGAGGGTGGGGGTGCCACAGGGGAGAGGGCTGATGGGAATGGTGATGGTGATATCGGCATCGGAGAGTGACTCATGACTGCTCTTAAGTGGTTCCGAGCCTTCCAGTCAGTCAGGAGATGTGTGTGTATGTGTGTGTGTGTTACCGAGCGAGGTCGTGAGTGTGGCATTAATGTTCCTGGTGGAGGAGTTAAGCGCAGCTGTAAGCTCTAGTTTTACTTGAGGATTATTTATGGTTCTCCACTTTTGTTTTGACACTCCTTCGTCGGTGGTTCTTGTGCACGGCTGCGTTGCGCGCACACTTGCGTTAAGAATGCGTTCGACGAGAAGCTCGAGAGCCGCATGTTCGCCTTAATTTGACAAGACACCGATCAGCCACAACATTAAAACCGCTGACAGGAGAAGTGAATACCGTTGACCACCTTGTGATGATTCAGTGTTCTGCTGGGAAACGAGGTGTTGACCTGGCCTCCAAATTCACTAGATCCCAAACTGATCAACTATCTGTGGGGTGATCCACAGAGGCCCATCCCCTCAACCCATAAGATCCAAAGGCCCCCATTCTGAAGAAGGCCAATGTCCATTCTCTGATGTTTTGGAGCCACAAGGGAGACCTTCACAATATTAGGCAGGTGGTCATAATGTTATGCCTGATTGATGTATGAAGCTGTTCAGTTTTTATTTTATTTTGTTGTTTTTCTGGAGAAGTTTCCTTTTAGTTATTTGACGCAATAAAAACAGGACGTGACATCACGATGAGTTGCCATTGACGGTGGTGCTGTCCGTTTCCCTAAGATTCTAGCCTCAGTGTTGGTCATAATGTTACGCCTGATCGGTGCATGTTCCCCATGCAACACCTTCTATCTCAAAATTCATAAATACTCCCCAAAAAACATTTAATTGAGGAAAATATGGAGTGCTTCTTGTTCTAGGACGTGGCCATTTCATGCAGCTACAGACTGTAAACATACGCCATGCAACTACCAGATGTTTCAGTTCAGGTAGGACCTCAGCCACCATAAAAAAAACCTGGAAAGAAGCACGAGGAGCATAAATCAGCTCATCGTTCACGGGCTTAAACAAACAAAGGGAGAGAGAGGCGAGGACGTCACGAACATCTGTGAGACAAGGTGAATATCTGAATCTCCTGGAGGACTTAACTCTAGTTGTCTGTCTCAACGTGATGTGTTTGGTCACATTATTGAGTTTAGGTCACCAAAGCCAGTGAAGCACAGAGTCTGTGCAGACAGCCACATCGATAAAAGTACAGCTTTAAGCGTATGTGTAATATACATAATGGTGTCGGACAAATTAATATATTGACATGATAATGGTAATGGATGGGACAAACCAAAACACTATAGAAACAGGATGTGACATAATGGCGAAATGGCAATGAACAGCGTTGCTCCTTGATATTGTCAGTCCCAGCCTCCGTCTCGATTGATAGGATATGCGGTGGTTCATTTTTTGACTGGTATGCTTTTGCCTCTATTTGGATGCCGTCGCGTTTTACTTGCATGTCCTGAATATAGCCTTCATATTGCAGCCTACTTCTATCGGACACTTTATTTGCTGCCTTATAAAAGTTTGACAAAAGTTCAGCAGGAAGAGCTGTCACGGCATAAGCCATGTTGATAGCCAACCCTTATAGATAACCAGAAAACCAAAGCCCGGAAGAGAATGTCGGACGTAGCAACAGTAACTAAGGGTGGCGGGGCTTAGGCAAAGGTGAATTGATGTAGGCTGTGACGTATGGGTTGGGTTTGGGTTGGGTTGCCAGGTTGTCAGGTACCAGGACACATGAAACACCATCGACTCATTTCGCTTTAAAATCTGGAGATAGCGGGAGAAATTACAAATCTGGGGCAGGGCAGAGACTCCCACATAAATCAGGAGTGTTGGCAGGTATGGAGTGAGTGTGGTGGAAGTGTGGGCGGGGCATTGATAACCTGGCTCCACCCTCGGACTGACTCCAAACTCGCAAGGTGGCGGTATTTTCCTGTACCCGCTGGGAAAATAGCATCAGTTCGGCCAATGCGAGGAAGTGGGGACGTGTAGTCCATATTTCTATACAGGCTATGGTTCCCGTTCAAGATTCACTGTTACATTATTCTTGTATTTTTGTCACATGAATCCCTGGAAAAACTTTCTTTGCAAACTCATCCAAATAACGTCTTGCAAAAAACTTTGCAGCGACACACACATCTTCTGTTGTGTTGTCGAAGAGATCATCGCCTGTATTTCAATGCGTGTTTCTGGCTTTCATGTTTGGATGTGTGAGTGGGCTGCTGTCTTCTCTCCTTGCACACCTGTTAGCGTGGCCCGTGATGAGGATGTTTGATGTGTGTGTTTTTCATTTTTTCATCGGCAAGAACATGCAGATCTTTACTCTGCGCTCGTGTGTGTGTGTGTGTTTGATGTCGAGGTAAATACACGATACCCGATATCACACATTCGCGCACACGCACACACTCTCTGACATTTTGATTCTTTCAGCTCATTCAAAACAGTTGCCCTATTTCTTCCATCTGTGTTGCTTCTCTCTTTCTCTCATCTCTCTCCTCTCTATACCTGTCAAACTCTGTGTCGGTGTGAACCCCTCTCTTTTGCCTACCTTCTCTCTAGCGACTGTCCAAAAATAGACTCGTGTGTGTGTGTGCGGTCTTCCCTGCGTGCCCTCTAGCTGTTGGCGTCTTGCTTGTCCGCACACGGCATTAGCATCGCGGTTCATCCAAAAATACTTGATAAGATGAATCATGAGGGCTGTTGTTATTGGTTGAGATGATGAGGGTTGGAGGTGGAAGGAAGCACGCAAGAAAGGAGAAGAAGTAAGAGAGGGAGGTAATGAATGGGAAGCAGCTTTGCATTTTTTTTCCTTTCCTGCCAAAGGCTTTCTTGTTCGCTGGTCGGGCAGGTCCGACTCTGTTCAATCAGCCCACGCACAACATTAGGATCACAGAGGAAGGAAGACGCACACATACACACTCGCACACGCATTAAATGCACAAGTCTCCTCCCTGGACTCACACAAATATCTCCACATGCACAGCTCCGCCTCAGAGAGATGGCTTGTTATGAAGCAATTTATATGCAAGGATTCTTTATCAAACTGACCGACCCCTGGCACCTCGAGGAGCGCCGAACGCCGGCCAGCTGTGTGCGATTGTGTGCATGTGTGCGTGCTTGGCAAGCCCGAGATTGTTGTTGTTGTTGTTGATGTGTCATTTAGTGTGTCGTTGTTTGGTGTGCAGGCACGCACTGCGGCCAGAGGACACCTCCGTCCTCCTCTGCGATGTTGAAATCCCTTTTATGTGCTTGTTTCGCTGCTTAAATGAAAATCATGTGCAGTGTTTTTCCCCCTGGATTTGAAGCTTTGAGGGGGGCAGGGTCTGGGGGCGGGGCGTGTCTGTGCATCGGGGCGGAACTGTGCATGTCATTTGGCCTTGTTGCTGGTTGGTGTTTGTTTGTCCAGATGTTCCAGGAGTCGCTTAATGTCTGTTTATTGCGGACGCTTCTTCTGACAGCCAGATTGCCTACTCATCGCGGGAGAGAGAGAGCGAGGGCTGCGTCTTCAGTCTCTTAATAATAGATCACCATCGTGGTAACAGCCATTGTGCTGACCTTAAGTGCTGCAAAGTGCTAAAAGAGACACCAGCCCGCCGAAGTAAATGCACCGTCATCTACGGGGCTGACTGAGGGAGAGGACAGACAGTCAAGCAGAGGAGTGACATACTTGCAGACAGACAAACAGATGGCGGGCAAATGGGTAGACGGGCAGAAAGGCAAAGAGTCAAGCAGTCAGACAGACAGAAAGACAGATGGCAGGCTTACATGCAGACAGACGGAAGGACAGAATGACAAATGGGACGCAGCCAGTCCCACGGATCTGGAGGCTAGAGGACAGAGAGACGCGTAAAGTCCAGCAAACGTCCTGGATTCGGAATAGAGAGTGTTAACTTCAATGAAATTATTTATAAGGCGGAACTGCTTAACGTCACAGGTTCTTTTCCAGCATTTACTGCTTTTCTGTAAATGGAACAATCCTTGGCGGTATTTTAGCCCAGTCCTCTGTAAGGAACTTCTTCAGCTCTGAGCTGTTGGTGGGTTTCCTCACATGAACTGTCTGATTCAGGTCCTTAGGCAACATTTCTAGCGGGCTAAAGTCAGAACTTTGACAACATTACTTTTGGTTGAATGACCTCTCTGACTATTAAAGGGGAAATTCCCATTTTTTTACAACCTGGACCTTATTTCTAGCATAAAATAGAAAAATACTCACCCATATAACTTTGGTGTCATTTGGAGTCATTCGAAGGATATTTATAGTGGGAGTCAATGGGGCACCGAAACACAACCTCTATATAACGCATTATTTGCCATGAAACTTGTTAATTTCACCAATATTTTGTTATGATATGCTAGTGCTATTGCAGTTTGAGCCAGGAGTTTGAAATTATCTGTAAACAAATCTGTACTGTATAAACAATCAGTATAATACTTTCGTTTTACATGTTTGGTTGGGTTCTTGTTGTCTAACTTCTATGGCTTGTGGCTTGGCTTTTTTTTAACGTAGATTAGTATGTAAAGAATAAAATCTAACTGCAATGTTCTTTGGTGCAAAAGACAAATGTAGTTCCATACACAACAGATATGTCCATATCTGATTTCTTATGATAAGGAAGAATTGTGTTTATAGTACCAAAGAAATGCCTATACTTGATATCAAACAATGAATGGATTAATCTGAGAAACTAAGAAAAACATTCAGTGTGGCGGCACGAGGTATTTGGTTGAGTTTTTATGGGATGCATTGTCTAAAAATCGGTACCTTTAAATGTAAATGTCATAATTTACAAAGAAAGTTCAAAAATTAACGATAAATCTATAGAAAAACAACGGCACAGTTTCATTGATGGGTATGATCTGAGTGCTAAACCTAAAGCTCAACCTTTATGTAGCGCTTCATTCATTCCCCATTGATAGCCTTCCACGTGGAGGATCGAAATCTGCAACTTCCAAAGTCTGAAACAACTCCACGTCCGAACCATCATAGCGGTAAAGAGTAGCACGGTGTCTGTTGATATAACAGTGGACGACCAGTCACCAGTCCATCACAGGCTCTGTCGAAACTTGTTATCGACATGTGTCCTGGGCGATCTGCTCACAAATGGGCAGCGTTAAGTGCACGAATGCACATGGCTCTCCCAGCGAGCGCCTTGGATCATAGCTCTCTGCTCTATATGAAGTAGCTGCACATCGTTTGGGGTGTAGCAGAGTGCTGTGCAGCCGCCGTTTCAAAACCGTAAACGGCGCTGTTGGTTGTGCGTGCATGCTAATGTGGAACATAATGCACGCTCACCCAAAGCACACCTGCTGAGGTACTTTAGAGACTTTCTAACGGCGTCCATAAGCTCAGAAATGTCCGCTGTTTACTGCACGTTTATGGATGAAAGAAGCCACATGGCTACTTTGCATACGTCAACAGGAACACATGGCTTATTAGCCGCACCCTGAATGCATCACACCTGTACCAGGTCTGAATGGGGCAACATTGTTTTGGAGACGTGCACTGACTAATAGGTAGATAAGCTTCTAAAAAATAAACGCTTATGCTAATTAATTCATGCTAACTCTGCTCTTGCTTCTCCAAGATTAGATTTTAATCGGAATACTGGACTATTACACCATTTAATCACGTCACAGTTGACTCGACCTACTCCGGGATATTTTCATATGCAGTTTCACTTAGCTTGACTGACGTGGCTCTCACCTGCACAAATGAGCAAAACTGAAAAGGGGGCAAAAAGCTCCCGGGTGTGAATTGGCTGTTATAAACTTGCTGCGAGTGTGAGCACACCTAGAAACAGTCGTGTATCAGGTATCGTCTCTGAGCAGCTAACAGCCGCTTTCACCTGACTTCCTCCTCCAGTACGCACACTGAGGTTTCTGAGGTGTACCCTGCTTTGTTAGCACAAGGCTGTGTTGCAGGTAAAATAGCTGACGCGCGGTTTTCTTTCACCTGCAGTTTGCTGTCCACACATATAGCTGTTTTTCTCAGCCCTGATCTGTTGCACATTCTCAGAGAACGGTCCCCTTTAAACATCCAGTCAGACAGAGTGCTCTCGGCAGTGTCATAGTCAGCCAATTAATTAGCTCCCCGGGCGACTTGGCTTTCCCAGCATGCATTAGTAAACCTTCTCGCTGTAAATGTTTCGGGCTGACACAAAACTATGCACAGAAAATGTGGCTTACACCAGCTGATAACCATTCAAATGAGAGCCAGAGGTGGCTGCCTAAACCCACAGGAATAAACACTGTGTATTTCTGGTGCTGGTTTTTGTTTAGCTCACTTCGAGCCATCTCGTTTTCTCCAATTTGTTTAGGTTCTTCCAGCCCGGGACTGTGCCGTGCCCGCTGACGGCTGTGACAGAAACCAGCTCTGAGAGCAATCAGAGATTTTTAACGATGGCACAAAAATGGAAACAAGCGTGAATAACATTGACGTAAATGCCCAATTAGTCTTAAACTGGCATATTCATTTCTCTCTTAAAACATTTGTCGAAGCTTTGCTGAGTTTTCTCTTGGCATGGTTTTGTGTTGACTGAAAATAGCATCAATGGGATGTTTCCCTCATTACTTACTGATTAGGATGATTGGGGTAACATGACCAGTGACACCGGGCCAAATGGGCGGAATAAAATCTGATTTGATGTATCAGTACACCAATGAGGGGTTAAGTTGTCTGATTCTTCTTCTTCTTCTCAGGACTCTTTTTTGGTTACGTAAGGACTTGGTTTGCACCTACAGTTTTCCACTCTTATCACTCTCGTTTGAACCCTTTAGCTTCATGCGATATCCAGCCGAGCTAATCAGCCAGAGTGATTGAAAACAAAGTCACGCTGGAGTAATCTAGACCAGACTAGATTACAAATGACGGCTAATCTAGATTAATCTGGATTTAAGCAGGCCAGACAGGTCTTTGGACGCTGAGAGGAGGCAGCACTTCTGAAGAGTGATGATTAGCTTTGGATCAATCGCGGCATTCCTCTTGTGTTGTTGGTATGTGTGCGTGTCCGCTGTGAATTGTCTGGCTGCCATTCGTTGCCCCGTGGCTGATGTCGGCCCCCACAGCTCTTTGCTGTAACATCGCGTGGCCAGAGGGCAGCGGAAAGCATGCCAGCAATGTTGAGCATCCGCGAGGGTTCGATGTGCGGTGTTCATGTGTGTTTTTATTAACATGTGCATGCTTGTTCTTCCTTTTTTTTCCCCCGCTACGCCCCTGCAATCACATTAGACAAAGTAGATCCATCCACAGTGGTTTTGTCTGTGCATGTCTGTGCGTTTACAGCATAGACTGTATATAAATATGGATGATACGTCCATACTTCCTTTGCACTAATCAAACTGACGCTATTTTCCCAGGGATATCTGTTTGGATGCTTCAAGGAGCGGTTGGCATGGCATCCAGTGGTCGCTATTATGTCACATCCTGTTTCTGTAGCGTCAAATAACTAACTACCGTGCAACTTATCCAATTAATTGACACTTGAGCATGCATCTGTGTTATATTAACTACCTAAAATGACAGAAACCATCCTTGAAAAAATTATTTGACGTGTATTTTAGCGTTTTGGCCCATCCATTAACAGGGAGGGGGTGGAGCTTATGACATATACTGCAGCCAGCCACCAGGGGGAGCTCTACTTGCTTTGGCTTCACACAGAAACTATACAGCAAACTTAATCCTTGTGCTTCTACTAAATCTGCATATTAGCAAGTAAAAATGTTTTTTGTTGCTTCAAGAGTTTATCTTGACACCACCAGTTTATTATCTTAAACAAATGTGCTCATTAGCAGAGCTTGTTCTGTTTATCATAGCATGATCACAGTTAGAGTTTAAAGTTCAAGGCTGTTTTAAGTGTGCGTTGTACGTAAGTTGCTTATTTCCAATTATCTGTGGTCAAATACTTGCATAAATGCTTTATATTATTGTGGTTTAAATTTAATTTGTCTGGAGTTGACTCACATCCTTTCCCATTGTCTTTCTCTGACTTTGTTTTTTGGTGTTTTATAATCTCCCACTCTAGATTTTTAATTTCCAGTCTGACTCTCATCCGTCTGTCTGCCTCCGTCTTTTGGGATATGGCTCTTTTGCCTTTGCCCTGCCGCGATCTCTGTGTTCTCACGGACTTTTGATTCCTTCCTCCTTCCCATCCATTCCCTCCTTTCCCAGCCTCAGTTTGGTAGGAGAACCAATTATTTTCTTGTCAGAAATGTTTCGGCCACACCGGTATCGCATTAGTTCAGGATGTGGTTACATCTCATTCTTTGTGAAAGCGTCGTCTTCCTCGTACAACATGGTTTCATTGATTCTGACATGTGGTTGCCTCCAGCTATTGTCCTGCTTCAACTCTGGCAGAGTGCAGGTTTAGACGGGGCTGTTACAGTATGGGAGTATAATGCAACACAAACTAACACTCTGATAAAGCAGTATAATACACTACTACAGGCTGGACCACTGTTATTCAGCAGTATTTAATATATGTGAGATTTGGTCTGTGAAATATTTGGAAAAAATAACCTTTTCTCCAACCAAAGTCCAGACTTTCTCTAATTTGCAAAATTACATGAGATCCTCAAATGATGAAATAACATAGCATAGAAGCCTGGAATTACTCAGATTTTAATTTTTTTTATAAATCCATTTCTTCTGCACCATGACAGCACCCCCACATGGGGTGAACATCAGGTGCCAGGACCTTAGACTGTATGAATATGGAGGCTGAACTGCTCCATTAAAGTGAAGCCAAAGCAAGTAGAGCTCCCCCTGCTGGCTGGCTGCAGTATAGGTCATAAGCCCCTCCTCCTCCATGTTAGTGGATGGACCAAACTGAAACACTAAAATAATAATTGAATAAATGTGGTTTCAGTCATTTTAGGTAGTTAACATGATGTTGAAGCAAGTGTCAATTGTTTGGATAAGTTTAGTTTTAGCTAGGGCTGGGCGATAAAACGATAACGATATATATCGCGATAGACATGTGGTCGATATCAACAGAAAATACGATAGAATGTTCGATAATTTCATTTCAACTCCGTTAGAGAAAAATAGGAAGAAAACTTTACTTTACTTTTTTCCGCGGCTACCTAATTAATTAATTCATTAAAAATGAATGAAATTGAATTAAGTCTAGCGCATCAAAGCAATATAAAGAAATAACGGATGCAGCTTAGCACAGTTGAGAAGTTGGGGTAGAATAGGTTAAAAAAATGAATCAATAATTATCGATATCGACTGATATGACGCGCTTATATCCTGATACGTTTTTCAGCCATATCGCCCAGCCCCTAGTTTTAGCTAGTTATTTGACGCCATAGAAACAGAATGTGACCAGTTGTCATCCCAACCGCTCAGTAAATTAAAATTAAGTACAGTATATAATCCAACATTTCTTTGTCGCAAAATGGCACTGCCCATATCCCTGGGAAAACAGCCAATCAGTTTGGCCAATGCAAGGAAGTGGCGACACGTTGTCCATATTTATATACAGTCTATGGCCAGGAAGGACGAGAAGTCCAAATAAGTGTTTGAAAGCCAATACCCAAAGTAACTGTCTTCACCATATTTGTGCACATTGATCGTAACAGACACTACATTGTCTGAATGGGAAAACGTCTTCATAAATGAAACATAAAAGGCGTCGTTTCCCGTGCATTGCGAGGATTCTCCTCCCCAGACAGACCCACCTGTCACTTAGCGTTTTGAACTGCAAGTGTAAGAGATTTAATAAACTGCTTTTAAGTAGAATTGCCGTTTTACTCAGCACTCTTGGAAAGTAGCAAAATCTAGAGTCAAAAGTCAATTTTAAAAATGGATTCAATTATGAAGGAAAAAAAAAGGGAGAAGAAGAAGAAGAAGGAGTCTGGCTCTGGAGATAAAAGCACGGCGTACCATCTGTTGTAGTCGTTTGGCAAGACAGCAGCGGACTGTCACATACTCTTTCTGTTTCTCTCTTTTTGTCTCTTTCTTGGCTTTTTTAAATTTTTTTTTGGTTCAGGAAGTGGCTCGGCTCAGACCTGGGGACTGGTTCAATTCACTGATTAAGATGGAAGTTGAACTCTCCTCCTTCACCCACTCCATCTCTCTGGAGAACACGAAAATATCTCAATCTACAGTCGGGCTTGCTCTGCGCCTCGCTGATTTGAAGATGAGGGTTTGTGTGTGCCGCATGAGAGAAAAAGAGGAGACGGGAAGTTGTGTAGTAGGCACTGGGAGAAAAGTTGAGAGAGTGGACGAGAAGGGGAGGACGTGAGACGGTGTGACAGACAAAATAGGACTGACGAGGCCGCGCTTGGCAGTTACATAGCTGTGAGTTTGCCTCGTGTCTTCAGCGATCCAAGGAAGGGACAGGATTTTTAAGGAGGTAGTGACATTTCCAATTACTGTCAGGTCTTTTCACTGTAATGGGTTCCCTGCTTACGTATGCATTCAGAAATGCCGGGCTGCCACGAGGACAAGAAGTTAAAGAGACTGTCCTGTTAGCTTTTAATCCCAGGTTCAGCTTCATGTCACAGTGCCTCTGAGCTACGGCTGCTGTGAATAATAACTAATGTATTGATTCATTTCTGAGCGGTTGTAGTTTAATCGTTCTGGTTAAAGTGCCGCTAAGTGACAAATATAACTTCTACCATTTATCAATGAAGACACCTTTTCAAACGTAAACTTTGGAAACAATATTCTGCCATTAATTAGCTAACATACACCAATCAGCCATAACATTATGACCGGATTAACGTTGCTCATCTTGTGACTCTACAGTGTTCTGCTGAGAAACTTTTGGACCTGGCATTCATTCATGTGGATTCAGCTTAGACACGCACCACCCACCTAGACCAGACCTGCCATAACATTATGACCTAATATCGTGTAGGTCTCCCTTGTGCCTCCGAAACACTTGTGACTCATCAGAGAATGGACGTGGGCCTTCTGAAGGTGTCCTGTGGTGTCTGGCAACACAATATTTGTTAGTGGGGGGGGCCTTTGAGGAGAGGGGCCTCCCACAGATACTTGATTAGTTTGGGATCTAGTGAATTTGGAGGCCAGGTCAACACCTTGTGCTGTTCTTCATGTTTTTTGAGTTGTTCTTAAACCGTTTTTGTGTGTTTCTGCTGGGGATGGCTGCTGCCATTAAGGAGTGTCATTGCTATGGGGTGTGGGTGTCTGGTCTGGTCTAGGTGGGTGCTACCATGTCTAAGTAACATCCACATGAATGAATGCCAGGTTCAAAAGTTTCCCAGCAGGACACTGGTTTGTCACAAGATGGTCAAAGTTATTTATGTCTCCTGTCAGTGGTTTTAATGTTGTGGCGTGTATGTTGAGTGTATTTTGGAGAGAGTGTGGTTGGAAAATATGAATGGTAAACATTTAGCTTTCTCAAATAAAGAAAAGTCTAATAAATGCCCCTCTCAAACATCTGGGGTTTATACATTTATTCACTTTCTGCAGGTGACTTCTCCTGTTGGTGGTTTTAATGTTGTGGCTGATTGGTGTAGGTTGATGCATTGGAAGAAAATCAGACATTTAGGTCTTTTTTTTTTTGCGGAAGTGTTTGTTAACATAAACAGCCTGTTCTGGGTGTTTTTCGCTCTGGTCGGGTTCAGACGTGACCCGATCCAGTTTTCTTATCTGGCCAAACAGAATCAGTCTAAACCTGGGTGGGAACCAGTATCACTCCGCCGTGTCGTCTCTAAATGCTACTGTAACGAAACATTATACACAGAATATTTCGATTTCTGCACTTGGCCAAGTAACGGCATGTCAGCGTCGCCACCAAACCAGATGAAACCCATGTGTCGGAAGCTAGCCGCAGAGCGCACTTTACTGTACGTCTGTGGGCAACCGTTTCCCTCTCCTAGTCTGGCTGAGTGGCTGCTAGTCTTAATTCCAAACTCAAGTGTCAACCATCTGTTAAATGCAAATGGCTGTTGTGCAATAATTGGTATGAAAACATGATTTGCAGTTATGCTGTTTTCAAGTAGCAGCTGCTACCTCCGGGCCTCGGCCAGTCGGGAAGAGAAGCCGAGCGATTCACTTAAGGTAATTATTCCTGCCCAGCGTGGTGGTTTGAAAATAAACGCTCTTTTCATTCCTTCCGTGAGCAGGTATTTAAAGGAAAACGTATTTGCATTTCACGCTCACGTCTGCCTACCTGAGACTCTGGAGACTTTGAAGGCTTTGTATGCGGACGTCGGTGCCATGGGTTCATCTTGCCCAAGGATTATCGTGATATCAAAGTCGTCCTGGCATGTATATGAGAACAGAATAGGAAAAACCCTTCGCCTTAAAAAAAAAACAACAACAAAAACTAAACATTTAGTCGGACTGTTTCACAGCATTTCTGACTTCTTAGAGTAGCAAGAAGCACACGTGGTAGTAATTACATTAACGACGGCTCCATTCTGTTCCAGTGCACCAGTAAGCCGTGACAGTGCACATAAACAACACCAGGACCCTGACACTGAATGGAATCCAGCCATCAAGGAGTTTTTAAAAATATCTTTGCTCAAAAACAAAAAAGAAAAGCCCTAACCGTTGCTGCTCTGTAAACTCTCGTGAGAGCCAGCGGTACAGTGTTCCTTGTGTCTGTCTCGACTCCTGCCTTCAGTTTTTTCCCTTTTGATCCGGCACCTGTAAAAGTTTTTTTTTCATTTTTTTGGACTCTCCAAGTTCGGGATGGCTGCCTCTTTCTTGTCATCGCCAACTCCTGCTGTTGATCTTTGGTCTAGCCGTTGAGAGACATGATTACACAGTGTGTGCGCGCGTCCGTTTCGTGTGTGTGTTATTAGTCAGCTGGGACGGGAGACGCTTGTAGTGCTCGTCTGCGGCTGCACAAGACGTGCACAGAGGAAAAGACTGCTTCTGGAAATAAAGGAACACCTGAGAAAATACTTCAAGTTATTCTCTTATTCTGCAGCCAGTCGCTAAAGTTGCTAAAACCTCAAACCAATTTCTTAATCATCCTAGTTTGGTTAAGTCCGCCCCGTGTTTCTACCGCAAAAATACCCATGTTGTTTTTAAATTCTCCTCCTGAAATGACTCATTTAGCAGGTTGGTGTTGCAAATAGACCATTTTCTTCTGACCGCGCCGAGTTTCCCTTAAATATAAAACAAATAAATAACTAAAAAACATAAAAAGTGTGGTTCAAGTGTCTGAGAGTTTAATAGGCGCGGGGAAACCCAGAGATGGATCCAAATGTGCAGACTTGATGTCAGACAGACGTAGCCGGAGGAAGTCGGTGATGTACTTAACCGCTCGCCTCAAAGGCAGGAAGACGAGGTAGAGCTGCGCAGATGGGAAGAGGGGGGGAAAACGTGGAGAGAGGGAGAGAGAGAGAGGGGGAGAAGCGAGAGAAGCTGAGGAAGTCAATAATGTACTTAACCTCACTCCACAGACTCCCTGTGTCCCTGTTATTCTAAGGCAGGGAAGGTGAGAGAGAGAGAGAGAGTGACATGACTCTGGAAGTGGTCGTAGGCGGCGAAGAAGCACTGTGGGTTTTTTTTTTGTCAGCATAAATGTCAGACTGGTTAAGTGTGTGCAGGGCAGGCGGGGAGGCCGGGGTACAGGAAGAGCCCCATATAAGAGGGAATAGCCCAGTTTTACTACCACATAAATCTCCCCTCCACGCACGGAAGGTTGTAACGCGCCTCCTCTTTCGGCTTTCCTGCCTCGCTCTGGCGGTGCGCTTAAAACCTCCTTTTCTTGTCTCTTTTGCTTCATTTTTCTCTCCTCCAGGCGTCCTCGACCCGTACTCTCGTATTTTTTTTTTTATTCCTTCTCCCCATTTCTTCGTTTGACCCTCCAGCCACCAGGGTGAGAGATCAAACATTTCTTTAGGCTTGTTTTTTTTTTACATTTCCTTTTCCCACTTTGCTTTTCAGTGACTTCTTGGTCGTTGGCATGTTCATAACAAAGACAGAAGAGTATTACCACGTCGTCTGGCTCATCTTCTTGCCTGATCTGATATGCAAGGGCAAGTCAACCGAAATTGGTTTCTTCCAAAAGATAATCTCTCATTTGTTGAATGAATGATGGCGCTGAACTCTGAACTTCCCCTTAAGTCTTCATTTGGTTGCAGATCAGGTGGATGTGAAGGTCGTAGCATGTGATCTATACCCGTTACCTACTTACATACTTTATTTTGCATATTTCTGCTCTTATTTATTCCTACTTCCCCTAAACCTTTGCACTTGGGTGGTTCTGTGCAGAGAATGGTTCAGAGAATGGACATGGACCTTCTGAAGGTGTCCTGTGGTGTCTGGAAACATAATGTTAGTCCTATGGGTTGAGGGGAGGGGCCTCTGTTTTCCCAGCAGAACGTTGAATTGTCCCAAGATGGTCGGTGTTGTTTACTTCTCCCGTAAGTGGTTTTAATGTTGTGGCTGATCAGTGTGTTTTGGAGAGAGTCTCTTTCTGCAGGTGACCTGTTTCTCTTTCTCCGTCCTCTTTCTATCATGTTTCTCTTTTACACCTCAGCCTCGTTCTTTCTTGGATCCAGTTTTTGTAACATCTGCTTTTTCACTAAGTCTGAATATGTCGTCTTCTTTTTTTTTTTTCTCTACTCTCGCCCAAAGTTTTGCTGTTTCCCTCTCATTTCAGTTCTTTCTTTCTCCTCTCCAGCCCTGAACCAGGAACTCACACTTTGGTAAAAAAAAACATCCAGGTTGAAAACAAGCTGCTCAGAAAAAAAAACGGTTGTAATTGTCGGTTTATTTAAGCTGAGCAGGTAGCAAGACTTTTCTCTAGATTTACCAAGTGGCACTCATTTAAACACAAAAACAAAAAACATTTCAGACATCCCTTCTTAGCTTTGAATATCCTCCTGGTGCTGTGGCTGCACCTGCTGCGTTAAGTATGCTGATCCCCAACTGGGGCTCATTCATATCAGATGAGAGAACGCTTTGTGACTGGAACATTGTGTAATCCTTTTGTTGTTGGGTTAAATTTGTGGCCGCTCTCATGTTATCAGCTAAAGGTGCCCTGTGGAGTTTTACCGTGAACAAACGTTCAGTGTTACCGCAGTGGATTGTGTCTGTTTAAGTCTCATAAACACACTGTCTAACTTATAAAACTGCTTCTGCTTGCTCTTGCTCGTTTCTTGCTGCTGATGCAATGTTTTTCTTCTTGTTGAAGGTAAGATTTGTGGTTTTATGTTGGATCTACGCTGTAGCAAACAAAGCAACTTTATGTAAAAACGTCAAATCAAGTATAGCTTCCCTGGTGGCTGGATGCAGTATATGTCATAGGCTCCACCCCCTCCATGTTAGTGGGTGGAGCTTGGGTTGAAATAAAAGCCAAATAATTGTTTTTAAGTATGTTTTTTGACGCCTTAGAAACAGGATGTGACATCATGATGACTACCAGTGTACTTATAAGTCAGTACAGTGTATAATCCAACATTTCTGGTGGAAGTAGAGCAGAGCGTAGTATTAATTAAACGAAAAAACGCAAGTGAGTCTGGAGGAAGTGTGGAGAGCTGATGAATAACGTGGCTCCACTCCACTCAGGCTGTACTACTCCAAACTTGCAAGATGGCGGTGACCATATAACTGGGATGCTAGCGTCAGTTGTACCAATTGAAGGAAGTAGAGTTGTGTCGTCCATGTTTTATACAGTCTATGCCCCAGACGAACACTGAAAATGAACTATCCTTCTGCCTCCTCTTCACCATCTACTCGGATGTTGTTGCTAAACAGGCAGTGACTGTTTGTACCTCAAACCAGTGCACATCTGGATCCCTTACATGCGCATTAACCCAGCTTAACCGTTCAGTTAGTGAAATACAATGAAGCGTCGCCTCTTCCAGCATCCCAGCACTGCACAGCATCGTTTTTGTTTTGCTTCACTGTCGTCTATGCGCTCAGATTATTGCACGGAGCTTGAATTCCTCACGGATCAAGCTGAATGGGAGCACAAGCCCCAGTTTTACTTTTTTTTTTTTTTTTCGGCAGTTATTATCTCGCCTTAGAAAAAGATGAGGCGACAAATAGACTAAAAGATGTTACTAAAAGGAGATGAGCTCGCGATGCTGCTTAGAGGTTTAGAAGTCGTCCTAGATTTTTATCTGGCTGAGTTGATTTGGTTTTACTCTTGGTGTAATGAAGAAAGCGGCCCCGTCCCGTATTAAAGCGGCTCGTACAATAGGTCGCTGTGAATGCGGGACTAATGCAGGATGCATTCACGGACGACTTGTGCGGGAACTCTTGAAGAAACAGAACAACTGTATCGTCGCAGCGAGTCCGAGTGTGTAGCGGTGATCAAGACGTTTTTTTTTCTGGCAGGCTGCCGGCTGAAGACTCTGACAGATTGGTGCCATCAGCGCATTATTTCATTAACACTTGTGTTTTCATGGTGAACATCTTCTCACTCATCATTTTTCTCTCGATCTCTCTCTCTCTCTCTTTCCCCCCTCCTCTCTCCCTCCCTCCCTCCCTCCCTCCCTCTCTCTGCCTGCCTGCCTTCCACCCCCTTGACAGATGGAGAGCGAAAAGAAGAGGAGAAAATACTCCACGAGCAGCAACGACTCTGACACCACTGACAGTAAGTTGGAGAGAGAGAGAGAGAGAGAGAGAGAGAGAGAGAGAGAGAGTCAGGAAAAAAAAGAAGTGAATGTGTGTGTTTGTGTGCGAGTGTAGGAGCAGGAAACCTGGGAGTGTGAGAAAAAGTGAGTTCCTCTGCTGCTACTGTACCTGATTTTAGTCGACTCCTGGAGAGTATTTCTCATATCCACACTCCGTATACGCTGTGCGCCGTACTTCCTGTCTCGCTGTTGTCCATCCTCTGCTCATTAAAATGACGTTAAATACAACGGCAGCAGAAATACGTAGCACAAAACAGCTTACTAAACTTCTAACTAGTGACAGCATTTGATGAAAGATATTCAGTGTTGGTCTAATGATGCAACGTAAGGAAATTAGCAGTGACAGTGCTGACTATGACTTCATTTAAACGATGCATCGTATCTGCATTTATCTGCAAAAGGTCGCTTGTACCCACTTGGAGCCTAATCTTAAAGGAAATCTATGTCATTTAGATTTATAGGTCAGATTTTAGGTCAGCATGCACAAAAGTTAAACTACTTACAGCCTGTAAATGCGCTGGAAACATACGCAGAACCTAACGCCGTAGCCTGACGCGCACCTCCCCGGAAATGTAACTACGTGCCGCAACGTCGCAGATCTCAAGAGCTGTGATTGGTCCACTTGGTTAGTACCGTGTTTCCGCTTTAGTATTTCCGGCTGCTTCTCCACCTCCATCTTAAGCGTTTTGGATCGATAAAGATGGAACACATCGAGGAAAGGTTAACTGAGGAGATTCGGAGACACAAACATTCGTATGACTCGTCTTCGGTGAGTTTTTGCAGAGCGAGCTACACTGATGAGTGCACAAAAGTTTCACTCGCCGTTGTTGAAAGTGAGTCACTGGGTGGAATTTTTGAATGAGCCAAAATGACGAGCGCACAAGTATAAATGGCTCACACTGGCGTTGGCTACATAGGTAGGTTACGACACTTAGGCCGGGCATACACTAAGATATTTTAAATCCTTTGATTCAGCTCCATCTCAAACTGCACGACTAGATCGCTGAGTTCAAAAGTTCACAGCCTACGAATCATGTTCTCACAATATACGGCCTGATGCTCTGATGAGACTTGATGTATGTCCAAATACCACGTGCTGGACTTTTGTATCCGCAACGGCAAAAAGAAGTAGAAGAAGAAGAGGAACCCGGAAGTGGGAGACGCACATCGAAGTTGTTTTGGATTTCAAACAGGTTTGATTTTCTTGCGAGGACACGATTTGTGATCGGGACGTCGTCGTGAGGTCTTAAATCTCTCCTCGTCTCAAAATGAGCCGACAATCGCACAGTGTTTGCCCCCGGCTTTAAATGAGCTCTTTGCCGTCAGCATCGGCTCTCGGAAGTCTTTCTTAACTTCTTGCCTGATGCAGCAAAAACTCATTGGCATTGCCACCAACCAACATTCACACAGAACTCACTGCAATAGTCCACGGACGGACGCTGCTGTCTCGTTGCTTAGAGGTGGGATTTTGCAAAGCAGGCAACTTACTGTGTCTCTCTTGCTTACACCAGCAACACCTTAAGAATATTATTTTTTAAAAGTTACTTATTCTCCAAACAATATCAATAGATGTTATATTCTTCCATAGGAAAAAGTACATTTGCCTCTTTTTTTGCAGAAATAAATTCATGTCTGACACCATCTGATGTTTTTTTTTTGCCATTCTTCTGTGCAAAATCGTTCAGCTGCAAGAAGTTTGAAGGTTTTTTCGAGCACGAACCGACTGTTTCAAACCCTCCTCCAGCAGTTCAATGGAATTCAAATTTGTACATGGCTGCACACGGCGCAGTCTCCCCTGTGATACGCTCGTAGCCGTGTTTCTCGCTTTCCTGAGGTCTGACGGGACAGGCACGGAAAAACCCGCTCCGATCTCTGAGCATAAACCTGAACAGAAGAGAAAAAAAAAAAAAAAAAAAAAAGACGAAGAAAAGCAGGAAGGGGGTTGTGTGGGTTCGCCGTGTTGGGTAAACTTGAACTTGATGAACTGTGTCTGAGACTGCGCTGCTCTTTCCTTTGATAAGACGCTTATAGCGCTTCTCAGTATAATGTCATATCTCCTCCCTCCGCCTCCAACTACTGAAGTTGCTCTACCTGCTACGTTCAAGTTTATTTTTATGCTCCTTCCTGCGTCTCATTACGCCCTTGGATTATCACCCACGAAGATTAAACCGCAGTAAATGTTTTTGGAAGATCACTCCACTTGTGTTATTTCTGAGCTTGATGATGTTGGCGAAATGGATGTCAGTCCCCGGCGCAGTCCAACAGCTGTTTGAGTTGCTGTCTCGGTATCTCAGACGCTTAAGACACACAGACTGCGGCCGCCAAGTCAATAAAACCCACGTCTCGCATTTGTGGTGTGCAAATGACTTAGTAAGTCTGGCCTTATGTGCTTTGGAGGTAATGTCAAGCATATGCAGCTTGTAGTTAATGGGATGAGTGATAAATGGATGTTGTGTGATGGATGCATGGTTTGACGGATTGGCATTTTCTTGCCAAGACACACACACTCACACACACTCAAACAGCCGCTGGGATAGCCGTGAAGAGATAAGCTGCGTGAAGTTGGAAACATCTGGCCACGCTAGCAAATTACCATCACTGGCAGCTTCTGTTGGAAATTCATCTGATAACACACAGTCTTTGGATAACAAACAGAGTAACACAAGCACGCTTGGCTCTCACAGCTGATCTTCACAACGTAAAGATTTAGTCGCTGAAAGACGGACGGCTAGCCATGTTGATTCCATTTTAAAAGTCATTCTTCTGGGCTTTTTCGTGACTTGTGACTGAGTCTTAGGATTACGCAGCGCTCATTTCGTGTTAAGATTCAAATGCATTTGTTTGGAAATCACCATGACAAATGACAGGAGAGGACAGACACAAGCAAACTGTAGAGTACAGGGACGGGGACCTTGTGTTTGGTTTGCAAATGAGGAGGTTTTCAGATATTATTTTTATACTTGACTAAACCAGTTTCAGCTGTGCAAAGCATTCTCAGTTCTCATGCTGCACATTTTTGTCTACGTTATTATAAAATACTTTGGTACTCTAGTGTGTGTGTGTGTGTGTGTGTGTGTGTTAATTGGATTTTCTATTAGAGTTGAATAAATCAATCAGATTGCTCCCCTGAAGTAGAACAGATTAGAGAGTGTAGAGAGTTTGGTGTAAATTCATCACAAATACTCAAAGGAAGAGCTGTTTCATTTAAAAACCCTTTTAAGAGGAATTATCGTTTTTTCAACCTGGACCTTATTTCTGGCATAAAATACGATCTTTTACTCACCCATACAACTTTGGTGTCATTTGGAGTCGTTTAGAAGATATTTATATCAGCATACAGTATATCCATATAATGGGAGTGAATGGGGCACCGAAACGCAGCCTCTAAATAACACATTATCTGCCACGAAACTCGTTCATTTCACCAGTATTTTGTTATGATACGCTAGTGCTATTCGCCGTTCAGTCCAGAGTTACCTGTTATCATCATCTGGGGTCTGTATATTGACCTACTAACCTGATGATGTCATCTCTGTGCGCCACGCGCACCCGTAACGGTCATCTTGTTTACCTTTAATTTGCTACTGCTATTTTTTTTTGCGACATTATTTTCCGAGTCTGAGGTAGTGGACGTCGACTTTGTTTATGTTCGACGTCCTTACTGCTTTGAGCCAGATTTTATGTATGAGGAGCTCGTTGATCGGAAGATGCGGAGGCAGAGAGAGGAACAGCTGGCCAAAGAACAACAAACTGCTGCACGTCCGCATATCGATATCGGGTCACTCTGGACTGAATGGGCAATACCACTAGCATATCATAACAAAATATTGGTGAGATGAATGAGTTTCGTGGCAGATAATGCATAATTTAGAGGCTGCGTTTCGGTGCCCCATTCACTCCCACTATATGGATATACGCAGATCTAAATATCTTCTGAACAGCTCCAAATAACACCAAAGTTATATGGGTGAACAGAAACAAGGTCCAGGTTGTAAAAAGCAGCAATTGCCCTTTAAATATTGTGATTTTTTTGGTCTGCAGATAGATTTTTTTATTTTTTTGTTGAAACCTAAAATCCAGCTGTTTACACCACAGGTTAAAGTGACCTCTGGCAGCCTTAACTGTTACGTGGTCACAGGTCCGCATGTATAATGTATTTTACGACCAGTTTAACAGGGTGTTTTTCCCAGACCTGACCGAGCCACCCTGTGCTGAAGGCCGTACTGTCTGTTTTATAATCAGCCTTTAGCCATTAGCCCCCCCCACACACCACCCCACCCCTCCACCCCCTGGCCAGTGCAGCGAGGGCTCCAGCTGCATCTGTTCGCTGGAGGTTATCAGGTTTCTAATTGAAGGATGCCCATGATAATTTTGGCTGCTGTGCACCAAGCGTGGCTTTTAATTAACACGCGGCCATGATGGTAACCTCCGACTGTGCTGTGGCCCGTTTGGTTATCTGGCCACGGTGATGGAGCTGTGCAGCTGTGCATGTGGGGCGTGTGGATACAACACACACACACACACACACAGAGAGGAATGCAGATGCAGAAGTCAAAAATGTCCAGCAGATTAGTACACAGTACCACTAAATATATTTATGTACCACACGCACGCATGCATGTAGCTTCACACTTCCTGCACACGCAGTATGTCTCAAATCTCCCACAGTTGTTTGTGCTGTAATCAAAAATAATGCAAACGTGAAAATAACGTGCTTGAACAAACTAGAGTCTGTCTTTTAACTTATGAGGAAGAAGGCAGTGGTTAGCGTTAGCATTCTCTGATGAGTCGCAACTAGGGATATTGAGTTAAAAATGTAATATCGGAAATTATCGGTATCGGGTTTTTATAACCGATGTTTGTTCTGTAGGCTTCAGCATTTCCGAGTCTGCATGAACGCAGCATGGGACATTAACAGGCGCGTGATTGATGACGTATAACAACAACAACACGCTAGTCTCGTAGGTTGCTAACCAGCAAGCTAGCTCGCCTAGTGTATGAGATGTCCGTGGTTTGGAAGTATTTCCAAGTGTCACCTACTAATTCGCGATTGACTGCAAAGCAAAGGTGGTTATGAGAGGAGGAAACAAGGCGTCTTCCTTTAATACATCAAATTTGATCACCCACCTCAAGAAGAATCATGCGGAGTTATACGCTACATTTATCTTCCTTGTTTTGATATTGTCTGTAGTGTTGTTTGAGGCAAACATTTTCTCTCTAAAAACACAAAAAAATAAATGAATGGCACTTTTTTCAGTAACTTATTTTGCACCGACAGCGTTTACATTTGAAAAGCCATGTTGCATTTATGTTTGCATCCAGTGGGACATCGCAATAAAATTAGGCATAAGGGAGACCAACACACTATTAGGAAGGTGGTTGTAATGTTATGCCTGATCGGTGTATGTGGCAATGGAGGGCTGAAGTGTGGGTGACTGTGCACGTCAATGTGGTAAATACAGGGAAGTGTTATGGGCTCTGTGTACAGTACCGTGTGTTATTCTCTAGTAATTCTGAAGCCTGACAGCAGCTCTGCCCTCGGTGCCGTTAGCTGTTCAGACGTCACAGGTAAAATTAGCATGGTGGGGGCACTGCCGTGGCGGCAGGGAAAATATGTTGAGTGGGAGGCAGCACTCGCACTCGCACACAGTCACTGTCACAGTGTACTTTATCATATACAGCGCTGGAGAATTTGCGTTTTCCATTACGCTGCTGTGATGTAACTTAATTGCCGAGGCGATGCAAATGTTCAGCCGCTGCCTTCTTCGCGGTGCGCGCATGAAAATGAGCTTTTGGATTTATCTGTAGTACAGTACAGTAGTTTTGTGATTTTTAAAATACATCCCACACACACTTCATTCATTCTTGTCTTCTTTTCTTGACCTCTGGTCATACGACGGGTACAGGCACACACAGAAAGCACACACAGTGCTGTTGATTGAAGCGGTGGGTGGGATATTGGCTCCTGTGTCTGGTTAATTGCAATTAAGTTGCGTATTAATGACGTTGTAAAGGACTGCAGTGGACTAACAGCTTAACAAGACGCTATTTATACTGTCATTACTTATTAAACTGCTTAATAGATCATCATCAGTCTGCTTCAATTAAAGGTCTGACTCAGAGCAGTGGTACCGCCATGGGCGTCGGTAAAGTCACAGGGAAGTGTTGTGTTGGTCTGATTTCTCTTAGAGCCTCTCTGCAGTGTTGGAATTACCTCCATCAGTGTAAATTACAAAAGTCTTGAACCCCATCTCATGCTCATTTAAGAACCACTTTTAGCTAACTGGTTCCCCGCCGGTTCACGGTGACCACAGTGATTTTACTATGTTTGTATTGTAAACCCTCTCAAACAAAAACAGATTTCACCAACGGGACGGTTAAGTGAATTTGAATACATGCTGAAAATACCTGAAATCAGATCTAAAGCCAGACAGAGACCTGCTTTTCATTTTTTCCCCATTTTAAGATCCTGTGCAGACCGTGCATTAAGATCCAAACTTTTGAGGGATCCAATCCACATTTGAGCATTCATTCCTTTGCTAGTGTGAACGTAGTGTGTCCTAGATCATGCTCTTGGTTCTGGAGCAGCGGTAGAGAAGCCTTTGTTAAAGTATTCAGTCTGTTATGATGCATGTTTAATGTCAGGTCTGAACATGTGTACCGAAAGCTGGCTACTTGAGATTGGATAGCTCCAGACCGGATAATGCAAGTTCTTAAAAGTCCTACATCAACATTCACTCTTGATAAGAATAAAGATTCTTATCAAACAAAACACGGATTCAAATTACCTTGTGTTCTTGTCCACAAGAGTGAAGACATCTTTCCTTACGATGAGCTTGAGAAAGGAAGGCTAACTTAAGTCTTCACTTAAGACTGTTATGTACTCCGTAAGAAGCGAGAAATTTGTTCTCATAGTTTTTTCTCGACGCATCAACCGAACAGAACTTTTTTCTTGCGCGCTGTCCGGCAACTATTCTGTGATTGGTTAGAAACTGAAAGTGGGCTTAATGCGGAAATACTAGAGACCACTCTGTGAACTCCCAGATGCTAATACTCGTAGTTAGCACATGTGTCGTATGCTATAGTGGGAGGGGCCTATGAGGACTTCCTGGAGTTCGACACTTGAGTTTTTTGTAAAGTTTAAATGTCCTGGACAGAACAAACACCACAAGAAACAAGAAATTTGTTCTTGTTCTTGCTGACCTCAAGAACAAGAACAAATTTCTTGTTTCTCATGTTTCTTTCTGACTTCAAGAACAAGAACAAATTTCTTGTTTCTCGTGTTTCTTGCTGACCTCAAGAACAAGAACAAATTTCTTGTTTCTCGTAGTGTACAGAACACAACATTATCATCAGTCTTAATCATGCTAACCACGGTTTTCTTTTTTTTCTTTCTTTTTTTTATTGCTTCAGGTCAAGTGACGTCGTGGTCCAGGTCATCCAAGAATACGGGCACCAGCAGCACATGGGTCCGCCACCAGCACAAGAAACCATCAGAGGTAAGCTAAAGTGGCAGCTCGGCTCAGTGACTCAGGCGTGTACATGTACACAGAAATGTGTTTTAATGAAGCGCCGTCTCTGTTTGACCGTTACAAGCGCGCTGCTTCGCTCCACTTCACTGCTGCCCGTGGAATTTATTTGTGTCGGCTTTGTCTAAATGGTCATATTGCAACACGTTGCCTGGTTGTCCATGTTGCTGAGAACGAGGACCATTTGCACCTTTTTACGATCCTTTTTAATGCCTCCCTGCCACGAACAGCTGTGGCTGAAGGCATTGTGAGTTGTCTGCACATCCATCCCGTCGTCGTTGCACTATGTGAGGAAGGAATTAACAAAATCTCTTCAAATTCAGCACAAATATTCACTGGAACTCACTGAATTTATGACAGTTTGATGGTCAAAGGTCATAAAACCTGTTTGTAGACGCGACTTGTGAACATCTCAGGAACCCTTTAATGGAACTCCTTCAGATTTCGTGCAAGCGCTCACTGGGACTCGAGGATGAACTGATGGTATTCAAAGTGATGTTATGAGAGGTCAAGATCAACTTGTGCATGTGGTATCTCAGGCATACTTTGGGTAAATTTCTTCAAATTTGGTGCAGATCTTTACTTGAACTCAGGGCTAAACTGAGTACAGTTTGGTGGTTAAAGTTCAAAGGACGAGGTCGCTGCTAGTCCCATAAAATGTTGGTTGTTTGGTTTAGACTCCAGATGAAGTAGTTAGAATTTAGTAGTCAAAGATCAAAGTCTCTGAAACACCTAAAGGGGATTCCTTAAAATTTGGCTCAAGCAGTCACTTGGACTTGAAGATGAAGTTGGCGTCAAAGTTCAGAGTGACTTGTTGACGTGTTCATGAAGGGGATATCAGAAGTTAAGATCACTGTGCCCTCACAAAACTCTTATTTTAGACACAACTTGTGAACATGACGTCTCAGACTTGCACTTTGGGGAAACTTCTTAAAGTTTGGCACTGTTGCACAAATGTCTAATACCATAAAATGTGTAAGTGATCTTAGTTTATATACAGAACGTCAAATGTAGATCCGAATGGTGCTGACCTAAACCCTTCAGCCAGATCTATTGGTTCTTGACAATCTCATGTTTCCGAGTTTAGAGATTAATATGCAATCCTATAAACGTACATACAAAATCAAGATCGTTCCACTGACAAATGGGACACTTAAAGGGCAAATTAGGCAAGCCGAGGCCAAAAGCCACCTAATTTTTTTTTAGATCGCAGCTATACATCATTTAAATAAACACCTCCGTCCAATTTAAATGCAGTCATCTCCGTCGCCACAGCTAAATCAACCGGGCGCATGGATGGCACAAACTGGTCGGCTTAATTACCGGGTTTGAACATGCATATGGGCATGATGAACGATCACACGGATTCCCAAATGACCACCCTGAGGAAGAAACTGGCATAATCCAGTTGGAAAATGGTCCACTGTACCAGTTGTGGCGAGGCATTGCCTGCCACAATCACACATTCCTCCCACTCTGTCAGTGAAGTGGGTTCAAATCTGTTTAAGGGGAACTCGTCTCTTGCCGTTTGAAGAGTTTCACTCCAAAAATAATCCGCCGTTTGGAACAAATTACATCTACTCTTAAAAATTAGCAGGGGGGGATTTAAAGTAGAGGAGGCGACAGTCACTTGTGGCACTTCAACTTGCGAGGATGTTTAGTGACAAAATCTTTCACAGTATGAATTAAGACCATTTTAAATTATTTCTATCCATCTTAAAAGAAGGAGCTCCCTTGATTTGTTATCTTTTGCAATTTTTTATTTTATAAAGGCGAATGAATAAAACTAAATGGCACGCATGCCCCCAAACCACCCTGAAGTACAAGTCATCAGCAGAGCATCTGTCAGGCCTGTGCATTTGAAGCTTCCACCCCCTCAGCTCCATCCAGTTAACCACAGGCTGTTGGAAGGTCCTGTCAGCAATCAGTCTCTCAGTAATTACTACTGTAGCTCTCTTGCTCTGACCCGGGCCTCCACTGAAAAGCCAGGGGCCACGTTCCCTTTCATAATGCTTCCTCCTCTCTCCGGGACACACTGCTCTTTCACGGAGGATGATGTTTTGCAGTCGTTCTTTTTTTTTTTTTTCCTGCTTTTTCGGAAGCCACGAGTGACAGGAAAGGTTGAACAAACAAAAAAGGGCGGGTGGCGTCTGGCTAAGTCCTGAAGTCAAGAGTTGCAAGTGCATCCGAACTGATGTCAGAAACTAGTGAATGTAATGAAAAATATATATGTGTCAGCCAGGCGTTGACAGACAATGACATTTTCGTTGTCTGTCATTTTTACTGACAGGGTCATAAAAATCCCGTCATAATCTACTTTTACCCGTCATTTTAATTTTTTAAATTGATAAGAAATACATATCCAATAGCATTTAATTTTCATTACAGTTTAATTAACTTTAAGTACTTTTTTCAGAACAGTATTGACTTTAAATGGTAACAAAAACAACAACGACGAAAGGTTCGGCTGCCGATAGTCAGTGCTGCTGACATGTCTTGTCCGTACTCGGAACGGGACTGCTAGCGTAAACAGCTCTTAGGCGGTACCGTAGTGTTAGCTGAGCTCTGACGTGTGCATCAGTATAATCGGTGTACCAGGAAATCGTGCACTGACAAAAGTTCTGCGATGTTTTGAACGCAAACTGCGATGAGAGGCCAATTAATAAGGTCACTCGCCACCAAGTGGTCAGGGGTGTGTATTGCAATCTGTCAAAGTGACGGATGGCCTTCAGATTTTTCCGTTCGATTTACACGACCCCTGGTGTCAGCAGTTGTTTTGCGTCCCTGGAGAGATTAGTTCTTGGGTCTTAGCTTTCATCCACCTCCTCTTTTTTGAGGTCTTTTGTAAGTGTCGCTTTGTCCCAATTGATGTCTTTGCACCTCCTGGACCCAGAAAAGAAGATATTCCAACCCACTTTACACTCATGTATTGATAAAGAGAACTGCTTAGTTTAGTTGTTTCATTTATTTCCTACCGTCCAGGCCGATACGCTTTGGATGACGCAGCTGTTGGATTGTCAGACAGCGTGTGACCCATATTTTCAGCTATTTTCTCCAACAATGACTCCTAAAATCCCACCACAGTTTGCACAGTGATTGACCAAGTGTTAAAGCTGGCATGATCTGAACTCCTTTATCAAGCTCTCTCTTCTTCTTTCATTTCTTCAGCACTTGTGGTGCACCATGAATGTCTCTAAGGACAGGCCGAATAATTGCGTTTGTCTCGTCTCTTAACGTCCATTGCATTAAAATTCAAACGAAAAGCAAGCGACTGGGGAGACGGTTGGTTGCGGCCAAAAAAGGGCGATTATAAGTCTTGAGTGTTGCCATCTAAAACATGTATGAACGCTTTAGATGTGGTGGGGTGGTTTGTATAACATTGTCCTCTTGGTTTATGGCTTTGAGGGGATGGGGATTGGGGTTTAACGGGGCGCATCTGGGCGGAGGGGAATTGCAAAGCCATGATGGTGTAGAGACAGAAATGACATGCCGTTGGGTAAATAAGATGAATAATATATGGCTGTTTAGTTTGGTTAATAACAGAACAAGGTGCTCCCCTAGTATAATGGTAGGGGAAACACTAGTAGTTCATTTGAAGCCTCTTGAAACCTATAGTCATCTACCCCAAGAAACTCCTTGACAAGTGCAGCGAGTGCTCTTGCCAGGGCCTGGTTACATGTCAGGACTTCTGTCAGAGGTGGCGTTAACCGCTGTCGGTGTTTGAAGCGTCCTCGGGCAATAGGAACAGGTGAAAGGTCACGACCCCGGTGAAATTGCATCCCTCTTTCGCTAATAACACATATGTCGGACCTGACTTTGAATCCCCGGCTTCAAGAGTGTCACTTCCCTTGCTCACCTGCCAAGTGTCTGCATCTGACCACATAAATACAGCTTTCTTTTGTTTTAAAGACAGTGGGCAGGAGCCAGGACACAAACAGAAAACAGACACTCTGGAAGGGTTTAGCTCAGCGGCTTTTACAGAAGAGTGACTTGTCTACTTTTTCGCTCTTTTTTTTGACATTAAAACTGTCATACTTTATTTGACCCGACGAATCAAAAAGGATGCGGAGGGATTGTGCGCGTAGATAAACTAAAAGATCAGAGAAACATCTATCGATATCAAATGTCACATTTACATGTGGCATTTGGTGTTGAAATACTTCGTTGGATGATGTAGCCTTCTAGGCGATGACGCTTATTAGCGCGCTATCAAAATTTCATCATGTTTTTCGCTGCCGATGCTCCAGATTGCAGTATTTTCACGCTAACCAGCCTATTAATCCTCTATCCTCATCAACACGGTGATTTTATTGAAGCCAAGTGGTGAAATTATCAACAAAAAAAGCCAAGAATCGTGAAGAAACAGTGATATTTTTAAACAGCGAAACTCATCGTCACTGCACCCCCACTGGGAAGAAGGTTGAAACGGTGGCTCACAATGCGGCAGTGACGCTCACCCCTCGGTTAAGGGAGGTGTGGCGAATGGTAAACACTGTGGACGTAATGACAACGTAGGCCGTTTCTAAAAATGAGTCGTCTCTATTTGCGCCTTTTCGCTCCGGCTTTTCTTAGAAGTGGTTTCAGAGGGTTTGACTTGGCGGAAGGAGGACACAGTCAAATGCTTCCTTTTTTCTTTGGCTCTTTTTATCTCCCTCTTAAATGAGGGCACAGACTGAGGATTTTGAAAATTTTGTAGACAAACAGGAAGTCATTATGACATACTGTATACACTCTGAAAGCACATATTTGGTCTCGTGGTTAATGGTTTGGGGCAGGAGTTGAAAGCAAGGGGAAAAAAAAAACAGCAAGACGAAAGAAACAAAGACCGTCTTCATCTGTGCGTGCTACTTACAAGCACCCTGCGTAGAAAAAGAAGTTTACTTTATTAAAAAAAAAAAATGCACTCTCATGCAATGCCGCTGCAGTCGGAGTTAGGACTCTCTCTCGCTCTTAAGCAACTCTTGTCCTCATCTCTTGTCACAAAAGCAAAGCTCCCCTTCTTCAGAGAAAAAAATCCCCCTGCACTCCCCCTGGGGATTATGTGACACTTGTCAAAACACTGCAACATGGGCACAGGACACACACATTTGTTGGAGGGTGTTCGCCACACTAAATCAAGATAGGAATATGAATGTACACACGCACACTTTGCACTGCGGGGTTTTTCTTCTAGGCTTGCGGTATTGAAATTTTGTACCACACGCCAACGGGAAAATGTCTTTATTCAAATTCCTTCTGTCATTTCAGTCCTCAGATCTGTTTTCTTTAGTTTGAAAATCAATCCAATCATCAGGCTGTGTCTGGATGGAGATGCTAGTAGCTGTAGCGTGGATTTTAACCTTAATGATGATTGTCTGTTGTTTTACAGCAAATAGTACAACTATGTGATGCTTTTAAATGAGCCAATGGTTGAATATGGGGCCACATGGGTGAACAGATTTTAGTTTATGCTGTGAGTACTTCACACGAATGAGCTGTGAAGAATCTGCGTTGATGTATTGAGTAGACGTCTAATTATCCGCCGTATCTCAATGAGATGCATCACAGCTCGGCGCTAATTCGTGACGTGGTGCGGTTCGCATTTTGCAGTTTCTAATTTAGCAGAAAGCCGTGACTTGCAAATCAGTGCGACGGCTAATAAGTAGGAAATAACCCATATTCATGGATTGGAACGTGAGCAAGTAGGTGTTGAGTGCCTAGCAAAGGAAATAGGAAAAGGAACTCATTAACGTTTTTGTATTTTACACCGTTTTTGACTTTATCATAGCATGCAGGCTAACGTGGAAGAAGGAGCACGATGTGATAAAGGTCAGGTCCCAGTTTCTTGTTGGGATGCACCAAAAATTTTCAAATTCTCAAAACCGAAAATGCACTTTTGAGCCATTTGCGTCCGAAAATTGCTGCGGTTGTTGCTTGCACCATCTGTTTTGGTCGTGTTGTTTCGGCGATAAATTTTCAGCCGAAAGTGCATTTTTGTTTTTTTTTCGGGCAAAAATTTTCAGTGCATCCCTAGTTTCTAGCATTTTAGCCTTACCAATTTTTTTCCAAATATTAAGAAGCCCTCTGAAATAGACGGGATAATAGGTTGAAGGAAACGTTACCTGAGGTGACTGTACACACATTGTTGTTCTCAGATTTGGTTGTGGCACATGCAGGGGCATTGGCCGCCGCTCCCGGTGCACCATGGGAGGAAGGAAGTGGTGGTCGGGAGAAAAAGATGATGTCTTAGTGGTTGTGAAACTCTGAAGTTTGAACTGCAGCACCACTTACAGTAGTTCACCAGAACCCTACAAGATCACATTTGCTTTATATGCCATCGTGTTTGCGTTCAGGGAGTAGTACTAACCCGAGTGTTGGCTCAGGGCAGTGCTCCACTTGGTTTATTATTAAAATATTCAGTGTTTAAGCAACGGTGATGGTATTTTATCACCTTTGCACTATGGGAAACAAACATGGATGTCTTTGCACACTAGTTTGACCAGTCTTATGTGTTTATTTCACCAATATTTGAAAAAAGGGAATTCTGCAGATTTGGGTCTCCAGGACTGTCCTTTGACAACATGATCGTATTTTTGTGGGCTCGGGATGGGATGGAAGCGACAATTGATAATTGAAGACAATTGAAGGAAACTACTCCTGACGTAACGTGACCTAGCTTAACTTTATAAGCGCTAGCTCGCTTAAATTCAACAATTTTCTTAAAACCCGTTTTATTCACTGAAGGTAATTTTAAGACGGACTGGTATAAAACGCAACCTGTTATTTGATGCGCCACATACTGTATAAATAGCCCCAGACTACGCAAACTTGCGCCCAATCTAATGGAGATGGTTGGGGTTAATTTAGTTGCCCCAAACTAAACATCACTGCTGCATAGCTGCATTCTCTTACGATGGATGACCAAAAAGTTGAGTGTAAATCCTGCTTTTGTGTTTGGAGAGAACATTTGTGCTGATTTACAGTCTGAATCATCATCATCAATTGGAAAACCAATCTGTGTGAAGGATTCAACATGGTACCATGCCAGTTAACGGTACCATTCCAAGTCCGCATAAGACCAGTTGAGTAATTGAAGGCTAGGTCTGATTTTTCTCTTGGCAACTGTTTATTCAGTCTTCTGTTAGTCCATTGTTTAGTGTCCGTTCCTAAATTTACGAGGGGCCATTATAATTTTGCTAAATGTTGTGTTTTGTGCCCAACGTCGATATCCTTAGACGGTTGTTGTCACCGATTGCTGTTCGCAACATGTACTGCAAACATTTGAGACTAATTGTGAACAATAAGTTGTCAACACGCGTTTGTTGTTGGAGCTAACAATGATTGGTAATCGCAAGAAAGAAAGTAAACTCTCAAACGACTTTTTTTTTTTTCCTGAAAGCGGAGAAATTCAGAAACTCAAACCAGCTGCCAAGCGGTAATGGAAAACCTTACAAGCCCGATCTTTGTCTTTTTTTACTGCTTATAGAAGTAATGCTGTTATTTAAAACTTGGACATCGGAGCATTTTCTCAGGGTATTGACAAGTTGTGGGAACCGTTCTCAAGTTCATTTAACCATGACTGTTAAGATCGGGGTTTTACTCCTCCAAGGCAGCTGTATATACGCGTCTCGATGCGCAGATGTTGCAGTTGGATCGCGACCGCCGATGCTTTCTCCGCTGTGTGGGACCGTTCATTGACGCTGCAAGAGGCTGCAAGTCCAAATCCTCTGGAATGCCGTGTGTATAAAACGGTTAAGTAAGTGTAAATGGCTAAGTAATCACGCGTAGACGTTCCAAGTGTGTACTGTAAGTATACATGTTTGTGTGTTTGTGTGACCTACTAAGCTAGCAGCTGCTGAAGCTCATTAGGGTCTGCTAGAAACAGCTGTAAAACTCCATGGCAACCAGATGCAAACAGCTCAGAATTGATGTTACAGTCTCTCTCTATCTTATTCACACACACACACACACACACACACACACACACACACACACACGCTCCGTGTGCCAAGTCTATTGAATGGATGAGCAGCCTGGATGGATGGTGTGGTGGAGAGCTTTGCATGTCGACACATACCAGCCGGGGAGATGGCTGCAAATAGACATATGTGGACACACACACACATGCATGGACACACACACGCAAGCCAACATAGCCTCCAGCCGTCAGTACTAAACTGTCAGTACTGCTCCCTTCGCTCACCTGCCAGGATCTGAAATCTTAAAATCGAAACTAAAGCGCATTGTTTACTCTCACTGGTTAGGGTGCAAGGATTAGGAGATATGAAGAATACCGGGAAAGATAAATTAGGCGGTCAAATTGATAGCAATAAATGAAAGTAATAATAGGTGCGTGGGTTAGGGAAGAAGGAGACGATAGATAAAGAACTGGACTCAAACGTGCATGAAAACATGAACGACGGGGAGCATCTTTTATGTGACAGCGTTTTGATTGATTGTACTTTCATTTTCTAGCTCATAAAAGTTTGCTCCTCTAGGGCTGAAGAACAGACACCTGAACCGGTCGGATAACTTCTTGGCAAAGCACAAGCGGCAATCAGACGGTGTGTGTTTTGTCTGGAGAGGGAGGTTGATATTCAAGCGCGCACACACACGAGCGATTATCTTGAATTTGCATGAATCGTTTGTCTTCTTCACGTGTCGCCTCCAGTCGCGCCGGGTTTGTGTTGTTGTTTGTGTCTGGCTTTATTTGGTGTAGTGGCACTTATTCCAGCTTTCGGTCATGTACGGTGATTTCTTGGCAGCGCCTCGGACGACTGGAGACCGTACCTGGTGGGGTGGAAACGTCTAGAAGGGGAGGAATGAGACTGACAAGCAAGAAACTTCGAAAAGTTTAGTTTTGGGATTTTATGAATGGACACCGGTTCTGCTCTGCTGCTTCATCTGTGTCTGCACATGAGGCGTTCAGGTACGCCAAGTTTGGATCAGATCTTAGATGATGCAAGTGACTAAAATCCACCATCCATCTGTAGCTGCTTATCCGCTTATCCCAGCGCTAGCTTATCCCAGCTGGCACCGGCTGAGGGGCGGGGTACGCCCTGGACAGGTCACCAGTCCCTCACAGACAAACAGTCATACATATTTACACGTGAGGTCGTTTCAAAATGACCAGATAACACGCATGTCTTTGGACGCCATGAGGAAACCGGAGGAAAGCAACACGGCGAAAACATGCCAGCTCCACACAGAAAGGCCCCAGCTGGCCGGTGGGGTTTTAACCTTCCTGCTGTGAGGCACCGCCGCTAACCAGTGTAATCCAAAACACATACATTGCAAAGGTTACAGAAAGGTCTGGAAGTCTTGTAGTTTGCATTAAAATAAATCGAAGAAAAAATGCCGATCGGTGTCGACATGCCAGAAGCGAAACCGCGATCTGTTCCGCGTCCGTCTCCTCATTCCCGCGGACAGCCGACTGCTCGGCAAACGTTCAGGAATCAGTGCTAAATGTCAGGTTTTGATGTCGATCCCTAAGATGAGTCTTAAGAGTGAGCGCTTCTTTCCGCCCCCCCCCTCCCCCATCCTGCGCTGACATTCAACAGTGAAATGGAGACAATCAAGCCCTGATAAAAACAGGCAGTCCGTGCGTGCGACATGTTCTGTCTCTCACTTATTCAGGTCGAGGAAGATCTCCAGCGTCGCATGAAGAAATGTCACACTCATTTTGGCCGTGAAAAGTCATTCTCTGCCGCGTGGCGAATAACGTCGGTAGAAGGTGATGGAACGTGCTGAGGGTCGAGAAAGCGACCTGTGGTTGTTGAAAAGACTGATGATGTACACCGATCAGCCACAACATTATGACCACCGACAGGAGACCTTCTTGTGACTATTCAGTGTTCTCCTGGGAAACTTTTGGACCTGGCATTCATTCATTCCTGTGGATGTTACTTGGACATGTAGCACCCACCTAGACCAGACCAGGCACCCCCCCCACCCCAAAGCAATGACACTCCTTGATGGCAGCAGCCATCTCTAACAGGATACAGCCTGACATAGGCACAAAAACGCTTTAGGAACAACTCAAGAAAACATGAAGAACAGCACAAAGTGGCCTCCAAATTCACTAGATCCACAGAGGCCCCTGCCCTCAAAGGCCTCCCCACTAACGACATTTAGTAGCCAGAAACCACAGGACACCCTCAGAAGGCCCATGTCCAGTCACAACTGTTTTGGAGGCACAAGACAGACCTACACATCAGGAAGGTGGTCATAATGTTATGCCTGACCGGCGTATTACGACGATTTTTCCTTTTTAAGGATCTTTTCATGTGTGGCTTTTTATCTAAAGTGACTCGGATCCCTCTTAGCGATAGAGTGGATGTGAAGCCAGTTAAGAAATTGACGCGCTGTTATAAGATTATGTTGAGCCACTTGCAAGGCACGGCTTTTATTCTGACCAGCGCGCAGCACCAGATGGGCGGAGTTTAGTGCATCAAGAGTGATTTTCAAGAGATGAAAAGTGAACTCTGCACGATGCGATGAGGACCAAAATGCAGAAACTTGAAGCAGAAGGTAGATGAACGTGAACCTCACTCAATGAACGCTCAGATAAAGAGGCCTGGGCAGGTAGTAGGACGTCGGACTAGACTGGGATTAGATCACAGGCTCCTCAGGAATACATGAACCCGGGGGACATGAGACGAGTGGTGGCAGACTCAGTCGAGGAGTAACACCCTGAGGCAGTCGTCAGGACAGAAGTATAATCTTCTCTGTGGAAGATTCCAGCAATTTGGCGCTCCATGTGTTCCAAAACCAGCAGCGTACCTGTTAAATCATATTTATACTTTTGGTTCCCCCTTGGGTCTCTTATTTGTTTCGGAGCGCCGTACTTTAGGTAAATCTGCTGCAGTGTCGGTTGTCAATTAATCAGCTCTGTTAGTAAATTCTGCTGCTTGAAGAGCATGACAGCCCTCTCAAGTCGAAATGGATGCAGACGTGCAAAAGCATGGCATTAATCATGTAGTTGTTTTGGTTGCTTTCAGCCACACATCTCCAAAACTAGGTCGCACCCCCCCCCCCAGCCTTCGCTTGCCACTTCACCAGGACGTCAGCCTCCGCCGCCATGCCAGGAACGATATTTGCATTGGGCTGCGTGGATCGAAATTGCCTCGTGTCTTCTGACTGTTCTTAAGTCCACTTCCCTCTTTCTTTCTTCAGTGACTCAGTTTTTTAACCTTTATTTGCCGAGGGAAGGGTTTTCCGGGCATGTTCACTGGGGATGCACGATAACTCTTTTTAAAAAAACGATACCGATAACTGATAACTGATAACTTTCCGCTCGGAAAGGCCGATACCGATAACCGATAAGATGCCTGAAGATGCCAAAACATCAGTTCTATAAACAAAATCAAAAACTGTTTTGACTCTTAAAATGAGGTGCATGCTTACTGATACCAAAATAAAGGTCTCTAGAACTACTACTTTGCATTTAAAATAAATACAAAGTGAAAAAGTGTGTTCCTTTCTTCTTTCCGGTTAGCTTGCTACCTTCTTTAGCCGCGCTGGCGTCATCATACGCCTTCAAATGACTTTTCATGTTCAGGGTGTTAAAGCTGATGCTGATTTTTCCACCTCGTGACTCTTTCTTTAAACATTTATTACAAACAGCCAGAGAAATGTCATCCTCGGAAACTTCGAAAAAGCCCCACACCACCGCCGCTGCCGCCGTCGCCATGTTGTTTGTTTACAAACGTATGCGCGTTGTGCTGCATTGAAGTGGTGATGGAAGTTCCCTGTTCCCGGTTTGAGTGTTTTTTTTCTCAACCTTTAATGTTTCTGTGGTTTATATGTAACATCCTGGGTAATGGCAGCTGCTACCAAAATCATGACCGAGCTGACGACTTGTTTTCTGACATGAGGGAGTATGCTAATGTTTTTTTTTTCAGCCAGAAAATTGGATTGCGGGTGCAGCCTTTTCAAAACTTTTTCTAATTGATAAAATCTACGCCGTATGTAATTAATTCTATCTCTCACATGATTTAGCAGATGCAAGCTGCTCGCTACAGTTACAATCGTTGACATATGGCCGTTTAGTATCTTTGGAGGTTAAATGCCTTGCCCAAGGACATTCAGGGAGAAGAGCTTTTCCCAGATCAGACTCGAGTCCAAGCAGCTTCTGGCTCCGACTCCAGCTCACTTAACCTCTAAGATACTGCAGTCCCGAAAAGAAGGATGTTTAAATTTCCATTTTTGGACGAGTTGCACGGATTCTTTATTTTTTCTGGAGGGTTCATCTGTCTCGGCTCATTTCTTTAAAGACGCGCTGGTGAACGTAAGCGCGAGGGCAGAGTTTTAGCTCGCTCGAGGCCAAAAATCACATCTGTTCCAACAGAGGAGCGCAGTCAGTCAGTCAAAGCCTTATTGAAGCGGGAACAAAGCTTAATTGCATGACCTTTGAGTGAAGCCTTGGCAATCAGCCTGCCCTTGGCGTGGAGGGGAGCGCCGTCGCTCCACGCATCATTCAGGCCAGGGGCTCGTGATGAGGAGCCGGTGTTCACAGAAATCTCAAAAGGACTTGTTCGCTGTCTCGTCTCACGCTAATGAGGGGGCATAAATCGTAGGCTGAGTGTCTTTTCAGAGAGCAGCGCCACGACGCTAGGCTAATAGCAACGGATGTGGCATTCCAGCTCTAAGAGGGGAGAAGGGGTCTTTAGAAAGAGCAAGAGGAAATCCGTTTCACGTTCCTGTCAAGTCCTTTATGTGTTATTTGAAAAGTGTCGAGCGCGAGGGGCTCATGCTGGTGAGGGGTGTTTATGCATAATGCCGGCGACTCCTTTCGGTGTTGCTTTTCCTCGCTCGTCATCCGTCCCGAGCTGAAGCCGGGGGAAGTGGGCGCGCTGAAAGGTTTCTCCAGGCCTGTGCTCTCTGCGCCCTGCATGGTGCCGACTCTGCAACACTCACGCAAAGGACAAGCTGCCATCTGAGCATAGTCTGACGCCATAGATGTGGAGAAAGTGGAAAAAAAATGTCATTCTTCCAATGGCAGTTTGGGGCTCAGCTGTAAAAATCACAGGTGGATTAGAAAAGAGTTTGCATATGTGCAGCATAACTGGACGTTGCATGTTTTGGAATCCGATTATCTATGCTGGTCTCATTAAGGTTACAAAAACTTCTTCTAGATCCTTTCATGAACTGGCTATACACCAATCAGCCTTGGGGAAGATCTTGGGGAAACTCATTGACCTGGCATTCATTCATTGGTGTGGATGTTAATTAGACATGCAGCACCCACCTAGACCAGACCAGACGCCCTCACCCCATAGCAATGACACTCCTTGATGGCAGCAGCCATTCCCAGCAGGATGCAGCCTGACGCAGACGCAAAAACGCTTTAGGAGCAACTCAAAACAAAACATGAAGAACAGCGCAAGGTGTTGACCTGGCCTCCAAATTCACCAGATCCCAAACTGATCAAGCATCTGTGGGATGATCTGCAGAGACCTCTCAACCTAAAGGCCCCAGACAAACAACATTGTGTTGCCAGACACCACAGGACACCCTCAGAAGACCCATGTCCATTCTCAGATGAGTCACAACTGTTTTAGAGGCACAAGAGAGACCTACACAATATTAACGGCTCCTAATTCACTTGACCTGGCGTCCAAATTCACTAGATCCCAAACTGCTTAAAGTATCTGTGGGATGAACCACAGAGGTCCCCTCCCCCCAACCCACAGCACCCTCATAAGACACGGCAGGACACCATCAGAAGGCTCATGTCTTCTGGGGGTCCCATTCTCCGATGAGTCACAGCCATCTTGGATGCACAGGGGAAACCTACGCAATGCTAGGAAGGCGGTCATAATGTTATGCCCGATCAGTGTAAACCATCAACTGGTAGGTGCACTTTAAAGGTGCATGACTTGATCGCATGTTAGATCTAATATGTCCAAACCAAACCATGCTGGACAGAGAAAATTATGAAGAGCAGCACAAGGTGTTGACCTGTCCTCCAACTTCACTAGATCCCAAACTGATCAAGAATCTGTGGGATGGCCCCTCAACTTAAAGTCTCCCACTAGCAATATTCTGTTGCCAGACACCACAGGACGCCCTCAGAAGGTCCATGTCCATTCTCTGATGAGTCCCAACTGTTTTGGAGGCACAAGGTAGACCTACACAATATTAGGCAGGTGGTCATAATGTTTTGGCTAATCGGCGTATGTTGAAATGCTATTGGAAGGGATGCAGGTCTCATGGATATTTACTGTAGTAACACCAGGGCAGCCTAGATTTCCAGGCAGCTTATTGGTTTATATATGGGACAGTTTCACAGTGCATAGCTGTTTACTAGGGACCTCTCTCCCTTCACTTCCTTCCTGTCTTTCTACCGTTGTTCCCTCTCACCTTGTGCAATGTTCAGTACTCGGCCTCCATCTGCAACAAAAAAATAAAAAACAAAAAGAGCGAAAGAGGGAGGAAAATGTAGAAATGCAAGGTCCAAAGTAAAAAGGCTGCTGCTGGAAGAACATCAGGAAAAGATGCAAGTCAAGCTTGGGCTTATTTTTCCTCCTTTTACTTTTCTGTCTGGCCCTGTCCTCTCCCTCCTCCTCCTGTCGTCTTTCTTCTTCTCTCTGCCTCTTCTCTTTGTGACTGTTGAGGAGGTGTCAGACGAGCCAAATGTTGTCGCTTCTCTCCCGTGTGTTTTTGTCCCATTTCATCCTGCCCCTCTGTTAAATATATATATCCTCCACTTTTCTTTCTCTACGTCCGGCTTGATGACGGGGGATATTTTTCAGAGCGTTGCTGCTCCGGTAAAGCTCAGTCAGGAGATTTGAAAGTGTGTGATGCTCTGTGTTTTATACCTGCACAGCTTATAGATTCAACAGGACCTTTTCGCAATAACATTATGACCATCTTCCTTACATCCCTTGTGCCTCCAAAACTCATCAGAGAATGGACATGGACCTTCTGAGGGTGTCCTATGGTGTCAACACCTTGAGATGTTCTTCATGTTTTTTTGAGTTCTTCCTAAAGCGTTTGTGTGTCTGTGTCTGGCTGCATCCTGCTGGGGATGGCTGCTGCCATCAAGGAGTGTCATTGCTATGGGGTGGGGGTGGATGGTCTAGTCTAGGTCCAAGGCTTCCCAGCAGAACATTGTATTTTCACAAGATGGCCAATGTTATTTACCTCTCCTGTGAGTGGTCTTAATGTTGTGGCTGATTGGTGTGTGTAACCATCATCTAGCTTGAGGGTTGTGGGAGCCTATTCCAGCTGGCGTTGGCCCTGGGAGAAGCCTCCTTCCAATCAGCTGCTCTTCTTTGCTTTCTCCACTAGTTAACTGAATGCTTCTTCTTCTACATTTGGAATTGCGTTGGTCGGACATTACGTTAATAACCGTCTGAGGAAAAATGACGTGGCTTCTCTCCCCCCCCCCACAGATGAAAAAATTAGGGATGCACCGGAATGAAAATTCTTGGCCGAAACCAAAAAAACGAAAATGGAGAATCCAGTGCCGAAAACCGAAACTGAAACACAGAAAGAAATGATTATGACAGTTATTGCATTCATGGTTATGACTGTGTATTAACATCACTATAATCAAGACGTTGCAATTGCATAAATTAACAGTAATGTTTCGAAGAATCAGTCAAATATCTATTTAGCACATTCCAACAATGCACAATAAAAAATGAAATAAAATTCAAAATAAAATGTTTTACTTGACTCGTGTTAAATAAGAATGGATCAGCATCTGCACTGCCTTCGCGATCTACCGGTTGATCGTGATTGACGTAATGGGCACCGGCACCATCACTGGGAAACTTCCTTGCTTGGATAAATTAAACCCAGATGCACGCCTTTTGAAATTTCAGCATCAGACGTTTTGCAAATTGCTAAGTCCTTATATATTGAAATACATCCACATGGCAGACATGCCCGTGCTGGCTGCGGTTGTTGCTTGCGTCATCACAACATCCTGTTTCGGCGATAAAAGTCTTTCGGCCGAAAACCGAAAGTGCACTTTTTGGCCGAATATTCAGCGCATCCCTGGAAGAAATCCATCGATTGATGTTATGAATTCTCAGACAGCTGAGAATTGACATTTATAACGGCTGCATTTAATTTAGGAGGCTCATTGTCGGGACTCACCGGGACATTCGCCGGCACCGAGCCTTCATTAATGCTACCTGTATTGTTCCTGCTGTGATGAGTCAAAACAAGCCATTGGCGGGGAGTGGTGTGCTTGCAGCTCATGTAAAATCACTGACATTTTATTATTTTGCTCGACTACCGGTCCTTGCTTCTACACACACACACGCACACACACACACACACACACACACACACACACACTGCAGAGATGCATCAGACCAGAACAGTTACATGTGCACTTAAATGATAAGGGCTCATAATTTGTTGAATTCATTACAACGTGTCGCCGCTGAGACGGATTCCTCTCTTGGATGCACGTTAGAGGCTGTGTTTGGGTGAATGTGTTTGCTGGAATCACTGAGTCACCGTACTAATGCACTGATCACACACACACACACACACACACACGCTCTCCCCTCCTCTCTGCCATCCTGCCACTCTCTCATCAACCCCTTTCTCTCCTTTTCTGTCTTTTTCTCACTCTTAATCACCCACTCAACACTCAAACACGCGCACGCGCTCCTTCCTGAGTCCCGCGGACCTTCCAAACAGCCAATCATTAGAGCCCGTGCTGTGATGTGGCTGCTAAAATTATCCTCCTCTCTCTGTGAGTCGACATCTGCCGTGACGCACTGTGGAGAGCCAGGTAGCCATGATGCCCAAGAAGAAAGACGGAGTAAAAAAAACAAAAAACAATATATTTTCTGTTTTCTCCTTCGCCTGCTTCTGCTTTAACTCCCCCCGAAATTGTCCGAACTCTGGCCACGTCCGGCTATTGTCAGATATCAGATGAGCCTTTGCATCAGCGAATATAACTCCCGCACAAAATTTGACATTTCACGTTTCCGTCTAAACACACGGTCTTCTCCCTTTTCAAATGTTAATCGCCGTTAGATGAATGCGTTTGTAAACTCATTTCGAATCATTGCTGCACTGATTTGACTTGTTTTTTTTGGAGGGGAGGGCCGAATTGACTCACTGCTGCCCTTCTGGGCCCTTTGCACCTTATGGGGTGCTGATAACGGCGCTGTACTCGCGGTAAAGGAAGCCCTGCCAGAGTTTAGCGGTCTATTAATAACAGCCGGATGAGAAGTGAAGGGCACAGCATCCTCTTTCTCTTTCTGTCGGCGCTGGCGTCCCTTTCAAAGTCACGCGCGAGCGGGGCTGATTGTTTTTCAAGATAACCAGCGAGTCAAGCGATAGCGCGTCGTGTCAGCCGGCCTTTAAAAGCACTTAAAGCACTTTGTCATTGTGCTTCAAGGAAACTGGCTCAGCAGCACCGTAATAACAAGGTCCGTCGTGTGGGCGGAGTGCTGGATGTGCACCTGCGCGTCTCTGCGGTGCATCTGTCCACGTGCACATCCATGTGTGTGTGTGTTTACGTGGGAGGTGTATTTAGCCGCGTCCATGTTGTGCATGGGTGTGAGTCCCAGCGTTGGACACGAGCGCGCCTGTGTGTGTGTGTCCCTGTCGGCCCGGCCGCCGGCGTGCATGCGTTGCGTGCGTTTCCTGGTTTGAAATGTCAGCTTTCAACACTCATCCTCTGTGGTTTCTTTTCTGTTCGGCTCAGGAGGAAGCAGACAGTGCTAATCTATCACCGCGCCGCAGATGGTCAGAGATACGAGTCAGTCCGCAGAATAAGACAGACAGGCTGACTGCCTCGTACGGGTCGCAAACGAGCTGAAGGCAGGAGCTCAGAGTTTATGAAACAGAGGTGAGGACTGTTGGTGGAAGATTGCAGAGGGCACCAATCCTCCAGACACTTTGGGAAGGTCTGATGGGTTCGGTCATTTCTATACTCGGACTTATTTTTTGTTTCTGAATCAACAGTGCTTTATAACAACATATATATACCAATCAGGCATAACATTATTACCACCTGCCTAATATTGTGTAGGTCTCCCTCGTGCCCTCAAAACAGTTGGGACTCATCCGAGTTTAATAATGGACATGGACCTTCTGAGGGTGTCCTGTGGTGTCTGGCAGCAGGATGTTGTTAGTGGGGGGCCTTTGAGGGGAGGGGCCTCTGTGGATCATCCCACAGATACTTGATCAGTTTGAATTTGGAGGCCAGGTCAACACCTTGTGCTGTTCTTCGTAATTTCGTCTGTCTAGCATGGCTTGGTTTGGACGTATTAGGTCCAACGTGCGATCAAGTCATGCACCTTTAAAAGCGTCCACCAGTTGTTGGTTTACACTGATCAGGCATAACATTATGACCACCTTTTTAGTATTGCGCAGGTTTCTCTTGTGCCTCCAAGTCAGCTGTGACTCATCAGAGAACGGACATGGGCCTTCTGAGGGTGTCCTGTGGTGTCTTATGGGGGTCCTGTGGGTTGAGGGTAGGGGCCTCTGTGGATCATCCCACAGATACTTGATCAGTTTGGTATCTAGTGAATTTGGAGGCCAGGTCAACACCTTGTGATGTTCTTCATGTGTTTTTTGAGTAAAGCGTTTTTTTCGTGTGTGTCTGCATCCTGGAGTGTCATTGCTATGGGGGGGGGGGCTTGTCTGGTCTAGGTGGGTGCTACATGTCTAAGTAACATCCACATGAATGAATGGCAGGTCCAGAAGCTTCCCAGCAGATCACTGAATCGTCACAAGATGGTTTAAACGTTATTCACCACTGTCAGTGTGGTGGTCTTAATGTTGTGGCTGATCGGCGTCGTGAAGCATATTTCGTCACTTATCGCCGGCTGCTTTCACTGCCGTATTACTACAGGCGACAGAAGATTGAATTCAGCAAGCGTCTGACAAATGCTGATAGATTCATAACCCATGAGTTCAGACAGGACTTCTTCTTCTTCCTCTTCTTCTTCTTCTTAAACGCAGCGTGCGTCTGTGTTTCTGAATGTGATCATTAATGCCCGTCAGGCTGCCTGAACACACCCCCACACCTCCTCCTCCCCCCGGAGACGTGCACTCACAAACACACTCTGCACGGCCCCTTGCTCATGTCATGAGATCGGATCTAGATTGGACATAATGAGACTCCTGCATACTTCCATCTCATAGCTGCATACTGACCACACTTCTGTTTTTTTGTCACTACATGGTGTTGTGTTTGCGCTTTCCTGTGCGCGCACCAACGCCTAATCTGAGCGGCTGAATCTAATCTGCTCTGGTTTCGCTGAGAGGCCTTCGATCTTGCCAGCCGAGCTGATAAACTGAACGGATTGACGTGCGCCCGACAATGTGTCACATCTGGAGAGACGACACAGCGGAAAAAAGAACGAAGCGGCCGAACCGCGGCCTGGAAAGACCTGAATGATTCAGCTTCTCAGACGTGCAGGAGAAAGGAGGCAGATGCCTTTTCGGGCGTCGCGGAGAGAGCAAACTAATCTACCGCCTTTTAGAAATTAATTAGGGTTTCTCTCCTGCAGCGGAACATCCAAAGAAAACGTGTAAACAAATTTGACGAGCGACCGACTGAAACGGCCACGAGCGGCTCAATGCAAAGACGACACGGGAATTAATTGCGCGCTAAAAGGGGGGATTTTCTGTCCGTCGTCTGCACATTCACTGTATCGTTCCTCCTTTTTGTTTTTGTACGGAGGCCAGGCATCCGGATTTGTCAAATTCGGAAAAGCTCAGTGGAAATGGAGGAAATTCAATCACGCGTCCTCAGAACAAAGTCATTACGGCTGATCAATGTGGAAAATCTTTCCAGCAACAAATAAATCACGGGAGGAATGGAAACAGGAACGCACTTTTTTGAGTGATTACGGCAGAGTTTCCATCGCCGCTGCCGCTCCGGGCCCGTTGCGCAACAGCCCCCGTCCGCCGGCGGCGGCAGCCAGGAATGACATCGGTGCCGTACGCAAGCCTTCGCTAGTTGCTGGGTTACGGCGCCGAGACGTTTGGCGGCCGACGTCTTGGAGAAATAAACATGCTGCTCGGATGCAGTCGGCTCTTGGAGGTCACGTTCTTCCAGCTCGGAAACTGACCCTCTACCTGAACCACTCGTCTTTTCACCGTGCTCCTTTTCCATCCCAGCTGTCTGTCACGAGAAAAAAGAATAAAAAGATGAAGGAGGGGTGGTCGGGGGAGGGGGGGTTAGAAGAAGAGAAGGGTGCTGATTAGAGAGAGAAAGAGAAACAAGGCAGAACATAAAACTGCAGGAGCTTGTAATAGTGTTTCCTGGACATTAATTAGCTGCACTCGCTCCTGTACAAACACGCGGTAATAAAACTGATATACTGAGATCCTCTCCTCTGTTTCCTCACCCCTCTCCCCCTCTTCCCCCCTTCCTCCCGTCACCTGTCCAGTTTTTGCTGGTTTTCTCTTGTTGTCCTTGGCCGTTATACCATCCTTCCTTCTTTCTCTCTTTTCCTCTCCTCACCTCTTACATCCCGTCTCCTCACTTCTTATTTATCGTTTGCCTCCCCCAGTTTTACCCAGCCCCCCCTTTTCTTCCACTCCCTGTTCACTTTTGTGGCTCAACCTTTCTTCTTCCTCTCCGTCAGTCCCTTTCTTCTCTGAGCTTCGCTATTATTCTTTCTTTCTTTTCTTCTTTCCTCCACTTCCTACCTTCTCCTTTCTCTCATTCCAGCCTTCTCCCTTCTCCTTCCTTCCTTCCTTCCTTCCTTCCTTCCTTCCTTCCTTCCTTCCTTCCTTCCTTCTTCCCTTCTGCCCCTTTTCTCTCCACCACTTCTCTCCTTAAGTTTTTCTCCTTCCTTCCTTCCTTCCTTCTCTTCTTTCTATTTTCTCTCATCCACTTCTCTCCTTCAGGTTTTTCTCCTTCCTTCCTTCCTTCCTTCCTTCCTCCTTCCTTCCTTCCTTCCTTCCTTCCTCCTTCCTTCCTTCCTTCCGTCCTTCCTTCCTTCCTTCCTTCCTTCCTTCTTCCTTCCTTCCTTCCTTCCTTCCTTCCTTCCTTCCTTCTATTTTCTCTCCTCCACTTCTCTCTTTCTCTTTCCTCTCCTCTCCTTTCTTCTTCCTCTCTCCTCCACTTCCATCCTTTTCCTTCCTTCATTCCTTCCCCTTTCTCTCCTTCCGTCCTTCTCTTTTCTCTTCTCGAATTCCTTCCTTCCTTCCTTCCTTCCTTCCTTCCGTCCTTCCTTCCTTCCTTCCTTCCTTCCTTCCTTCCTTCCTTCCTTCCTTATCCTCTCCTCCACTTCCTTCCATCTCCTTCCTTCCTCCACTTGCTTCTTCTCCTTCCTTCTGCCTCTTTTCTATCCTCCACTTCTCTCCTTCAGTTTTTTCTCCTTCCTTCCTTCCTTCCTTCCTTCTCTTTCTCTTTCCTCTGCTCTACTTAGGTTCTTCTCCTCTCTTCTCCATCTTTCTTTCCCCTCCTCAATGGTGAAAAAAATATATAAAAAAAGAGAAATATTACAGATGGGTGGATCACTTTCTTCTCTCCTTTCCGCTGTTGTTTTTTTTTCCTCCCTGTACCTTCTCTTCTCCTCTTCCTCCTCCCCCATATATTTGCTCCCCCTTTCCTCCCTCTCCTCCTCTTCCTCTCCGCACGAGTGAGGAATCTGAAAAACAGAGCGAGGCTAAGGAGGCTCGGATCGCCCTCTGTCTCTGTCTGTCCTCCTCTTGTGTCGCTGATGGGGAAGGCGAGATTCATCATGGCCTTGGCTCGCTGTCTAACACACGCACACGTACACACACACACACACACACACACGCACACACACATGTTCAGACACACTTATTCACGCACAAATAAACGCACACTCCCAAACCCACCCACAGAAAATGGACAGTGACAATGTGTTCGGCACACACACACACACACACACACACACACACACACACACACACACACACACACACACACACACACACACACACATCCTCTTGCTCCATTGCATTATTTATTTGTGCTGGCTGGCAGACAGTAGAAGCAGCCAAGCAGCAGAAGTGAGGGTGCTGCTTTTTACATATGGCCTTTTCATATACTGCTCAGTGACACACACACACACACACACACACACACACACACACACACACACACACACTGACAAACACACACCAGCCTCATCCTGGCCCGTCCTTGTCTTTCATCTCTTGCTTTCCGCCTAAATTAACACCGCTGCCTTTCCTCTCTTCCTCTCCCTCTCCCTCTGTCGTCGCTTTCATGCTTGAATATCTGCCTTTCTCCTCTGTTCACTTAAGCATATCGCTCCTCTTCTCCTCGTCTCTGTTTGTCCTCCTCCTTCATCGCCGTCCCCCTCCTCTCCTCCGTCCCGCCGTAAACTTGAAATATTTGGTTTTGAGTGTTTCAACAACTGTCGGATGCGCTGCGACGGAGCACGTTCATGTCCTCTAATGTATCTACTGTCCTCTAATGTATTTATGGTTAATGACCAAAGAGCTCCTCAATAAATGGTGTATGTTATAACATTATGACCACCTTTCTAATATTGTGCCGATCTCCTTTGGGTCCTATGGGCTGAGGGGATCAACCCACAGATACTTGATCAGATTGAGATCTAGTGAATTTGGAGGCCAGGTTTTTTATGTGTTTTTTGGGTTGGGGTGCTGGTCTGGTCTGGTCTGGTCTGGTCTAGGTGCGTTCTACATGTCTGAGTAACATCCACATGAATGAATGCCAGGTCCCAGCAGAGCAATGAATTGTCACCAGATGGTCAATTTTATTTGCTAAGGTGTTTTTTTTCCACCCGGTCCTAATGTTGTGGCTGATTGGTGCACTCTGTAAACATCAGCATGTCAAAGCGCCGCCATGCTTCACAGCTCGGCGAGCATGGATGCAGACTCATACTTTGATCAGACGTTTTTGTGCTTCCAGTTGCTCCTCAGCAGGAGTCACAAAAGAAGAGAGCCCTGCTTCTCTTTCCTCTTTTTCAGGAAGATAATTGTTTGTTGTTTTCAGGGTTTCCGATCGGTTATTTGCTTTAAACCGAAACCGCATCCCTGTAGCATCAAAACATCTTCTTCCTCTTCTGTTTAACGGCGGTCGGTTGGCGTCAAAGTTGCCAAATATCCCAAAAGACCGAAGAAGAAGAATCAAAACCTAAACGTGTTTGCTGTGTGGAAGTCTTAGCTATTCGTAACTTGTGCAGTGTGAATTCTTGGAGATCTGTGATTCAGTGCGGCCAACTTGACTGGCAACCTACAAGAAGAGAAATCACAAAATGGAACAACAACAAACGCTGAATGCTCCGTTTGAAAGAAGAGAAAAGATTCCTGGAGACGGTGTCAGGGCGAAGAATATTCCAGAGAGGGTTATTAGGGAGTTTGTGGCAGCGTTGGACGACCAGAACATTTCTAGAGAAGACAAGTTTTCTGGAGCCAAGGTACGAGCTACCCTGTCCACGCTACATTAACTCTGATAAGTTGACTAAGAAAAAGCCTTTATTAGTCCCAAGGGAAGGAGTTTTGTTTATTTAAGATCATAGATTTGGTTCAGGAGGCAGAAAAACTTGATCATGACATCCCCTACTTCCCATCTTTTCCTCTTTGCTCTTTCTTTTTCCTCCTTTTGACACTTTTTTGTGTCATAAGCAATCGGTAGGTGGATGAGGGAGGGTAAGTAAGATGGAGACGTTAACGTAGAGACAGCGAGCCGGGCGAGGGAGCTGCACACTAATAAAGCGGTGATAAGGAGGCTCGGAAAGCGACGATAAAACGCAGAGTGACGCTTGATTCGTCTCCGCTCCACGCGTCGCTTGGCGGTTTTATTTTATTTTTTCCCCTCCGTGCGTGCTCGCGTGTTTACGAGTGTTTGTTCCTGACTGACGTCCTTGACTGTATGACTGATGGCATCACCGCTGCAGGTCCCTGTTAGAGACGACGGGGACTTAATGTGCATGAGCTCACATTATGTGTTAGTGATTGTTTCTGCTCGGATGGGCGCACTGAAGCTCACGCTCAAACACGCCTCGTTTGTTTTTGTTGAATCCTCAGATGCTCATACGTTTAAATGATTTTATATATAGACTGTAAATACGTTTAACCTGCAGAGATGTCCTGCTTGTTAAAGACTGTTTGCTGCAATAGTACCCTCGCTTCTTCTTTTTCTTTTACTCTCACTTCCTCTGTTTGTCTCATTTGTCTTAAACGTCTCCTTATTTCCCTGACTGTTAGTCCCTCTGTTTTAAAGAGATGCAACGAAAAGATGCATTTCGAGATGCATAATCACGATAATTCGTTATTCACGCGCGGAACTAGATCGATCACAGTCGGAGGCACCTACTGCGTTTAACTTTGCAGCAGGAAATCCGTCTGTAAAACGACCACGGAGCCTGTGACCGATTGTCCATACTCAACGAGACAAATGCACGTAAATACCTCCACGCGTCTGTCCCCAATGTGATGTTGTGCTGCCTGCTGTAAGGTCACACCGGCGTCTAGCGCCGAGCAGCAGCCGAGACGGAAACGCAGAATGTGCTCAGTTTGGAGGCTGCAGACGATTTATGGTCAAGATGAACTGTGGAATCGTAGACGAGCCTTGTTGAGGTTTGTCTGTGAAGGTTCTCAGTCATCCAGGTCATGGTAATCCAACAAAAGTTTCAAAAAAGGCAACTAAGTCCAGTCGCCTTTTTTGAAACTGTTTTGGACTTGTTGAGGTTTGTTCGTTTGTTCAAGATCTTTCAGGATGATGGAGGACCGACGGAGGATTTGACCTGCAGGAGGTGGTGGGTGGGTTGAAAATAAAAATGTGTGGATTCAATATTGTGAAAACTGGAGGTAAAACTACAGGTGGGGCTGTACATTGGTGGCACAAGTGTCAACAGTTCCCATTGTAGGGACTTGTCTTGAGTTGTGAGTCATCAGAGATTGGACATGGGCCTTCTGAGGGTGTCCTGTGGTGTCTGGTAACATAATGTTGTTAGTGGGGGGGCCTTTGAGGGGAGGGGCCTCTGTGGATCATCCCACAGATACTTGATCAGTTTGAGATCTAGTGAATTTGGAGGACAGGTCAACACCTTGAGATGTTCTTCATGTTGTTTTGAGTTGTTTCTAAAGCGTTTTTGGATCTGTGCCTGTGCCTGCATCTCCTGTCAGTGGTTTTAATGTTATGGCTGATCGGTTGCATTCTGAAATGCAACATGTAGCAGTATTTGAGTTTTCTTGATGACCTATCAGCTTTGTTTTAAACGTACCGTGAGCTGGAGGACTCGACAGCTCCTGCTACCTTTCCTAAAGTCCCCTTCAGCTTGGTCTCTTTCTACTCGACCCGACAAAAAACACTACACGATAACGCCGTTTCCTCACGCTCTTCTTCCTCTCTCCCCTCCCCAGGTGTTTCGCACCGACTTCATCACGGCCATGAAGCTGCCCGACTCGGCCCAGCTCGGCACGGACGACTTCTACGTGCTGTCGGACCCCTGGAGGCAAGAGTGGGAGAAGGGGGTCCAGGTCCCGGCCAACCTGGAGGCCATACCTGAGCCCGTGGTCAGGTAGGAGAAGCACCGGTCACACATGCATGTAAAAAAGAAACACGAAACAAACTGAGACGGGGTAAAATGACGGGTTATGGATCGTGAAAGTCATCGAGTCGAGTCGTTTCTCTTCGCCGGCAGTTGCCACACATGTGCGCGGTACCGTGTTGTTATTTGAGACAGCCCTCGCAGCCGCGGAGATCGAGGAGAAGTTATGGGACTTGATCTTTTGTTTGCTCTGAGTAATGGTTATTTTGGAGAACGTCCAGTTTGTCAGCGAGCTGCAGGACAAAAAATAAAAAAGAGTAAAACTTTACTTTTTTACGTTGTGCGAGACATCGAACGGTTTCAGAGATGATTAAAAACAACAAACAAAGAGCAAACGTTGAGGGGGGGGGGCAAAAAAAAAGAATACATTTGTAATACTACATGTGGGATCCCTTTTACTGAAGTATGCTGCATGTAATTATACTAATTAGCGATATATTTGTAATGGAAAACATGCACGCACGCTCCTGCACACAGAAGTCTGCAAGGACATAAACTGAGACCTTTTCTCCTCTCAAAGTCATTCATGCACAAACACCGTAGGAAGTAGGTTTGGATGCACATGCGGCCTGTGAAACACACACACGCGAAGCTGGTTGGCAGATGTGTGCAGCCTTGCACTTCGACCCACTTAAATTCACTCCCATACTGTAGATTAGCCTCGGTTTGCTCTCCCTCTCTCCCTCCCTCTCTCCAGCTCTCTAGTACTACTGCAGCTGCTTCACATACCCATGTGGTTTGTTTGCCGTTCTAGGAACTAATGAAAATGCTCAGACTGCATGGTAATGCCGCTTACGCAGGCATGTCATACTGGGAGGCCACACGCACAAGCGAGCGCACACACTCGGGTGTTTTTAGGAGACGCGTGAATAAATAAATTATCCAGCCATGAGAGATTCGGTCAAATGCTCTGCTTCCACAAGTGTTTTTTGTTTTTTTCTTTTCTGTACCTGCCGCAAGGAAACCGGTTGCAGAGGAAACTCACTCTGATGGACGAGTAAAATAAAGATGAAAGCGTCTGTAGATTTTGCTGCTTAAAGTGAAGAAGCCTCTGAAAATTATTCAAAAAATGCAAACTGAAACTGCAAACCGAAAAACCGAAAATGCCGAAACAGGAAGCTTTGTTGATGCAAGCAACAACCGCAGGATTTTCGGCGGTGCATTTTTGGTTTTCAGCAAATTTTCAGTGCATCCCCAGTGATGTCATTTAATTGTGCACGATCTTTGTTGTTGTTGTTGTTGCTCCACTGTTTTGCGTTTTGACAAGACTGGAAAAAGTTGCCGTGCTGCTGCGAGGCTGTGGTTCGGAGAGGGTAATGGGGGTATCTCCTAAATCACGGGGTTGGCTTGGCTGGGTTTGATCCCCAGCCTTCCCTGCTGTGCACATCCAAGTGTCCTTTGGCAAGACTCGAAAACCCCAAATTGCTCTCGCGTCGCAGCTCGCTGCAGTGAGCGTGCGAGTGAGTGGAAGGCGCAGTTTTCGGCGCTGCGTAAATGCAGCCATTTACCGCTCAAGCTGTGCTTATGAGGAAGTCTCGTGTTGTGGAAGCTAGAAAAAGCAAATCTCAGGCAGTTCCATAGATGCTTCAGACAAACGCTGCGCAAAACACGAGGAAAATAATCCAAGTTTGTCGAAGAAAAAACCTTGAGGAAGGTGCAAACAGTGCTTGAAATCAATCTTTGACTTTCTTGCATGAACGGTTTTATTTTAAAAGAGGGGAAATTAAGACCTGAACGAGGGAAGAAGACAAAACACACACACACAAAAAATAATAATAGAAAAGGAAATGGAAAAAGAAATCTGCTCGTCTTTCTGATTTTTAAACGGCTAATGTGTCGCTGTTCTTCTTACCACGTGAAGCCTGAGAGATAGATGAGGATATCGAGAGAGAGAAAGAGAGATGCATATAGAGATAGTTAAGGACGGATGGATGACGGGGGCTCACCTATTATCCTGCGCGTGATAGAGTGATGAAGTGATTTGCGGTGATGCCGAAATGGAGTGATGATGAATGGTCGGTGAGAGACGGAGGGGAGGAGGGTTGAGTGTAAGTGTGACTGAGCTGATGGTCTCTGACAGTGGTTAGTTCATCTTTTTTTTTTCTCCTCTTGTCATCTTGACGCCTCCCTTCCTTCCCTCTCCTCCCTCTCCTCCCGCTTCTTTCCTTTACCTCTCAGCGCTCGCTCCTTTGACGTGTGATGTGTTGCTTGATGATGCTGCGGATAGACTTCATTAGTTCATGAGGGAAATTAGTTATGATTAGTTTAGAAAAATAAAATAAAGATAATGAAAAAAAAATGAAAAGGATTATGAATTTTTTTTTAAAAAAATTATGAAAAAATAATGAAAAGAGAAAAAAAATGAAAAAAATGTAAACAATAATGAAAAAACTAAAAAATAATGAAAAAAATATGAAAAAAAAAAAAAAAATTAACAATAAAAAAAAACTAAAAAATAATGGAAAAAATATGAAAACAATGAAAAAAAATAAAAAAATATGAAAAAATATGAAAAAAATGAAAAAAATAAACAATAATAAAAAAACTAAAAATAATTAAAAAAATTATCATATGTAGAAATCTACAGGACATAGAAATAGAAATAAATATACACTATACACATAGGATAGATAAATGAAGGTGGAATTTTTTATTTATTTATTTGTTTTGTCCAATCCCCGTTGCTTTTGGGCTTGTTAGCTTAGCTTAGCATACCGGTAGCGGTCAGAGTAACGGTCCAGCCTTGCTTTGTCAAACGCTAACACAAATCAGTCCGTCAGCACCTTCTTCACCTCCTACGTCTGTTGTTTGAACTTTTTATTTATTTATTTTATGACACATTAAACAGATTTCGTGGCAGGACATATTAATTCAGACTCTGTCCCCGTCTCTCCCGTTCCTTCTCTTACCTTCAACGTCTTCATCTCTACATCTCTCCTCCCTTCCTTTTGCTCTAGACGAGCCGGAGGCGCAGACACATTTTTCTATTTTTTTTTTTTTTTTCGTATGAATAATGACATCATCTCCAAAAATTGTGAGAGAGGGAAAAGAGCTGCGGGCCCCGTCTGGCTTTAACAGCACTCGTCTTCTACATTTCTCTCTCTCTCTCTCTGTGCTTGGACCATATTTGGTTGCTGCGGCGTGATTTTCGGTAAAACTGTAGCGGCGGATGGCGGAGAGGTCATTATGGTTTGATGTTGTTTCTTTTGGACCTCTCCTTAACAAAACACTGCGAGAGAGACAAAAGATGAAGACACTCGGCTGTCCGTCTCCCTGTCCTTCCCCCTCTCTCTCTCTCTCTCTCTCTCTCTGTTTTATTTTCTATCCTTCTGTTCTTTCTTCCTCCTCCTCTGTACTTCTTCTCCGCTCCTATTGCTCCATCTCTTCCTCCACCCTTCATCTCCGTTAATAACCTCTATTTTCCCCTCTGGCTTTCCCCTCTCTCTCTCTCTCTGGCTGTCTCCGTCTTTTATTTTATCTTTCCCCTGCCCCTCCTTTTCTCTCCTCTCTCTCTCTCTCTCTCTCTCTCTCTCTCTCTCTCTCTCTCCATGGTTTTTTGGTCGGGGCCGAGTGGAAGTAATTAGCCGTTGCGTAACACTGGCTGTGTGCAGACAGTGAATGGGGTTTTGGCACAGACTCGACAGCCCGGGTCCCCAGTGACAACGCTGAAACAGAGAGGGAAATAATTACACATACACATGAGAAGATCCGCGCCTTCTCGCAAAATTAAAGAAATGGGATAGCGGTTGTATTATTTATTACTTCATTTTTTCCCTCCTCTGACTGGAGGCCGAGCTGGTGAACCCGGGCGTTTGTGGTTTGGCTCGAGCACGCAGGCTCGCGGAACAGAGAGCATCACATGGAGGGAGACCTTACCAAAGCGGTTTATGCACAGCAAGACTAAAAAAATAATAAATAAGAATCATTGGATATTGATCGATAATCAGGTCCCGACCCTGGAACGTCGCTCACGCCGCTCCACTCGCCCTACAAAGTTATTGATTGGTTGAGACGCTTACGTTAAGTTGACACGATGCGTCATGTTGTCACCAGAGATGAAGTATCTGGAGATCAGGTTTCTTGTCAGCTGTGATCGTATTCAAAACTGGGGTCAGATGGGCATGGACGTGATGCAAAACCTTCGGGGGAAACCAGAGTGAGGCTTTTGCCCAGAGGGGATGGAAGGTATGAACACCTACGAGAGGACCGTCGCCTGATATGATAGAAATCATAAAACTCTAATCAAGGGACGGGAGTTATTGTCGGGTATGATATGGTGGCTTTGTTTGGATTGGTTTGGACGTATTAGGTCCAACATGTAATCAAGTCATGCACCTTTAAAAGCATCTACCAGTTGTGACTCATTAGAGAATGGACATGGGCCTTCTGAGGGTGTCCTATGGTGTCTTATGGGGGTCCGATGGGTTGAGGGGAGGGGTCTCTCTGGATCATCCCACAGATACTTGATCAGTTTGGGATCTTGTGAATTTAGAGGCCAGGTCAACACCTTTTGCTGATTTTTTGAGTAAAGCGTTTCTGTGTGTGTCTGTGTCAGGCTGCATCCTGCTGGGGATGGCTGCTGCCATCAAGGAGTGTCATTGCTATGGGGTGGGGCTGCCTGGTCTGGTCTAGGTGGGTGCTACATGTCTAAGTAGCACTCACACCATTGAATGCCAGGTCGAAAAGTTTCCCAGCAGAACCTTGTAACGTCTTAAGATGTTCAATGTTATTTACTTCTCCTGTCAGTGGTTTTAATGTTACGCCTGATCGGTCCCAGCAGTTTGGCCAGAGATGACACCTTTACTTCTCACTGCTTTCCCTGCATAGAAAAAAACCCCATCATAACGGCACCTGATACACAAGGTGCAGACCGAAGAAAAATCCCTTCTCAGCTATTAGCCTCCATGTGTTCTAACAATTTGACAGCAGCTGCCAGATAATGAACACATAATTAAGTTAACAGTGATGTCAGATCTGACTTAGCGCCGCTTTGATTCGGTGATTTGTCAAGATTATTTTTGTACGTTTTGGATTCAAAAAGGCAGGTTCGGGCTGGATGAAGACGATGATTGCTCTGGATTTTCCCCCAGTCGCGCTGATTGACTTGGAATCTCTTTAGAGGCGTGCGAGTGTGCACGCCAAGCCCTGCGCTCAGGTGCGGATACAGAAGAAACAGCCAGCCGAGAGAAAATAAATAGATTAATACCAAGGGATTGTCAAACAGTTAATAAAAACCATGGGTCGTTTGACTGATTAAACGGGTTGTTTCTGTTTATATATATAGCCGTGCATCTCTCCAAACACACGACGCACATGCTGAAACACACACAGTCGCACCCTTACGCTGGGCGAGTCGGGGAGTGCAGCAGTGGGTCAAAAGGCTAATCGGCTACTAATAACTCAGTGACCGTCATATACGCGCACACGTAATGGATTGTAGACAGCTTGAGGGCAGTAAGATAGATAGCGGCATGCAGTGAAGGACAAATCGCCTCATAGTGGAGATGGTGCACGGTCTAAATGTCACGTACCTTGGAACTTGCTGCTATTTCTGGTTATTTTTTCTTTCCTCCGCCGAGGCTCTCGTCATACAGTGAGTTTAATAAAGTTTTCTTATTTCGAATTGTTCGGATTTTTCATTCATATCATGGGACCCGGTCACAAGTTAGCTTATTACTGCGGTTTTAGCGAGGAATGCCGAGGACAGAAACTCATCTCATTTGAGATTCTTCGACCAGTCAGACTAATATAATCTATGGTGACACATAAAAGCACCGGCAGGCCTTGGAAACATATCTGATATTTTGCTACTTCCTCGGAGAACTCATCCAAATTTAACTCTTCCCGTCTGGAAAAACGGGGGAACTCCGACATTTGTTTTTCCTCTTTGGTGCAGCTGATGGGGAGAAATGGCTAAAGCCAAAGGTCGTGACAAGACGCACCGATGCAAGAGCATTAACGACGAGCGTAAAACAAATGGAAAGCAGGAAGAGGAGAAGGAGGAAAAACAAAAAAAGAGTGGTGGTCAGACGCCTGGAAGGCCCTTCAGGGATTTGAACTGCCTGGCCCAGCTGCAGCCAACAATGTGGATGTTCACTTTCATGAGCGCACAAGCTCCTGGACGTTGATTGTATGTACACACATTTCATCTATTTGTATGTGTCACGACGTCCGCAATAACATCTGGCTGCTCCCCCAGGACACCCTCTGCTCTTTCCAAAACAGCCCTACATCAGATACGATGACTAAGAGCAGCATCATCAGCCTCATCATGTACCGGGTCAGTGGGTGCACATGAACTAATGGCTTCCACACACACTACTGATGTCTGTTGGTCGACCATTGTGCTGTGATACTCCTGACGTCTGCCAGCATTTAGACGGATGAATGAACAGCTAACGGGCTGGTTTGTACGTATGTGTGTTGAACCTGTTGCTCTGGGAGCTGTGATGGGCGATGAAACACATTTCTTGATGAATGAGCACGGAGTGGTAGTTTACCGTCTGTCTGAAGGCCACAGATGCAGTCTGCATTATACTTAAAGTACCTGAAAGGCCTCTAGAAAAGTTCAGTATAGACCACAGTAGAAATGAATGCTTTGAAACAGTTGCATCATGCTGCATACTGTGAGCTGCAGATATGTATAGCCTGTATAAAACAGGCTGCCTCACAGCACCATCAATAGCATTTAATAGTAGCAGGTATTTCTCTGACGCCTTCTTCATGTGCTGCAGCTAGAGGTCTGATAACTTTGACCAGCAAATTGTTGATGTGGCGTTTGGTGAGGTTGCTAACCTGTCGAGAGGACTGGGACCGTTCCTCTGCTAGCGTTAGCGGATGCACTTTCAGATGAGCGTGCATCGCAGTAGTACTATTGTTGTATTTCAGTACTGACTTACTAGCCATGCTAGTTTGCTTCTACGACCCACTGGGCTCCACACCTGTCTGCTCGGAGGCGTTAGTGTTGTTATTATCACGTGATCAACGACTAGCTGACATGACGATTAAAGTAGAGTTGGACGATACCCCGCTGTGCCAAATCATAACAGAAATTCATTCATTCATCTTCTGTAATGGCTTGTCCTGTGAAGGGTCGCAGGGTGGGCTGGAGCCTATCCCAGCTGTCATCGGGCAGGAAGCGGGGTACACCCTGGACAGGTGGATGGTTTAGTAGTTGAATTTGTTTGTCAACTGTAGTTAAAAGCTTCCAATTGCCGGTGTGTTTGGCTCGATGTATAATTGGGCACCTACATGCACAACAGGGGCAGGAAACACACATAAAAAAAATTCTCGTGCACTATTTACTAAATGGGAGATGCCATGGACGGGCAAACTGGCCGAGACGGAGGATAAAGTGTGAATGAGTTCCTAACTGCACCCCTAGATCTCTCACTAACTGCCTGACTAATGCGATCATCTGTCTGACTTCACGTCTTTGTAACTACAAACCGGATTATTTCTTTAATGATGCGAATGGCAGCCAGACCGGACGAGCCGCTCGGCGAGGGCCTTAATTGGCTGCGGCAGATGAACCGACGACTCGCCGACCAGAACGACGACTCGGACGGATCGTTTTGACGGACAACAAAATTCACCCGCATTAACTCATCACCGCATTGCTATGAGGGGTCAACTGGTGTATTTCAGACCGCAGGCTGATTCAGTTGCTTTTGGCTGGATGGGTGAGCGAATCTGAGAACTGTATTTCCGTAAGTATAGGCTCACGGAGCCAAATTGGACCCTTGTGTCTGTATCTGGTAGATCTCCATGACAAAACTAATAACATGTTATAGTGAGAAATAGCTTTTGACCCCTTTCCTCGGGGAAGGGGGTTTAATAAACTTCCCGCTGAGGCTGGAGGGTAACCATAATGGCAAGTAAAGCAGCATAATAACACATGCTCATTTCTGGAGGAGTTCATCGAGTCACTGGGTACATCTTTCACCACAGTTAATGGAGACAGCTTTTCTGACTGAACTTCTGCCCGGTTGATTGAGTCTTTGGCTCGCCGACCGGCCGGCCGACTGGCTGGCTGACTGACCAGGTTGCTGGCTGACAGGTTTATTGGCTGACTGATGGGCGGGCTGATTTCTATCTACTTGCCGCTTGGATTAAACAAGGAAAAATAAAAATGTCTTTGTCATTACCCACGACTTTTCTGCTTCCTCACCACTTAACTGGGTCAGTGGGGTTTGCCCTTCGAGTGCCTGGCGGGGACGGCCACTTCCTTGACTGACTGGATGCATGAGTAAAGGGTCAGCGGCGGTGGTTGCATGAGTACAAGACAATTATGTGGCTGCTTCTCTCTGTGCTTTTGTTAATCACACATCAGACAAGCAGCCTTGTGTGCTGACTAATATCTGGCAGGTTGACAGTATTTTGCGGTTTTTGGCGAGCGTCCAACCAAAAAGCGGAATGACACAGTCCCATCTTTGAGCGTTTTGTGTTGGCTGACTTGTTGGCTGACCTATCCGAAATGAATGACTGGTTGCCTGCCTCGGCTGGCAGCCTGACTCTCTGACCGCAGCGAGCGATCACCGGCCAGAGCCGAGCTGATTTTCTGGTTCCAGCGGGTGAGTCAGTCTCCGGCTAAACTCGTTCACCTCTCGATGGCCCGCGGGCGAGGACCGTCTTCAGTCTGGGGACTGGAACCTGGGAAAACTTTTAAGCATTTCACTTCACAAACAATAGCTCTGACTTGCTGAGGTGTGTGCGTTTGCGATAAACCAGCCTGACAGAATCTGAATAAGTCGCAGTTTTTGATTAATTTAACCTTTATTTAACCACGGTGCTTGTTATTAAGCACCATTGACAAAAAATTAATTTGGAATCTTGACCGAAGGCAATAACCAGCTGATGCTTGACAGGGGGGATGAAAAAAAAGAGTGAAGAGGAGTCTTGGTCGATAAATGGGTGCAGCTTTTCTTAAATTACACTGGGAGAAAAACATTTCTGTGTGTGTTTGCGTGTATTAAAGCAGCTCCACAGTTCACAACCCGACATGTGTGTCTTGTGTTTACTGCGGGCCTCCCTTAGGCTGAGTGTGGGTATGTTTTTTTCTCGATGTGTGTATGTGTGTGTGTGTGTGTGTGCACGTGCCTTTGTTGTTCCCCACATGGATGTCATGTGTCATGTGAGTAAACCCAAGAGGCATGTGTGTGGGAGTCTGGACTGAATTTGTGGATGCACAGTTTGTGTACGTGTGTGTGCGTGCGTGTTTAATGCATGTGAGTTATCCCGTGGGTATTTTCTCGTAAACACTGATGCATCTCACATGGGAATATCGTCCACCTCCTTGCTCGCTGCGCTACACACACACACACACACACACATTCATTCCACTTAACTCTTGTTTCTTTAAAGGAAGGACTGCAGCTCCATCCAGTTCCAGTAGTTCTGAGGCAGATCAAAGCCCTTTTGCCTTCTGCACTGTGGGTTCAGCAACATCTGGACCACGCTGTTTGCCTTTTTACCAAACTACCATCTGCCGGCTTCGCTTGACGGATGGCGTGTGGTTAAAAAAAAAAAAAAGAGAGAGGGGAAGAGAGCGAGACACCATAGAGATGATGCAGAGAGATAATTAATCTTTGGCTTTTTCTCCCCATGTGATCCCTCATGTGGTCGTACGCTGTCCCCGTCACAGTTAATGTCCTATTCTTTGTACGTCTCCCTTATTTAACCTCTCGGTGCCTGTGCTTACATGTACACCTTGGTATTCTGCTGGAATTTTAAATCCTATAATAATTTTAACTTTATTTAAAATAAATCAATTAGAAAACAGTGGGTGCACATGAGCTAGCCGCTTCCGCACACACTGCTGGTGTCTGTTGGTCGGCCATTGTGCTGCGTTGCTCCCGACGTCTGACAGCGTTTAGACGGATGACTGAACAGCTAACAGGCTGGCTGTGTGTGCTGAACCTGTTGGCTCTGGGAGTCGCTGCCTACGCGGATGACCTGCAGACTGAACAGATACGTGAAGGGCGATGAAACACGTGAACTTCTCGAGGAATGGTAGAGTTTAAGCGCACGGCGTGATAGTTAATGACTGTCTAAAGGCCACAGGTGCATTATAGTTATCGCACCGGAAACGCCTCCAGAGAAGTTCTTCCCTGTAGATCATATGAATGTTCTGCTCTCCGGTGCACAGCAGCGTAAGGGAGAAGTTGCACGGCTTCAGTCAACTGTTACGTGGTGCAAGTCAAGTCTACACCGACTAGTCGCTAACGACGTCACTGATGAAAACTAAATCTATATTCTTGACCTGAACACACATGCTGAGAACAGACGGCTCATGTGCTACACACTAGGGATTTGCGATATTTTATCGTTTACGATGTATCGTCAGAAACATTCCCCACGGTAAGAATATGTCATCCCACGTTAAAAATGATAAATTCCCGTTGATGACGCATATATGTGTGCGCGACACGCTCGCAGCCCAAAACGTGTGGAATATTGACAAATTGACAACGGCGGCAGGCGGAGCAGATACGCCGGGGATCGAGGAGCTCGTTCGTAGATGAGGCTCCGCCTACATTATTTTCAACTGGTTTGGTTTTAAAGGTCTGATGCAGAGCAGCAATTTACAGCATGCAAGGTTTGCAAACAAATAGTGCATAGAAAGGACAGAAACGCCACTAAAACACAGCTCAAACCAGAATATGAAGAAAATGCGCAAGAAGCAGCATCGACTTCACGCAAAAAACAAAAAAACAACTCAGACGAAACTTGCCAATGCATTACAGTCAAAAGGATTAGGCTAAAATTATGTTTATTTATCGTCATTTTTATCGTTACCGTGATAAATAGCAGAAATTATCGGGATACATTTTTTTAACTCTACTACACACTGTGCGCTGAAGATGCATAGCCTGTATAAAAACAGGCAGCACCATCAGCAGCATTTACTCCAAAAGAAATAAATTAGAAAATAAACCATGGGTTTGATAATAACCTTGGAGGTTATTGTATTTCATGACAGAAACATTTTGGAAACATAAGCGATGCCGTGGCCAGCGCTGTTGAGCACATACTGTAGGTCAATCCATCTTGGTTACCTTCTTCTGTTGAATGAGTTCAGTGTTGTCAATTTATTTAGAGCGGGAAAAGTCAAGCTCCTGATTGATGTTGTTGGAACCATGTAGCAGTGGTTAGACGAGCAGCTCTGGGACCGTGCAGGGCTGCAGGTTGTCCAGGCTCCAAATAACCCAAACTGCTCCCTGGAGCCCGCCGCTTCATGTGTACACACCGCTGTGGATGTGTTAAACTCCCCCGTGAGGGATTAATAAAGTAAAAAATAACAGTGATTTCATTTCACATCGCCGTCCGTGTGAAAGCAGCCTCCGTCTTCCTCGGAAAGGAATGTGTTCATTGTGTCCGTGCCTCTCTTTAACCTCTACGTCCCACCACCAGATTGTCATGGTGAGACCGCTGACTTTAACGCTCACATTAGGCAGCCCGCTGCAGCCTGGCCCGGCCTCTTAAATCCAACCGCCTTCAGGAGAGTAAACACTGTTCACTGCTGCCGCGTCTCCCAGCAGAAACCCACGGCTCAGGACTCACATAAAAGCACTTTCATTGAGATGGATTGATGGATGTGAGGAAAAGGAAGATTTCCTCCTTCTGTTTTAAGCAGCAGGACAACGTCGCTTTGTTTAAATGATGCAGGCGTCAGGAGGACGAGTGAGCTCAATCGGATTTGTTGTAAATACTGCTCTCGTGCAGTTTTTTCCTTTTAGAGTTGAGAAGTAAATCGACAAATTTGGTTTGCAGGTGATCTTCTGATTTGGCTCAGTGGCGCAAAAGGAGAAGCGGCGGCAGGTCCAGTCACACAGTAATCCGCAACATCTGTGTTTTGAATTTTCGGAGGATGACTCCTCGCTCCCGTTTGACTAAAACGGAACAGATGCGGTGAAAGTGGTGACTCTCACGTGTGATGTGGCAACTTTTCTGACCACAACTTCCCCCCGAGCGGCGTGTTTTAAACGGCGCATTAATACTCACCCTGCAGACGCGCGAGGACGGCGGCAAGAGGTGACGCTTCAACCGTTGTTTTTAAGGCTCGGGCTCGAGTCCAACGTCGGTTGACATTTAAGACAACGACCTTCCCTGTTGCCTCTCGCCGTCTCGCCCCTCTCTTATAATAGTTGTAAACAAAAAAAAAAAGGGAAAGCGGTAAAGGTTGAATAGGGGACGAAATAAGAGGCAAAAAATGATGGGATGGGGACAGTTGGAGGGTGGAGTGAATCATCCGTAGAATGAGGGATACAGATGCTGCAGGGAGGAGTGATGTTGATGGTGCAGGAACTGAGGGAATAAGTAAACAAACAGGTAGATGAGGCGGTTGAGTGGAGCGCTACGACGGCTGCAGATCTGCTGGGAATAACAAAGAGGAGAGGAGAAAGTGAGAGAGGCAGAGAGAAGAGAGAGACGGACACACAGCAGAGCTTCAGCAAGCAACAGCCGTATCGCCGTCCTCTCCCTCAGCGTAGCCCGTCGCCGCGGCGTTTTACTCCGCGTACGTGGGTTTAATCGAAGCTTTTCAGCCGCAGAATTAAAAGCTGAGCGGGGACGTATCTCAGAGGAGCAGACTGGAAGCGGCGGCGTACCCTTGTTAACGCCGAGGAGGAAGTGACACAAAGGGCCCCCGGCGGCTGGCGGGGTGGATGTTTTTAGGGCTCCGTCGTCATCGTCATCTGAGAATACGTTGAGTTAATGGAAAACCCTTAAAAAAACAAATGGAGTGGTGGCACCCGGTTCTGATGTCTGCTCGACATCTGCTGTTTGTTTACTAGTCACTAAATGAATGAACAGCCATAGCAAAAAAAAAAAAAAAAAAAAGCTTCCTGGAGAACAGGGTGACTGTCCAGGAGGTAGGACAGATCAGCCACAACATTAAAACCACTAAAAAGAGAAGTAAACAGCGTTGACCATCCTGTGACGATTCAATGTTCTGCTGGGAAAATTTTTGGACCTGGCATTCATTCATGTGGATGTTACTTAGACCAGGCACCCCCCACCCCATAGCCGTCTCTAGCAGGATGCAGCCTGACACAGGAACACACACAAAAACACTTTAGGAACAGCTCAAAAAAAACATGAAGAACATCACAAGGTGTTGACCTGGCCTCCAAATTCACTCGATCCCAAAGTGATCAAGTATCTGTGGGATGATCCACACAGGCTCCTCCCCTCAACCCATAGGACCACGATAAAACACCACAGGACACCCTCAGAAGACCCATGTCAACTCTCTGGTGACTGTTTTGGAGGCACAAGGGAGACCTACGCACTATTAGGGAAGTGGTCATAATGTTACGCCTGATTGGTGCATTTCCAGATTAGCTGATTTACTGATTGAACCAAGCCGGTTCACGCCTCTTAAGTTTTATACTTTTACAAGCAGATCTTTGTACGTGCGCTTCCGATCTCAGAGCGGCTGTTAAGGTTGACACAAATCCGGCCACGGATTCGGTCGCACCTGTGGCCGGTGGTGTTTGCGTCCCGGCGCGCGACGGAGCCGAGCATGTTTTTAGCAGGCGCTGTCGTCTAGAGCGCTGGTGGCGGAGAGGGAAGGGGCGGTGGTGGCGGTGGTGGTGGTGGGCTGTTTTTGAAGTGCTGGTGGGCTTTACTGGAAGTGTGTCAGACAGGAGAGGAATGCAGGAAGAGGGTGGGGGTCTGTGTGTGAGTGTGAGAGGGGGAGAGGGAGAGAGATCCATTGAGACGGGGCAAGTGTTGCCCCTTGTTCCTTACGTGTACATATGTGTGTTTGGACATGTTTGCATATGTGTGTGTGTGCACGCATGCAGGCCCGAGGCTCATTGCTTCAACCCATTAATCCCCCCCCCCCTTCCCCTTGTCTCAATTTCAAAGCCCACAGGGGGATTCCCACAGTGTCTCTGGTAATAAAAGTTGTGTTCAAGTTGTGGGTTTCATGCCCACACAAAGCTATTGCCTCAGTATATAAAGACAGCAGGTTCCCATGTTAAAATTTATGTAAAAACATGAAACACGAGCTTTCCCACGACAACAGCGTTTCCATTAAGAGTCATCGTCACTGTCCCTCCACAGTAAATCAGTCGCGCACACGCACAGCTGATATCATGCTCGGTATGTAAACATCCTAAGCTCTCCCGAGGCTCGTCTATATGTTTGAGGATCGACTGTAAAAAGGCTAAAATAATGAGCCATGTGTGAATATTCCTGCTGCTCAAAAGCCAAGTAAGCGGCAGCGTTCAGTCGAAGCTTCAGATCTGGATTCCCTGAGCTGCGGATCTTCACGGGGGGAAGCGTCGCAACAGCTACGGGATCAAAAGACTCATAGCCGCTGCAGATTATTAGCAGATTGTTAAATTATTTTTCCACGGTCTGGTCAAGTTGACGGCTCTTTCTCTTGACTTTTACTAGGAATCCAGTTATTGGGCTGTTCGTTCAGAGACGTTTTTGAAATTGCTTTCGTGCCGGCTGTTGCATGCTCTCCTGCAGTTTTGTGGTCCCCGGCGTTCTCGTCAACGCCGCTCTGTTGAAAGTGCTCTGACTTGGAGAAAAGTGGAAGAGTTTACATTTTTGATAAGGATCCAACTGATTCCTGTTTTAGGCGTCCTCCAGCAAACTTAGCTGCATGCACCCTGCATTGTACAGCATGCTTCATCAACCGCCCTCTTATCCCTCAACTGCAGGCCAGGTATGTGTGTGTGTGTTAGTGCACATACTGTACACTACCAGCTGCAGAGAAGGAGGTGTGGTACAAACAGAGTCGAGCCTTTCCCACATCTGGCTCCGACTCCATTGTGGTCTCTTTTGTAATTAACAGGGGAAGAAGGTTAATGGGGGGCTGACATCATAAAAAGACGGCGAATGAAACGACTAAGGAAAGCCACCCGTGACTTTTAAACAAATCTTTTAGACAATGAGCCATAGTGCTGTCCTCATTAGTGAAAACACATCAGTGTGTTATTATTTCCTGCACAGACTGTACGTACGCCGATCAGGCGTAACATTACAACCACCTTCTTAATAGTGCGTAGGTCTCCCTTGTGCCTCCAAAACAGTCATCAGAGAATGGACATGGGTCTTCTGAGGGTGTCCTGTGGTGTATTATGGGGATCCCATGGGTTGAGGGGAGGGGGCTTCTGTGGATCATCCTTTAGATACTTGATCAGTTTGGGATCTAGTGAATTTAGAGGCCAGGTCAACACCTTGTGCTGTTCTTCATGTTTTTTTTTAGTTGTTCCTAAAGCGTTTTTGTGTGTGTGCCTGTGTCAGGCTGCATCCTGCTGAGGATGGCTGCTCTAAGTAGGTGCTACATGTCCAAGTAACATCCACACCAATGAATGCCAGGTCCAAAAGTTTCCCAGCAGAACGTTGAATTGTCACAAGATGGTCAACGCTGTTTATATCTCGGGTTTTAATGTTGTGGCTGATCTCCTGAGTTAGGAAGGAACACGGTTAGTCATGACTTGAACCGTGCAGGTTTTAAACTTTGCTCTGGTTGTGCAGATGTTCGTAAGGAAGGAAATGCAATTTGCACGTCGCTTCAACCAAAAGTACACAAGCAGCGTGCAGCGAACTTAAACACGACTCAGACGTGACTTTGACACAGTCTGCGGCTTGTTTTCGCCGTTACCATTTTTAGTAGCTGTTTATAAGTAGCCTGCTAGCTCTGTGCAAAGGTGCCGTTCCCATTATTAATCTCACCTACAAAGACTTGAGCAAGCCTGAGAGGTAGCCAGTGCGTCACAGGTTATGATTCAGACTGCAGCGAATAAACACAACCAAGCCAGGGTGTGATTCTGATACTTCAGCAGCGCCCACATTCATTCACACCCTCACAACCCTCGCGCCACGAGTGGGAACGTTGCACGGGTCAGCACAAGCTACCATGCATCTTGCCGAACGCCCGGTTTGTTTGTGGTAATTAGCCTAATCTCTCAAAAAAATGAATATGCTAATGAATTACTGATGTAAAAAAAGTGCCACACTTAGCACCTTGAGTGCACCAGATTGCAAGATTGTGCTGTATTTGCTTGAGAAATGTTGATTTAGCAAAAGGAGGGGAAAAAAAAGTGGAGGGAGGAGGGAAAAAAATAAAAAAAACCTTGCGTTGGCAAAAAGACAAATTGCCGGCAGTGTTGCTGGAGGCTCTGCAGTGAAGCAGCTCTCGGTGTCGGGCTGCTGAAGGAGCGCAGGCAGAAAGCGGGCCTATTAACTCTTGTCTCGGAGTGACACAGAAGAGCAGGCATGGAGAGGTGGGAGTAAGTGCTCTCACTTTCCGTCGGTTTTAATCATTCCTCCCTCTTCCCTTTATAATTTCACACTCTCGCCGTCTTTCTTTCCTCCCGCCACGTGGAGTTCGGCCTTCGCGGGGGATTAGTTAGCCGTGGCTAACAGATGAAGCCGGTTCAGGTTGGATTCGGCGTGAGCCCGAGTCAGCTTGCGAGGATGCATTTGGCTGTGACCTTGTCACCGTCGTGCCGCGACACGGTTGGTGCCATGCTGTTTTGAAGTGCTACAACCGAGTCTTGAGCCAGACCTATCCGTATCAAATGGGCTTGATGCTGCCAAGTGTGTCACTGGGGCCACTTAAAGTTTGTCACCACAACTCTGCCTGGAGAAATTTATCTGTTCTGTTTTTAATTTTTCAAGTGCTGCTAAGTTTTGCACACTTTAATCACCACGCTGACTTTTTACTTTTTTTTTTAACTTCACACAGAGCCATTGTGTTTGTAATTAGAGGGAATAAAAAGTTATCTTTTTCTGTTATGAACCAAAACATTCAGCGTTTTTGATCAAGCTAATGTATGTCGATGCGCGGATATCGCATCCGAATACACTAATTAATCATTTAATTCCCAAATAAATGTGCCGCCGTGCCACCCTACGCACTCACGGGAAGCCTTTCACCACCGTTTTGGAAAACTGGCTGCAAAGATTTACTTCCATCCTGCCGCAAGAGCATTAACAAGTGTGCCCACTGATGTTGGGCGATAAGCGATACTGGCCCGCGGTCGACATTTCGATTCATCCCACAAGTTTTCTGTGAGATTGAGGTCAGGGCTCCGTGCAGGCCAGACCAAACAGGGAAAAAAACATTTCTTTATGGAGCTGGCTTTGTGCTCGGAGGCATTGAAACAGGAAAGGACCTTCCCCTGAACTGTTGCCACATTGTTGGAAGAATGCTATTGTCTAAACCATCATTGTTTGTCTGTAGAACAAAGACACAGATCAAAAAGCACACAAAAGTATTTGGACATCATGGGTGTCCAGAGACCTTTCTGGACATGTAGTAGACTGCTGTCGCATGATGTTAGCATCTGGTAAGAAAGAATACCCCCCTCTTTTTTTAACTTTTGTTTTTTTATCTACTGTACTTCATTTCCTCTCAGAGAAGCTGATTACTTTAATAGACAGAGCGATCTTTGTTCTCCTTCATTGTATCCGTTTTCAGGTGTTGCATTGAAAGTCAAGCCTAAGGGCTGTTTAAAACCAACGTCGGCCTATCAGTGAACATCTATGGGCCTGGTTTTTGCTCTGTCTGGGACGTTTTGTTCAGCTGATAATGAAATCGCCCTGACTGGTCGTTTTGGTTTTGCAGACCAGTGCAGAAGAACCAAAGAACTGAGAAATGATGGTGACGAGTCTTCATGACATCTGAACTTACCAAATATGCAAATACTTTTACATTGTCATCTAGAAAGAGCATGAATGAACTATAGACCAACTGAACGGCATGACTCAAGGGAGACCAGCTCTGTTTGTGGCTCTTCCTAGCGTCCTTTCTTTTCTTGTTATTTTCGGATGTTGCTTTGACGGCCGCATCTGTCGGATCACAGCGTTCATTCAGCCTTCATCTCTACCCAGGAGAGATGAGTGGTCGCACCGCTAATATTAGCATCTGAGAATTCGCAGAGTGGCTGCTAGCATTTCCGCTTTTCCACATTAACCACACCCACTTCCAGTTTCTGACCAATCACAGAATAGTTACCGGACACCACACACGAGAAAAAAGTTCTGCTCGGTTGATGTGTCGAGAACGAGCTGCGGGAACTTCCGAACGGAGGCTACGAGAACAAAATGGAAGCTCTTCCGATTTCAGTTTTCGGGTTACCGCCACCTGCTGGTACGAGGAGGTACGCACAAGCGCGAAAAGTTTGTGCTAATCGGCCGTAGACTTTTTATTTGGCCTTAAAAGTCATCCATGCAGTGACTGGCGCTATCGCTGGGCGTTAAAAAATCAGAGCTCATGATTCTTCCTCTTGTTGAGATTGTTGACAGTAAACCAGTTGAGAACAGTTTATTGAAGCTAACTGGTTGTATATCCCTTCCCAGAAACGATCTCATTCTCTCTCTCAATCTCAAACACACACACACTCACTTGCTTCTAGCTTGACAACATGACGTCGAAACCACATTTCTCTCTCCCGCTCAGCCACCAACTGGTTTGCGTTAATATTCATGACCTGTGTATGTTTCACAGATCTCAAAACACTTGACTGTCTGCTCCCATAATTTTCTCTTGCTGTGTGTGTGGCGTTCAAGGCGCCAAGGGAGCAACAATTCTTCATTCTGCATTTATACTAACGCCCCCCACCCCCCACCCTTTCCCTATCTGCTTCTCTGTATTCAGTGCAGCACGCCGGGCTTTGATAGGGAGAATGAGTGAGTTAGGAGAGTCTTCTGGCTGTTCTTTTGAAATAGGAGATAGTGGTATTATAAATCACAGATAAAATTAGATTACGTCTGATTAGATTAAGTGTGATTAAATCATCCCCGTGGGGAAATCGGGTCACTGCTTGTGCAGATAGCAGCCTGCAGCAGGAATAAAAAACAAAAAATAAAAGCATGCAAATGAAAAGACTGCAAATGGAGGATTGTGACCATGAGACAACCCACATCTTTCGTCTCTTTTTTTTTTTTCTTGCTTAAGCATTTTGCCTTTATTTGCTGAGAGTGAGAGTAGTAGCTGCAGACGAGAACCGTGAGAAGAGGGAAGAGAGGGAAGAATCCTGCCAGAATTAAACCGGGGACATTGCAGCCAAATGGCATAAATTTTAACCGCCAGGCCACAGGGATGCTTCAGGCCTCTCATTTTAGCCAGCACTGACAGTTGCGTTTTGCCGGCTAAATGACAGCCAGAAGAAAACGCCGCCAGCAGATTGTATAAGCCATAGCTGATTAATGTTAATGCCTTGAGTGATTTGCCAAAAGGCCAAAACAAAACCTTGTCTTTGGGTGCTCGCTACAAACTGATATACTCGGCTGCAACGGTCCCGTTCTGACGTGAGTTCATCAAGACCAGCCTAATGCAGTTAAACTAACCATGTGAGTTCCTATATTTGGACTCCCCCGCTAAAACCTCTAAGCAAGTGTGTAGAGCTGACAGTTTTAACATGTCACGTTAAGGGTGCAGTCGAGAAGTAGCGTGCATGCTAGTCACTGCGCACTGGTGACTGGGAACAGAAGCTGGACGCAGCAACATGAAGCAACGATTTGCAAGATTTGTAAGACGAACCTTTTGCACCATGTGGCCACCTCAGCTATGCATGAACAATTGAAGAGGAACTGATTTTAGAATATTCAGACGCGCCTAGGTGAAATAATTAGCTCCCATGCTAGTAGCTAGCTTATTACCGCATGTGCAGACGGACTTGTCACGAGTTGCAGCCCTTTAACACGTACAATTCTTGTGTCAAATTCATATTCCATTCAACATTTTAATACTTCTTCCTTGCTTCCTCATCAGAATCTCTGGTTAGAGCCAAAGGTCGTCGGCACAGACGATTATTAAGTTACAGAACCTGCTCTATTTCTGGTTCATCAGCTAACCACAGCTGGTTGCAGGTCCAAATTTGGATTTTTAACTTTTCGGGACGCAGTAATTTGATCCGATGCCGTGTTCAGATTCGATAAAATGCCGCCGTACCCCGACCCCGCTGCATAACGGGGGAGGTCTCAGGTGTGAAAGTGTAACTGACACGCTGCGAGGCAAAGGGGGAAAACACAGCTCTGCCTGCCTCCGCATGCGTGTTTTTTTATTGAAGCCTCATATAGAAATGTAATCCTCGCTATCAAGTTGAGGTGTAGAGGGGGCTTAGTGTTGTGTGTGTAGTGTGTGTAAACACTATTGCATTTGTTCCCAGAGAAAAGTGAGTCATCCTGATCCCACAGCAGGTGAAAAGCAATTTGCACACGTTGACACAGAACACGTTCGGTAAGTCTCATGACGTCACCGAACACGGGACAACATGCGAGGAGTGAAATTACTGCCTTTCCTCTGACCTCCCGTCTTTTTTCTTCTCTTTTAATGCGCTCTGTTTGCCCCCACCCCCTTTTCTCCGACTCGCCGGCCTCTTATCTTTTAAGGGAGCTTTACAAAACAAACTCCTACATGCTCACTCTGATGTGCATGAAAGCGCAGAGGCAAAACGCATGCACGCACACCATTTGCAGTTGAAGGTAACGGGGGGCCGGAGCCATGAAGCGCAACAGGTACACACAAAGACCCCACACTTCAGGTGCATTTCGCTTCCACAGAAACCTGCGTAAGTACCGACAACATCTCGTAATCGCAAACGCCGCAATAATAGCCGCGCGCAGAGAAGAACAGAGGCTGCGCAGCGCTATCTGCCTGTCAACATGTTTTTCCACAACAACTTTTATTTTCCCCCCACAATCTATTTTTCTGCAGCGTTTTATTGGCTCCGAACGAGGAGGCGCGGTTTAAAACCCCAGGCCGCTGCGTCGGAGTCAACCAGAGGGCAAGTAAAGCTGTCAGAATGCGGCGCGGAAGTCTTCTCGTCTTCATCATTCTCACATTGATCTGCGAGGCGTCCCTCAAATAGCATGTGACAGCAAAATGTGTGGACTGTTTTTTAAAATGTGGTATCCAGCTGTAAAACATCTTCAGTTGTTTCAGTTGTGGGTAATGATCTCTATAAAGTGTCTATGAAGATTTATTTCCAGTTCAAAACATCTCAAACAAGTTTAGAAGTCGTAATGAGACATGAGCCAGTAAGACCAAAAATATTAGATTGGGGTTGGTTTTAAGACCGCCCTTCTTTTTTTTTTTTTTTGCGAGGCATGCCTGGTCAGGTCCAGAAGTTTCTGCAGTGTTTTGCTCTGATAAATCTGCAAACTGGGCGGCACAGTGGATCGGCGGTTAGCACTGATGCCTCTCATTAAGAAGGTTCGATTGCAGTCTTCTAACTTTGCAAATTCGCACTGCGGGCCAGATTAGACCCTCTGACGGCCCGCTTTTGGCCCGCGGGCCGTATGTTTGACACCTGTGATCTAAGGCTTTTTCTGTGTGGAGTTTACATGTTCTCCCTGTGTCTGCGTGGGTTCCTCCCACCGTCCAAAGACATGCTCATTAGACTCATTGGTGATCCTAAACTGAGTGTGATCCCCCGTGACCCTCCACAGAACAAGAAAATTCATGAATGAAATCTTCAAACTTGCCTGGATCTTTTGCAGACGCATATATATTTTTGTAACCCTAGCTAACTGGTGGTTGGACAGATAAAACCCACTGTTTTTAGCATCGTTAGCATGGACGCTAATATTCCTAAGCTAGGATATTAAATTAGCCAGTGTGTCCGCTCTGCAGCGAGCTTAATGAGGGAGGAGTTTCTGTTGACATTGCTGCACAAAGAAGGCGTTTCCCACCAGTGTGCCTGTCCCATTCATTGTGTCTGTGTGCGTGTGCTCTCAGTTTGTGTTTTCCTTGCGTCTCTACATTTTCCCTGCATCTGTCTGTTTCTGCGTGCGGTTGTCTGTGTTTGTTTTTCTGCCTTCTCATGTATTTTTCTGTGTGAATGAGTGTGTTGGTCTGTGTGTGCCTCGGCCAGCTAACCCCCACCTCCTCCCTCCCCATCCTAACGCGCGCACACACACACACACGGTGCCTCTTCTTGTGAACTGGCCGAGCGTTGTGTAATCATTTATATAAAGAGGTATTAGTGTTTCCTCCTAAAAGGAACATAGAGAACATTGTGGCTCAGTTGGGTGACATTCCTCTCCTGCCTTCAGGACAGGACGGCTGTGGAAAGCTTGTTAATCTGTCGGGTTGCCAAAACTTGCTCGCATCAAAGTTGTCCACATCTCTTTACTCAACAAAATGCTAATTATTTTGGGTCCCTCCCCCCCTCTTACCCCCAGATTCTTGTTTGTGCGGTGCGTGGGGGCGTTTTAAGTGGGCACTCATTAGATATTCTGATTGTACTAACTTGTACATAATGACATTAAAGTGAAGTAATGTGTTCCTGATTTTCCTGGAAGTGCTCGCGGCCCTCTTAAAGGAACAGTCTGCTCCCGAATGACATCCCAAGGCGGCGGGAATGAGCGCATGCTAATGTATTTCACTGGTTTCTCTTAAACTATTAAAGAGAATTTTTGGGTCTGGTTCCAACGAAGGCATAAAGTGATAATCTAATTCCTCTTGAACAGCTTGTGCAGTAACCAAGCGTTTGGCAGCTGCTCTTTCTTTTTTTTCCTTTTTTTTGCCAATAACAAGGCTGAGAACGTTATTGTTTCTTCCTCCAAGAGAATTTAAATTTAGGTTTCGCTGCGCTGAGTGTTCGGTGATGTTTGTGGATATTTGTTGTTCTCCCCTTGGTAACTTAAGTAGCTTCATAAATTAATGTCACATATAAAGACGGTGTGTTTATTCTTACGTACAGGGCAAGGATACAGCACAGAAGTACAAAAGATCGTCTGCATTGCCGTCAGCAATAGAACGGGACAGACCATTGAGTACAAGTAATCACAGTTAGTATACGATTAGTAAAACAAAGCTAAACTAAGGGCGACACAGTGGTGGGGTGGTTAGCACTGATGCCTCACAGCGTGGGTTCTCTCCGGGTTCTCCAGCTTCCTCCCACCGTCCAAAGACATGCTCGTTAGGTTAATTGCTGATTCTAAATTGGCCGCGCTGTCTAGGGTATACCCTACCTCTTGCCCACTGACAGCTGGGATAGGCTCCAGCTTTCTCAGGACGAGCGGTTACAGAAGATGAATGAATGACAACGAACTCATCAATAAGCGACAGCCCAAACCTAAATGTGTCTAAACACACAATAGCTAGTCAGAGCGAATGAAAAGGTGTTTAAGTGTGAAGCCCAGCTCTCATAATAAGTAATAATATCGTAGCAACGACAAGAACAAGTTAAAATGCCTCAGTTTTTCAGTTTTAACCGCAGCATGTTAGCTAACTTCACCATCAGCTGCTCCGTCTGCTTCTGGACTCGTCACGCATTCGTAAATCTTCATATTACCGAGCAAGGTCCACGTGCGATTTCTCCTCCGATTGTCAGGAGGGATGAATTAGGTTAACCGGAAACTCCTGCAGTGTGGAGCATAACCTGACAAGCGATATACGCCATCAGCAAGCCTTCATGCACCAAATCAACAATTGTTGTTAGCTGAAGAACTTCCACTTCGCGACTACTCTGTAATATTATATGTGTGTTTATGCAGTCAAACCATCTTTTAACTTATTAGCACAGATGTATTTGGAACTGGTTATTCTAGTATGTCACATTTATTTTTTTAATCTACATTGAGTATATTTGTCTTCAGTCTGTTTATAGCTACAAGGTGTGAACATTAATTCAGCCGCTAATCAAGTCTGGAGCTGATCTCACTTCAGCCTCTGAGTCTTAGTTGTATTTCGCTCAAAACCGTTGAAAGCTGAACTCCTGTTTGAGATTTCCCAGCATGCTTTTCAACCCCAGGTGGCTAGAAGGTGGTGGAGCAAAGTAGGACCAGGTAGCCTTCCACTCTTCATAAGGGAGTGTCCCACATTAGAAACCTTCAAAACCCCAAGCAGTGGTTGAAAGCAAACCAGATGCAGATGCAAATTAGCATCGTTGCTAATGCTGTCTGAATAGACGTCTATTAACATGAACTGTCCCTGCAAAACAAGAGACATATCTTTGGTGTCTCCCATCTGCTCTCACTTCCTTCCCTCTTCTTTTTTTTTTCTTGCCTTCTCGCTGTCTGTCTCGCAGTCCTGCGTCTCTCAACTAACTGGGTGGAAAATATGAATGAAAACATTCCCCCCGCCTTGTTTGCCCAATCTTCGCTGCGGGCGCAAATACACAATCTATCTCTCTCCCTTTTCTCGCTCGCTCTTTCCCCACAGCCCACATTTCTTTTCCTCTTGTTATTACGAGGCTTGTCTCTTTTGTTTACATTGTTTGCGCATTTCTGAGGACGGGGCTGGGGGTGGTGGGGGTGTGTGTGGGGTGGGATTGGGGGAGGTGGGGAAACGTTTGGTGTTTCTTTTTTTTTTACTGTTTGTGTAAGAACTGTGGGAGTTTGGAGAGGGGAGAGGAGAAGGCAAACAAGGAGACGCATCGACAGTGACGTGTGTGTGTTTGTGTGTGCATTTGTGTATTTCTTGTCTGTTTACGAGTGCGCGCGTTCATGTGTGAATTTGTATGCGCCCTTAAGTTTTGATTAAGTTTTCCTTTGCATGTATGTTTGTGCACTCTGCAGTATCTGTGTGTGAGCGCAGTGTTCTCTCTCTCTCCCTCTCTGTGAGTGTGTGTGTGTGTGTGTGTGTGTGTGTGTGCGCAGTAGCCCGCAGTGCTTTAGAGCAGTGGTGTTAATAAGCCTGAGTCATATCCATGACAACGGGCGAACAGTACTGGTATCTGATCCACAGAACAAAATGGCAGCTCACTGTAAAATACACTGTGACACAAGCTTCCTGTGTATAAACAGTCCCTGCAGAAAAAAACAATGCACCTTATGCTCCATCGACTCTGACCTAAATATTTAAGTTCTTTTTAAAAAAAAGTCTCCGGATAAGATTTTAAATTTGTACTGAAACTCTTCATCTTCATTCACCTTCCCTTTTATTTATTAACTTTGCTTGTGATCTGCCTGGGGAAACTGCTGAATCGAACTATAACTGATAACTTTTCCTGTAGCTGCACTAATGGAGCTCAATAGTTCCATCTATGTGTTTAGAGGTCGGTCCTCACTGCTCTCATTTTCTGCCACAGTGGACGCCTGTTTTTATAGACAGTGATACGAGCAGATGCCCAATAAACTAAGGTTAGATATTAATGAACGACCGATACATTAGCCGATGCGAGGGTGCGTTTGCCGATAAATTTTTCCCGCCGTGATTAACACACAGGCGTCCACACGCAGCTCTGCGTTGCTGGAGACGCTGTAGTCCACGTGCAGACCATGCGTTGCCCCTCCCCTATTAGCAGAGTGCTGGAAGCCAGCTGCTGTTTGCGCCACCAAAACTACGTAGTTTTAAACTTTCACAGTATCTTGTAACTGTTTCACTTAGCTTAAATATTGCCATACACTTTAAAATTGTTGTAAACTGAGGGAGCAAAAGCAATATTGGCTCCAAATATCGGCTCAAGAAAATCGGCAGCCCATATCGGCCATCGGCTAAAGCTAATGAAAAAAAAAACGGTATCGGCATCGGCCCTAAAAAAATCCATATCGTCTTTCCCTATTAGATATGCACCGACTTGGTGCATGTTTCATTCCAGCCGGTGCCCTTTGCTGCACGTCGCATCTCTCTTTCGACCCATTAGAGGCTAATAAATAGTGAAATAGGGGACAGGGAACAGGGAACTTTGCCTGCAAATAAACCAGTTTCATTTTTTTATTTTAGCTGTATCTTTTGCAGCGTACACAAAAATGTGTTCGTTACAAGGACTGTATATAAATATGGACAATGCGTCTCCCTTTCCTAGCATTGGTCAAATTGATATTTTACTGGGGATACAAGTGGCGCCATCCTGCGCATAATTTTTCCAACTCTTACAGTCCCACAGGATTGTTCACATATTGGTTGGCATGGCAACTGGTAAGATCATGATGTCACATCCTGTTTTTATAGCGTCAAAATGTAACTTCACGGAAAAATGACACTTGAGTTTACATCAGCATTATATTAACTACCTAAAATGACGAAAACCATCCTTGAAAAGGATTTTACTTGTATTTTAGTGTTTTAGTTTGGCCCAAGTCCCGCCCACTGACATGAAGGAGGCGGAGCTTATGACCTATACTGCAGCCAGCCACCAGGGGGAGCTCTAATTGCAGTTCCGCCACCCATCTTTATACGGTCTATGGTACCGACGCACAAAATAGATGTAAATCAATAGCTGTACGTGACCAAGATGGCGAACGAACGAGGCCGTGGGATTTTAAGAATCTTTTCATCCTCTTCTTTTTTTAATTTTTTTTTTTAATCCACTTCTAACGGACAAACCTCTCACTGATAGACGGTGTGATATTTTTCGGCTGAGTGGCAGTGCCATTAAAAGAGAAAGAGAGAGCGGCGGAAACCGAGACTATAACGAAGCCGCGCTCCTCATCCATGAGCTCCTACTTAAAATGGTAATTCTCTGTATTCTCATTTTGAGAGATGTTCCGTCCGTCTTTGGTGCTCAGCGCTCATTACGGCGGTGTTTCCTAACTCCGTACCTCCCAGAGATCAGCTGTCAGTCACGCAGCGCGGGCGGCTCTGTAACGTCTCTTCTTGGTGTTACGGTTGGAAAAAAAAAAGTTTGGACGTACGAGCTAATATCTGTTTTAAGAAGTAGTAGTGGCGAGAACTTTCAGCTGTTATGTGTCTCAGCCTATTCTTTCTTCTTCTGCCACTTGTTGCGATGATTTTTGATGAAGCATAGATTATTTATTTAAAGGGATCGACTGATCTGATTTGACATGTCAGGGCGCGTACGGTTTAAAAGAATAAATGCTTGGATAGTTGGATAAACATGGTCTGAAGATAAGAGTGATTAATCTGTAAGACTGCTTTACATGATGTGTGTGTGTGTGTGTGTAGCTGATTGCTATGAAAGCAGCACAGGGGTGAGTCATCTCTGAAAGGTCACTGTGCAAATGATGTTTGTGTGTTTGGGGCGATGATTGATTCCATTGACATGAATATGACATGAAGATGACTCACTGCTCCCAAGGCTCATTGTACAACCATTTTTCTTGTGTGTATATGTGTGTGTGTGTGTGTGTATTTGAGATATAGTTATATAATTTACTTCATATAAATATAACAAAGATGACTCGCTGTGTGCAAGGGATTACTGTGTGTGTGTGTGTGTGTGTGTGTGTGTTTCCCATATAAATATGACATGAAGATGACTCACAGCAACGCTGTAACAAACCAGGAAGGTGTTTGTGCGTTCGCTTATCAACGATTTATGAATATGTCAGTCCAGTTACTCCTATTCTGCCATCTCTCTGTGTGTGTTTGTATGAGTATATGTCAGTACAGAGAGCAAATAAATGAGTCGGAGTTAAGGGCAAACGTAAACAAGCTGAAGGTTTTTATAGTTTCACGTCCAAGAAAGATTTCTTTCCTGGGTCTGGAATCAATTTAGTATCAAGTGTTTAGAGGCTGAGTAATTTCCACGTTGACTCAGGAGTCTTGTCTTTAGGGGATGCACAATTTCTGACCATGAGTTGCTCAGAAATCCGTGCTAATGCGCTCTGATGTGGACGTGCACAATAAACGTCCTGCATCAGATGGAGCTCTGGATACCAAACAGATGAAGGCCCAGCTACACGTGATTTTGTCAGTTTTGTGGTGAGCTTGGCAACCACAACGATTCAGACTTACATTATTTGTTGGGATTGTCAATGCAATATTGGACAATGATATTGAACATGCAGGGCTACTTGCCAGCTCTAGTTTAAGCCCACTGTGTTAGTTTTTCAGTGGAAAAGCTAACCGAAGACGTTTAGTCGAGAGCTTGTGAACGTCCTGAAGCAGTAGGCAGCTAAAGAGCTGACTGTTTCCCTCTGGACTCATTGAAAACCATATCACAGCTTAAAGGAGAGAGAAAATTGGATTCACATTTAATCATTTTAAAGTGGACGAACCATTTGAAATGTCACCCGTAGAATTTCCAAAGACTGGTGTTGATGCTGACTGGCATGGTGCCATTGCCTGATCCCTCATAACTCTTAGCTAGTTCAAAAAGAGGTGGAGCGTGAGTGATGCCCAGGTGGACAGCTAGCAACCTGAGACGGCTCCCTTATTAGGAACTACTTCAATATTATTGAGTTGCACTAATCAGGCATAACATTATGACCACCTTTCTAATATTGTGTAGGTCTCCCTTGTGCCTCCGAAACAGTTGTGACTCACCAGAGAATGGACATGGACCTTCTGAGTGTGTCCCGTGCTGTCTGGCAACAGGATGTTATTAGTGGGCGGCCTTTAGGTTCAAGGGTTGAGGGGAGGGGCTGCCATGGATGGGGCCAGTTCCGGTGCATCCCACAGATACTTGATCAGTTTTCTAGTGAATTTGGAGGCCAGGTCAACACCTTGTCCTGTTCTTCATATTTTTTTAGTTGTTCCTAAAGTGTTTTTGTGTGTGTGTATATGTCAGATTGCATCCTGCAGGAGATGGCAGTTTAGTTTGGTGGTAAATAAGTAATAGTATAAGTAATATCCACCCAAATGAATACCAGGTCCAAAGGTTTCCCATAAGAAGACTGTATTGCCACAAGATGGTTATTGGTCATAATGTTATGCCGGATTGGTTTTATATATAAACTTACCCAATGTTTAGTTATCATGACCATTTACCAGGCTGTAAACATGTATATATTCCTGCTGTAAAGTTGGATATTTCCACATGGAGATCTAAGGGGATTGACTCGTTTGCAGAAACTGCCTCAAGTGGCCAATTGAGGAACTGCATCTACATCCCCACGTTGGCTCTGATGACTGCTTTCTACAAACACGCTGAATGCTACTGTTGTTCTGCGTGACTCTTTGCTAATAGCTTTGTCATGTAAACCTAATGGTAATATGTCCGTGTCGTGCTTAAAGCTTGTTCCTGCTTACCCCAGGTGGTAAAAAAAAATCGCTCTATTAAAAGGCCATAAACATGGACAGGCATGTTAGTATGACGTTAACCCTGTTCTTGTAGACACACACAAACGCACCCTCGAGCAGTACACAGGGTCACCCCTGGAACCTTGGGTGGGTGACCTTGTGCATGTTGGATGCTGACCCGACTGCCCTGCTCCAGTCTGCGGGCAGATACGGGACCGTGTGAGTAGGGGGATTTGCAGGGGTCAGCCAAGGATAAGGGGCTGTTGGCACAACACATCTCTCTCTGTCTCTCTCTCTCTCTCTCCCTTTCCCGCTCTCACACACACACACATACACACACACACACATACACACAGTCTGGTGTGAAAACCAGGGGAAGAAAGAGAGGGATTACAGGGAAGAAAAGGGAATCGTCGGTTTTCTCAGCCGTACTGTGACAGCGAGGTATTTCAAGAATGAGAGATTATTTCAAACACACTCGGCTCCAGTGTGAAGTACACACAGGGACGTGATTGTTTGAGTCTGACAAGGGTGGTATGTCTGGACAAGTGGACATGTCGTACCAAGAGAGTATCGAGTGTTTGGCGGGCGCGCTGATCTGTTTCAGATTTTTATTGGCAAACATTTGTGGGTACTTGAAAGGAGAGAGGAGTTTATATAAAGAAACCTAATTAAAATGAACTGAACTTTGTAATGACCTCAAATGAATGGAAGCCGAAGGAAAAACGGCCTCTTTATTCCTTGATCGTTCGTCTTCTTTTACTGTGCTTCTTTATTGGTTTGTCTCATACCAATGTTTCCCCTACCATTTATTTTCTATGCAGCCCCAGATCACAGCAGAAGTCATTGACTGTTTTTTACAAACTGGACCTTATTTCTGGCATAAAATACGGTTGTTTACTCACCCATATAACTTTTGTGTAATTTGTAGTCGTTCGGGAGATATTTAGATCAGCACATATCCATATAGTGGGAGTGAATGGGGCACCGAAACGCAGTCTCTAAACAACGCATTATCTGCCGCTAAACTTGTAAATTTCAAAAATTTTGTTATTGTATGCTAGTGCTATTCTCGTTGAGTGCAAAGTTACCTGGACAATGTCATTTCTGAGCGAACCCGCGACGGTCAGCTTTTTTATCTGTAATTTGCTACTGCTAGTTTTTTGCAACACGGCTGAATATTTGTCCGATTCTGAGGTTGTGGACAAACCATAGAAGCATAGTTAGATGATGATAACTGGTAACTCTAGACTCAACAGGAAATAGCACTAGCGTATCATAACAAAATATTGGTGAAATTAATGCTTCGCTGCAGATAATCTGTTATTTAGAGGCTGCGCTTCGGTGCCCCATTCACTCCCACTATATGGATATACGCTAATCTAATTATCTCCCGACTGACTACAAATTAAACCAAAGTTATATGGTTGAGTAAATGACCGTATTTTATGCTAGAAATAAGGTCCATGTTATTTATCTTATTTGCGCGACGGCATGTCATTTCTGTCTCTACATGTTCACCCCCTGAAATATCAGTCAGAATACAACTTTTGTTGAGATGCACAGCGGGTTCTGCAGCTTTTATCTGCAGGAAATACAACAGTGTTCATCCCGTTTGAACAACTCTTCTGCTTCTTCTACAGCTTGTTCCCACCTGTTGCTCTCTTCTGTTCTGATTGAGGTGTTACATGAGGTATTTTTATCAAATTTTGTTCTGAAGCTAATAACAGAGTTTGGTTTCCTATTACCCACTCCAGCTTTTTACAACAAGTTTTAAACCACCTACAGCACACGTCTTCACTTTATTTTGGCTCATTCGTCTCTACTGTGGTCAAATTGTGGTTACTGCCAAGCCTAATAGGAAGTGATTGATCAGTCAGTGACTTTCGGACAGATCAAGGCGTGTCCCGTTTTGTTATCGGTGTAGTTTTAAATGGTTTTCGCCGTGTAATTTAGCACCGCTGCTAATTTTTTTTCCCCCCCTGAAGCTCGGCGAGCCTCGTATCATGTCACCAAGAATGTAATAATTTGTCTTGGCTCCCGTCGCAGAGTAAAATGCTGAAGCAAACCTGGAAGAGCTGGAGTTTTTAATTATAGCTCACGTTATTAACCAGGCTGCCTGCGCCTGTGTTTTGAGGAGGTGAAAGTTTTTGTCAATGCTGCCAAATTAAATGACAGATATGGCTGGCAAGTTTAATCAGCTGTAGCTAATTAACTGTGAGCTGGTTAAAAAAATGGAGAAATGTAGAATTTCTTTCCTGTCTTTTCTCTTTGCCTTATTTCATCTGTTCATCCATTCTTTCTTTCTTTCTTTCTTTCTTTCTTTCTTTTGACATCCATCTTTCAATTCATGCAACCATCTTTTCTTTCTTAATTTCTTTCCCAACTATTTTTCTTTTTCCTTCATTTCTTTTTCAAGAAAGAAGTTTATGTTGTTATCTTTCTTTCTTTCATCCATCATCCATCAATCCTTTGCTTCTCTTTCCTTTCTCCTTTAATTCCTCTTTTCCTGTTTCCATTGTTAACCATTACATCCATCCATCTGTTCTGTCTTTCTTTCTTTCTTTCTCTCTCCTGTTGCCTCCATCAGTTCTTTGTTTGTTTCTCTTTTCTTTTTCCTTTAATTCCTCTTTTCCTGTTTCCATTGGTAACCATCACATCCATCCGTCCCCTCATTCATCCATCCATCATTCTTTCTTTCTTTCTTGTTTCTTCTTTTTCCCCATTTCTTCCATCCATCCATTGTTTCTTTGTTTTTTCTCCTTAATTCCTCTTTTGTTTATTTTGGTGTTTCCATTGTTATCCATCCATCTTTTCTTTATTTCTTATTCTTTTTCCCATCTCATTTTCCTTCCTTCCTTCCTTTCTGCCTTCCTTGCTTTCCGTCTCCCTTGCTTTCCGTCTCCTTGTTTAAATTAAATCATTCCCACACGTTCCTTTTTTCCACCCTCTTCTCTTATGTTTCCTTTTTCTCTCCCTCTTGCGCTCTCTTATCCATGTCCTCACCGCTGCCTTTCGTTTTGTTTTTTTTCTGTTGTCGTTGTTTTTGTCCCGTTTGGCCTCGTATATGTTTTCAGCGTCGTTTACAAGGTCACCCTGCTCCTCCTGAGCAGATCTGTCAGGAGCTGATGTCTGTTTCAGGCAGACGTGTGCTGTTGTGTGGGCAGAGAGTCAGACTGAGAGCTGAGCTCAGCCACTGTCACTCTGCCCACACTGGAAAGGCCTTATGTAAACACCATCCACTTCATCCCTCCTTGAGAAAAGATTATTATTGATGTCTTATGAAAAGGAGGAAAGTGAGATTTACACAGTGGTGAGAAACATATGGGAGCGCGGAAAGACTTTCTTTGGTTTTATCCATCACGGCTATTTTAAATCAATCTGTATTGCTTTCTTTCCACTTGTTGCGTGATTTGTCTTTTCCTTGGCAGTTTCACTCCGATGCAAAGCAATAAACAGAACAGTCTTTACTTAAGCCACGGCGGTGTAACACAACGGTCCTTCACGAAGCCCCAGGGTCATTCAGAGGATTGCATATATGATTTAGACTATGCTTATTGGATTTAACAGGAGTTTTAATGTAGAATATTACATTTTTTAGCTATTTATTTAGATATCACTGCGTTTATTTACATATTCTGCTGTTAAATTGCTCCAGACTGCAAGCTGCTGCAGTTATAAGTGATATTGCACACTTGCCTCATTGACTTTCATCAAAAAAAATGAAAGTGAAAGTCGTCTGCGCGGTTAAAATCCACCTGAACGTCTGAAGTAGTGTATTTCATCTCACGACAACAACATCATTCTCACTTTTAAGATGATACCGGCGACCTTGCTCAAGTTTTTAGCACGAGAAAGTGAAATAGGATCGAGGATGCACGCATGATTCATATTTCCGGTAAGTCAGGCAATATCAAAAGAATTACTTGCATCAGTTGTTTGACTAAGCCCTCTCTCTCGCGCACACACACACAAACACATAATTCTCCTGTTCAAGCTCACATAACATCCTATTCAGCAGCGCCACGCCACAAGATACACTCTTACCGTTCCCACTCATCTGCTCCCCAGAGGCGCGTCCCCGTGTACTAAACCAACGACACTTCTGCTCCGGGGCTCCGAGCTGGGGAGAAGGTTGACGAAGGTGCAAGGAGGGAGGAGGAGTGTGTGTGTGGGGGGGGTTGTTTGGTTTTCATTGTTTCAAGAATCAGATCCCCGCCGAGTGTAGTTCCTCCTGAATATTTCATCGCACACGCCATTAAGATCAAAGCCGAATCAGCTGTCGCATTGTTAGGACCCCAAGGAGGAAACATCTGAATATTCTCCCTCTGCTGCTCTTCTCATTAGGGCTCCTCAAACGTAAACAGAGCTGATTTCCTTGGTTTCTTTATTAACATTATTATTATTTTTAGATATTCTGGTAGAAGGTTAAAAAAAAAAAATCATATCTTGAAATCTTTCACAATAGCCTTTGATTTGTTTGCTTGATTTGCAAGATATTTCCTGATGTTTGCTTATACTAGTAAATAATCCTATTCAATTTATTTTCTAATGTTAATGATTCAGACTTAGTCCTTCTAAACGTCATCAATATATTATCATGGTAAATCAGCAAAAACAGCTTGAAAGTGATCTATAACTTGGCACGCATACATCTATCAGCCACAACATTATGACCACCGGCAGGAGAAGCGAATGACATTGACAATTCAGTGTTCTCATTCACACTTAGACATCCTGCACCGCTGGCAACTTTTAAACCAGTCTAACGTGTTGAATCAACGCAATTCCCAACACTAAAGGGAAGTGATGAAAGTGCAAACAGTGTGACAAGCGAAGGCACACACGGCAGGCCTGTCTCGTCTTACATCCGAACGCTGAGACACGCAAACATCGCCGCGTCACGATCGTCTAGAATCAATAAACCGTAGACCGCTTTTCAACCACCGCCGCCTCTTTTCGTAAAGACTTATTTCCTCTGACACAGGCTCAGAGCGTACGCGCCAGCTGGCCGTTGGCCGCAGCCTTTGCGGTGCGTTCAGGTGCAACTTTTCAGCCCAGACACGGGCAACGCGAGGTGACGTTTGCCACTTGCAGTGAGTCTTTGATGTGGGTTTGTGCAGCTTTATAAAGAAACTCAGCCTTTGCATTTAATAAGACCTGAACAATGGGAGAGCTTGTGCGTATACATCTGATTGTGGGATACATGATACTTATCAGTTGTCTTGACACTATTATGAGACAATGCTCTAACTTTGGTCCACCAGATTAGATAATACCTAAAAATCTTACATTCAGTATTAGAAGTGGGTAAAAAATACCCCAACATGATCTCTTTGAATTATTTTCCAACTGTTCTGCACCGATATCTGTGAGAAAGAAAGAAGAAACGGTCACAGATTGATGCAGGTAGCAGCTGGATGAATTCAGCGTTTCTGGTTTCTGGCGCAGGTATCGCCGTCGTTTTTCATTCGCTTTTATGCTTCCTGTTTCGCTCGTGCGCTAGGAGACAAAGAATCGTATAAAATCCAGCCTCGCTCTGCCGATCGGAACATCTCAGAGTGTTACGCCACCGACTGGTTATCATATTCTGGACTGGGTGATCAGTTTCCGCCTGTATTCTACCAAAAAGTGCAATGCTCGGCTGTTTCAGAGAATTAGTTTGGCTTATTTTAAATTAAAAAAAAACTGTGTCATGAATTTTTAAAGATGCATTTAGGAAGCAGTGAGGGACTAAATCTATTGCGCAACAGCGACCTTATTCTATAATAATCCAACAACAACGCCCACTAATGTAATAAGACACTTGTTACAATTGAAGTTATATAAGAGAAACAGCCAGCCCCAGTGTCCCTGCTATGTCCCAAGTAACCCATCCGTGTGTAAGTGTGTGTTTGCGTGCGCGCGTGTCTTTCCTCTCACTCGACTAGCCCGGCCTGTTTGTCCAGTATCGGATGTCTCCTGATGCTCGGCCAAGACGGGGCTCAGTTTTCCGTCTTTTTTGTCCTCACATCACTAAACAGTGGAGACCGCTCGCAGTGATCACTTTACTATAAGTGTGTGATTGCGGTCATGATTGCCACCGTATTTTCCTTCTCCTTTAACTCCACTTCAGATTACCATCTAATTGACATTTCTGTATTTATTACACGACTTTAAAGTAATAAAAATACTCACCAAGGGACGGCGCTCGGCACGGCGGGGCTTTATCTTTGCACTTGAGGAAATTTCTTTCCTGTCCTGATTTGAACGAGCGGGCAGCATCAAGTGCAGGTAGACACCCGGAAGCAGCTCGGTAGCTTTGAGGAAAAGAATGAATGTAAAGTAAAACATGACTGAATTACAGTAGTTAAGCTGTCATATATAAAACGTGGGACTGCTTGATTGCTATGAGTAAATCATTTATATATCATTTCTAAAGGAATGATTCTCATGATCCACTGTCAAGTATTTTCCAACTCTGAATTTGTTATGATTACACATTTGGACGTTGCAACTCAAATACGCGGTAAATTCAATTAAAAACTGGGACAAAGTCACGAGCCAGACTTGATATTTTCGATATTAATTCAACTGCAAATGTTTCCCACAACGATAAACTTTTTCACATGGAAACAAACTTAAGTTTTGCTTAAACACTGAATCTGGAGCGAGCGAATCTTAATATTATAAACACACGAGAAATCTGTTATATAGTTTCGCTGCAGCGACGTTGGCGCCACATGCAAGACAAACAGGTCTGTCCTTAACATTTGTGACCAGATAATCTGCCTCCTATCTGCCTTGACCTATTTTCTTTCTTTTCCGTTTGGACATGTTTAGGGAGGGGTGGCTTAAATTTGCACGAAGTGACTGGTTGCGAGAGTGGCTAATGAATGTCAACCATAGACTGTATATAAATAGGGACTACACGTCTGCAGTTCCTTGCACTGGCTTAACTGACGCTGTTTCTCTGGGATATGGGTGGCACCATCTTGCAAGTTTGGAGACAGACGTTCTGAGCAGTATGGTCTGAAATCGATGAACCGACCTCCAGACTTAGTCGCATTTTTGTTTTTATAGCGTCAAATAATTAACCAAACTACACTTATCCAATCCAACATTGCGTTAAGTAACTAAAATGACAGAAACCATCCTTGAAATTTATTTGGTATGTTGTTTCGTGTTTTCGTTCGTCCCAAGTCCCATCCACTAACATGGAGGAGGCGGAGCTTATGACCTATACTGCAACCAGCCACTAGGGGGAGCTCTACTTGCTGTGGCTTCACTTTTGAGAAGCAGTTCTGCCGTCCATCTCTATTACACTCTGACATCAACAGAGACCAAGTGGAAGCTTGCCAGTCTTGCTTGCCGTGCCAACGCACTCGCAAAGCATTCTGGATGGGCATGGGCTATATCGTTACGGGTCAACTCCATTAGACTTTTGATGTAAAATTCATCAGATCTATGCTTCTTATTGGATTTCACAGATGTCGTATCTGCATCAGAAATGCAGATGATCACTTGTGCACGTATTGGCGAATCATAATGATGCACTGACATGGAAATGCAAGGATCCTGTGGTAGTTGGGACATGCAGAAGAAAACTTCATCTAGAGAAGCTCACACTGCATTTTTCTTGTCTGCATGAAGGGAAAGGAGGAAAAGGGGAAGAAGAGATGGGAGACAGGAAGAAGAGAAATAAAAACTCGATGAGCTTTGGGACAGGGTTAAGGATAAATAGATCTTTTATTGCTGGGTAATTACACCTATTAACATACTTATTGTATGCTATAAAATCCCCCCGTACTAATTTTTAGTTTTTGTTTCTCTCACAATCACGGTACACTTACACCAGAGCTAATTGATTTTCATGCAGTTCACAACGGGTTTTCGATCCATTCATAACTTTTATCGTGAAAGCTGTTTAATTGGGAGTTTGTCTCGTTTTCATTCCGCGTGTAACCGCGCCGGCAACACACGCGCTAAATCGCGGCAGCTGCTTTGCAGTGGCGGCGGTGATAATGGGGAGGATAATGATGAGGACGATGATCGCCGCGAGGCTGGATGCGAGGCGGTGACGGAGGATGATGGCGATAAGTGAGCGGTGCGATAATGAGGCGTTGAGGACGGGAGCTGAACGGAGAGCGCGTTCGTCGCCGCGATCGCTGACGCACTTCACCTTTTCACACAACGGTCTCACCAGGCCGCAGTATGGATAATAAGGGTGTGTGTGTGTTACTATGCAAAACGCACGAGATGTTTTTGGGAGAAATTGGACGTGGCACAGTGGTTAGCGCTGGCGCCTCGCCGGAAGTAGGTCCTTGGGGAAGGTTCGATTCTCAGGGCCTTTCTGTTTGGAGTTTGCATGTTCTCCCTGTGTTTGTGTGGGTTTCCTCCACCATCATCATCAATAAACATGCGTGGGTCAGGTTGGCCCACAGTGGTGGTGCGCTCGGTGTACAGTGTTGTATAATGACAAAATAAAGCATTTGTTTTGGCGTGTTCTGTCCTCATGACATTTGCGCTCCTTATCTTGTGTATTTTCTATTTTCTATCTGCGTCTCTCAGCGATCTTGGTGTCCACATGTGTGTGTGTGCGAGTCTTTATTGGTTCCCAGTGGGTTAAGCTGAGATCCTGACCCTATTTCCTGCTGACACAGAGACATTCAGGCCCGAGGCTCCAGAGACCAGACACTGCCTGGAGGAGCTTCCTGTCACCGCTGCTCTGCTACTGCTTGATTTGCCATTGGTTCGCTAGCTTCGCTTTTTTTTTTTCTATCGTCCGTGAAACTCCCAAGTTAGTCCTTCTGCACCGAGAGGTCAGGACTTGTCTGTGAGCCAGACGTGAGAAGGACTTCCCAGTGATTGGTGTTGTCATAAGCGGTGCAGTGTGTCACGGAGCATGCAGAGATGCGTACGCTCGGCTTTGGAGCATGAACCGCCATAAACTTTTTATCGTGGAGGGATTCAGAATGACTGTAAACACTGACAGGGAGGGAGAGAGAGAGTGCGTATGGCCAGCAGATGTGAGAATCAGAGATTAATTTTGGTAATTATCCAGTCTAATTCTGTGTTTAACATGTGAGTGTTGTTTCATATCAAGCAGTGAATTGTGGGTTTAGATCATACCGCACACAGTGCTGCTGACTAAAGGCCTATTTAGCTTCGGGACTCTCCCTGTGGCAGTGCCTCTATAGTCCCTAAACACCAATCAGGCATAAAATTATGACCACCGTCCTAATATTGTGTAGGTCTCCTTTGTGCCTTCAAAACAGTTGTGACTCATCAGAGAATGGACATGGGCCTTCTGAGGGTGTCGTGTGGCTTGTTGTTAGCAGGGGCCTTTGGGTCCTATGGGTTGAGGGGAGGGGCCTCTGTGGATCATCCCACAAATACTTGATCAGTTTGGGATCTAGTGAATTTGGAGGCCAGGTCAACACCATATGTGCTGCTCTTCGTGTTTTTGTGTGTGTGTACCTGTGTCATGCTGCAGATGAAAAACCTGTGCATGTATGTTTAATCTTTGTTCCAGGTTGCTGCCGGAGTCGACAGGTGGTCTGTTCACCAACGGGGAGGAGAAGGAGGGTGGTCATCAGCTTCCCCGGACTCAGCTCTACAGCTGCTATGACCTGGATGACCTGGATGTTGCCTGGCTGCAGCTGGTCAACCAGGAGTTCAGACAGATGGGTGAGTGCTAAATTACCTGCCGCTTAATTAGATTATAATAACAACCAGGACACATGTTGGTGAAATAATGAGAACGACGTGGTTTTTTGGCTTCGGCCTTTGTGGTATAACTCGCCCCAGTGTGTCGTGGATGATGTGGTTTCACGTCTTGTGGATTTGTTACTCTTTGTAATGTCAGTTAGGTTTTTATTTTTGTATTTCATGACTCCATCTATCACAAATAACTCAATACATTTAGATAAAATTAAGTGAATGAATCAATATATCAATATTATCGGGGAAATACAGTTATTTACAACCTGAACCTTATCTCTGGCATAAAATACGATCGTTTACTCACCCATATAACTTTTGTTTAATTTGTAGTCCTTCGGGCGATATTTATATAGTGGGAGTGAATGGGGCACCGAAACGCAGTCTCTACATAAGGCATTATCTGCCGCAAAACTCGTTCATTTCACCAATATTTTGTTATCGTACTAGTGCTATTCCCCGTTATGTCCGGAGTTACCTCAGTTGGCTTGTTTATCTGTGCGCGCGGCGCTCAGAGATGACATCATCTGCGTTATTTAGAGGCTGCGTCTCGGTGCCCCATTCACTTCCACTGTATGGATATATGCAAATTACACAAAAGCTATATGGGTGAGTAAAGACTGTATTTTATACCAGAAATAAGGTCCAGGTTGTAAAAAACAGTAGTTCCCCTTTAACATAAACCAGTGGTATTAATACCTTATGTTAAATACCTTCGAGAAAAAGTCCTTTAATGACTTGCTCTCTTACAGTTTTGCGATCTCACAACCAGCAGTTGTTTTATTTAAGGATTTCAGTGTTTAAGAAATCCAAGAAGTTATATAATGGGTCATGATTTATTATTACAAGCATTTTTTTTTTATTGCATATCAAATGTTCCCAGAGGATGGCAACTGGTGTTTTGTCCTTTGTATTAGTTCCCTCTTTATATGAAATATATTTCTTAAAACAAAGATGGCTTTTCCAGTCTTTCGAAAAAGAAAAAGAGGGGGGAGTAAAATATATTGCACTGTGACTTTCTTTCCCTTTCACCGTGTCATTACTCTTTCCTCCCCTGCGTTATTGTCGCCTCCTCCCTCTGCTTTTCCACTTTTTCTGCTTTGCTTCACCCTCCATTTTGCCCTGGTGACAACTGCTGACCCCGAGCATCTCTCTCATCTGCACCGCTTTATTCCATATCTGATCGACTCCTTTTTAGATAAAGCGTAGTAATTGTGTTTATAAATCCCCTCTGGGGGTTCAGGCCTTATTTCTGCAGCACATTCGCCTTAAATCAAACCCCGGCTCTTCCTGCAGGAGCGGTGGGGTTGTTTCTCATAACCTTCAACAGCTAGACCAAACAAACAAAAGCTGATTGGTTCTGCTGGATACGGCTCTGGACAAATGATGGGATGATTCACAGTGCTCTTAACATTATATTATATATATCTATAGATGTGTGTGGGCATTTAGAAAGTGTGCTCAGAGAGAGAGTGTTGATACTGGATATGATGTCAGAGATCGGAGATGAAGTTCAGCGATAGGGTTAATTAGATTTTCTTATTTTTTAGCTAAGAGGAAACTTGTTTTCTGCTACAGCAAGGCAAAAACACCGGCATGTTCCAATCGAGTTTTTTTTGCCCACTGATACATAATTTAGTATCAGCTCGTCTGAGTCCCGATCTTAAATAAACATCCTCCCCTTGAGATTCATAACAGCTTGTTTTACTTGTATTCTCCTCGATCACGTGTGCATCACGCAGCTGGATTGAGGCCAGTAAAGTAGGGCGGTCATAGTTAATGTAAGGAGGAGAGGGAAGCTCGTACCTTGGCTCCATAAGCTCCAAAAGACGTTTGAAAGCTTGTTTACTACAGAAATGTTCTGGTCATCCAGCGCCATAAATATTTCTGCCTGCATGTCTTCATTTTCCAGAGTAAAGTTCTCCCACACAGCAAGCTTGGTTGCGTGATTTTGGTTTCGTTCTTTTGGCAGCGTTCACGCTAGCCAACGAAGAGGAAGACGTAGTTTTTACGCTGCAGGGAGGTGGCTTTGGTTTAAAGCAGACCTGAAATAAATAACTACAAAACATCAGGCTTGGCTGAAGCCCGATACGGATCAGATCATTTAAAAAAGTGCCTCGATCGACCTAGATACTGAGATACCTATTAATACATTTAGTAGACAAGCGCTTTAGAAATTTTTGGTGCACGGCAAGATTTGTGTTCATCTCCACTCTGGTTGCCGTTTCCAAAAACATCTTGTAAACAAGTGTAAAGTGTGAAACCGACTGTCAGAAGTGTGTTAACTCTTTTAACAGAGACCTGATATAGATGCACGCTTTGTTAAAATGAAACTCCCCATCGCAGCACGATGGCTACATGCAAGCGTTTAATCTACCAGCGCTTCAACTTCAGAACAATGAAAGTGTCACTGCTGCAGCGAGTTTTGGTCGACTGTTGGTTGGCGGTTGCAGATATTTGATGCTATAGAAACAGGATGTGACATAATGGCGACTACCAGTTAGTTGCGTTGCTAGCCGATCTGTAAAGCTGTCCCGTGGAGAATTATAAGAAAATAAAATAATTTAAAAAATAAGCACAGCGTATAAGGCAGTATTTCCTTGTAGCTGGTGGAAGCAGGGTAGAGCGTAGTATTAATAAAACGAGTGAGTCTGGCGGAAGTGTGGTTGGGTCATCGATATCGCGGCTCTGCGTGGATCCACTCTCGGACCATACTGCTCGGACTCTGGCTCCCCCTCTGTCGCCGGAAAAATAGCGTCAGTTTGGCTAATGCAATGGAAGTGGGGGCGCATTGTCCATATTTATATACAGTCTATGGCAACAGCTACAGCTAAACACCAGTCGGTTAACATGCATACTAGCTTACAGTAACAACAATATGTTTAACACGCCATTAGCATGCTAACTTAGCCCCTTGTTAGCTCCGCTCTCCACCACCACGTTAGCCCAACTAATCTTTTTTATTTTAGTGTCAATTCAAAGTGTCGATAACAGTGAATTCATACAACGTACAGATAACATTAGGAACCATACTGTGGACTGTTAATCTCACAATGATTTATGAAAAACAGCATCGTATTGGCTGCAGTTGGTAAAATAGTCCGGGGTAAAGTCTGGAAAACTCCTGCAAGTTTTATTCTTAAATTCTTATTTCTGCATGAACGATTTCTGTTAATACGTCTGAGAAGACAAATTGTGTCTAATTTTAAATAGTTATTGTGTTTGGCCAGTGATTTGTAGCCAGTTCTTAATTTTGGCCCCTTCTCTGATTGACTTTGACGCCGCTGCTCTAGTGGATAAGTGTTAATATACGAGTAAAACCACTGGGGTTAATCTGAGCAACATCCTCTAATTTCAGGCGAGTGCTGGGACGCTCCCTGGTTATGTGAGCTCGGTGCAGCACGGTATACGCCAAGGGAGGTTTCAAGAAACCTTTTGCAGATAAATAAAACATTTGCATTTCCAATTAAAATCCGTGCAAGTCATTAAAGTTAAATCATAGCCATCGCTATTTATGCTAATTTATGGCAGAATATAGTAAACAACAAGTTGCTGAATCGGGTCTACACTGCATAAATAATATCTGTTGTCAATAGTATTATTAATAGCGTAATTTGAGTCCCATTCATAGATCTTGTTTTAAAATATGTAAGTCACAAGTTAGCCAATGAGGTAACTGTCTACTCTAATAGATGGATTAAATAATTGATCTTTTGTAGCATCCCTAGAAAAAACGCTGTACAGAAAGAGAAGAGGGTTTATGAGTTCCCTGTGCATCCCGTTTAGACGAACGACACGCACATACTGCACTGTACACAATAATAAATGAAGATCTGCATGTCCGAGCAGCTGTCGCATGCAAACACTTGCAGACACTGCACGCACTCACACGTGGCATGTGTGAACGGTGCTGTCGCCTCCCTCCCTCCAGAGTGCGTTCAGTTCGTGATGTAAATGTCACAGCAGGTTAATATCTAACTCCACTTCCCCTTTTCTCAGCAGCTCCCGAATGCACAGCAAACACCGTCGCACGGTTTATCCCCTTCAGCTCGTAATTCGAGTCAGCATTCGTGCTCGGGGCCAAAATACGAGACTGATGTATGATTTAGAAGTTAACCTTTTCGTGTTAAAGTTTGAGTTCCATTTCTAAAAACCAATGCAGAAGCGTGGTATGCGCTTGCTACGCGAAGCTGCGCCTTCACTGCGCTGGCAGTGCTTTAAAGTCCTGGAGAAAAAGTAAATAAAGTTATTTATTTAGCTTTTATTTTTAGGTGTGAAGAGATTGAGTGACATTAATAATAGATGGAGGCACAGGATGCTCCGCTACACTTAAAAATACCTCCCAACTGAGCGCTGAATCCTTCATATAAATCAATAAATAATCCTCGGCTGCAGACTCCCAAGGGCTGCAGAAGTTTCTTCATCGCTGCAAGGACGATGAAGATAGGCGGTGTGACGCAAAATGTGAATTAAGTAACAGATATAATGGGAAAAGAGGCCCTGATTATAAGAATAATCACCTTACTTAAAATGTTTTGTGTCGCTTTTTAAATTAAAACCCAGACACGACGAAGCTGAGTGCAACGAGTCGCTCGACTCCGCAGATCCTAATTTGATTTGTGTGAGCGTGGCCGTCATTTACAGCCAGCATTCAGTGCAATGCATTTAAATCATCTCTATTTCAGAAAAAAACTTTTTTTAAATTCTGGATTTAATGCCTCACCCATTTGGTATAATCACAGTAATCTCATTGCAGGTAATGAGATAATAATAATCCACATCTGTTAGCCTCCATCCTGGAAACCAGACTGTTTACTTTACCCGGTATCTCGAAGTGCTTTATTTTTCTATGAGAACCCAAGCTTGAATTTGCCGGTGAAATATGTCTTTAGCAACTATTAACCCACCTCAGAGCAAGGCATTACTTTGAGTCGCAAACGGAGCAGTGCTGCTAACGCTAATGTCGACACGTGTTGGCGCGGCGAACCCCGAGCTGTGGGCAGCGAGGTCCTCATGGAAAATGTTGTCATTTTTTGGCTTAGCTAGCCCAGTGGGCTCGCAGGTTGCACGCTTGCGTAGCGTTCCTCTACTTTGGCGAGCAGCAGCTCATTTTCAGCACATTACGCCCAAAGAAAACAGAAAGTGACCTTGTGAGATAAACATGCGAAAGAAAGCTGTGTGCATTTCCAGCTGAAGTGTGAGACAAAGTGTTTTGCGCCAAAAATAACTCAAAATCTGTAAATTGGCTGACTCATTTTGAGTTTTTATACGAGCAGTTTCCTTTTACTGCTTGTCCTCGTTGCCAACAAGTACTGGAAGGAACGTTAAGTGTTGACCCTTTAAGTATAGACTTCAGTTTTAATTGCTTTGTACAGCATTTCTTAAATTTTCATCCCTCCACGTCTCAGCTCTTGATTTTGATTTTTTCTCTTCAAGTTTGTCGGGAAGACGTTGCGTAAAAGCAAAAAGTAATTTCTGATTTCTTACCAGCCTTACCGGAGCTAGACGAGCTCACGATGGAGTCTGTTCTGGTCGAGCTGGAGAGCGTGTGCGAGGAGAAGATGCAGCAGGCCATCGAGACGGAGGAAGGCCTGGGCATCGAGTACGACGAGGACGTGGTGTGTGACGTCTGCCGCTCGCCGGAAGGGGAGGACGGCAACGAGATGGTCTTCTGTGACAAGTGCAATGTCTGCGTCCATCAGGTGAGGAGGATCCGTTCATTTGTGTCCGTCTCTCAGACTTTCTGTTGCAGAAAAAGAAAGTCTGAAAACATCAATCACTGTTTCCCTCAGTGTGTAAGTGACTGACTGTATCAGCCGCATGAAAGTACACATATGGTAGCAATTTCAGAAATAGTGCCTGCGACAGCCTGAAGCTCGAAGGGGACTGACACGATATTAATTATTGTGTCAGCCCCGTTGGCACTAGCGCACCTTCAGCGTCGTCAGACTGCCCCTGCTCACCTGCTGTTATGACACTAAATAGAAGTCGTTCCCACAAACTACACACCAAATCTCATTTTCGTCTGTCACTTAAAATTTCACTAACGGTCTGGAAACAAATACTGCTTAGTGTCTGCAGCGCCTGGAACCAAATCTTTTAACGTCGTGCCTGAGTTACTGGTTAAAGTCTTATTCATGTCTGTGTGTTAAATTGAAGATCTATATCTACCCAATGTTGTGTAGGTCTCGGTGTGACTCATCAGAGAATGTACATGGGCTTTCTGAGGGTGGTGTCCTGTGGTGTCTGGCTACAGAATCAGAGGTGTCAAAAGTATTCACGTTCTGTACTTAAGTAAAAGTATGGATACTTGTGTAAAAAAATACTCTCGTAAAAGTAAAAGTACTGATTCAACTCCTTTACTCAAGTAAAAGTAAGTAAAAAGTAAAAAATGTTGCCTGATTTTTCCATTAACAATTCATCCGTTGATAATTTTGCAAAATGAAAAAGTTCCAGCAGAATAATCTAGACTTAATGTGACCAGGAGCATGAGCATGAGCATCTGGATCATTTTTAATAATAAACTGAGGGTTATTGGGTTATTTTTAAACCGCTAGCTAGTGTTAGCTATACTATCAAAACGGTGTGTTCCCATAGCATCGCGTTAACGTTGTAAACTAGCTTCCAAAAAATCCTCAAAAAGCTAATGATATGCTCTAATCATGTCCGATCATGTCACGTCTTCTACGTCTTGTCATCCGTGGAGGTTAAGGAGTAAAGAGTAGAAAGTACAGATATTTGTGTACAAATATAGGGAGTAAAAGTAAAAAGTCTTCAGAAAAAGAAATACTCAAGTAAAGTACAGATGCCTGAAAAATCTACGTAAGTACAGTAACGAAGTATTTGTACTTCGTTACTTGACACCTCTGTACAGAATGCTGTTAGTGGGGGGCCTTTGAGGGGAGGGCCCTCTGTGAATCATCCCACAGATACTTGATCAGTTTGGGATCTAGTGAACTTGGAGGCCAGGTCAACACCTTGTCATGGTCTTCATGTTTTTGCTGCTCATCCTGCTGGGGATGTCTGCTTCCATCAAGGAGTGTCATTGCTATGGGGTGGGGGTCCCTGGTCTGGTCTAGGTGGGTGCTACATGTCTAAGTAACATCCACAGGAATGAATGCCAGGTCCAAACGTTTCCCAGCAGAACACTGAATTGTCACAGGATGGTCGTAATGTTATGGCTGATAGATGTATACTGTAAATCTATATATGACTGTAAAATGTAAGTATTAAGTGTTTTGTGTCATTAATCAGGCAGAAGTACAGCAACAGTTAAAATATTTCTTAAATTCTTCGACAAACATAAGGCTCGTGGGCCAAAACTGGTCCGCCACAGGCTCCAAATTCTCGTTGTCCATAAAATGCTTTGTAAAAGTTCATTAAATGTAAACTTACATTCATAATGTTCTTCTTTGCCTTTAAAACAATGGGAAACATTTGCCATTGTCGTTATTTATAGGTTATTATACTCTTATCATGGTCCGCTCCTTTTAAGATCAGATTGAGCCGTATGTGGCCCTTGAACCAAAATGAGTTTGAACCCCCCTGAACTAGAATAAATAACCTGTCGACCAAGGTTTTAGCTTCCTAGCATCTCGGCTAACTGTCGCTCTTCAAGTTTTCCCCTGTTTTGAATGACGAGTATAAACTACTGCCACCTACTGGTTGGAGACTTCTTTCCTTCTTTTAGTGGCAGCTGCTAGTTAGCTGCTACTCTTTGCCTTAGTTCTTTGATTTAGATTTGGTTCAAAGTGCACTACATCACCTCACCACCATACATGCCTGTCCTCATTTGAAGAAAACAACAATTGCAAACCCAAAACTCAAGAGTTCCCGTTGTGTTTCCTCTGGTTTGTTTGGTGGGAAAGAGGTCATGTAATTGCTTTTAAAGCGTGAGAACATCCAGCACTGTCTCCTCGTCTGGTGAGGTGCCTTCACTAACCTTCAGCAGGTGAAAAACAGGCCCTGCTTACAGAGCTCTGCTGTTTGATCAATAAAATCCTTTCATCAATAAAGTGCGTTAATTGCTTTTAATGAAGACGGAGGCTTTGATGTCTCATTTAGTTTCCTCCCTGGCTCCTGTCACTCCCGACACCAGCCTGTCACTGTGAAGTTTGTTTTTGTTTCCTTTGCTTTTCTCTACAGCTTTTCAGGTAGATTAAAAAAAAATAACTAAATGTATCCTGTGGTTTTCCCTCGTGAGAGCTACATTTAATTTGACATGTTGATTAAATTTGAAATCAGATTTGATGGATGTGACATAGCGGCGGTTGTATCGATGACAGAGGTGGTGAGAGTGCGTCGCTTTCTGCAGTAGACGGTTAAGGAGTAAATCAGAAAATAAAATCATTCTCTGTTTGTGAGCGCGGGGAGCGGATCGTATCAGATAGAAGTAAGCCTGCTATTATGCTGGCATGAAAACCCCTCCATGGCACCACTGTGTGTGCAGCGGAAGCGGGGATCGGGTGGAGCTCTGATGGCACAATAACCTGCTGTGCTTTTTATAACAACACTAAGTGGCATTTCAAAAATGCGTTGCTTCCTTACTGTAAGCTGATGTAAGTCAGACTGAAACAAATGTTCTGGGGCGGACAATAACGTGGAAGTGGGATTGTTTGAGAGCGGTTGTGAGCATAACCTTTAACCCGTTATAGGGCACTCATTGAAACTGATGGAAATTCAAAATGACAGTTGTCAACGCTGGAGTGTTCTTGTAGGGCAGAAGAAAATCAATGAAGTTAACATACATGCCCTTAAGTGTTTTAGAGCATTAGAACATAAGTGATTCAGGCACTTGTCAACATTATCACATTAGACAACATTAGGCCACTTCTTCTTCGTGGTACCTAATTAAGCGTTTGAGAATCTTGACTTGACCTTCACTGATTGGCTGAGTGAAAACCACATGCTTCTTGACCTCATTGAGAGGCACAGGGACGCGATTTGAATGTGTTAACAAATCTAGTTCCTCGTCCCATAAAGTCCTGAGGAGTTATGAGACCGGGCATAGACTGTATATAAATATGGACAACACGTCCCCACTTACTCGCATTGATCAAAGTGACCAGCTAGTTTCCAGAGGATACGGGCGAGGATATCGTTTGTGTTTTTGTTTAATTGATACCGTTATCTGCTCCACCTCCACCAGTCACCAATACTAGTTAATTGGCTTCAGCATGCAAGCATTGCATTCTTCAATAGATACACGTGAGAAGCTGCCTCACTTAGATGAACTTTGTTGATCCACAAGGGTCACAGTAGCTTAATTGTACATAAAAAACACTCTTAATAAAAAAATAAAAAATAAAATAAAATAAAATAGAAATAAAAAATAAGTAGAATGAAATCTAGAAAGATAAAATAAAAATAGTATAAGCCAAACTGTACAAATTAGCATATTAGCATATGAACAAATGTACAAGAAGTAGAGAAGGAAGAATATACAATTATATATACAGGATTGTTGTGAGGAGCAATAGTGGGGAACTTAAAGGGGAACTACTGTTTTTTTTGTTTTGGACCATATGTTTGGCATAAAATACAGTCGTTTTCTCACCCATATAACTTTTGTGTCATTAGCAAATAATGTGATATCTAATATCTAATGTGATAATGTTGACAAAGGGGAACAGCACTAGCGTATCATAACAAAATATTGGTGAAATGAACACGTTTTGTGAAAGATAATGTGTTATTTAGATGCTGTATTTCGGTGCCCCATTCACTCCCACTATATGGATATACGCGGATATAAATACCAGACGAACTACTCAAAATAACAAATAAAATAAATGATATAAGTTATAAGGGTGAGTATTTGATTGTTTTTTATGCCAAAAATAAGGTCCAGCTTGTGAAAAACAGCAGTTGGCTCCGTTAGCATAATTTGCTGTAACTAACTTTTTATATCTAGTATCTTTACAGCCATGCTTTCCCCAAAATCTTGAACTCCAAAGAGGTTGTGTAACGTATTCAGGTCATCTCAACTCATAACCCGTTGTGTCTTCCCGTCCCAGGCGTGTTACGGCATCCTGAAGGTACCCCAGGGGAACTGGCTGTGTCGGACCTGCGCTCTGGGGGTCCAGCCAAAGTGTCTGCTCTGCCCCAAGAGAGGGGGCGCCCTCAAGCCCACCCGCAGTGGAACCAAGTGGGTCCACGTCAGCTGTGCCTTATGGATCCCTGAGGTGAGTCTAGCTGGACTGAGAATGGTATGAGGGATGTCCTGTAGCGTTCGCTGAGTCCAAGGAAACGCTGCTTACCTCATCCTTATTGTCTGTGTTGCTACAGCGCGTAAAGAAAGACGCTGTCAAGAGAAAATGCAGTTTGCTGCGTGCTGCATTTTATCATCTTTGTCAGCACGTTGGAGTTTCTATCTTAAACCTAATTTATTACGGTGTAGTTTCTCTGTGAAGACGTTGCTTTACATTCACTGCTGAGATGAAGGATGATTACAGCACCTCTTTCAGCCTATGCACGACATGAATTAAAAAAAACAACAAATTGAAATGACACGGAAAAACCTTCCTGTAGCCTTGAATCTTGAGAAACACTCGCACCTGTCACCTTTTTCCGGCTTCCTTGTTTACAGTAAATGCTCAAAAACACTTACTCCAGCCGCTCTTGACGGATCGCACATGAAGTAAAAATGATTCGCGGGGTCGCCTCTTTTTGTCGAGCGTTCAGCCAAGCGGTTGCTCATTTTTTTTACTTTTTTGACGCGGCGCTTCTTGATGATATCTTTCGTCTTTCATCTGAAAAGCTCGATTCAGAGGTTCACGCTTTGCACACCTTGAAGACAGCCAGCCGTGTGTCTCCAGTCTATTCAGCAAATCACTCCTTTAGCACATTTCTCAATAATAGAGTGGCTTTTGGCACCTCAAACCTTTTACTTCTAATTGCCTTCTGTCACCCTTGATTGGGCTAATTGTTTTCGTTGCTCCATTCGCTTTTGTTTTCTCTTCCTACCGTGGAGCGGGTGGGGTTGGGGGGGAGGAGATAATTTGCATGTCTGTGCTCTATGTGTGTTTGTGCACGTGTTCTTGCGCAGACTCGGTTGTAAGTGCGTGCAAGACCTAATAGCTGGCGTGTACGCATATTAACGCACAGACGTTACCTACCGCACACACGCCATTGCATGTGCAAATAGATGGAGTATTGGAAAGAGCTGGGAGTGTGCATGTCGGATGTGCATGCATGCATGTGTGCATGAACACACCACCCAGCCTTCAAACGTTACCCCCCCCATCTCCCCCTGCAGCACTATGTGTGTGTGTGGAGCTGCTTTTTTTTTTTGGCCCTCCGCCTTCACGCCCTCCAGAGACGGGTCTCTCTTTAAACGGCCTTTTCAGCACGCACAAGCAACAAACTCAAAAGACGCAGAGCCCCCCGTTTGAGGCGACTTTTCATTTGCCCCTGTGATTTCCGCCCATTTCCTCTGAAGTGATTTTAGGATTTCGTCCGCTTTTCGGCTTCGAAGCGCGGGGTAATTGGGGATGAAACGCCGAACGATAACGTGCTTACGCGCACACGCACATGTATGCTTGATTCCCCCGTATCTGAGTGTTGACAAACCAAGAGCAGGAGACGGAGATTTGAAGTGAAACCTCGAGCCTCTAGGTGCTTTACGTGTGGGAATCAAGGTTGAGAACAGTCCAATCAATTAACCACGCCGCTCGAAAACTGGAAATCCTTTCCCCGATCGATCGGCTCGCGCATCAGCTGCGAAAGAAGCGGACGCAGGCAGCGACGGGCTGTGGCGTCGTCGTCTGGATTGCACTTCCTATTGACATCCTCGATGGAGTGAAAATTGACCCCTACTCCAACGGAGTACCTTCTACAAAAGACGTCAATAATAACAGAAAGAGCGGAAGGCCGTGGGCTCCTTCTGTGGATAAGCAGATGAGAGGATAAAGAAGAAAATCAGATTGAAGGACAAGTGGATAAAGAGAGGGAGCGGCGCGGCCCGTGGAAATCAGTCACCAGCTTATTAATGCGAAGGACGAGCGGAGCCTCGGATATGAAAAGAGCGCGTGGACGACAAAGAGGTGAAATGGTTTTTGGAAAGAAACAGGCCGTGGAGGGAGGAAGGAAGGAAGGAAGGAAGGAAGGAAGAAGTGGTGCATTGGTGATGAGTGCTCTCGGCTCTGTTCTGCATGGGGAGCTGGCACAGGTCAATGACTTTTTGGTTGGATTTGGTGCCGGGCGCTTCGGGGCCAAAATCGCTCTCAATGGGCCGCTCAGAGAAAGTGAGTCACACTGGGCTTTTTTTTTTTTTTGTTTGTTTGCTTTTCTGCACACGTGTCTCTGTTCACAGTTTGAAATTGTCTGGCTTTGAAACTGGTAGACACTGAATCAGCTCCTGTTCAAGCTACCATCGGAAGGTTTAGAATCAAATGTGAAGCCAAGACATTCAGTAGAGGAAAGCTCCAGCTGATGACTGTGAAATACCTGCAATAATGAATCATCTGTGGATGTCGCTAGTGATTCATTTGATAAGTTTATGATATAAAATGAATAAAGCACATTTTCTTTCCGCCTACTGATTGATTAATCATCTTATCTTTCTGTTCTGTGTTTGAAATCACAACTTTTATTAATGTCTGTTGTTTCTTTGTCACCAACTGTGCTCTCTGTCTCATATCTGTCTGTTCCTGCTCTGTTTGTGTGTCCCACAGGTGAGTATAGGCTGCCCAGAGAAGATGGAGCCCATTACCAAGGTGTCCCACATCCCCGCCAGCCGCTGGGCTCTGTCCTGCAGCCTGTGTCGAGAACACACAGGAACCTGCATACAGGTGTGTTGGATTAGTACTCATCACTTCATGCACAGTCAAGAGTTTTTAATCCTATGGGCATGTTCAGACCTTGTGTTATGATCCGTCCCGGGACACGTTTGGAGGCGTTAAATGGGTGAGTGAACGATCGTATTTTATGCGAGAAATAAGGTCCAGGTTGTAAAAAACAGTAGTTCTGCTTTAATGCAAGGTCTGAAGCGGCCCTAAAATACACTGAGACACAAACCTCTGCAGATTATGTTTTCAGTTTCTTTAATGATTTCATAAAGCTTTGTTAATATACTAATAATACACGTTTAGTTGCTGAACCTGTGCTGTTCGTTTGAACAAAGTTTAATACCTGAGAGCGTGTCCGTATCGTCTGAGGAGGAGGAGGAATGTAATCATCAATTGTTTTTTCTGTTCTCCACAACGTCTGAAGGGGCTGTAAACACTGGCGAATGTTGCTGTTGTGAGTGAAATTCAATATTAAGGTTTAACTCTTGGTCGACGTCAAAATTCAAACCCACAGATCGTTAGGTCTGAGAATAAATCTGCACAGGTACACCAGCACAAGACACTTTATGCATAGCCAAGCACTTGCAGAATTACTTAGTATGCAGCTGCTGTATTCCCACCACTGGCACACTTTGCTAACCCACTTTACAGCTAGTTGCCTGCGCGCCGTTTAGCACCCGAAGTGCCCCCACAGTGAACTGCATTCCTTAGGCGCCCACTGTGTGTGCACGTGCACGCCGGATGTATATGAACACTCTTGTTTGTGCTGCAGGGCCTTTTGCCGTCAGAGTATTGATGCTGTAGATTATCTGGCAGATTTGCCCGTAGGGAGAGAGTCTCTCCCGCAGCTAGAGGCAGGCGGCTGTACAAACACACTCACTGATCAGCTGCCGCCTTTGCACAGAACGTAGGGATGCTTATGTTACATGGCAGCGCGAGCAGCAGGGGTTCTTTGTAGGCCGTAATGTTGGGAAGGGTGTGAAATAACAAATCGGTTATATGTCCTCAAACATTTCGCCGTAGTGGAGACTAAGAAACCCTGTCAGCCTTGATTTTGAAGCAATTTTTTCATGCAAAAGTCGCGCGCTGGTGTTTCTTTATGAACTCTCGAGCAGCAGATCAAATGTGAAGCGTGTCGTCTAAAGTCGCATCTGTAATCCGGCATTTTTAAGGCGGGGAAGACAGCTCAGAGTTTTTCACTCCACTTTTAATAATGAAAGCACAGTAGCTTGAATCATTTGTCTAATGACTCCTTGCCGTCTCCGTTCTAATGTGCAGATAATGGCTGTCGAGTGTCTGAGAGGTGTCAGAACAGAATATTTATACTTAACAACCCTCCGTATTAATTGTCAAGTTCTCCGAGTGTAAGGAGACAAAGGGGGCTCGACTGAAGTGAGGTGCACCGGAAAGGTCAACCAGTCTAGCCTGTATTAAAACCCGCGGAGAGAGTCGGTCTGTGAACAACAGCCATCAGTAATGGGGTGACAGCTCACCAGCGAAAGAAAGCACTTTCACCTTTTCACAAGTTTGTCTTCTGTAAAGTTTTTCCAAGGACACTGCAGCCATTTAACATAATTTGCAGTTAAAAACAACTGTCTAAATACATTTATATGAATTCCCACATGACCCAAGTCATTCTCATATGATTTTGTGGTCCCAGTGTGTGGATGAATCTATGGTTGATATAAGGTATAGATATAGTAAATAGTAATAAATAACAATACGTAATAAAAGCCTTCAATGAAGTGGAATATCAAGTGTATTAAATACCGTCAGGGAAATAAAACTAGAGGTTGAGAAGTGAAATATGCAGAGGTACTACAAATAGGTACCTAGGTGCAAATAGGTATTATATTATCTTTCAGCTTGCAACAAGTTATTTAACCCTAACTGATGCAATGAGTAGCTTCTCATTTCTTAAACAACCATGTCTGAAGACACATCCTGTGGTCGTGGAAAATACGTTTGAGAAGAGTCAAATCATTGGCATCAAGCAGAGAAAACATCTAAGGAGATTTAAGAAACTACTGAAACTTGGTTAAGAACTGTCCAACACATTATTAAAAGCTGGAAGGAGAGTGGAGAACCATCAGGGTAAGAAGAGAGGCAGATGAAGTGATGCAGCCATCATGCCTAGTGTCTACTGTACAAGCCTGTGCTATGGGGCAGTGCTATGATCTGGGGTTGCTGCAGTTGCTCAGGTCTAGGTTCATTAGCTGACTACCTGAATATACTGAATGAGCAGCTTATTCCATCAATGGATCATATTCCAAGATGACACTGTCAGGATTCATGGGGCTCAGATTGTCAAAGAGTGGTTCAGGGAGCATGAGATGGATTGTTCCACCACAGAGTCCAGACCTTAACCCCATTGAGAATCTTTGGGATGAGCTGGAGAAGCTTTGAGCAGTGGTCAGACTCTCCATCATCAATACAAGATCTTGGTGAAAAATGAATGAAACGCTGGATGGAAATAAATCTGGTGACATTGGAGAAGCTGTAATCAAAGCTACAGGCGGACCAATATTATATATTGGGTTTCAAATGAAAATAGAGATACTGCATGGAAGCCTAGATATTTAGTGACCTCAGAATGGTCGTCCAAATCATTCACACGTCGCTTCTGTCAGTGAACGGACGTCTTGCAGCCGCCACTCGTCATTTGTCGGATTCTCTTGAGGTTCATTTTATTCGTGTGAAATCGTCTTGCTTCACCCGAAAACTGGAGGGAAGAACAACAGGAAATGTAATTGGAACAGAGAACAAAGTGCATTGTTGGCGGATGAGGGAACAAATACAGGGAGAATACAAGAGCAGCAGTGAAGATAGTAGAAAAAACATTTACATAATTAAATGAAATTAGCACATTTGTATCTTCTAAATTGTACATATTGCTTCAGATAACAAATTTAGCATTTGCTAAATAGTGAGTAGGTGTACACTTATTTACTTTTTTTGGACTTTGCAGAGACCAGAATGGAGAACGATTAAAACATAATGTGACTAATGCGTTTGGCTTTTCCTCCGTTATTTCACACAAAAGGTTCAAGATTGCCGCAATTAAACAAACATGCTGTTCGCAGACAAACAGAAGAAGTCGGGAGGCAGCATGGGCACTGATAAAAACGTTATTAATGAGTCCCTGCCAGAGCAGAGCAGGTGCAGCCGAAAAGGCCAGATGAGTATTTCTTTTTGCGATGACTTGGCTCGTACCAAACAACACATCTAGCGGGCTCCACGCTGTGCTCAACCTTTTGCCTTTTGACACCAAATAAGTGAGAGCAGCTGCAGCGGGCTCAATGTGACATTTGGCTGGTAATAAAAACGGGACTACGGTGTAGACCTTCTGACTGTAATGCCACGTTCTAACAAGATGATATATCTATAGTGGTGTCTTACACGGGCCAGATATGTTATTATTGGATCACGCCTTCTGTTCCTGCCTAACTGAGTTTGTTTACTCTGGGATTTTGTGGATTGATGACCATGACTTAACATTGAAGTTGACACGATGCAAGGCAGATCATCGTGTCTCACCTATAAAAGAAGAAATTGCAAATTAAAACACTTTATTCTTCTGCAAAAGATCTGTGCAATGCCAAAACAGATTAGGCATAACATTAGGACCACCTTCCTAATATTGTCTAGGTCTCCCCTGTGCCTCCAAAACAGTTGGGACTCTTATCAGAGAATGGACATGGGCCTTCTGAGGGTGTCCTGTGGTGTCTGGCTACAGAATATTGTCTTTGAGTGGATGGTCCTCTGTGGAACATCCCACAGACACTTTGGAGGCCAGGTCAACACCTTGTCCTGTTCTTTGAGTTTTTTGATTTGTTCCTAAAGCTGCATCGTGCTGGGGATGGCTGCTGCCATCAAGGAGTGTCATCGGGTGCCTGGTCTGGTCTAGGTGGGTGCTACATGTCTAAGTCTATGTCCCAGCAGAACGCTGAATTGTCACAAGATGGTTGATGTTACTTACCGACTTGCTCCTGTCACTGGTTTTAATGTTGTGGCTGCCTACATGAGTAGCATCCTTGTGTTCTTTGTGTACGTATGTGACAAATCTCAGTCATCTGGGTCACAGTGCATCATAAAACTAATCTAAATTAAAGCAACTGGACTGCTGCTGCTCATCCAAGTTGCTTCTTCGTCAATTCTAAATGACTAGTTGGGAGATTAGTTCGTTACTTGGGGACACCCGTGGGTGGTGCAGACCTGAAACTCGCGGTCTGACAGGGTTGATTAACCATTCAGCGACCGACCACTCACCTGAAACTGGAGAATGCGATCAGATTAACCTGGGTGGTGTTTTCAGGTGGAATCAGGGTGATTTCTGTATCACTGGAAGACGTGACGAGGAAATGGATTTCAGAGCAGCCACGGTTGTTGCATTATGTGTCAGCATTTCTAGTTAAGTGCGTGTCGTTTACAGTACGCTGTAGATCTGACGCATAATTCTTGCTCAACCCAAGATAATACAGTCATTAAAGGCTAAAATGCCAGACCTCCCAAATAACGGAGAACACTTACTTCCAATGAGGTTTAGCTCTAAAGTTCAGACTTTGGTGTTGAGCTGAATTTTTGCCTCCATCCTCCCACTACATTGCAGGTGAAATACTTTTTTGTAGTGTCCAGTCATGGCGTATCTGAAACAAAGCTGCTTTTGTTTCTGATTCCTCTCAATCTCGGGTAGTTTCGCGACAAACCGAGCAAACGGAGGTGACATCAGTGCTCGCACAGACAAATAATCCACACTGGAGTTCTCCCATTAGTCTGTCTGCAGTCTTGTTTACGATTCATACGCTTTGTTCTGGTTCAGGCATAATATCTCTATTCATCCGCCCGGCGCACAAATAGGCACTGATACCAAGTCAAACAAGAGGAAACCCAAAGTGGGCAGCGCAGAGGCTAAAAGCAGACAATGCAGCTCGACCTCTCCGCAACACTCAGGTTTCAGCCTCGCACCGATCCCGTGTACTGCCGAAGGCTGAAAGCCGGTAATGATGGACTGGTTGACCTGCTTTAGCTTTACATCTGTGTGTTATTTTTGCGACGGGGACTCATGCAGCACAAGCTATCCCAAGATCAAGGTAATTGTTCTCAAAAATGGGATATAAAAATGAGCTCCAAATTCCTCTAAAGTTATCTATTAGTTTTTGTCGCATCATAAAACGTACTGTACATTAGGAAAAGTTTCAAGGGCCACCACAAATCAGTGTTTCTTTGGTAGGAAGCACCCCCAATTAAAACTTTAAAAAGTTCTTAAGATTAAGGATAAGAGCTGGACTTTTCATTATTTTTAAGTGTTGAATCCGAGAGAGCGTGAGATCAAAGAGAGAAGGTCGTGTTTGGAAACGATGCCGCATGTTGTTTTTCCAGATGGTTCAGTCGGTGTGATCAGTCAGGTTTTTGTCGCTTTGCTCATACAGTCACCAAGATGCCAAATGCTGAGGTCCTCTGAAATGCTGAAATGTGCAAGCCCAGACCTACACACACACACATTTAACTCACAAGGGCTCAGACACACAAAATGACACCGTGCCTTGAGGGACTCGGTGGGAGGTTGCCTCTTAGTATGACCTGTAATGGATAGTACTGAGAAACACACACATACACACCTCCCAAGTTACCAAAATGTCAGCTGAAATGGGGGAACCCTGTTTGTTGTGACTTGACTTGTCTTTCTGCTTTGCTGCACATGTATTGGCAATAAATGGACCGAAAATGACACTTTAAAACTCGCTGTTGTGACAAAACGTCTAAGAAATCGCAGGCCGCTTTGTGCGTACTTGTTTGTGTGTCTGCCCTTAACCGTGTTTCCTCTGCGTCTTCTCCTGCCAGTGCTCCATGCCCTCCTGCATCGTGGCCTTCCATGTGACGTGCGCCTTCGACCACGGCCTGGAGATGAAGACTATCCTGGCCGAGAACGACGAGGTGCGCTTCAAGTCCTTCTGCCTGGAGCACAGCTGCACCGCCGGCAACAGTAACGTAACCGCCATCAACGCCGCCGCTTCGGCCGGCGTGACAAATGGGAACCACTCCGCCACCTCCTCCGCCAACGGTGGGGCGCGCGGTGCGCCCAGACCAGACTGGCCCGCCGCTTCCGCCGGCGTCGCTCCGGAGCTTCGGCCGGACCAGCATCACGACGTGGAGCAGAGGTCGGTGTCGCACCTGGTCGTGGTGTCGGCGTCGGAGCGAGCTGAGCGGGACCAGCTGGAGAGAGAGAAGGTGAGCCAGAGGAAGCAGAAACTCCAGGAGCTGGAGGACGAGTTTTACCGACTGGTGGACCCCAGGGAGGTTGCGGAAAACCTGGAGCTGCCCGTCTTCCAGGTAAGCTGAAGCCTCTTAGTGTTGGTAGGTGCTCTGCATGACGAGTTGCAAGCAGCAGTTGCCAGTATTTTACCTTCTCGTCTTTCAAGGTGGACTTCCTGTATCAGTTCTGGAAGTTGAAGAGGAAGGGCAACTTTAATCGACCTCTGGTGACCTTAAAGAGGGACGAGGTGGACAACCTTGCCCAGCAGGAGCAGGACGTCCTCTACAGGCGCCTCAAACTCTTCACACACCTCCGACAAGACCTGGAACGGGTGAGTAGGAAGTTCTGATGTGCTTCTGTGTTGGTGGTACGAAGCAGCATGAAAGTGCGTTATTCAGAGATATTACTTGTTGTGTGTGTGTGTGTGTGTTTCCATGTGTGTGTCTTGGCCGGTCTGCGTATGTGCAGGCTCTGTGCGCGATCCTGTTTGGTGTTTCTGATATAGTTTAAGAGGTAATTTACAATTTTTTTTTTCCGCGAGTGTTAATTAAAAAGATCATTGACGGTTGTCGTGTGAAGTTGATTTTTGCTTTCATGAATATTAATGTTGAATTAATAGCTCAGAGGATGAAGGCGTAATGAAATGGCTCAGTGATATAATGAGTGACTGACTGATAGCCCAGTGTGGCAAATTTAGGAGAAAATCCAGCCGATTCGTTTAGTTTTTCTGTGATTCACTTTTCACTGTTACAGATTAGTCAGTCAACGTGAAACTTTCTCATGCTTTTGAACGAAGTCTCATATATATACGGCCCTTGGGATGTATAATGCTACCTTTATCCTTGAATAGTATGTGAAGTATAAGAACGTTTTTCTGTCAGACTCTGTGTACTATACATGGACGCCTGCGTAGCAACAATCTGTTCTGCCCCGGAGAAAACGGTGATAGTGTTGGTCGAGCTGCCGTGTCATGGAAAGAAAAGGCTTTGAGTGTGTAGGTGGATCTTGGAGAGGGTGCTACCTAGGGACATGGCTCTGCCGTGGAGTCTCCGGGGGAAAAATTGGCAGGAACACTCTGTCTGATCTAAACCCAAGTGGTGATTTAAGTTTGAGCATCTGTCGCTATGGTAGCCTGTCCATAAAAGGCCTTGTATTTGAAGATGTGACCCTTCACTGAACCCCTGCATGCATGGTGTGATATTCTACGAGGCGGGCAGCAGATCCATAGACTGTATATAAATATGGACAATGCGTTCAAACGTCCTAACACTGGCTAGACTGACGCTATTTTCCCGGGAGTCAAGAGTCAGGGCGCTGCTGCGGAGCCACGTTATCGATGACGTTATACCGCCAGACTCATTTGCGTTTTTGCTTAATTAATAGTGTGCTCTGCTCTACCTCAACCAGTATATGCTCTATACTTTCCTACAGAACCGTTTTATAGAGTGGTCGGCATGGCAACTTGTAGTAATTATGATGTCACATCCTTTTTCTGTAGCGTCAAATAACCAACTAAAACGAAACTTAAATGGACACTTGAACATGCCGTCAGTATTATATTAATTACCAAAAATGACTGAAGCCTATCTTTGAAAAAAAATTATTTGACTTTGAGTATTTTAGTGTTTTAGTTCAGCACAAGTCCCACCCACTAGCATAAAGGGGGCGGAGCTTATGACCTATACTGCAGCAAGACACCAGGGGGAGCTCTGCTTGCTTCGGCTTCACTTTTGAGACGCACTTCTGTTGTCCATCTTTAATACAATCAGTTAATACACAAGTTGTGTCTTAGACTTTTGCCTCTAACGTGATCGCTACTCTAGAACCAGCTGGTTGACGTCATTGGCGAAGGAAGCTAAAAGCGAGGCTCCTCAGACTTGGGTAATCTGGAAATAGCATACTGTCATCGGCAGGCGAGGGCGATGGCATTGTCCGTGCTTGTGGAAGCGAAGGTTTAAAGAAGCCATCAAGGAGATATAGATGTGGATCACTCCTAAATCTGAACGACGATTTGGAAAAAGCCTTCCCCATCTTTGTGGTGATGAAGTCCAAAGCTGTGTTCACATTTTGTAGTTTTACTTGTTATCTACTGCAGGTTTACTTTTCTTACTACTATAATATTCACAGTGTAAACTCTGGTCGCAGGGGATTAAATAATCTTCCTGCTATTACAGTGAAAAACAATCTTATTTTTCAAAACAGATAAATGGGAAAGATTCCAAAACACACTTTCATGCAGCTTCCTCAGTTGTAATAATGGAGAAAATTATCATCACGGTCACTGTCAAGATAAATCTTACCTCTCACCCACTACCTCTTCTTATACCTGAAGTGTAGTGGCTCCATTTTGAAGTCAGTCTGGTGAGTTATCCCCCCCTTTGCCTTCAAGTATCATAGCTCACGCTTGGCAGCTGAATGCTAACCACTATGTATATTTCCTTGCTCAGTTTCTCCCCGTCGTGCCCCCTGCTCATAACCTCACTTGAGGTCCGTGTTTTTCGCGGTGCTCTGATATTTTGATTGGCATTCACTGTGCTGTAGCGCTCTCAAAACCTCTGCCTGACCCTGCAATCTAACCTACACAATTGGTATTGCAGCTCGCTGCCAAAGCCAAACATCAACCTGAGTTTAAGAGAGATAGGGACAGGCATCTGGACTGTGTTTTTTTTTTGTTTTTTAGCCACAATTGAAATGGTATTTGCTTATTTCCTCGATACTAAATCTACCGGAACGAATATGTGTTGAAAAAGTTCCCCCCACAAACCTACTTAACCAGTTTAAATGCGTTTTCTTTCGCACGCGCCGTGCGATAAATAATCTGGTTTCCGTCAAGTCGTTTTTCCTCCGTTCTTTTCTCATGTGATTTAGCTTTATGGGGCATTTCTCTTGCCTCGATTTGTTTCAGCTTGGTTGATCTAATTTGGCTCACAGTAGGACAACCTTATTGCAATTAGGTGGCTGCGTATCAACCAAATGACCTACCGTTCTGTTCCAAACTAAAAGAATAAAACACAAACACAGGAAATAATTGGAGGCCGTTCTTTAATTGCTCCTCAGTTTTTTCCCATTTAGCCTCGGCTGGTAAGACCAATTGAGTGGACTTAAGTTCGGTGATGATTAGACCAATGGATCAGCGTGCTTTGTCCAGCATCCCACAGGGTTAATTTGGCTTTCGGATAACAATTCCTCACCTCTTAACTTGAAATAATAGAGTGAAAAATTATTCCCCGCCAAGCAAATTGTCCCCTCTTAACAGTAGATTTTAACTTTAAACAATTAAAGTTTGGTAGTGAATTGGACAGAGGTAGAAACACCTGACTATATACGTTACGCCAAGAGTCTGCAACTGCGCAATTTACTCTAAACGTATGGCGTTTTCTGTGATTGAAACGTAACTCTATGGAGGTGTTTGTTTTCTATAGACTTGTGTAACTGTAGACGTACCACAGTGGTCTCCAGTGGCTGGGGTTTATTGATTGTTGCAGGCCTCGCTAACCTCCTGACCAGCCAGTGTGTCCATGGACTCCATAACTCCTCTCCCTCCAGACCGCCCATTATTGATGTGTGTGTGTGATGTCGGAGTGAACCAAACCACTTGGAGTCTCTCAAGTTAACTCCGTTAATGCCATCGATAAAGCGGAGACAGGAATTTTCCAGGAGACACTAGAAATGTATAAATGCATTCTTAACATTTATCCCAATTGAATTCCGAACACTTAAGTGCTTGCATGCACCGCCGAGCAGCAGCCAAGCGTGTCCCTCAAGCGAAATACATTCCAACACACAGTCAACTTAAAGCAAACTTGATACACATGTTGTACTCGGCTTTGTCCAAATTGGACTGTCAGATAACTGGCTTGTCAGTGGTTTTGAAATAAACGTTCCTCCCATAAACATTTTGTCTAGCAAGGAAACGCTCGGCTTACATCGATCTAGATCAGTAACGCCCTCTTCTTTCTTGGCTTGGGGGCTGCTTTTACGATGACTAAGTCAATCTGCCCATATATACCCTCCCTTTGCTAGCTAGCGCTTACAAATTTAAGCTAGTTCACCGGTTTTGACCAACCCTCTTTAAATAACGGTAAATATCCATGGACTAAAAAATCAAGAGCACAATCGTCAGGTTTTAAAAAGTGGCGGTTACGTAAATTTGTCTTAGTGAACAACACAAATAGCTTCACGTGCTACATGAGTACCGTTTTCTCCATCACGTTAAAATCTAGAGCAGGTGAGCTGGTGTGTTTGGAGGGTCTGGGAGGAGGTGGCTCAGGAGCAATAGGAAAACCACAACGTTGTTTGAAATGTGCAAAATATTTCCGATTCGTTATGAGTCCATGGCGTAAATTAAATAAATTTGACCCTGTTGGACCACCATAGTATTAATATTATATGGGAAACCCTGCTGCCTTATGTCATATTAAGATTAAAGTGTGTTTTTTTTTTTACAACCTGGACCTTAGTTCTGGCATAAAATACGATTGTTCACTCACCCATATAACTTTTGTGTTATTTGGAGCCATTTGGATCCCCGTATATCCTTACAGTGGAAGTGATTGGGGCACCGAAACGCAGCCTCTAAATAACGCATCTCATTCACCAATATTTTGTTATGTTACGCTACTGCTATTCCCTGTTGAGTCTGGAGTTACCTTTGAGTGTTTCTACACCGTTAAAAACTCATCTTTGTTTTTATTATTCTAAGAAGAAAAATTGTTGCACAGCACTTTTAGAGAAATCGCGCTGTCCCTTTAAGAAATACGGTATTCCTGAGTTGTTGTTCTTGCTTTGTCTTTGACGTGCAACAGATAGGTGATAGACCAGCATTGGGCACCGCTGATCTAGATAATAACATTTAACTTTATTAGCTGCATAACTCTTCCTTGCCAACAAACGCATGTTTTTTTAAGTCGTCTAATTGCAACAGCGATACTCTATTGGTGTTCTTAAGATATTAAATAAATCCACAATGCATCTGAGCTCGATTTAGCCGTGCATTTATGTGAGTAATGTTATGGCCTTATTAATCAGGCGTGTCCCGGTGATTGCTGATAAGCCTTCACGCAACTGGAAATTGTTTGAGTTACAAGAAATAGATCATGTTGCGCTATAAATACTCAGCAGTGGATTCAGGGGCGCTGGGGGGCTTTGTCAATATATTTACTCAGTTATTTGCAGCTTTATTTTAAATCTTAAATACGTGTTGTTGAAGTTGAGAAGATGCTCTGAGGTATATTCTTTTACTTGCGTTTTTAAAACTTTAAAGCTGCAGCACGGAGGAGTCGTGTGTCGGGACGCTTGTGTTCAAAGCAGCACTTATCATCTTGAAAGTGGTGCTGCGACGGCAGGTTAAAATACGACGGCTTCTGTTACAGAACAGTCCCCCGCGGGTGGATGGGGGGAGGGGGTTGTGTCATCAGCGGCCGATGACGTGGCCGCTGCGAGGCAGGTTGAACTGAATTAGTTGAACCTCTTCTCCACATCGAGCGGCGCTCGTCTTTAACATTGCTCGAAGGTCTGACAGGGGAGGAGGATTGATTGCGTTGGCCGCTGGCAGGTCACCCATGAGGGGGATTGATCTCCAATTGGTCACGACTGTTGACAGCTCACCGCTACTGATGCTAGTGGCTGTCGATATACAAGCTCTCTTTTCTCTCCATCCGTCTTCTCCGCTTTTCCTCCCGCGCCGCCCCTCCTCCTGCATTCTCCTTTTTATTTGCTCTGGATCTTTTCTTCACATACCACCTGTCAGAATTATCCCTATCATTCATCGTGGACCCATATTTTTAACCCATATTTCTGTTTTTGGTTTTTTTTGGGCGCCGAGGAAGAGAGGAAATTTTCCACCTGTTTCTTATTTGTTTCCTTTCTTTCTTTATTTTGTCTCCCTCTCTGGGTTCAAGTGTGAGGTGTATGGCATTGTGTTTGTGTGTCACGGCGGGTGCGTGCGCAAGAGAGCATTCCAATCATCTCAGATTTTCTGGCAAATTGAAAAATCCCCTCCATCCTTCCATCCCTAGACCCCAACCCAATCAGACCCCTCGCCCGAACCCTCCAGCCTGCTGCCTTTGTGAATAAATGTGTGTGTGTGTGTGCATGTTGTTGGTGGTGGAAGATTCTGGGGGCTAATGTTGGGGTGGATTATCCCCCCCCTTCCCTCGCTCCTCCTCCTCCTCTTCCTCTTTGAAGTGCTGCCAATGGAACGAATTGCACCGCGCTGTCCCTAATGCACTGGTGAGCTTTCTCCATTTCTGCACTCCTCTCCTGAGTGCTGCCCAAAACCTTCTCCCCTCCCTCCCCTTTCGCCCACATCACCCGCATCACCCAATCCCCGCGCGGCGTGTCGAGACAATGTGTGGCGCGGTGATTGGATGGCGTGAGTTGGCTGCTAAATGGTGCATATTTATTTCAGTTAGGTTAAAGGTGCACTGGAGGTGTGTGAGTGGCTGCAGACAGTGATGATGCCAGACCGAATCGAGACGTCGCAAACACCAGTCGGGAAGGCGAACGCCGTGTTTGCTTCTGGCCAGACGTTTTGTGACTCTTCTCATCCTCTAAGATCCTTGTCATCGTTGCCCTCCACCGCTGAAAGGTTGCAGACAGAGCTCCGACTAACCAGGGCCACAGATGCTCATTGATAAGGCTGACAATCAGTTTGCTGTAAGCCTTGAATCTTCCTCAAATAGGGTTATTCTTATTTTTAAATTGGGCTGATTTAACAAACTAATTAAAGTTATTGGAGTTAAGCAACTGAATCAAACGGAAGACTTCCCCCTCTAGCTAAAACAACAAAATGAGATATAATGTGCTACTTCTTTCCAAGTAAACCTTTTACCCTTGTGGTTTGTCTCAGTATTGAGCTGGAAACCTCCTCTGTCCAGCTCCGTACCCAGCCAACAGATATGAGAGCGATAAACAGTAGAGTCTCTTGCATAACACTCAAAACGTCCTACTATTCTTCTGCTGTAAATGTCAAGCACCGGAGGCTGACTCATCGGAGAATAGACATGGGCCTTGTCTGGCAGCAGAGTGTTGTTAAGGGACGGGCTTGAGGGGAGGGGCCTCTGTGGATCGTCCCGCAGATGCTTCAGTTTGGGATCTAGTGAATTTGAAGGCCAGGTCAACACCTTGTGCTGTTCTTCATGTTTTTTTTTAAGTTGTTCCTGAAGCATTTTAGTGTGTGTCGTTGCTATGGGGTGGGGGGGGAGCTGGTCTGGTCTAGGTGGGTGCTACATGTCTAAGTAACATCAACACCAATGAATGCCAGGTCCAAAGGAGGTGGGTGAACTTTGACGAGTGTTTAAGATGAGGTTAAGTCAGCTAGCCAAGGCTGAAGACGCTGAGCTGAGGAAGGAGGGAGCTGCATGCAAATAGCTTTCAGGGGAGGAGGAGGAGGAAGAGGAGGAGGAGAAGTGGTGCAGGGTGGAGGCTCAGGCTCTTTAGGCAGGAAGGAACGGGAGCGGGGCCGGAGAAGAGGTTGCTGGAGCCATGGAAGAAGGTGGATGATTTAAAATAAAAAATAAATAAAATACATAAGAACTCGGTTTGGGACTTGATTCGCGGCCCGAGCTGGGGCTGATGGAGGGAGAGCAGGTGTGGAAGCAAATCCTTTCCTTTTCTTATTTCCTCTCGCGCGTTTTCGCGTCTACGGCCACTTGAATCGAACAATTGCAGTTAGTCTTTTCCCACCCGTCAGTACACTGGTGCTACAGCCAAGGCTGGCAAAGAGTCTGATGGCACAGTGCCGTTCTGTGTCCTGCCCTCTGCTCTCTCTCTCTCTCTCTCTCGCCCCCTCCCCCCCTCTCGCTCTCTCATGGGGAAGACTTGGCAGCACACTCGGCCCAGCGGGTCAGCGGTCCCACACCCAGGAATGGCCTCAGAGCAGAACACTTATGAAACATCCACTTAAGAAAAGAGAGCACAACAGAGATTTGTGAATATAAGTAGCTAACATACACTCTGCGTAGTTACGGGGGGGGGGCATGGGTTATGAGAGGAGGAATTGTTTTTCATGAGAAGGTATATTCATGGAAGAGAGAGTTGAAGAAAGCAAAAGACGAGGCCCGAGACTAAGAGTATAGGGATTTGCAATGAAGGAAACACCTTGTACCTGGAGCTGCCGGTATGTGTTAGATAAACTGAGTTTGGTACACCATGTGCCGCGGGAGGAGCGAGGAAACCCCGTCGGCTGGTTTTCTTTGGCTGCAGGTCACAGTTTTCTTTTCTTTTACACGCTACCCCGGTGCTCCATTCTGTTCTTGGTGGGCAGCGACGCCGCTTGGATGCTAAGTGAAGAATGAAGAGGAGCTAGAGAGCAAGCTTTTAGCCGCAGGTTTGCTAGCTTAGATTCACGATGCATTTTTTAAAAGTATTGATCCAAACGCTAAAGATGAAAACATTTCTCGGCACGTTAAGCTCGCTTGTGTCTTCCGTTACCGAGCATCTGTGGATTCACGGCAGTTTTTGCAGCCTTGACTCGCATCCACGTTTTTTTACAAATGCCAAGATCCACACGACTCACCGAGGAAAACGTCCAGATTTCAGTTTTCAGATTTCATCTGAAGGCGACCGCAAAAACACTTGGACTCCTCTCCCCGACATTATTGTTCTTAAGTCGTCTCCGCTCTCCATGTCGATCCAAGGAACACATTATTTCTGAAGTCATTTGTCAGTTTTTATGGCTCTGACCCCTTTTTCAGTTTACTTGCGGTTTCTGATTTCCAGTTATCCTCTGATGTTCCAGTTTTCAATAACGGCTTGTTTTTATGTCATGATTTATCACTCAGCTGAACAGTCCAACTTCAGATAAGTGAACTTTCTGGAGATTTTTTATTTTTTTTATTGGGGAAATTATGTTTCTTTGTCTTCTGTCTGTTTGCACCGGTTGCTTTTTCAAGTGGCATTAATGGACATTGTGCATTTTTCATGGACAAATTTTGAAAACGTAGCGCTTGGTTTCGGTGCATTGTTGTGCTGCGATCTCTTCAGTCACGTACACAAACTGATCTTTATGATGTTTACTCTGGTTTTTAAAAGACTCTGCGGGCGTCTCGTAAAACAGAGGTAAAAGTAAACGAAACTCCGAACATTGACATCCACTGATATTTTAACAACGAATAAAATCAGCACGATTGCTACGGAAGTTTGTAGCGTTTCCTCTTTTTAAGGACACATCCAATGCATTTCATTTCATGCAACTGCAGAACCCACGTGCCAGCCCAGCCGCCCATTGGCTGCGGTCTTTGCGGTGTGTTCAAGTGCAACAAGTGACCCATACACGGTCATTCTTTGTTGCACTTTTTTAGATTTTAAACTCCCCTAAAGTTGCAGATGCCGACTTCAATCTTCAGTACGTACCCAAAGAACCCAACATATCACACACCGACACCTTTCAGAACATCTCCCCTCACCCCGTGTTTCGTACTCGCACCCAGCTGCTCATCTGGCATGAAACCATTTCTGGTATTACGCAGGGTCACGGAGAGGACAGGGACATGGAAAGAGCGACGGCGGCTCTCATGCGCTGCCCGCTTGGATACAGGATCCCTCTTTTTCCCTTTGCACTGACATGCGCTAATGTATATGCGCTGTAACACTGATGTCAGCTTCAATTCACACACACGTCGTGCAAACTCAGCCAACACGAATACCAGCAGAGGCATGCACATATACACCAGCCGTACGCACAGTGCTGCTGCTGCTGCTGCACGGCTTTGTACACATAGCTGTAGGGTGGTGGGGGTTGTCTCTAGCTGCAGGCCAGACGGGCCGAGTCATGCAGTAGACAGACCCACCCTGTTGGATCAGCATCAACCTGGCTCCCCACACACAGCTCTGCTCCAAACCTAATACTGGCACAATGCAGACTACACACAATCCCTTCTTCTTAGTCTCCTTCCAAGATGCTTCAAGTTTCTGAGAGAGGTCCAAGACAAGGGCCTTTTCTGTCCAGCGGCGGCCGTTACTGTTATAACTCAACGTTCAACGGCCACTGTAAGTGTTTTTCCAGCCAGCCAGGTCTCATTTGTACATTTGGGAAGGACCTGGAAGTCGGCGTTGGCCCGCACCCAACGTGACGGGCAGAGTAGCGCAGACTCCCGAGGGAAGCAGTCTGGTCCTTTCTGTAGTTTACGACCTTTCTGCCGCAGGGTTTTGGCCTGCGTTTGTTCTTGCTGATGGATTCTCCAGAGAGACGCGTCAAAAAAAAAAAAAAAAAAGGCTTTTGATCAGGATGCAAGGTTTTTGGGAATGATTAAACACGGGATGTCACTTGTATTCTGCGTGTTGATTCAAATGAGACGAGCTGTAGCCTCACTGTACACCTCCTGGGGGCTTTATTAGCACATTTGATACCGTGAGGTGTGTTTCAGATTGCAAATCAAACTAATTAAGGCTAAATCAGAATCGGAATACTTTATGAAGGATATCGCTTTGTTGCTGTTGCTCCCGTAAAGCGAAAGCTGCAAGGAGACAACAAATACAAACGGAATAAAAAAAGCAATCGCATCGAGAAGGTTCCTGGTTCGAATCCAGACACGACCGAGGCCTTTCTGCGTGGAGTTTGCATGTTCTCCCTGTCCAGGGAGTACCCCGCCTCTCGCTCAATGACAGCTGGGATAGGCTCTAACGTCCTTCCACAGGACAAGCGGTTACAGAAGATGAATGAATGAAGATGTAAGATGCACGAAAAGTACGTTGCAACAGAGCCTGAACTGTTTGCATTTCGGTTGGATGAGTCTGTTCCTGAAGGTACTCCTCAGACTCCACCCTTACGAGCCCTAACCCAAATCCCTGAACCTGTGAGAAAGGTTTGTAACGTCGTAACCGGCGTAATAGACCGTCTCACGTCAGTGCGGTGTGAAGTAATTTGTCAGAACATGCAACAAATTAATTAAGAGGAGGCTGCGTTTTGGCAAAAAGTTCTCCAGACTGTTAGCGCGTCCTCACCTGTTGGCCAGGCGATGGGCGTAAAAGCTCATCACAGATACGCTGTTACACCGTGGAGTTTTAAAAGCTGCGGAATAATCGGTTGGAAAACTGCTTACCAGTCTGGCTGCGTCGTTCTGCACGAGCTGACGAGAAGAAGAAGAGCAGGCTTCACACCTTCAGCTAGCCTCGAGCTCCATCCACTCTGCTTAAAATGCTGCACGCTAAGCCCGACTGTGTAACACGGCCCCGCGGCTTCAAAGCTCACGGAGAACTGCTCCTTTGGCACCGGGCTTTGATAATGCTGTGCCACAAGGTCACAGCGCTGCCTTCCAGGGCAAAGGGAGAGATCAGAAACAATTAATTATGCCGACTGCATGTACTCTGGGCGTTCTGGTAGAGAAGTGCAGCTTTACATGTGAGGGACGGCTCCGGCTTTGCTGAAGAACGCGGCGAGATTCAAGTGGGTTCATATGCTGGAAAACGGAAACTTATCCCGATCAAGCATAACATTATGACCACCTAACTAATATTGTGTAGGTCTCTAAATCGTCTCCAAAACGTGCTTGTAGCTCATCAGAGAATGGACATGGGCCTTTTGAGGGTGTCCTGTGGTGTCAAAATGTTGTTTGTGGGGGGGTCCTATGTCTTGAGGGGAGGGGCCTCTGTGGATCATCCCACAGATGCTTGATCATTTTGGGATCTCGTGGATTTGGAGGCCAGGTCAACACCTCGTGCTGATCGTCATGGTCAACCTTACTCACTTCTCCTTTCAGTGGTTTTAATGTTGTGGCTGATCGGTGTATAAAGCTGTGAATCCGAATGTGACATATGTGTAATTCTAAATCATTATATCAACATTGCAAATAAATATCTCTTGATTCTCTGCAGAGTTTGAACCTTAACACCGTCATCTGTCGGCGCCGTCACAGTCTGTTTTCGGGCTCTGCATATGTGAAGGAGTGATATGTTGCCTCACGCGACGACTGGGACCAACTGCACGGTCCCAGACGCTACCAGCAGAACACCCCCGGATCTCAGACCCGCATCGAGATGATTTAAAATACACGTAAAGCCAGTTAAAGGGGCCCCACTGTTAATGAAAGGAAATATACTGTTCCTGACGCCCTCCCCCTTCTGCCTGGGGGCCGTGCGTAACTGTATGCATAGCTGGAATACGCATTATGCAACAATACGAGACTCCCAGGGAGCAACGCGAAACTTTCTCTTCAGCTCTTGGGACACAAAGCATCCGCTGACCGACTCCGTCTCTTTTCCTGCTTTTATTTTAAGAGTCGCAGTGATATTTTCCCTGACATTTCCTGTCTGGCCGCGGCACCCCTGCGGCCTGTATTTTCCGGGCGGCGTGAAAGGCCAGACCGCGCGGGCCCTTTGTCCCGGCCGAGAGCTGCGGCTGGCCAGCTGGCTCGGCGGCTCGGCGTTTTAGACCGCTGGATGGCTGCGACAGTGACGCTGCTGCCTGCGTGACTTCAGCTTTCCGCCCACCACACTCGGCCTCAACCCCTTTTTTTTTAACGTAATCAACTTTTTTATCAAGACTTTTATCCATGCAGAACTTTTAGGTGACCTCTTTTCCTTCTTACATGTGTTTTACGTCTGTCCCAGCGCCTCGGCTGCATCTGTATTTGTAAAATAATATTATTTTCCTAATTTTCTCTCAGTTTCTCTCTCTCTCTGTTGCATCCTCCTCCACTCTCTGGATATCCTCACCATTCCGCTGCCCCTCTGATATGAGCTCTGTCGGATGAAATAAATATGAGGCGGGAGAGGTATAAATATTTATGGCCGCTCCGGCTCTATAATTCTGCACGGCAGTGTGTTGTAGCCGCCGCTGCGTGCATGCGTGCATACGTGTAAGGTGCCTGCGTGCGTGTGGCGGTATATGTTTTCAGACCCTTGGCCGGGGCAGGTGCCAAGGCTGCTGCAGGGATAAATAATTCACAGGAAGTTAAACCTTGAATCCACATCACATTTGATGAGACAATAGGAGCAACACGGCAGCACGCACTGCGCCGCGGCGAGCACACGGCGTTTGCAAACACACACACACACGTGTAGGAATAAAGACGTCCTCGCTCATATGCATGTTTGACACAGATGCCGTGCCACGCGGTAATCATGCATGGAAGCGCACAAACTTGGGCAAATATGAATATCCATGAAATTGAATGCACACATTGGCGCGCGCTGATAAGCTTGCGCGGCACCCACGTGCACGCGGGGCCCGGTGTAATACCCACGTGTGCTGAATTTGAAATTAAATGCCCACATTTGGACATAAGCTTGTGAGCTTTACATGGAGATAAAAGCAGACATGCACGAAGGTGGAGTGATGCAGCCGTGCGCCGGGGTTGCGTCATGGATGCTTCAGAGCCGAGGGCGACTGTCGCAGGGACTTTTGGGGAAGGGGGGTACTTTTGTGCACCGTCAGCCGTCTTTGCTCAGTCACTCGCGGCGCACTCCTGCGGGCTCACTAGCTGCGTTACAGTCGGGTAGGACTGCGTCAATAAGTAATGAGATAGATATGAGGGCCCCCCGTTTGACCCGGCTATTTAATATTTTACAGTAGAGTCTCTCAGGCGGCAGCGGAGGTCGACACACTGCCACAGCTAAAAATCTCTCTTCACAGGGCTCTATGGCGAGCGGCACCCCCCCCCCCCACACACTCCCCTTTAAGCTTCAATTTAACAACATCCTACGAGAGCTCCGTCTATGCAGTCGACTCAAATAGCAGTTTGTAGAACGTTTAAAAAATGCTATACGTGCAAACGCTACAGTGCAACGTTTGCGTGGAGGCGTGAAGCCTTTCGGGAAATGAGCACAGGGCAAAAGACAGCTAGTAAGCTTTGGCCACTTGGCTGATAATAACAGGAAAGAACATTAGGTTCCTAACGGCGCTTGACCTGGACCTTTGGCTGTTGAGCTGGAAACAGCTGGAAGGATGAATATTTATTAATTAATTGCGCCGCCAAGCACATATCTGGAACTGTCAGGCCGCTCCGCGCTAATATTCTGTCTCACTTATACCGAGGCATTCATTAATGAATGCATGAGCGCAAATTAATTTAAAATTACAAGAAGGCATTTCGTACGGTGTTACGATCCGAGGGTGGGTTTGTTTTTTTTGCAGGGAGAGATGGAAATGGTTCTGCCATTTCATGTGATTCAGCTTAGCTCTTTTTTATTTATTTTGTTTATATTGATTGCAATCGAAGCAAGGTGTCCCCCGTGTCCACCATGGCACAAAGACTTACCCGGAGCACACGGTGTTAAGCAAAATTTCCAGTCAGGATCGGCGTCTTGGACATCGACACACTTTCCATTCCGCCGCGCTTATTGTAAGTAAAATGTCAAATACTGTAGGACTCATAACCGAAGCCACGTCAAAACCAGCACAAACAAACTTTTTACAGGCAAAGATTTATTGTTTACCGCAAAACTTAACTGCATACCGTAGCCGTTTGACATCCCAAACGCCTCAATTTCATTGCCAGCTGACTGCGCTGACGTTACTCCTTCTTCAGGCGCACTTCTTAGCGGCTCTCCGAGCACTTTTACAGCCCGCAGGGTAAACAGTCTCTTGACCGGGGCGTTTCTCGGAGACTTGACGTTTATTTGCTGGAACATGAGGTGTTTTAAGGTCGCTAATGCGAGCGTTTATAAGGCCGCTCCACGTGTTTATAGCGGGGGCGCTTTCCTCTCAGCGTGTCATTGCAGTCGGGCGGGTTAGAATCTGCGGCGGCCTCGATTTCTGCACGTTCTGCGTTCATTTCCACATTTGTGTTTCCCGTCGTGGAGGGAGCCGCGCGACGTCGTGACCTTTTCCTCTCCTGTGCAGTTTCACTGTGGCTTTCGCTGACTCAGCAATAACGAAAATAAAAACCATACACTGGGAAAAAAAACATCACAAACAACCTCAAGTCTGGGTTGTGCCGCCTCACTGTGCGCAGTACGTGGGATGAGCTCACCACTTTGGTTAACAGCTAAGCGGCCGTTGCATTGTTACAAATCAGCAGGCGTTTAACTGGCCGCCGGCTTCTCTGAACCTCGGGTTTATTCCAGCGTCGTGAAACTTTCACAGAGTTGTTGCAGTTGGTTGTAATAGAGAGACTTAATCATTTCAATACACTGGACTGTGACAAGAAGCTGGGAGGGATCACTTCGCCAATCAAAATACTTTACAACCCATTAATTTGCTTATTGTTTTCGCGGCATCACATCTCGATGCAGCTTCCTGTCTCCCTCTACCCTGCTCTCCCTGCTCTCAGATACCAGGGCAGTTTTATGTGCAGACAGTTCCACACCGGACTCTTTGCACCTTCGAAAACCTTTCAGCCAGGACAAATATAGTCCAAACGTTTTTAATACCAGCTGCTGGAAAGATGGCCCGTGCACGTATTTGCATGTTGTGCATGCTTCGCTTGCAGCTGCATCGTTCTTAATTCTGCATCACCTCCATCAACAACGTTATAAAACTACACAGCGTTGTCAGACATTGCAGTAGATGTACGGTGTTGTCTCTTTTTTGTGTTTTTTAACCCATGCGCATTTGATTTAATAAGAACCAGAGATTAGACGCCAAACGCAGCTCTAACATGATCACCTTCTTAACTTGCTTCCATGTTCGGAGCAGACTACCTGCTAGCTCTTGATCAGCGGGGAAGCTTGTCCTCAGTCTGTAAATCCAGAGTACAATAAATTGAAGCTAATTGGGAGGTTCCAAAGATTACAGTCAGCTGGCTTCACACCGCCAGCGCCAGAAATCCTCCGCTTCCGAACGCGCTCTCGCCCCGGAGCTCTGAAACTTGATGACATTCCCTCATGCTATAATTTGATCTCAGCCAGCCTCTCGACCCATTATGGAATAAAGCCGCCCCGCTGTGCACCCTGTAGCATCTGCAAACACATTCTTCAGACCTCCACTTACCCCTAGCTGGCCGGGCAATAAAACATAGCCAATTAGGCTTTACTCCTTGCTGTGTGAAGCCCTTCTCCTGCTGCTGAGTGTGATTTGAGTCTGAATAACTTCCTCCCTGACTTCCCCTCCTGAGAAGAGGTGCACGGAGAGGACCCTCTCTATTCTACCTGACACATAGTGCGAAACTTCTCCGGAGGAAGTGCAGCATCCGTTCATTAGTGCCGCATCCACCATTACCAAGTGACACCTCGCCTTCCTCCGGCTCTTCATTTCTGAACACTGCAAGAGGCTGCAGGTGTCTGTCATGCAACAGACAATCAATCCACTGTAGCTGTTTGTAGTAGCGCTTGTTTTGCTTTATTTGACAGCCGGCAGAGACGGGAACTGTTGCCCTGATGTGGTATTCTCCTCAGCCCTGGTTTCACACTCGTTTTCATGATGTTTTTCAGAATGCATAGATATTTTCCTTTGCCTTACTGCTGGGGAGTAATTGCAGTCACTTCACATCAAGTCACGCATTGACTTTTGTTGTTGTGCAATGAGATACTTGTTTTTTTCTTTTTTACTGCACATGATCCTTCTTGTTTTTTTTTTTCGTATTTCTGAATTGGGTATGGAAAATACATCATTTAGCATAATCTTAATCAGCACATTAGCATGTCAAAACCGTGATTACCAGGGGTTGAATCGACTCGTTGACTTTACCGCTGTGCCGTGACGCCTTAAGCAGGAAGTCGACTAGTCGTCAATGACGTAGTGCTGGGCGATATGGCTGAAAAACGTATCAGGATATCAGTGTTTCATATTAGTTGATATCGATAATTATTGATTATTTTTTTAACCTATTCTACACAGACTTCTCAGCTGTTCTAAGCTGCATCCGATATTTTGTCATATGGCTCTGCTGCTGTGCGCTAGATTTTTGCATTGTCTGTCATTTTGACTGACAGGGTCCTAAAAATCCCGTCATAACCCATTTTTATGGGTTATCATTTTAATTTTTTAAAAATGATAACAATGACATATTCAATAGCATTTAAATTTCATTATTTTTCAATTAATTCAGTAGCTGTGAAAAAAAAAACGGCCATCAAAGACGACTCGAGAATTATAAATCTAGAGTCTGTTTAACCAGCTTGATAATCAATAAACGTCTCCATTCAAACATCTTACACTCGGCAGAGAAACTAAATGTACTACCAGACTTGACCAGCAAACAATACGCAGAGAAACGAGACTTAACCGACTTTTACACTACTAATCAAGAGAGACAAGAGACAATCAATATGCTCACTAGCCACCAAGCTTGCTGACAACATCGGTCTGACTCACGTCTGACTTAAAATAACCAAAATATTGCCAAACTGGTGACGTGATCCTTTTTTTTTATCTACAATTTCCTCTTGCGCTGTCCCACTCATATTCTGCTTTCACTCCACGCCGTTCTTTTATTTTGTTGTTGTTGTTTGCTTAGCTGGGCCGTGATAGGTCGAGAGGCTAACAGATAACTCCAGACTCAACGGGGAATAGCACTAGTGTATCATAACCAAATATTGGTGAAATGAACCGGTTTCGTAGCAGATAATGCTTTATTTAGAGGCTGCGTTTCGGTGCCCCATTCACTTCCATTATATGGATATACCCAAAGGTATATGGGTGAGTGAACGACCGTATTTTATTTATGCCATAAATAAGGTTAATAAGCTTTTAAAAAACTTTACTGACGTCCAAAACGTAGGTTAATGAAACAACTTATGAGCCGACGTGAAGAGTTTTCGTTGTTGATATGTATTGGTTTGCATAGTAGACGGGCAACGGAGCCAATTCAAGTAGCCGTGTGTTTAATCACGTGTCTGGGCAGGTTTTGAATTTAACTTTAAAGATAATTGCTGCAAATGGGTCGCCTTTCAGTGCTCTGTGCAGGTGCAGAAGTCCAAAAGTGCTCTTATGTGGACCTCCCAATACGAAATATAATGATAGTCTAATCCTTTTGTTGCAAATTCAGATGAGCATTATTTAGCGCGGCGCACACACTGCAGTAATTGCGATCAAAGTGCCACGGAAGACTATATTTATGTTGCACACAACGGGCGGAGGATTCCTGTGTCAAGACGTTTTCTAAAAGCTCAGACCAGTCTCTTCTTTAATCCTGTCAGGGCTTATGCATGCTGCATGGAAGACAGGCGATCCGTGCTGTCTGGATACATTGTCAAGTGAGATTTTGGAGACAATTTAATCCCTCCCCAAATCCTGTTTTGTTTGCTGACATGAAACAGTTTGTCCAATAAAACCTCAATCCAATGGAGGCGAGGGCTTTGGAGTAATAAGGTTTTCATAACCGGGATTTGATCTTTAAATATTAGCTATTAGACATGGCGTGGCGTTTGTGCACACACTTTTTCTCTCTCCCCCCCCCCCCCCCCCCTCATTTTTAATTAAACTCGGCGTGTGTGAATGCATGTTTGTTGCTTTTCTTCCCTCGGTTCCTCCCTGTCCCCCCGTCTCTCTCTCTCTCTATCTGTACATGAGGAGTCTGTAGAAAGGAAGCGAGGAGGGAGGGAGGGAGGGAGGGAGTTGAAAGATTTGGGAAAGGTAAAAGAGCTGTTTGGGGGGGGGACTGGCTGACAGAGGGGGGGCAGGAAAAAAAGAGAGGATGGAAAAATGGGGTAGGCAGCATGACAAAGGGGTGTAAGCAAGGAGGGAGGAGGACACGGGAGAGAAATGGATGTAGATTTGTGAAAGGAGCAAGAGGAGGAAACAGAAAGGGAGAGGATTAGTGCGTGTGGAAAAAGAAACGGGGAGTACGTGATTGTGGAGGAATGAAAGGAGGGAGAGAGAGAGGAGAGAGAGGAGCAGAGTGTTTGTGTCACAAGGTTTATTTAGAGTTTATTGTTTTGGCGGCGCTCCAGACGCCCTCCCCATGTTCCTGCAGCAGCCATGATTGTGTCCGTGCACATATATATATCCAGTATCTCCTGATGCATACCTGTGAGCGCACACTCTGCACGCAAGGAAAAGAAGTGATAGAAAACTTTTCCCAGCGGAGAAAAACAAATAGTTTAAGTGTTAAGTAAGTATTAACACAGACGTGAGTGAAAACCAAAAGCCGAACATCTCAGGTCTGATTGGAGAATGATGTTGCCATGGATCCCCAGGAGGGTGTGGCTCCGGCGTCGCTGCCTGAGTAGCAGGAGCTAATAAATCATGTAGTTTGTGTGCGTTTGGAAGTGACAGACCCGCCGCTTGATTACTGTGCGAGACGTCTGTGTGTGTGCGCTGCACATCAGGGAGGGTTTCACAGAGCTCCAGCCTCCTCTGTCTGTCTGTCTTGTCTGCTCGTCTGACCCACTTTCCCTCCTCCTCCTCCTCTTCCTCCCTCGTCACATCCCTCCATCCTTTCTTCTTTCCTCTCAGCCCTTTGCTGCTTCCATCCATTCCCTCCTCCGTCCATCCTTCATCTCTCCTCCTTTAATTCCTATATGCCCCCAATCCTTCCTTCCCTCCGCGCGTCTTGTAATAGGGGAACTGTTTTTTTATTTTATGACTGCCTGAATATCTCCGTTAACAAGCCGCGGCATGTCATTCAATTTTCTTCACATGATTTCGTTTTTCTGCTCGTCTTCTCTTGCTCACCGTCTCTCTCTCTCTCTGTTCTTTCACCTGCCTGCCTGCCGTCCAGCTGATCTGTCTTTTGCCCACAGTTATCCATCTTCTGTTTTTTAAAAATTTTATCAGCTGAAAGAAATCCAAATGGATTCTCACCTTTAGATTCAAGTCCAGTTAAAAAATAAATAAATAAATAAATAATAAATAGTCTCGCAGGTGCTGGGCATGCACAAACAGCAGGCCCATGATATTTTAGGTTTGTGCTGCTACATGTGTTCTGCTCTGCTGACAGAGAGTCAATAAAGTTATCCACTTTGACAGTAAATGCTGCGAGCAACAGAGTCACGGGCCTTTTTTTCTGCAGCGTTTTGACATTTTGACTTGTAATAGGGAAAGAGCGGGTGTTACTAACAGCCTCAGTCAGACTCATAGCCAGCGTGCCCAGTTCCAGGATCCTGAAACTAACTGGAACTCAGCCGTCATTAACTTGATTAACGCCATGTTTTCCTCTTTGTGGCCCTTAAAGGGGAATTACCCATACCTGTTTTCTACAACCTGGACCTTATTTCTTGCATTAAATACGATCATTTACCCCATATACCCACCCATATAACTTTGGGTATCTCCATATAGTGGGAGTGAATGGGGCATTGAAACGCAGACTCTAAATAACGCATTATCTGCTGCGAAACTTGTTCATTTCACCAAAATTTTGTTATAATATTCCCCGTTGAGTCTGGAGTTACACTGCAAAAAAACAAAATCTTACAAAGAAGTATATTTGTCTCATTTCTAGTCAAGATATCTCATTACACTTGATATAATTGCCTAGTGAGTACCATTTCAGCAAGACACAGGGACTTGTTTTTAGACAATACATCTATTGTCACTACTTTTGGTACTCTTTAAGCAATTGTCTTATATTAAGTGTAATGAGACATTTTGACTAGAAATGAGGCAAACATACTTGGTAAGATTTAGTTTTTTTGCAGTGTACCTGTCGCTGACGTGCAGCGGTTTGTTGTTTTTTGGCCAGCTGTTCCTCTCTCAACAAGTTCCCTCATCCGTATAGTCTGGCTGAAATCGGTAAGGACATCCGTCATAAACAAAGTCGTCGTCCACAACCTCAGAATCGGAAAAACATTCAGCCATGTTGCAAAAAACTAGCAGTAGCAAATTACAGGTAAACATGCCGACCGTCACGGGTGCGTGCGGCGCTCAGAGATGACATCATCCAGGTCAGAGGTTAGTAGGTCAATCTACAAGTAACTCTTGACTCAACGGGGAATAGCACTAGCGTATCATAACAAAATATTGGTGAAATGAACAAGTTTAGTGGCAGATAATGTGTTATTTAGAGGCTGCGTTTCGGTGCCCCATTCACTTCCATTATATGGATATCCGCAGTTCTAAATATCTCCTGACCGACTACAAATTACACAAAAGTTATATGGGTGACTAGTCCAGGTTGTAAAAAAACAGTAATTCCCCTTTAAGTTGCCTTCTAGTTGAACTTGTGAGCTAACTGATGCAACAACAGGTGCCCTGAGGAAGCATCTAACCCCCAGCCTTAGAGGCTGCTGCCCACTGCTGTGTCAACAAATAGATGGGTCAAACAGCAGGAACTGCAATTTCCCCACCGCAGGACAATTAAAGGTTAAATAATAATTATTGCTGTTATCATGCACACGGCTGTGTTTTTGTGCAGCTCTTCTTTGCTGAGTTGGAGTTTTTGGATCTCCCTCACATGTGGTCTGACCTCGTTGTTCGGTCTCTCCAGACTGGGTCACGAAAAAGCAAGAAAACATGATGCAGGAAATTACATATATTAAAAACAAATATATGAATCGATAATGAATCTTTAAAAAAAATCTTTTTATCAACCCAACCCCAAGATCGATTTTTTTTATCTTCTATTTAAAATATAATGGTGCATGAAGATTTGTTTTTTGGTTTCCTGCAGCAGAATTGGAATAAACAGAACCCGGGTAATAACCATTTCCTTTGAGACCAACCAAAACACAAAATCTATAGCGGTTCAAGAACTTGAGATAGAAATGTACCATCACCATTACATCCCGGCTGCTTGTTGAACCCAGATATTGTTCCTCTTATCTCGTGCACACTCGCCCTACATGTTAGGTATTTATTTTGGGTCGTGACTCTTGCTCTCCAGCAGGTAAAGAGCCAAGATAATGCTCACTGGTCAGCGAGCACCACTGTGAGGATCGTTATTGCTCCGTGCCCTGACAGTTTCAGAGGGTGAAATGAAGCCATAGAGTCTTTAAGGATCCTCTGAAGGGCACTAGAGAGAAAGAGATGGTACCATCCACGCACAGCTGCTGCTTTACCCCTCCAAGTAGCTGATATCGTCTGAACGTCTTTACGATGCACTACGTGGGTATCTGGGGTTCCCGCTGCCAAGATCAGCTTTTATGGCAGCTATTATTGCAGTCCGCAGTCTTTTCATTCAGCCTCTTTATGTTTGCGCAGACTTGTACGGACGGCAGCGGGGCGAAGCAAGTCAAGACAAGTTCATGGATATAGCACATTTTAAAGGTGCTGCAAAGAAGTTTGCACCGATGTGATGCAAACAGGAGAAAGTTCAAGAGCTGGGATTTGAGAATATGTGCCCTTTATTGAGAGCATGCATCACATATGTGTAGTGCAGATTTATATTTATTAAAAACAGAGATGGAGAAGCAGAGAGGTGAGGGAGTCTGGAAAATCCCCTGCTTCATCGTACCATCCAACAGAGATGATCGGATTAAAGACAGTAAACGAAAAACTAGCCAATAAATGTTGGTAAAATTAAAAAAAGTGGGCGAAAATGAGGTGTAAGACGAAGAAAAATCAGCCGTTCTTCACGTCTGAACCGGACTGCTCCGGCGTCAGAAGAAACGTAGTATCCCAGGACGGGCTGAGGTCTTCTCTGATCCGAACAAGTTATACGTTTCCACTCAACCAAAAGCCGGCCTCGCTCGCTAACGGCCTCCTCGCGTGTGTTTGTATTTTAACCTTCAGATTACCCGCGAGCTCTGGCAGCGCCCGCAACGCGCGAGCAGATCAGAGGCGCATTTGGCCGTAAACCATTGTGTGCTTCATAAACAATTGATAGCGTTTCAAAATCAATCTTCTCACGAACGCCGAGGCTAATGCGTTCTGCTCCTGCGTTGTGTTGCCGATGAGCCGTGGCCGTCTTGATGGCTTAACTGATAATCCGCTCGCGTTGGGTGTAAACCCTTTTGTGTTTTTTTTTAAAGGAGATGTTCAACAATCCAGGAAAAAATTTGCTTTGACCAGATAATAATCAGCCACATCTCCAGAAATAAAACGACTTGTGAGATGAGGTTTGACACTCATGCACGGCCGCATGCTGAGGCGGATCAATAGTTCTTATTAATAATTTCTTCACAACAGATCTGTGTCATCTGGAATCAATGCCGGGCTGACAGCCCTGCATGCCTGCGGTGCTCGCTTGTCCACCTACGTAAAAAACGTCATTTGCATAGCGTTTCTAAACGCGCTCCGAGGTGCAAATATTTGACAACCTGGAGGAGATAAGCTTTATTTTTTTTATTTATTTTTTTTGCCCTCAGAGGCAGCAGCAGCAGTAGATCCACCAGATTTACATCTCTCGGACAGGTTTTTAGTTTTGCTCGTAAACTTGTAATGTTTTGACAGATGAGGACGCTGGGTGTGGGAGTTGTCTGACTGTCTCTGTTGGATCATGAAAAGGATTTACAGCATGTTGCACACAACTTTTTGGCTTTTGCGCTGCAGGTCACTGGGGTGTAATAGTTCTGCGTGAGGACGGAGCGAGGAAGAGCTTTAAAAAGATAGTGTTCTGCAAGGCATGCAGGCTTTGATGAGGTAGGTCGGTTACCGCTGGTCTCTCTGTCTTTAGGCGTACGTAGAGGCCTTTATTTGCTGATTTGTAGGTTAATATGAGGAGTCAAAATCAAAAAGGCCTTAGAAATCTAATCTCACATGAAACTTAATCTTTAGAAATCTATTTTGTGCGTGAAGCAGATCTTAATTTTAATTTAAAATATGATGATTTCCACCTCTAAAGGTTGGGTTTTGGAGAAATAAGACTATGACTTTCCTTTATTATGCTTATAAGGAGTCATTAGTATCAATAGAAGCAGATGCTCCTTGTTTCTGAACAGACACACTGTACACTGATCAGGCACAACATTATGACCACCTTCCTAATATTGTGTAGGTCTCCTTTGTTGCCTCCAAAACAGTTGGCACGCATCAGGGAATGGACATGGGTCTTCTGAGGATGTCCTGTGGCGTCTGGGACCAGGATGTTCTTAGTGGGGGGGCTTTTGGGTGGATGGCTTGCGGGGGAGGGGCATCTGTGGATCATCCCACAGATACTTAATCAGTTTGGGATCTAGTGAATTTGGAGGCCAGGTCAACTCCTTGTGCTGTTCTTCATGTTTTTTTGAGTTGTTCCTAAACCAGGGATGGCTGCTGTACATCAAGGAGTGTCATTGCTATGGGGCGGGGGTGTCTGGTCTGGTCTAGGTGGGTGCTACATGTCTAAGTAACATCCATATGAATGCGAGGTTCAAAGGTTATCCTGTCGTAATTATGTTGTATATGGTCATAATGTTGTGGCTGATCGATGATGAAAGCTAGGGTGAGCTATTCAGTTGGTTGTAATCTATGATCTCAAGCACACATACCTTAAATTTCTGGACACCTAGCAAATGTAGATTCTTTGTTTTGGACTTGGAAGTCACTAAGTAGGTGATCAGATTTAAATTAATAAAAGTCCTAGTTGTGACTGTACATACTTGAGCAACACGTGACAAATTGATTGTTTGCACTCGTCGCAGATCACGCCTTCTGCAACGAGCTGCCTACATTTACACGCACGCTCCGGTTTAATTATTCCAGTTCCCAGATTGTCTTGTTAGTAATTAACCCAGGCTCTCCATATTGGGTTTAGGGTGATATTGGGCCAATTAAAGATCAATAATCCTGATCTTTAGCCGGCTGCTTCCTCACAGCGGTGTCTGCGCGTTTCAGGGTGAGCGAGCAGTCGATGATGCTCATTAGTAAGCGGCACAGGTTTTTAGTCGATACACCGGGAGCTGAGAGGGTCGGATCGATGTGGATCTGAGCTTGAAGTTAGTTGGAGAAGTAAAGAAAAAGGAAGAGACTGTTATCTTCTTTGTTTGTTGGCTCATCTCTGCTCTTTTCTTCTCTGACAGTGTTTACCGTTTACAGACTTTTACTGTATTTCTGCACCGCGCTGTCTTCTCTGTTCACAGTTATCTTCGGCATTAAATCCATTTTTAGTCACAGATACTTAGACACAGACACATGCCTTCTCTCTCCTGGGTTTTTACCTCTATCTCAGAGATCCGTTGGGGAATTAGTTCAGACTTAAATAGGTCCTGCCTATCTGCCCAGGGCTTCACACACAATGACGCACTCAGACGCTGTTAACTGATATTATATGCAAACACAAGCTCACCTATACTACACCTATAGTGGAAGGAAACCCGGGAAACTACTGTGCGCATTGTGCAACTGACAACTTGAGTTGAAATGTCAAAGATAAAAATAAAGCTTGGTTATAATAGTTGGCTGAGTTGGAAAGGCTGCTGCAGAATACATGCGTTAGCCTTTATGGGACACTCATTGAAATACTTAGATCCACGTATAGTGGGAGTGACTGGGGCACCAAATCACAGCCTCTAAATTAGAAGTGAGCGTTATGGACTAACAAGTTCATCCCGATAATGTCTGCTATTTATCACGGTAACGATAAAAGTCGCGATAAATAAACACTATTTTAGCCTAATCCTTTTGACTGTAGTGCATTGGCAAGTTTCGTCCATTGAAGATAATGTAGGTGGAGCCTCGTCTAGGAACGGTGTATCTGCTCCGCGGAATGACATATTCTTACCGTGGGGAATGTTTTTGACGATATATCTTAAACAATGAAATATCGCACATCCCTACTCTAAATCAGGGGTTCCCAAACTTTTCCATTAGCTTCTGGCCAAGGACCCCATTTGCAAACTCACAGGCAATGCTACAAAATATGTAAAGAAACATCAACTTTTATAGTTTTAATTATAGGTTTTTTCTTACTTTTATTCACTATTCAATAACTATTACATTTGTTAAGCGTAAGTGCTGCCTCATATTTTCTGATTTTAGTTGGACACGAGTTCTTAGGTTTTTTTCCAGCAGTGTCCTCCACAGCTGGTCTGTTCCTTCGGACACTTTCTTGTCAAAAACCTGTCCACTTGCGCTAGGGTTAGGGTTAGCTAGAGGAGTAAAGCAAATTGATAAATGGTGCAAACCGCAAAGTCTACACAGATTACGAAGTCATGAACAATGTTTTGACTGGCAGGCAATCAGAAAGATGAGCATGCATATCGATATGATATATTAGTAAAAATTATACTTTATGATAATGATTTTTTTTAATAATTAGATTGTATTTTATAATAATGACTAAAATTAATTAGATTGCAATTTTTTTCTTATCTTCCCTCCATTTATCTGAGGCCCCTCTAGGACCCCCTGGCGGCCCCCAGGGGGCCACGACCCCCACTTTGAAAACCACTGCTCTAAATAACGCATAATCTGCCGTGAAACTCGTTCATTTCACTATTATTTTGTTACGATACGCTAGTGCCATTCTCCTTTGAGTCCAGAGTTACCTGTTGCCTGTTAGCGGCTGCGTCTCGGTGCCCCATTCACTCCCATTATATGGATATACGCAGCGCTCCAATGGATCTAAATATAGTTTGATCGAGTCTAAATGACACCAAAGTTATATGGGTGAGTAAACGGTCATATTTTATGCCAGAAATAAGGTCCAGGTTGTAAAAAAATGATACTTCCCCTTTAAATGACTTACTGTAATATAATGCTGTACCTGAACACAGCTCTCAACAAGTCAAAATCAACACTTTTTGCTGTCCTTGTTAGAAAATCCCTGTTGCTGACCTCCCAGTTATGCGTTTAAAATGTCTGCGATACTTGGATAGAAGGGCGCCAACCGCTTACGTACGCATGCGCCAGACACCTGTTGATGGAATTAGTGGTCGATGACAGCCAGTTCAAGAGAAATGCGCGCATTTATATATAGTCTGCGTATGATCATTAACGTAGGCGTGCGTGCGCGTGCCGTAATCGTCAGGACAACAGAGACGTGTTGAGTGCCCAGAAATGATAACACGCACTAATGGAGGGGGAGAGGATGAGCGAGTGTGAAGGTTACGGAGAGAGCGAGAGATATGGACCGCGCGGTATGAGGCAGGCGTTGGCTGCGCTCAGCACTGTTAATACACTTGTAATGCTGATTATCTCCAGCCTGTCGTGTCATGGATGGATGAGGAAGAAAAGGGGGTGGGTTTAGTTGTTGAGGGATTAAGGGAGGAGAGGACGGATGAACCAATACAAAGAGTAGTGGATGGATGGTGGCGGAGGAGGAGGAGGAGGAGGGAAGGAAGAAAAACAGGGGGGAGCGCTTTTAGCCGTTTTCCAGATATTCCAACAGGCCCGGTTATTTACGCGTAACTCTTACATAATGCTGTACGCCGCGCTAATGGACCCATGTTTTTATTTGGTGTGCCAACAAGTGTTTTAAATCATCTCCCCGGGGCACCTGCCAAAAACAAAACGTCCGCCGGGTTTAATTTTCACATGCCAGATGAACGAGTGAGTGTCCACAAACGTGACATATTGACTTTGTCGTGACAAATGGCCGCGAAGAAGAAAAATGTCTCACCTGAAAGCGTTAAAGGCGGCTAAAAGGGCACGTTTGGAAGTTTGCGCAGTTTCTGTAAATGTGATTATTTCTGTCCCTGCATCATTAGAGGACGTGTCTTCGTGGCCGTTTCCAGACATGTTCGATGCATAAACACATTTACAACCTGAAACTACTCTGTCTCTATCTGTCTGTCTCTCAGCCAAAAACAATGGCTTGCCGTTGCGTAACTGTGCCGGCGAATTTATCCAAAGACAAACAGCCATGCCTGATAACCGGACTTGTAAAAACATAAAGCGCAACCACATCACTTGGCTCTTTTATCAGGAGGGAAAACAATGAAATCTCGCCCGCTCCTCCGCCCCTCGCCGCAGCGCTCTGTTTGTGTTATGGTTTCACTGGCTCCCTGCCAGACGAGCACAAAATGTTCAGATGCGTCCTGGGCAACGATTGAGCCCGCGCGGGACGGTTTTGGGCCGCCTTTGGTTCCGACTGGCGAGCTGGAGAAAAAAGGGGGGAGGATGAGAAGCTGCAGTAGATTAAAGGCCACGAGGCTTTTACAAGCAGACGAGTGAGAAAAAGGTCAGAGGCTTAAATCAGGTCACTTCATCTCGGCGAGAGAGAGCTGCGCTGGTGCACGCAATGTTTTAATTGAAAGACAGGTGTTAGGTCATAAAAAATATATGTATACTGTATATCAGTTAGGTATAGAACAAATTAGATCACCACACTGATCTTCTGCATTATATTTCTTGAAACTGAAATGTGCATTACTTAAAGTACACTAATATTTGCATTTTCTATTGTTAGTTTCAAATATATTCATTTGGAAATGGTGTCTGATGTCTCATAAGATGATCTTGCGTTGCAAAATCTGGTGAAATCTTCTGGGCTTTGCTGATCGCGGTCGTTAAAAGCGTGCCCCTGAAACAAAACAAGTCGTTCGTTTTAAATAAGAGAGAGCAGACCGTCTGGTTTGCAGCTCAGCGCTGTGGACAGTCGACCTTGATTCTCAAGAGTTTGGAGGAGAAAGAGAGAGAGGGAGTCTGTGACATGTGGAGCTAAAGGACAGGAGGAGGAGAAGAAGAAGAAGAGAAAGCAAAGAATAACCCAGAGGTTCGACTGACTTGTTATTCTACTTCACGTCCCCCTCCCCTCATCGCTCTTCCCCTTCTTTACCCCCCGTCCTGCTCTCCGCTCTCCTGTCATGTCTGCACGCAGAGGTAGTTGTTTTTTGCAAACGGTAGACACACACACGCACACGCACACACACACACGCACACACACGCACACACACACACACACACACACACACACAGTGTCCTAATCAAAGCCAGGCTCTGCACATTGTGTCCCAGTTGAGCGGCTATTTTTATCTGCAGTGCTCAAACACAGGGATGGAATGGGTCAGATAGGCCAGGCTGACGAATCCATCAAGACCAACAGATAAACAGTCAGCCTGCAGGACTGCCAGCGCACACAAACACAAACCGGCACTCCTGAAGCAAACAAACAAACAAAGTAATCGGCGTCCGGGGTGATTCGCTGCCTTCAAATGCCGCGTGTTTACAGTGTTCGGGAGGAATACTTGAGGTATTCGTGACCTCATGAGTGGAAATTGACCGTGACGGCCTGTGACGCGTTTGCTAGACTTTATTGATCCCCAAGGGAAATTGCTTGGTCACAGTAGCTCAGTTTCACATAAAAAAAAACACTCTTGAAAACCACTAGTAAAAAAATAAATAAAATAAAAACAAAATAGTTAAAAAATAAATAAATAATTATTTAATTAAAAAAAGACAGTAAAAAACAGTAATGATATAAATAAAATACAATAGCATTAGCAAAAAAAAATATATTCAAGTTATGTACAAATCCACATTAAGATCCCAATCCATTAGCATGCTGCTAACTGTTAGCCTCAGTGGCCAATAGTTGCCTAGCAACAGCTGCCTCCTGAATGCCAAACTTTTTTTTTTTTTTTTAAACTACGCAACTTCCTGATGTCTAAACCGGCAAATTCAAAGTCCCCCCTCTCTGAAATCATGCACACACATCACTACACCACACCGATCAGGCATAACATTATGACCACCTTCCTAATATTGTGCAGTCCTTTTGTGCCTCTAAAAGTCTACAGAACACGGTGAATTGTGCTTCTCCTGTCAGTGGTTTTAATGTTGTGGCTCGTCTTTGTATCTGTGTTCGAGACTTATCCGTAGCCGATACTTAAAATTACGTCTCTCTAGTGTCCCGCGACGTTAAAAACCACGTCAAGCCTTCAGCCGCGCTCACACGTAGACGTAGCCAGAGACACGTGATTCATCGTGACGACAGAAATCCAGTTGGCAGAGATCCAGGCTCTTGCTTGTTAGTTTGGGATTCAAGTGGCCTGGCTTGGTCCCAATTAGTTTCTCTCCTTCCTCCTTTTCTTCTCTCTCCACTTTGTTGTCGTGACTGTGTGCTGTAAATCTGTAAAGCTTTACGTGTACTGGAACAATGTGTACTATGCACCGAAACACTCCCAAGGTGATGCACTATTTCTCCTGTACATAAAAATCAGTGTTTTTAACAACTCTTAGCACGGCTGCCAAACATACGGTAGCGTCCAGGCAGCCGACAAACCTCTGGCGATGTGATTTGGCCGGGTACCGACGATTGACCTTTGACACAAACACAGAGTTTCCCGCGAACATAAAGGCGGGATGGAGTGTTGGGGTTGTTGACGGCAAAAAAAAAAGAGCTAGCCCTGTGCGTACGCTAGCAGTATTTTTTATGTCGCTGCTCTTTTTTACTCTTGTGAGGTGAGAAATATTATACAAGAGAGTTACCTAGGCAACCAGAGCCTGGAACGTCCCTAGCGACCAACTGTCGGCTACAGAGCGACGGGTGACAAACAAATGCTTTTATTGGGAGATGGGGTAATAGTATGAAATCAAACTCTAATAGAGGGGTTGGCCATACACTGATCTGACATAACATTATGACCACCTTTCTAATATTGTGTAGGTCTTCCTTGTGCCTCCTAAACAGTCATCAGAGATTTGGACATGGGCCTTGTGAGGGTGTCCTGCGGTGTGTGGGAACAGGATGATGTTGGGAGGGGGGGGCCTCTGTGGATCATCCCACAGATATTTGATCAGTTTGTGATCTAGTGAACTTGGAGGCCAGGTCAACACCTTGTGCTGTTCTTCATGTTTGTTTTAGTTGCTCCTAAAGCGTTTTTGTGTGTGTGCCTGTGTCTGGGCATGGCTGCTGCCTTCAAGGAGTCTCATTGCTATGGGGTGTGGGTGCCTGGTCTGGTTGAGGTGGGACGTACATGTCTAAGTGACATCCATGTGAATGAATGCCAGGTCCAAACGTTTCACAGCAGGACATTGGATTGTTAAAAGATGGTCGATACCTTACTTCTACATACTGACAGTGGTTTTAATGTTGTGGCTGACGGGTGTACGCACCCAGAAAGTGACCCGTCACAGTCATAATTAACTCATTATGTAAATTAAAAATAAAAAACACAAAATACTAGCATTCAACCCCTTTAATGGGGCGGCACAGTTGGTGGTTAGCACTGACGCCTTGGAGCAAGAAGGTTCTGGCTGCATCCTGCTGGGGATGGCTGCTGCCATCAAGGAGTGTCATTGCTATGGGGTGGGGGTGCCTGGTCTGGTCTAGATGGGTGCTACAGGTCTAAGTAACATCCACATGAATGAACGCCAGGTCCAAAAGTTCCCCAGCAGATCGTTGAATTGTCACACGGTGGTCAACGTTATTTACTTCTCCTCTCAGTGGTCATAATGTTATGCCTGATCTGTGTATGTACACTATGAACGTGTCCTTCCCTGTGACAGTCTGGCAGGCACTTACTTCTTACAGCACGGTTAGATAAGTACTCTCAGTGTGGAGTGGCTCTGATATTAAAACATCTCTTCTACCTCTTCTATTATTTTGCTATTCAGTATTTTTCTGAAAGTAAGGTCAGTCTGACTCAAACTGTAAAAATTTTTACAATTTTGCAGGTCAACGTTTATTCGCATCGAGCTCAAAGTTAACAAGGCAATTCATGACTGGAAGTGCGTCTGTCTGCTTTCACTCGCTGAAATGAACAGAGAGAATTTTGTTGGCTTAAAGGAGCCATCTCTCCGGTCTCAGTCTGTAGATGAAACCATTTAACAGCTACAACTGAAGAGAGGGAGACTACACATACGCTCTCTGTGTATTTTTTTTTCCTTCAATCTCCTGCCACGTCCGTTTCTCTTCCCACCTGTCTCTCTCAGTCTGTCTGCCGCTTCGCTTGCCTTTCGTCTCTCTCTCTCTCTCTGCGACGTTTCCAGTTCAAAACAGCAACACGTGCTTTTACAAGCGCAGATTTTCTTTGAACATCCATATGTGCTTAACATAAACATGCACGCTCGCACATCAATCTTCCAGCTCTTGTGTTCTCTTTCCAGACAAATTTGCAGACATATACTGCTTACAGGGCCATATGATAGTAATTTGGCAGTATGGAGGAGCAGGAGGGCTCAGCTGGAGCTCGGGTCTGAGTGGAAGAAGAGTCTGGGATCCAGTTTATTGACAGGAAACAGGAAGTCACCTCTTACCTCTGACTGTCTCATTACTGGACGCACACAGTGTACTCATTTATCTTTTTAGCTTAAAGATTTTTCAAGAGTTGCAACGTTTTATGTTTGGAGGAATAACTGTGTGTCGCTGTTGCACGGACTAAAAAACAGAAATAGGTTGAAAGGCCAGCATCTGGTCCTGTAAAGTTCTTCTTTCTGGTTCACATTAACAGATAATTGTTCACCTTGAGCAACATTACCAGTCACGGGGGACATGTCTCTCGCCACTTGACAAGTAGATTTTAGTTTTATCTGCTTTTAACCTAGCTTTAGATTGCCGTCAACCATAGACTGCATATAAATATGGACATAGCGTCCCCACTTCCTGTAGGGGGTGGAGCTTATGACCTATACTGCAGCCAGCCACCAGGGGGAGCTCTACTTGCTTTAGCTTCACTTTTGAGGAGCTGTTCCGCCCTCCATCTTTATACAGTCTATGGTCTCAACCAATTGCTGATAAAAAAAATATCTTCTTCCACTAGTTGATCCACTTTTGTTGCCAGCATGTCTACAGCTTTGTGCGTCTACTGTTTAAAGCTGTACATGTAGGTAGTGGGTACGTCAGAGCGTGTTTGCTAAAAATAGTCGACTCCTGCTGCTGGACAGATGCTGGTGATCAGGTGTGAGACCAAACAGTCAAGGTTAGGTAGCTTTAAATACCCGTCCTTCACATATTTGTCTCCTGTACAAATTTAAACATGCGTTTTCTGTTTTGCTGCATATTAGAAGTTAGACATTAGGATCTTCTGGACCTTTGCTTCAAGGAATCTTCTCGAACTGGAACTCTGATTTGGGTTTATGGGTTTTTGTAGCCGGTCTGAAATGAGACTCAGATGAAAAATGACCGTGTTCTTCTGCGTTTCTTAGGTGCGTAACCTGTGCTACATGGTGACACGGAGGGAGAAGATGAAACACACCCTGTGCGACCTCCAGGAAAAGATCTTCGACCTGAAGATACAACTACTGGAAGAGGACATGGCTGGAGGTAGAGAGAGAGAGAGGGAGACACAAAAGCCAGAAAAGGTCTGCAGCAATTTAAATACACTAGTGTAAAAACCTGTTACCTTTCACCTACTACAGCACTGCAGCCAAAACCGCCAACACACACTCAGTCCAACCCCCCCCCAAAAAAAAAAAAAAGAATAATTTGGAAAGCTCAAGTGTATAACAGTTAGATCCAAACCCTTGTTTCCTGAGTGTGGTGGGTGGACAGTTTTGGAAATGGCCTGTCATCATTTTTGCACAGTAGGCCACACTTGACACTTGCGCAGCGGAGAACACTGGAATAATAGTTCAGCCAGATATTGTGACACACGCCATCCGCGCAAATGGAGCTCAATTTTCCATCCACTCGACACAGATGACTGACCTTGATGCATTTCGTGCCGCCGTCCTGCGATGGAGTGCAGGAAGATTGCCGGTTGAGTTGATGATGCCGGGGCTGGTCAGATACGTGTTCCACCTCAGATTTACAACTTTAGTGGGGCCACTGTGGATTCTGCTTTTAGTGTTTACATATATGTAGCTCATTAATGTAACCAGATGACGACGAGCCATAAAACTGAACGTGAGGCCTCAAGAGCTTCATAAAAGGACGTGTAAATGTAGAGCTGCCTCGACGGCTTTACGCAAATATCAATAATCAGTTTGTTTGGAATACATCGACATAGTCTTTTTACACACAAGCATCTTAGCAGAGAACATTTGCTTTGGTAGAAGCTTCATTATTTGGATTCAAGGATTCAAGACTCTTTATTGTCATTACAACACATGTTGGTACATGGGAAGGAACGAAATTGGATTATCTGGTCCCGATTCAAGCCATAAATAAAGTATAAATGTAGAAAAGTATAACTATAGAGAATAAAGTTAGCTAGCTATTGTACTATTGTACTACTGGGCTATTACTGTGAGCCTTTTCTTATCAGCCACAACATTATGACCACAGACAGAGGAAGTAAATGACGCTGATCATCCTGTGGCAATTCATCGTTCTGCTGGGAAACTTTTGGACCTGACATTCATTCATGTGGACGTTACTTAGACATGTAGCACCCACCTAGACCAGTCCGCCCCCCCACCCCCACCCCATAGCAATGACACTCCTTGATGGCAACACACCAAAAAACGCTTTAGGAACAACTAAAAAAACACGAAGAACAGCACAAGGTGTTGACCTGTCCTCCAAATTCACCACATCCCAAACTGATCAAGTATCTGTGGGATGATCCCTCCCCTCAAAGGCCCCCCACTAACAACATCCTGTTGCCAGACACCACAGGACACCCTCAGAAGACACACGTCCAAATTTCTGATGAGTCACAACTGTTTTGGAGGATCTACACGATCAGGAAGGTGGTCATAATGTTATGCCTGATCGGCGTAGGTCATCAATAGATGGACAGAAGATATATTGGATGGACTGCTCCCTGCTTCATATAAAGTACAGTAATACCTGCACCAGTTCCCCTAGCCACTCGTTTTTTCAAGGTTCTTGGCAGATACGTTTTTTTTTTCTCGCAACATTTGTTCTGTGGATCTGGTGTGTTTCAGTGTTTTCTGTCTCTGCGTGTAATCTTACGTCGATAGTATGCCGTGCCATCTGTTGTTCTCGTTGAAGAAGATTGCTCTTTTTTTTGGGATGGGAGGAGAGGGGAGGGGCGGAGGATTGTTGTTTTTGTTGTTGTCGTGGCGCAGAGTGAATTTTGGGACCAATCAGATCGGCCGTGTGACGAGACAAGGCTGCACGCGGCACGTCGGCAGAATAGAGCAAGACCGAACAGCCTCCCGAGCAGGTTCAAATGAAATCACACGCCCGTGTTTGTGTCGTTTTCACGCTGGCTCCCTGAGTTCCAGCTGTTGATAATGATGATGATGATGATGATAGCCGCTATGGAGGTGATGTTAAAGTATTTGTTTTAGTTGCTATAGGGAACCTCTTTTAGTTCAAGGAGTCGTGACCTGCAGCTGTCACGGTGGTGGCAGCGAGAACTCGTTGTCATGGCAATGCCAGCAACGTCTTGCTGGCACGGTAATGATGGTGAACTTCTGCTCCTGCTCGTGTGTGTGTGTGTTTAGTGTTTTGAATTCGCATTGCTCTTCGTTCCCAAGATGCTACACACACATTACACACTCAAGTAAATCAAACATGAACACTTTCTCCCTCTGTGCTTCTTGCTAACACACTCCCAAACACACACACACACACACACACACACACATGCGGTGCAGAGCTCCTGACTCAGCAGATTGCCGCCATCAGGTACCGGGAGCTGTGCTGCTGGCACTAAACAGCCTATTCACACTGCCACAGGAGTTAGATTAGAGAGGATAGCTGGTGTATGTGTGCGAGAGCCAGAGTGAAGGATGAGCTTGTCTGCTGTAATGATTTGTCGCGTCCCTCACCATCTTTCCCCCTTTATTTTCCACTCTCCATTTCTCTTTATCCTCTTCTTTAATCATTTGTCTCCTCCATCTGCTTCTCGCTCTTTCTCTCATTAGCCCGCGTCCTCTACGGCTTGTGTTTTCCTCATTTCCTCTTTTTTTTTTTTTTCACGAAAACTGATTTTCCGACTCTGTATGGCACTAAAACTGTTATTAAAAACATGTCTTAAACATGTTTTTTCTGGAAGGTACTCAAGACAAATCGATCTTTATGTTGGTTAAAGCAGGAGGAGAATGTTAGGAACGCAAGAACATAATAAATGCTCTGCAAAATAAAACTAGGTCAGGTAGCCTTGTTATTATTGTTTGATGTACAGCTTAAGTATGTGAAGTTTGACAGCTGGTTATATTGATTTTACTCTAAATGTTGTGCTATAAATCCATTTCTGGCTTAATACAGTGAGTTGAATACAGTTGGTCAAAATAAACATGGGTTGTGGTTGGGTTGCGGGGCTGGAGCCTATCCCAGCTGTCATTGGGCGAGAGGCGGGGTACACCATGGATAGGTCTCCAGTCTATCACAGGGCTAACAGGCAACCATTCACACTCACACCTACGGCCAGCCAAGAATAACCAGTAAACCTAACCAGCATGTCTTTGGGCGGTGGGGCTCTGAGGCATCAGTGCTAACCACTTTGCCGCCCGTAATCATAGTCAGTGTAGTTTTTCACTTGGGTTCAGAGGTGTCAAAAGTATGGATACTTGTGTAAAAAAAATACTCTCGTAAAAGTAAAAGTACTGATTCAACTCCTTTACTCAAGTAAAAGTAAGAAAGTACAGGCTCTGAAATGTACTTAAGTAAAAAAAAATTGCCAGATTTTTCCATTAACAATTCATCTGTTGATAATTTTGCAAAATGAAAAAGTTCTAGCAGAATAATCTGGACTTAACATGACCAGATGTCCTGCATGAGCATCTGGATCATTTTTAATAACAAACTGAGGGTTATTGGGTTGTTATTTTTAAACCACTAGCTAGTGTTAGCTATACTATCATAACGGTGTGTTCCCATAGCAATGCTAACGTTGTAAACTAGCTTCCAAAAAATCCTCAAAAAGCTAATGATAGCAACAGAAACCACACCATACCTGAGTTTGTTTGTTTTTTCACATTAGACCAGTAGCTAGTTCTCATATAGTGGGGTCAGGTGGACTTTCAGTTAGTGTCTTTATTGATGCTTGAACGATAAACAAGCTTCCAGTCACTAGGTGGCAGCAGAGCTCAAACTGATCAACAGGCTGCCTGTTCAAAACAGTCGAAGAAGAAAACAGGACGCACATCGACTTTCCGTCTCTAGTCCGATGCTCTAATCGTGTCCGATCATGTCACGTCTTGTCATCCGTGGAGCTTAAAAAAGTAACGAGCCTGTTTTTCAAATGTAAGGAGTAGAAAGTACAGATATTTGTGTACAAATGTAGGGAGTAAAAGTAAAAAGTCTTCAGAAAAAGAAATACTCAAGTAAAGTACAGATACCTGAAAAATCTACTTAAGTACAGTAACGAAGTATTTGTACTTCGTTACTTGACACCTCTGATTGGGTTTAATGTGGTGGTTTAACAACCTGATGTCACTTGACTCAGACAATGTTAGCCTCTAATCTTTATGGAAATTATTGATCCAATCGTTGTCTACATACAGCCCAATTTGATCTCATACATGCCGCACCAATAAGATAACAGCTTAATAACTTACAAGTAACAACAACTTCAGATTTTTCTATTTGTTTTAGTGCAAAGAAGAGAAAGTCAATTAGGAATGTTTACTATTAATAAACGATCCTTCCTGTTTAGGCCTGGGTCTCAGTGTTGTGTTCTGTCCACTTCTCTTCCTAAAACAGTGGACAAAGTAGGGATAGCACTTATTTCTATATATGTAGTTTTTTCTAGCAATTTGCAAATTCATGATTGTGGTCCAGATTAGACCCTCTGGTGGGCCGCTTTTGGCCCGCGGGCCGTATGTTTGACACCTGTGACTTAAGCCCTAATCGCACAGGATTAGTTTTACCTGGGCACGTCTTGTGATTCATAACCTACGTCTGTGTTTCATGTGGCGCATTCGCCTGGGATAGGCAAGCTGAGCTTTACTCAGATTTCCTATCCATGGTTATGACGTCTCATGATGTCTTGGCAATGAGCACATTATTGTAATACTTGATTTAATGATTTAATCCGGCGGAATGGGTTAAAACTAGTCCCATGTGAGTAGGGATTTAGAGTAAACATCAGGTCTTGTGACAAGTTGGTGAGAGGGAGAGAAACATGGATGGTAGCAAAACAACGAGCTGTTTAGAAAGTTTAAAAGTGGTTGAAAAAGATGAACAAAGCCTGAATTGATTTGGTGTTTTTACTCTTGAATGAATTCTGTGTTGTATTTCTGGAAAAAAAGCAGATATTTTGTTTAGCTTCCCCGTTAAAAATTAAGATAGACTCAAAATATATTGCCTATATAAACATAGCCACACTCTTGACTTGTTCTTCATTATGCCCAGCGTTGCATTACTTAAAACTGGCTTGACGTCCATTTTGTGCGGCACAGAAAGCTTTTGCGACTGTAAACTCAGTTTTCCAGAAACCTACAGATACCCTGAGCTCACCCCCGTCCGCAAACAACACAAGCCCGCCTCCCTTTATCTCCCCACAGGGTTCTTTCCATGTGGAAAACTCGCACACCTCTCCTCTAACCCGCCTAAAACAAAAACCACTAACCTCTGTCCGCCTGTCTGTCTCTCGTAGTACTTCATCTGTCATCCACGCTCCGTCTGCCAGTCCGCCTGTCTGTCTGTCATGTTTATCTGCCTGTCTGTCATGTAGCGGGGCTGCTCGCGTCATGCTATGTGAATTCCAGCAAGGCGGACAGGTGGGCGGGCAATTTCCCTGCAGCCCCACATGCAAACAGAGAAGCTGCACAAGGCAGAAAGAAGAAAGTAGTGAATCCGGGATGATTTAGTCGCAGGTAAACCATAAGACAAAATCTCAAAAAGAGATTGTTCATAATCTAGCGTGAAATATCAGTGAGACATCAAAATGTGTTTTCTGTCTCGGCCTTTCAGAACGATTGGTTATGAGTAGTTTGCTGTTTTCGCTAAATGAATCCATCTCTGTGGGGCAATAACGGCAGTAAAAGACGCCTTCAGCATAACTAGACTGGAACACCTTTTCTAAGAAGAGAATGCACGTGTATGTACTTGTGTTTAATCGACCTTTCAAATTGCCAGATTATCCACTCAGTAGGGGTTGTACAGACTAGTCGGCTAGTCGCTGATGATGTGACAGTAACAACTTGGACGCGTCAGAGAAGACAGATGAGGAGCCCAGTGGGGCGTTGCAGAAATACTTCGCTAAAGATGAAGCCCAAGCTACCGTAACACGTCGGCCTTCAAATAGCACTAACGATCCGCTTGCTAACTTCACCAAATGTCCTGCGATAACAGAGAGAGTCAAAGTTATTCGACCTTTAGCTGCAGGACACGGAGAAGACTTAAGAAAAATCTTACAACATGCTGTGGAGTCCTATTAAATGCTTTTGATGGTGCTGTGGTGCTGCATGTTTTATACAGACTATACATATCTGCAGTGCACAGTATGTAGCACATAGATTTTATTGTTGCAAAGCATTACTTTCTACAGTGTTTTCATCAGAGACTAGTCAGTGTCGACTTGACTTTCATCACATAACAGTCGACTTTAAAGATTCTGAAGTCTTGCGACCGCTACCGCTACAAGACGAGGCCGTATTCGAGACAGTGACATCAAAAATTTTGTCTTCTTCTGCTTTTCCAGCCTGGTAGGAACACTAATTCCCAATTAAACCCGTATTACTTTTTGTTTCTTGGTTAAAAATGTCTAAAGGACTCCACGAAGTGATCATAGCTCCTCAGGAACCCTTATTACGTCTCTGTATACAGTTAAAATCTCAGGCCCTTAAGGATATTCTCTTATAAATTAGGTTGTGGTGTTAATTTTGTCCCGGTTCGTGTTAAGCGAGGCGCTGATGAGTCCTCCGGTGCATTAATTGTGGCTCATTTCCAACTCTAATCTTATTTATACGCACCTATGCGCACACGTATTCGGGGCTGCAGCAGAGTGTTTGTTCTTAGAGGAGGCCTATTAATACACATGAGAAGGCACGGGTTCATCTACAGTCTGCAGAGCAGGTAGGACTTCTTCTTGAAAGTGCACGTCTGCACACACATACACGCACGGTGTTATTGTTATGCAGAAAGTGCACTACATTTATATTCTGGCTCAAACCCAACCGTGACAAGCTGACAGTGGTTAGTATTGGCCTCTCTGATCTGCTTTCAGCAAGTGTGTGCGCGCGCGCGTGTGTGTTAAGAGTTTGAAGAAGACGGGGAAAATAAGGACGAAGGAAGAGGAGGATGGGAAGGGACAACAAGGTAATGGGATGAAAGACGGAGAGGAAAGAGAAGGGGGGGGACGGGAGCAGTAGCGATGAGAGGGGAAGTGTGAAAGGACAGAAGAAAAGGTGGAGAGAGGGAGGAAGAGACAGTAGGGGAGCGAGGAGGGGGGGTAACTTTCTCACATTGCACTAATGAGCTCAGGTAGGAAATGGGACACAGTGGCTACACACACACACACACACACACAGATTCACACTCTGCAGCTCAGTTCAGTGCACCTAGAAAGAGGGAAAATTAATCACACACTTCAAAAAGACAAATCCCCCCGGTGCTGGTGCAGGTTCTAAACAAGAGAGGGAAGGGTAATATTGCAGAGATGGAGAGAAAGGCAACAGCAGAATGTAAAGGCGCAAAAAAAAAAAAATATGAAGAAGAAGAAAAAAGCACAGATCAGACAAAAACATAAAAAAAAAAAGCTTTCCACTGCTGATAGTTGGATTTGTGCAGAGATTACAACCTGCAGGGGGAAAGTTTCCACACATTCGAGCGGAGCCTGCAGGCGTCCTTGAACACACGAAGCAGCAGAACATATAAAAGGACAAGATCAGATTAGGAAAAGAGACGGGGAAAATGTTGAAAAATGTTCCCGGAGAGATCAGAGGATAAGACGGCGCTCCCATCAAAACAAAAAAAAAAAAAAAAAAAGGAGGGGAGAAGGGGGAGAAATTACAATTTAGAAAGCTGTGTAAAGAAGCGTTCCCCTCTGGGAGCTCCCTCAAAGATCCCCTGGTGTTAATGGGCTGTGCAGTTTCAGCAAAAAGCCATAAAATAAATTGGAAAAAGGGGGGAGACATGTCTCGTAGATGTACCTGCTCCTCTGAAGAAGTTTCATACAGTCTTACCGCGCTCCTGCAATCTCCACGCTGCTTCCACGCGTCTGTAAAACCCCTCCGGGCTTTATAGACATGTGGAACTAGTGCGTGCAGCATTTGACGCCCACTCAAGACCTTCGATCTGGATTAAGAAGAACTCCTCCTAAAAAGAGCAGCTTGGGAAAGATATCTCTTTCAGGACAGACGGGAAAATGACAGTAGACTGTAGACTTAACTCAAAGCACCTCAGGAGACGTTCAGTGACATTTTCTTCTATTCATCATCCGCCTTGAGATTTTTTACGTTTTCTTAGTTAGTCACTCACATTTAGGGTGGGAGGAAGTCGGAGTACCAGGAGAGAACCCATGCAGGCACAGGGAGAACATGCAAACTCACTGAAAGGAACCCAGAACCTTCTTGCTGCATGGCGTCAGTGTTGACCACCAACTGTGCCGCCCCATTAAAGGGGTTGAATGCTAGTATTTTGTGTTTTTGTATTTTTAATTTACATAATGCGTTAATTTTGACTTTGACGGGTCATTTTCTGGGTGCGTACCCCCATCAGCCACAACATTAAAACCACTGTCGGTATGTGGAAGTAAGGTATCGACCCATCTTTTGACAATCCAATCTTCTGATGGGAAAGTTTTGGACCTGGCGTTCATTCATGTGGATGTTACTTAGACATGTAGCACCCACCTAGACCAGACCAGGCACCCCCACCCCATAGCAGCCTGGACGCAGCCTATCACAGGCACACACGCTTTGGGAACAACTCAAAAGAACATGAAGAACAGGACAAGGTGTTGACCTGGCCTCCAAATTCACTAGATCCCAAACTGATCAAGTATCTGTGGGATGATCCACAGAGGCCGCTCCCCTCAAAGGCCCCCCACCCTCAGAAGGCCCATGTGCATTCTTTGATGAGTCACAACTGTTTTAGAGGCACAAGGGAGACCTACACAATATTGGTTTTCTTAGCTGTGGAAGTAAACATCAGCAGCAAAAGAGAGGCGACCAAAGCGCAGAGAAACTTTTAAAAAGTAAAAAAAAAAAGGGGGGGGTTATGGTTGTTTGTCTCATCGAGCCTCCATTTATACATTGATTCGATTCTCTGACAGTCGCGGGTGCAAAGCTCATCCAGCGCCACGCTGGGAAAGATTTCATGTCAATTTGCCTCATCAGCTGTGCAATTTCACCAAATAAGCCAGGCACTGCCTTGATCCGCCACTTTTCCTCTGCAGGTAAAGCAAAGTCAAAGACCTGCCTGCACGTACAATCAGATAAAATGATTAGTTTTATCGCCTCTGCGTTTTAAAACAAAGCTGCACTATTGAAATAAATATAATAGAAGCTCTTCGGCTGTAAAACCAAACACTGAACTGTAGCTGAACTTGGTATATATCTTTTCAAACTCGAAACTCTTCAAAAACAAACAGTTTTTTCACTTCAAAATAATGTGTGTCCTTGCATGGTTTCAAATTGGCTTTTGGTAGCTCGCATATTTTGCTCTGCCGACGCAGTATTTTGAGGTCCTGATAACTTTTACCGCCTGTCATCTTTCTGATCTGATCTGTTTCCACGCGTCATTTATTCTTCCACTTCACCTTGCGTTTATTTCTGAAGCGGCTATGCAGCATTAAACTTGTCGCGCTCTCTCACAAACACCCTCCTGGAGAAATGGAAACTTTTCAGGCACCCGTAGAAACGCTCAATTTTTCTTTGGCTTTTCTATTAAGCATTGTTCGCGCACTGAACTATGCTTTCACACTCTCCTTTCTCCTTTACGCTCACACACACACAGACACAGGGGTTGCCTCAGTGTGAAATCTCTCTCTGGTCTCCCCTCAGCTCCATTCATGCATGTCCTGCTCCTCCATGCTAAAGTAAGCATGAGGACAGCCTACTGCTGGCTATGACAGCTGCACAGACACACAATGTAGGTTTGTACTGTACTAACCAACACACACACATCAAGTTAGTATGATATCTATACTATATTCTAAAGAACAGCTACTATATAATATTTTTTACATCTCAGAGTTAGTCCATGGTTTGTGCTACTGCTTTCTACTGCTTTTAACAGCTAAATGGACTCTGAATGACTTTGCACAGCCTTTTCTCTAGTGTGCCTATAATATTGACAGTAAAATGTCTCAGCAATTATTGCATGAATTGCAATAACATTTGAAACATTAAAGTATCCCTTCAGGACGATAAAAGCAAAGCGAAGCGTGTTCATCTAGCAACAAAACGTACCTCAAAGGGGAATTACCTTTTTTTTTTTTTTTTACAACCTGGACCTCATTTCTGCCGTAAAATACGATTGTTTACTTACCCATTTAACTTTGGTGTTATTTGGAGTTGTTCGGAAGATATTTAGATCCAGCAGAGCGGCGCGTATATCCATATAGTGGGAGTGAATGGGGCACCGAGACGCACTTTAAATAACACATTATCCGCCGCAAAACTCGTTCATTTCACCAATAATTTGTCATGATACGCAAGTGCTATTCCCTGTTGAGTTACCTGTTATCTATTCACGGACGTGCAGCGGTTTGTTGTTCTTCGCCCAGCTGTTCCTTTCTCTGCCTCCACATTCTCCTTTCAAGGAGCTCCTCATCCATATACTCTGCCTCAAAATGATAAGGACGTCCATCGTGAACAAAGTCGTCGTCCACAACCTCAGAATTGAAAAAATATTCAGCCATGTTGCTAAAAAAAACTAGCAGTAGCAAATTACAGGTAAACAAGCCGACCGTCGTGGGTGCATGCGGCGCTCAGAGATGACATCATCCCGGTCAGAAGTTAGTAGGTCAATCTGCAGACCCCGGATGATGATGATAACAGGTAACTCCGGACTCAACGGGGAATAGCACTAGTGTATCATAACAAAATGAAATGAACGAGTTTCGCAGCAGATAATGTGTTATTTAGAGTCTGTGTTTCGGTGCCCCATTCACTCCCACTATATGGATATACACTGATCAAACGACTTCAAATGACACCAAAGTTATATGGGTTATCGTATTTTGTTTAGGCCCAAATACCTGCAAGGCTAATGGCCTCAGCTGTAGATAACATTAAAAAATTGTCAGCATGCATACATTCCTCACAGACGTGACTGCACAGCTCTAGTCTTATTTATGCATGGGTATTTATTTGAACTAGGTGATTTGAGCAAGTTAATTAGAGTTGTTTCACAGTTTGCTCCCATTTCGTGTTCTTTAATAAAGTGATTTTCACATGATTGTTTATGTGTAAATACGACGTAAGATCAGCCTCAGTCTCCAGTTCCCTCTATAGTGACTACAGGCCGATAAACAAATCAGACTCGCCTCTTTAAACCCTCTATAGCTCTAATGGACCTGCAGCTGCCACCTCCTGTGCTGCCGCATGCGTGTGCACACACATGCACACACACACATGTAAACACGATAGGCGGCGGCGGTGGCGGCAGAGTTAGTGAGGCGTGCAGCCGGGACTCTGTGTTTGCGTAAACGGCGGGAGCCTGTTACAACAAGACATTCCAGCGATCAGGGCGTCCCGCGTCACAGAACGAAAGAGATCATCGCCGCGCCGCATGTGGGAGACTCGCAGGGAGTGCGACTGCATGCGTCGGCGTTGTTCCCCTTAACATGCTGTGTGCAGATACGCGCGCTGTGCATGCATCGTCTCAGCAATGATCAGTTATTGCTAAGTTTTAACGTTGAAATCATTCGATTATTTATTGGATAAGAGAAAGAAAATGAATCGGCTACTCTTCCGTCGTACTGCTGATCAATTCCCACTGAATATTTTTGGACTAGTGCACAAAACAAGCAATAATAAAAGCTTTATAACCCAGGTATGCATCCACATATACAACACACAACAACAAATGAACTGATAATGACAGTTCAGTAAATCTATGATACATGGACCAATCAAATCTTGCAAGAGAAATGTTTTAACGTTTCCTCCTCTCCCTGCCTTCGTGCCGTCAGACACTCGTCTATATCATACTGTCAGGTGTTGTTTCTATTCCCATGTGTGCGTAGCAGTGTTTGTTGTGTTACCTGCCACACTCCCAGCTGGAGGGAGGGAGCGAGGTCTCCCGGAGCGAGAGGACAGCTCGCTGCAGGGAGGCGCTCCGCGGGGCTCCGTTACATGTCTAACAGTCGGCACGCTCGCACGCCTGAAGACTGTAATACATAATACATACACTACTGATGTGGGTGTGGGTGTGTGTGTGTTTAGTGTTATGTGCCGTGTTGGAGTCTGTTTGAAAGGAGGATCAGGCTGCTTCGTTTTCGCTTGGGGGGGGATATGAGAGCACGCAACACAGTTCTGTCTGTTATAGACGCACAGACTTAAATTTAATGCAGGCGGTTTGGTGTTTAGAGTTGCATGTTGAAATACCCACACAGGCACATACACCGATCAGGCGTAACATTATGACCACCTTCTTAATATTGTGTAGGTTTCAATTGTGCCTCTAAAACAGCCAGTGGTTTTAATGTTGTGGCTGACCGGTGTGTGTCCCCAGTAAATGACCCGTCAAAGTCAAAGTTTCCCAGCAGACGCTTTGCATCCCCATAAGACGATGAATGTTATTTACGGCTCTCGTCAGTGGTTTTAATGTTGTGGCAGATCGACGTATTAGACCCGCGAGCGAGTCTTTGTTTTCTCGCTTTAACCTCGAGGTTAACTGAGGTAACGCTCGTCAGGGCCGCACGGGTCCACGCGGACAGACTCGCCCTCAAAACCAAGAATACTAAACAACCTCCTCAAGCAGCATTAACATGCGTCCCAGGCGTCGGGGGTGTGGAGGGGTGGAGGGGTGGGTTTATCTGAGCGGAGCAGGATTGAAAAGGTTGCTGCTGAAGACGAACCGCGGCTCCGTCACCGAAACCTCATCGGGAGGTGAGTCACATTTGGCTACACTCGTTAAAAGTGTACGCCAGCCCTCGCAGTAGCACATCAAACATAGAAAGAAAAGAAAAACATGTTGGGTCTGCAGTAGTGGCATGGAAATAAAACCAATTTTAGCTCTCTGTTTTGATTTGTGGGGGTTTTCCTCACAGATAAATGTTTCTAAAATAAGGTTTTACCTGTTTTTGGTCTTATATCTTCTGAAATGTATGAAGTTGTGAGGATTTAATAACCGCATGCGTGTGGGGCGTGTTAATCTGCACCTGCAACAGGTCAACGACATCTGAACAGGTTGCATTACCTCCACTGGAACCACATGTTGGCTCTCAGCATTAACCTGATGTTGTCGAGGTTGCCTTCGCTGATTTCTCTTCCGGGATGATGTCAGTTCAAAAACTATTCTTGCTCAAACTTAGAGAGGCTCTAATTGATACTATACAGAGAACTATTAGTGCTATAAGATGCTGCCTACTACTTTCACACCACACAGTTTCTGCTTCTTCCCCAGAACAAGGCGGCTAACGGGTACAGTCAGAGGCTCGCAGGTGAACATAGTAGAGACTTTTACAGAGTTCCGGTCCTATGCATTAGAAAACAGAGCCAGGTGGGCTGAAAACAAAGAGATGATGTCTGAAAACTGTCCAAAATTAGAGTCTACCAAGAGTTTTTCCTCCCTTGAAAACTGTCCTAGAGTTCTAGAAAAATAAAATGGCTAATGGACAGTCAACAAATTATCTCAAACTCTTCTAATAGTGTTTAATATTCTGTAATATTCTGCATATTTTCTCTTTTTTTACACTATTTTTTTCCCATTCACTATGTCTCTAAGTTGCTCGCTCGCTCCAATCTTGAAGAGAAGCAGCTCCCCGCCCCGGGGCTCCGTGGCGCTTCCCACTTGCCAGGTCGAGCCTAAACAGAATAAATCCCTAACCTGGGCCTGTCTTCTGTGTCTCCCCCCCGCAGAGAAAAGCCAGAAAGGAGAAAAGAGAAAACAGAATGGAGTGAAGGATAAAGGGAAGGAGAGAAGGAAGAATAGTCCCGAGAAGAAAAAGGAGAGATGGAAGTCAGAGAACGGCACCCTGCTAAAAGAGCTAGGTACATTTTGTGTGCACGTGTGTGTGTTTGTGTGTGTGTGTAGAGTGTTTGCAGAGTTTCCAAACTCATCCAATGCACCTCATTGGATGAGGCCCATGCAGCCATCTTGATGCATCAAGAGCGCTGCAGCCTTCAGCAACATCCTCATTCACGCTGTTTTCCTCAGCCTTTCCATACTGTGTCTTCATTTTATTCTTATGCTTCTTTTCACCAAATCTCCTGCCCCCGTCATCGTTGTTGTCCCACATTTTCTTCATTGTCAGATGTTTAGCAAAGTGCAGCTCCAGCCCAGCAGGTCTAATCAGATACGCTTATCTTTCGGCAGTCGAACATGACGCGCAGAATGAGGGCAAGAGATACGTCAAGGCTTGATATTAAAATAATGTCATCCCTGTACCGCAGGCAGCCAGGAGTGCTTTACAGGAATGAATACATCAGCTTGTAGAGCGTCTGCACTAGAAGGTGCAGCGTACAACAGAATTCCTAAATTAGCTTTTCCTAAGGCGTTATTCTCCAGTGTTTTGGTGAACCTAAGGAATCTAAAGCTTTTAAAAGATCTGACATTACCTATCTAGAGCCGTATTCGCGCGGGACTAGTTTTACCTGGGGACCTTCGGTAATTTATAATAATTGCGGAGGTTGTCTGTGATCATAATCCCGCGCGAATTGGCCATGTCCATAATTTGTAAAGTAAAAATTACCCCACAAATTACCTACGCTATTTCAAGACTTGTGTTTGATCCATGGCTTTTTCTTCCGCCTCTTGTCACATAAGAGTTATGAAGGATGTGCTTTACATGGACAGACGTCGGTGCAAAGTCAAGATGTAGCACCATGTTTCATATCTAAAAATGTTTTTTATAATCAATTCAGAGTTTTACAAAAGTGTACAATGTCCTCTGACATGCAGTGAAGAGGAAACATTATAACCATGGATCGCAAATTTAAGTAAAACACAGACGCGCTGTCGTAAAACTAAACCCGTGCGAATAGGGCTTAAGTTGCAGGTGTCAAACATAAGGCCCGGGGACCAAAAGCGGCCCACCAGAGGGTCAAATCTGGCCCGCAGCATGACGAATCACATCCCCAGGTAAAACTAGTCCCGTGCGAATAGGGCTTTAGTTGTCCTCTGTCCTCTTCACTATATGTCAGAGGACATTTTACAGTTTTTGAGAGCTTTAGTTACTTTGCAACGACTTTGCTTGCTAACGTCTGCCCAATCTTTGATTTATAACACATCCTTTGTAATTCGTAAGTGACATGGGGCAGAAAAAAAATGCAGATGAACAGTTAGCCTAGCATAACCACAACAGTAGATTCAAATTTTACCAATAAATCAAAATCAACAGTATCTATAGTGGAGTTCTTTAATCACTTAGATCAAACATAAATCCATAATTTAATCAGAATTCACTCTGCAGCATAACAAATCTTCTTTTTGTTGTTGCTGTTTTTGGAATAATAGGTATAAAATGATGGGGGAAGTGAAAAGAGAGTGAAAGAGCCGCCCTGTCATTGTTAATCCTTATCAATTATGAGTGACTGGGAGAGAGACACTGATATGAAAAGCGGAGAGGGGGCCCTGTCTCTGCCAGTCTTCATCATCGTCGAGATAAGGATGGATGATAATGGCTGTCTGTCGCGGTGGAAGGTGATCCGTCCCCGGTAGCGATCGTTACAGCTGCACGCGACGCTCACGAGACAGATATTAAATGGAAATTGAGCATGCAACTTCTTTTGTGCGCAGATATTTGTTCGTAGCATTGACACTTCACGGGCGTTTAGCTCAGCTCGCATCGGCGGCGGTGGCGGCGGCTGGAAGCGAGCGAGCAGATAAAGGCTCGGTGTCTCGCTCGAGGACGGCTGATGGACGTTTGACGGACGCGCCGGCGGCTGCCGTGATTGAATCTGAAGCTTTTAAGTTGTCAACACGAGACAAGCCACCTGTCTGACTATTGAGGTGCAAATTAACATTTCAATGCGCCGACATCCTCAAAAGTCAAAAAGATACTCTGCTCTGAAACAGTTTGTCCATCACTGGGATTTTTTATTTTTCCACTGAGCAGAAGTGACATGTTTGGCTCGAAAAGAGGCTGTGAGTAACTGTTCTTTCTGTCTTCAGGAAATAATCCATGTTCATGGCTGAAACGCGCTGACTGATGTGTTAAATCAGGGATGCAGATGCTAAAGCCTCTCCGTTCAGAAACATGCGAGTTCCAGATTTTAGACAGAGTGCTCATCCATCTGTCGGTGCCCGTCTATTATCTCGTGCGTGCTTTGAAAGTTGGCACCCTCCGACGTGTCTGCTGCGCCCTGACATCCTGAAAAACACCGCCCGTTTATTTTTTCAGACGCAGCCGATTCATGGGACAGTAGAGCTGTGACAGTTTGATGAGAGACGGCGCTGTCGGCCGTGGCAGAACCGGAGCGCGCCGCCGGGATCAAACGCTTTTTTTTCCTCTTTCTTTTCTGGTTATAGCTTTCAGATTAGCGATTTCATGCTGGAAACGTTGCCCTGTGAAATTACATAACCTTTTTTTTTTAGGGTGACAAAGATTAAAAATTCTGCTTCTGTTAGATTATCTCTCATTCAGCAGAATCTGAAACGGTGACACTGTAAGTAGATCTGCACCTAACACCTTCCAATTTAGCATTTATAAACAACATACACACACATATAATAAATACACCATATGTACTGTATCATAAACAGATATGATAGATGTCTTATTTAACTTCTCCTGTGTAAATTTTGTATAGTTTTTCTTAAATGTGTTGTCAGTCTTTATCTGTTTATACACCACCCTCCTCTTAAGCCGGGCTTAAAGAGTTTTAAAATCCTATCTGACGGTGCAATCAGGATGCACCACACACTTTTCACAGATATGCCTCTCTCTGATCTCAAACACAGTGCACACTGCATGATTTGAGAACAGTAAACTCCAGGATGTTACTTAGATTATCGCTCCAGGGAGCATTGAATGGACCACCTAGCGCGATCTCGTGGGCGTAAACAAAGCAAAAAAAAGAAAAGCACAATTTGCTTTAACTTTGTAATACTTGACAGAGAGACGCACAACAGAGCATGGATGAGAAAGCATTTGAGGAATCTTGGTCAAAACTCAGTGTTTATTCTTCAGTAAAAGCCAGAGATGCGATATTAGCTGTTCACAGTAGTTTGCTAGCTAGCATTAGCAATGAAGTCTTTACATTGGTTGACAAAACTTGACACCAGCTGCTCCTTTGTCCTCGTAGACCTGTTTCTGTGGTTACTCTCAATCTTAATCATCCAAATTTTAAATCCTAAACATGTTTGATATTAATCGGCTTGGTTAATCGGCTCATAAAACTGTGAGCAGTTTGCGAGGCTTAACCCTGAGGGATCTTAGCCTGTTTTGGCCGTTTTTGAATAGTTTCCATTTATCACAGTAAAAAACACAAACATGTTCAGTGAGCTGTTTTGGAGCTTGAAAAGGTTGAACATGGGTTGCAAATATGAACATATAAAGGTAAAATGTGTAAATATTTCGTATAAAAACACGTTTTATAGGCGTTTTTTTACCTTGTCAGCTGCACCTCTTTAAAACAAGCGGATGTACAAACTTAAACAGAAAGCTATACCGGTGCTTTGTGTTCCCTGAGTCTTTAATAGTGCAAACATAACATTGTAGACGTAAACTGAGATGTAATCAACTCTGTACAAGTACTTCAAACTATATACTATAACTCTGTCTTCTTGCCATTATCTCCCATCGCTTAAGTGCAGTTTATACCTCTGCGGGACATAAACCGCGTAACCTACGCACTTAGCCTACGCCAGCACAAGGCATTCAAACTTGTGTGCCAATTAGTTTGGTTCGCTCTGGAAAAAACGTCACCCAAACACTTTTTTACCATTCAGATTAATTTTTGTTTACTTCTTCCTGCTTCACTTCCAACAACTGCAACTTTAACCGAAATTTCGGCAAAGACGGATCATACAAATATTTGTAACTCGGAGCCTCCTCAGTTAAAATTTTCTCAATGTGGTCCATCTTTATTGATCTAAAACAATCAATTTGATTTCAAAAAGTGCGGAGATGGAGAAACAGTCGGCCATGACACGTAGTTACTTTTTTAGGGCGGTGCACGTCAGGCTACAACGTCTGGGTTGACACCATAGCTACAGCGTTAAATTGACCTCTCTGGTACATTGAACACATAGAGTAGTATCAACAAATGTATTTGTACCATTAAATTAAAACTATCACTGTCGCACGCAAGCGTGATCTTAGACTAGCAATGACTGGGAGCAGATCTGTAAGCATCTCACATTACCAGATAATCTGACGTGATGCCCAGTCAGGACAAACACAAGGAAGCAAGGCCGTATAAAATAACAAAGTATCAGTTATAGTTCAACATAACAAATGCAAAACAAGACACAAGTTTTGACATAATGTTTGTGTGGGTGAGTAAAATGGAAAAGAGTCTTCCATATCTTCAGGCTTCTCTGCTGCTCTAAATAGCTTCTATATGTGGGACATTAAGTAGGTGGATTTGTAGTCTTACATAAACCTTGTTTTATGTATCCAGAGCTAATAAGGTATGAATATTCCTGCGTTGTGTAAAATGCCGTGGGCTGCACAGACAATTACTGTACATGATTAATATTTGAGGGCCTAAATGAAAATGAGCTCTGATGACTAATTGTGCTCTATAATATCATTTATCCTTCTCTCATCTCAGTTTTTATGAGCTCTAAAGCATGATCCTCAAAAGACAAATAAACGGGACATCGTGGCACACCGCGGCGGCAAAGCAACACGTAGGACACGGCGAGCTCGGCTCCCTCCTGTGATCTCGGGAAACGAACATGACAGAAAGTCGCTGAAAGCTACGAAAACCACTCAACAAAGACTGCACGCTGTCATCAAAGGATTGAACCTGAAGCTGCTCTGTTGATAACGAAATGGGCTCTGACTTTGAAGGATTAGAACATTTTGGTAGGAATTATATACAGCTCAGCCCAACTTCACCACTGTTTTCTGAAACATGAAATCCATTATGCATCCACAGAGATTCACTCTCCTCTTGCAGGGTATTTTTTTGTGTCGGCTCCATGCTTGACTTGGAGAATCAGTGTAGCAAGTAGTGCTCTGTGTGTTATTTGGGCTGAACTTGTGAACTTGCACGTTACCAGATTTAACTCGGCTGCTTTAGAGATCTTGAAATGCATCTTTTTGCCTTCCATCAAAAGGCAATAGCACTTTTTTGCACAGCATTCCAATTATAATACACTTGGAATAGATTTTCTGTCCACTTAACAGAAAACAGGGACACTACTTTCAGGAAGGGGTTGAACAACTTCTGGTTTGTGGTGAAAGTCGAGTCGACGTCGACTAGTCGATGACGTCAAGCGTAAAAACGCAGCAGAAAGTAATGCCTTGCAACAAGAAATCTATATTCTTGACCTGTATACATATCGTAGCATGCAGTATGCACGGCTGTAGACTATGCCAACACCATAAACACCATGAATCTGACACTCTCACTGGGCAAAATCTCAGCTCTGCCATGACGTTCGTCTCTCACGTGGTGCGTTCACTGACATCATGGACAAAAAACAAGCTCTACGACCACATCAATAATGTCAACGAATAAAACACAACAGAACTTAACATAAACACGAGATTATCAATACTGTGCGCTGCAGATATGTATAGCCTATATATATAAAGCAGCACCATCAATAGTGTTTAATACTACTTTAGTGTGCTGTAAGATAGGATAATGTAGCTGGGACAAAAAAAAAAACAGTGCCGTTAGTCATCCGAAGCCTTTTCCATGTATAGCAGCTAAAGGTCTAATAACTTTAGACAATGAAATTCACCAACAACTTGTCGATACACAGCCTCCTTCTCTCTCAACGTTTGGTGAAGTTGTTAATTGACTGCTGTCGAGAAGATTTGGACCGTTCCTCCGCTCACTTTTTCAAAAGGCTGATCTCGATAAACGTCAATGTCCGACCCAAGGAAACAGGGCCGTGATGTGCCTGCAAGCTTTTTCACTTGAACACTTGTAAAATTGCAGTAATTTGGAAGCTTCCCTCAGTCTTCTGCTAGCACGACAGCAACAACAAAAAAAAAAAAGTGCCTTGTTGTTTACTGACCGCAACAAACAAAAATTGCTCGCCATTTTCGGGATATGAGTTCTTCATTGTGCTGTTCTCTGTAATCTTCGCTGCTGCAGCACTTGCACCGGGAAACAAACCATTTCCAACAATGCTGTATTGACGCAGATCTTTTGAAGCTGAACAGTCTCTGATCCTTGTCATTTTCACCGTCTTAACGGAGCGCACAGTACAGTGGTGGTCTGTCGGTTTGTTTGCTAGTGGCGTGGTGGTTCTGCACTTCGCTTTGGTAATTAATGAACCTTCTTAGTGCGCAGTTAAATTAAAGTTAAATCAAAGGTAGAATGCAGCAGATGATCTCGTTCATTGAAAGCAATTTTACAATCAGTGGTGAATCCCCGACTCTGTCTGTAGTTATTCATTAAAGAAGATACTACATTCCTCCTAAATCCTACACACTGCACCATGAGAAGCAGATTTTCCTTTGGCAAAGCAAGTTGTATGTTTGCACAGGTAAACTTAAGCCGTCTTAACCTGCAGCTGTGGTTTCCCTTATAATTATGTTTTTGATCTTCACCAGTTTGTAGCTGCTTTTAGTCGCGTGAAAACACAAGCGCATCCCACGGAAAGTGATGGCTCGCCGACATATCTGGACAAAGCAAACATTTATCCTGTTATATTTTTCTAACTGTGTCTGGCTGCTGCCTGGCTGCTCTGTGGCTTTTTTTTTTTTTTTTTTCAAAGGAAACAGCTGCCTGCTGTGGCTGAAAACAACGCTGTGAAAAGGAGTGAGAGTGAACCCTACCAGTAAAGCTCCATAAAGCCGTGGGGAGCTGAAGGTTCTGCTGATAATCCTCTGTTGGTTCATCACTACTGGAGAGCCCCTTTTCCATTTCCATTGTGTTCATATTGTCGCTTGACACATAATAAAAATTAACAGCTATTAAGAGCTCTTACTGTGGTTTTGCGCATATTTCATTGTTAGGGTTAGAAATTGAAATAATGTCCATATATTTTGTGGACATTTATATTTGAATAAAACAGTCAGTCCAAATATTTTAGCATGAAGTACCTGCTTCACCTACATGGAAAAACATAACTTGATTTATTTCATTAACATGAGTTTTACATAGAACCAAAGCAGTGTCTGACCAATCTCGTCTCTACCTGAATGGCTCTGATTATCTGCCAAATAGTAAAATACTGGCACTACCTCCATGTTTCTGTCCCTCCTGCAGGAGCGAAACGTATTACATGCTTGCACCAATCAGACAACGTTATGTAGTAACATTATGACCACCTTTCTAATGTAGGTCTTCCTTGTGCCTCCAAAACAGTTGTGACTCATCAGAGAATGGACATGGGCCTTCTGAGGGTGTCCTGTGGTGTCTGGGAATAGATTGTCGTTAGTGGGGGCTGGCATTGGGTCCTATGGGTTGAGGGGAGGGGCCTCTGTGGATCATCCCACAGGTGCATGATCAGGTTGGGATGTCGTGAATTTGGAGGCCAGGTTCCTCATGTCTTTTGAGTGGTTCCTAAAGCGTTTTTGTGTCTTTGTCAAGCTGCATCCTGCTGGGGATGGCTGCTGCCATCAAGGAGTGTCATTGCTATGGGGTGGGGGGTGCCTGGTCTGGTCTAGGTGGGTGCTACATGTCTAGGTAACATCCACATGAATGAATCCCAGGTCCAAACGTTTCCCAGCAGAACACCGAATTGCCACAAGATGGTCAGTGTTATTTACTAGTCTTGTCAGTGGTCATAATGTTGTGGCTGATCTGTTTATATTGGTAGATATGATAAAAAAAGGTGACAGTGATGGACCTACACCACTTCCGGTCTCATCCTTTTCAAACGCTTGTTTCCAAAACCAATCACCGTCGGTCCTTGCACCAATACGTAACATGTAGACTCCCACATGTCCGTCGTCGTTCGCGTGTTACAGTACGCGATACAATCTGGCGGAGGTGTGTTTTCAGCTCTTCACCCACACACTCTGACTATCAGCGATGACGCAGGACTGTCTCTCATTTCCTTATTTAACCAGAGCCGAGCGCTGCAGAGCCAACAGTGTTTTCCTGTCCAAGTGAATATGATCAATAACCAGGCGGGAGAGTGGTTTTGGCCGTGCCTTGCTTGCTTCCTGTTCTCCTGCTATCTCCCTCTTTTTATCCGTCTCTCTGTTTTCCTCCTCATCTCTTCCTGTTGTTTTTTTTATTTTTATAAAAGCGAATCCATCTCTGTCTGTCTCTTGTGTTATGAAACTCCCTCTCTCCTCTCTCTCTGTTTATCTTTCCTCCTCTCCGTCTCTCTCTCTCTCTCTCTGTTTTTTTTCCACCTGCCTGCTGAGGGATAAGGACTGCAAGTTGATGTTGAATACATGCTGGGACACCATCGCTCAGAATTGTGTTTCCACGACAAACAAGTCCTTCTGTTGTTTGCGGCCGTGTTATTTGTGCGTCCATGTACGCTTTTCTTTGTCAGTGTTATATTTATATATACATCGCTCCCCGTCTCGGTGTGTCGTCTCTGTGTTTGTCTTCGCGTGTCGTATGTGTTCATATCTCGCCGTCTCCGCGTGTGTGTGTGTTGGTGTGTGCGTGACTGTGTGTGTGTGTGTGTTGGTGTGGCAGGCCATCTGTTCTCTGTCGGGTCTGGTCCTGACTCTCAGGGCTTTGTCTTCCTCTCTGTGTTCTGGGATCAAGAAGACAGACATGCACCATAACTCCTTGTGAGATGTGCCGTCCCCTAGCCACACTGTCTATTAGCAGGGCCAATATGCTAAAAAGGAGACTGTTTTTTTTATTATTCCTAGTGTCACCCTCATGGAAATGGAGATTTCAACCTTAGATCTTCAGATGAGGTACAAAAGATTGCCAAAAGTATTGACTCATCCATCCAAATAATTTAATCCAGGTGTTCCAATCACTTCCATAACCACGTTTGTATAAAATGAAGCACCTAGTCATGCAGACTGCTTCTCAACATTTGTAAAAGGTCGCTCTCAGGAGCTCAGTGACTTCCAGCGTGGTTCTGTGCAACAAGTCCGGTTGTGAAACTTCCTCGCTACTAAATATTCCACAGTCAGCTGTCAGTGATAACAAAGTGGAAGCAGTTGGGAACGACAGCAAAGTGGCAGGCCGTGTAAAATGACAGAGCGTGCTCGGCAGTTGCTGAGGCGCATGGTGTGCAGAGGTCGCCAACTTTCTGCAGAGTCAATGGCTGCAAACCGCCAAACTTCATGTGGCCTTCAGATTAGCTCAAGAACAGTGCGCAGAGTGCTTCATGGAATGGGTTTCCATGGCTGAGCAGCTGCATCCAAGCCATACATCGCCAATGCAAAGCGTTGAATGCAGTGGTGTAAAGCACGCCGCCACGTTCTCTGGAGTGATGAATCACGCTTCTCCATCTGGCAATCTGATGGAGATATCTGGGTTTGGCGGTTGCCAGGAGAACGGTACTTGTCTGACTGCACTGTGCCAAGTGTGAAGTTTGGTGGAGGCGGGGATTATGGTGTGGGGTTGTTTTTCAGGAGCTTAGCCCCTTAGTTCCAGTGAAAGGAACTCTGAATGCTTCGGCATGCCAAGAGATTTTGGACAGTTCCACGCTCCCAACTTTGTGGGAACAGTTTGGCGATGGCGCTTCCTGTTCCAACATGACTGCGCATCAGTGCACACAGCAAGGTCCGTAAAGTCTGGTGTGCAGGAACTTGACTGGCCTGCACAGAGTCCCGACCTCGACCCAATAGAACACCTTTGGGATGAATTAGGGCGAAGACTGTGACCTCACAAAGGGAAGAATGGTCAAAAACTCTCATAAACACACTCCTAAACCTTGTGGAAAGCCTTCCCAGAAGTGCTGAAGCTGTTATAGCTGCAAAGGGTGGGCCGACGTCATATTAAATCCTATGGATTAAGAATGGGATGTCACTTAAGTTCATACGTAAAGGCAGATGAGTGAGTACTATTGGCAATATAGTGTAGCTCCCCTCTCTGAAACATGAGTGGGACAGTTTTCTCTTGAAATATGTTTGACATTTGTATATACACCAATCAGGCATAACATTATGACCACCTTCCTAATATTGTGCAGGTCTCCCTTGTGCTTCCAAAACAGTAATCAGAGAATGGACACGGGGCCTTCTGAGGGCATCCTGTGGTGTCTGGGAACAGATTGTTGTTAGTGGTGGGGGGGCCTTTGAGGGGAGGGGCCTCTGTGGATCATCCCACAGAGACTTGATCAGTTTGGCTATCTGGTGAATTTGGAGGCCAGGTCAACACCTTGTGCTTTGAGTTGTTCCTAAAGCGCTTTGGTGTGTGTGTCTGCATCCTGCTGAGGATGGCTGCTGTCATCGAGGAGTGTCATATGCTGTGGGGTGGGGGTGCCTGGTCTGATCTAGGTGGGTGGTACATGTCTAGGTAACATCCATATGAATGAATGCCAGGTCCAAACGTTTCCCAGCAGAACACTGAGTTGTCACAAGATGGTTATTCCCGTCACCTCCCAGTGGTTTTAATGTTGTGGCTGATAGTATACTTTATAGCTGTTTTAAGGAGTTTTGTCATCAGAATAGACAAATGAATATTGCAAATGGTTAAAAACATTATGACATAGTTACTCAGTAGAAAAGTGTGAGTACAGAAAGAGAGTAAATCGTGTAGAAAAGTAAAACACCTCTTTTCTTTTTGGGAACAACTGGCGGGTTGATTCTGGTTCCTGTGGAGCATTTTACTCCGGTTGCCAGTTTTGTGTCCCGTCCTGTCTCTTCACTTCTTTATCTGAATATTTAGTTCGCTCCCTTTCCCGCCTGCCTGCTGCACACGTCTCCTTCGTCGATCTGGTAGAGATCGCTCAGTAGCACCTCCCAGACTCCGTTTCAGTATCTCTATTTCTATCTCTGTCTTTCTTGTGGAGTTTCCAGGGAGACGGTTGGCATCCGCGAACAATCACCAGACTGTAGTGAGGGCTTTACCACCGCGCACACACACTCTCACACACACTCATGCACGGGGCCTGGTCTTTTGGCCCTGTCCTGCTGCTAGTGCATTCCTTACCCTGCGCCGCATTAGCAGCGCTGGCTAGCGAATAATTCGTCGCTGCTAAAATATCAGCTGATCTGCAATGCCCGTCCCGGGGATTTTTCTCGCTAGGAGACGAACTACTGTCCGCTCAGTGCGAGAGTGGACCGTCCCCAACTGTTGCCAGGACAGTATTTGAAACAGCCTCACATCAGGGGCTTCGGTTCTGCAGCGTTAGCTTGCAAAGGCTCGGGGACGGCTAACAGGTATAGCATCCCATCGCTAGCCGAACAGGGAGGAGGAGTCAGAGTTCTCATCTGGTTTAAAAGATATAGTCCCAGTATTAAAAGGCACTCCAGTATAAATAAAGTAAAGGAAGATTTCTCTATTTATTGGGAAGAAAAAGAGAAGATTTGTATAATCCATGTAAATGCTATTACATTTATTTTTATTTATGACGTACAGCTTTTTCCTTCAACCTCTGTCCTTCCTGGGTAGTAAGAGATAAAATTTGGACATAGCAACTGTACACAGAGTCTTATGTTTAGGTCTTACGTCCACCTTACTGTCTGAACTCCTTTCTCTTTCCCTCTAACACCCCTCCCTGTCTTCTTCACACTCCTTCACTGTCTCTTGTTTTTCCCCTCCGTCACCTATTCCCTCCCTCAGAGCTCTCGCAATTCCTGCAGAGACATGCTGCGTCATGGAAACAACCAACCGTGTGTGTGTGTGCGCGCTCGTTCTCGTTCGCGTGTTTGCGTGTGTGTGTGTGTGTAGGATAGCTGCCGTTAAAGGCACCCAAACAGCACCTCCTGCTGTCCTGCTTGGCGGATCATTACAGGCAGGGACGATTTACAAGGTGGTAGCGCAGAGAGGAAGAGAGAGAACAAGCAGAATCTGCTCATTTATTTGGTATATTTCGTAATGTGTTTGGATACGATCTCTGCGGGCTGTTACGAGGCAAGCGGAGAATGTGACAGCCTTCCAGTGTTCTTGTTCAGAGGTTAATTGCTGTTCCCGGGTAAATAAGAACACTAAATTGCATTATTTTTCGCATTCACTGGATGATTCATCTTCTCACGAAGCCCTCCAAAGGTTACGCTGTGATTTCTCCGGACTGTTTTTATGATACTTGGCAATAACGTCTGCGTTTCCTTTGACCCATGGAGAAAGGCTGAGCTCTGTAATGAATCAGTATTGTGTGTGCGTTTTGTAGTGGACTGGTGCTAGTTGTAACCAAAGTGAGAGTCAGTTCACCCCCAGGTCTGTGTCATCGGCCGCCTGTAATGGACGAACCCTTCCTGACGTCACCTAGGGTTACCATGAAGAGCTCGGTTTTGAAGCTCAGTCTTGTGGCTTTGGCCGTTACCATCTTGACAGCGCCTCGCCACAACTATTTCAAAAAATGGGTAAAGAGCTGAAGCCGACAGCTAGCAGCCTGAGAAGGCCACCCACATGTGACAACAACATTTTATACTGGTTAACCCTCATATAATGTTTTACAATAAGTTACCATTAAGGGACAAAAGTGTCCTCTTCAAAAACACCATGAAATAGATTTTCTTTTTTAAAATAAATCTTTTAATCAACTTCATTCCTGATCATAAATACCAACTTTTTGATTATTTTATTAATTTTAACCCTTTATAAGCCAGTGTTTGTGATGACATTGCAAATTTCACTTAAAAAAAACACACAAATTTTAATATTTTCAATAATCTGAATGCAAAGTGGATTTTTCTTGAGCGGATTATTGCAGTCTTGGATATGTCAATGATTCATTTTAATGGATTTTATTTTAATGATTTTTCTTATTTATTTTGATGTATCAGATTTTAAAAAAATCAAAAATATTTACAAAATTTTGAAATTAAGCAAAAATTTGGTATTATTTTAAAGACTGAAGTTGATTAAAAGATTTATGAAAAAATAAAATAAGGAATAAAATGTTAACATTTTTAAAGAGGACATTTTTGTCCCTTTATGGTGAAAACGTAATAATGTAGGATACAGTGTTAAAATGGAGTAATATGTGATTTGAAAAAATATGCACCTTTGCCAAATTCCATATGAAAAAAAAGAAAAGGAAAAACTTGCAAAGGACGCTTTTTTTTCCCCCTAAAAGGATGTATGAGATATAAAAATGAATCCTTGACCTATAGAGTCCAAAAAATGAACAGCAAATTTAGCACGAACCACGGCTGTACGTCACTGGAGAAAATGAAGTATGAGAATTTAATGCATCGTGTAAAGTGTCATAATCATCAGAGGGATTTGAATCTCAGTGTGTGGTTCGGTGAACGTATTTGTATTTCGCTGCTCATAAATGTTTGCCATCTGTGATACCGCAAAAAACTAAAAACCTTTAAACACAGTATTGTTCCTGACTGGTAAAACAAAACTGTATTTGTATAATTTTAGACCAGAGAAATGGCTTTGATTGTTCTTTGTCTGCTCACTGATCTCGCTGTAATCATCCAAAATTTTCTTTTTAGAAAAAATACACAAGCACGTCCAATCAAGGTAACACTACGGGAGCTAGTTTTGAGGACAACAAAACATGGTCAATCTGGAGCAAAACATTGCCAGAACCATTTTAATTATTGAGATATTTGTGCCGCCATGCTTTCTTTTGTGAATTTTTGATTATCCCATGTGGCATGGGCTATATTCGGCGTCGCACAACACTGGATATTTGGCAGTTAAAACTTACTGAACTATTTCTGACTAGTCAGTTAAAAGTGCCAAGGGTTAGCCTCCGTTAACCAAACAGCTCTTATTAAAGATGAGGATGTTAAGAGTGAAAGATGGCCCCCGAGCCGTCTCCGCATCGCGCAGAAAGACTAAAATAAAATGCCACAGACAGACAAGACGCGCGGCGCTTTGGCGGCTCTTCTCACAGCCCACAATGATAGAAAAGGAGCCATGAAAATCTCCTAATTATGCAGACGCACATGCAAACACTTAAGAGCAGGGAGCATTGTCTGCAGCCTCCCACGTAACACACACACACACACACACACACTCGCGCGCGTACATGAACGCTGCACAGTGCGCTGTATCAGAGAGGAGAGAGATCAGTGCTGCTCTAAAAACTGGTGCGTACTGTAAGTGTCTCGAGCTGATGTTAGTGGGGGCCTTTGGGTCCTCTAGGGGCCTCTGAGGATCATCCAAAAGATACTTGATCAGTTTGGGATCTAGTGAATTTGGAGACCAGGTCAAAACCTTGAGCTTTTTTTTCTTAGTTGTTCCTAAAGTGTTTTTGTGTGCGTGTCTGTGTCAGGCTGCATCCTTGCTATGGGGTGGGGGTGCCTGGTCTGGTCTGGTCTGGTCTAGGTGGGTGCTACATGTCTAAGTAACATCCACACCAATGAATGAATGAATGAATGCCAGGTCCAAAAGTTTCCCAGCAGAACAAAATGCAAACGTCATTCACTTCTCCTGTCAGTGGTTTTAATGTTGTGGCTGACCGGTTGAAATGAGATGAGTCCAAAATACAGTACGTAACGTTTAATTATGTGAGAGCTCAGCTTGGAGATGTTGCTTCAGACTTTTGATCTTGGTTTTCTAATTAACAGCATTTTAAAAGTTTTATTCCCCCGCTGGCTTTACTTTTCGTACATTCACACAAGTTTTGATTTCGGCCGCTCAACTCTGTCCGACTCTGAAAAGTCATCTGGATTGAGCGGCTCTGGTTTGACATTCAGCGACTGCTGGTGCATACAATAGGGCCGTTTGTCTGAATTTGCCACTTTAGAGTCGTGTGAATTGGCGGTGACCCCGTTCGTGACCTCTATTGACGTAAAAAGTTTTCACGATCCTTTGTGTGCCTGCTTTATCTTTTCCTTTTACCTCTTTGCTTTGAAAGACAGCCGTCTACTCCACAGACACTTGGTGAAACTGTGTATTTTTTTTTCTAGTGATGAGAAATGTGCCGCACCTCTCACCTGTCTGTTTTGTTTTTCTCCCGCTTCACCTTCCCTGTCTTCTCCTCTCTCCTCTTTTTTTTTTTTGCTTCTGCTCTCTCTCTCTCTCTCTCCTCTTTCATCCATTTCTTCCTCCCCTCCCTCCCTACGTTCCCCTTCCCCTCAGGTTTGTCAAAGTCCTTCCCGTTGGACAACTCTTTGTTCGACAGCTGGCTCGCCCAGTCAGTTCAGATCACCGCTGACGACATGCTGAGCCAGTGGGCTCTGGGTGCCCAGCATCGGGACAAGAGCGGCAGCCTGCTCTCTGACCAGGTAGGGCTTCAGCTGCAGGAGGCCTTGAACATCCAATTACAAGTTGATTGCTCTAAGCAAAGGTGTGAATCCACCCGAGGACGAATTGAAACCCCATCGCTCAGACCACACCCGTAGGTCCTCTGGGACACCTTTAAGGGGCCACCTACTAAAATGATGTCCTCCAAGTAAATGCATGATTCACTTTTGCTCAACAGTTTACGTCTGTTTCAGAATTTAAAGGCTGAAATGTCGGCAACAGGTCAGATTAACGAGTAATCTGGGGTCTAGCAGAGGTTCGTTGCTTCTGGGTGCTGGTAGGAATGTTTGGATCCATGCTAACGTCTCACATTCTCATGGCAGGTGTGAATATTGTAGTGAAATTACAATATTCACATGCCAGGTGTGAACTGATCCCTTCACAATGCAGTCCTCAAAAACAGAGATCACCAGCTCCTTATCCAACATGGTGATTGGAGCACAAGTCGACTTTTTTGTATTTGCACCCGGATTACAAGAAAATTAAGCATTAAGAAAACCTGTAAACCTTACAGCTTACCACATCGTACAAAAGATGTCAAGAGTAAAAAGTGTAGGACATAAGAGATAAATAGTAAAATAGAATAAAAAATAAAGTTAAAAAAGTAAGCAAATTAATGAAGATGCTTTGGAGATGCTAAATTGGATCCAAACATTCCTACCAACACACAGAAGCGACAGATTTCTGCTAAAAAAAAACAAAAAAAAAACACCAGATTGCATCTATCCTAGGCGAATCTCTTTAATTTGCCTCGTTGCCAACATTTCAACCTTTGAAATAGGTGTGAATTGTTGTGGAAGTCAATTACGCATATACTCAGAGGACATCATTTTAGTAGTTGTCCCCTTAAAGGGGAATTACTGTTTTATACAACCTGAACCTTATTTCTGGCATAAAATCATTTACCTTTGGTGTCATTTGGAGTCATTTGTGCGATATTTAGTTCCGCATATATCCATATAGTGGGAGTGAATGGGGCACCGAAACGCAGCCTCTAGATAACACATTATCTCCCACGAAACTTGTTCTTTTCACCAATATTTTGTTATGATACACTAGTGCTATTCCCCGTTGAATCTGGAGTTACTTGTTATCTATTCACGGACGTGCAGCGGTTTGTTGTTCTTTGGCCAGCTGTTCCTCTCTCTGCCTAGTTTCAACAAGCTCCTCATCCGTATACTCAAAACGGTAAGGACGTCCATCATAAACGAAGGTCAGGAATTTCAATCTACAGACCCCGGATGATGATAACCAGTAACTTCGGACTCAGCGGGGAATAGCACTAGTGTATCATAACAAAATATTGGTGAAATGAATGAGTTTCATGGGAGATAATGTGTTATTTAGAGGCTGTGTTTCGGTGCACCATTCACTCCCACTATATGGATATACGCGCATCTAAATGTCTCCTGAACAACTACAAATGACACCAAAGTTATATGGGTGAGTAAACGATCGTATTTTATTCCAGAAATAAGGTCCAAGTTGTAAAAACAACAGTAGCTCCCTTTTAAAGGTGTCCCAGAGCAAACAGTCGACGCATTTGTGTCCCATTGACAGCCATCAAAAATGTAAAGTTTTGGAGCTGATGGAATTGGGTTCCATTTCAACGTTTTTGAAAACCGACAGCACAAAGCTAAGCCTCTGTTCTCGAAACTCTGCTCACGGTTTGTACCAAAACATTTGGATCAGTTTTCTACATCGTTGTAAACAAATCCGTCTTCGTATCTGAGATTACTGCGGATCGATCAGTCGATGCAGAGAGCAGAGCTACACTCTGGCTGACCTGCTGTTGCCTGAAGAATGAGGCCTGTTTGCGTGTAATTATAAACTCTGTCGTTTATGGATGCGCTGAAGAACAAAAAATAAAAAATGTAAAAAAAGGAAGATGTGGAGTAATAGACTGATTTTTTAAAAATGATGTTAAGTAATCGCTGTTTTTTAGAAAACAAGCTTAGGTGTCCCACGATCAGGTTACGCTTTTAGTTGTTGTAAATAATAAATGTCTTTTTAGAGGAAGAAATGAAAAATGTAAAGCTTTGTCATTTGGTTTTTGTTGTTCAGCAACAAAACATGACATCAGTTGCTTACATCCTCCATTGGTGAGCTGTTGGAAATGTGGGTGGGAGGTTGTGGGTGGGGAGTTTTTGTTCCAAATTATTACAGCCAAGTATGTGGAGCCCAAGCAACAGAAAAACGCACTGTTTTATTGAACAGCTCAAAATATATCGTGTGATTCTTTACTCTTAATGCCTGTCTCTCCCTTTCTCACCTCCTCTTTTTCTCCTCCAGCTCCTTCAGGGCGAGGAGAGCCTGCTCAACCTCATGATGGAGAACTCAATGCAGTCCACCTGGAAAACGCCCCAGCTGGGCCGCAAACCCCGGGGGAGCAACAAGCCCCGCGCTCGCGGTCAAGCCGCCGCTCCCACCCCGCCTCAGATGCTCTTGTCTTCGGCCGCTGCCTCTGCCGCCAGCAGCCCTTCCACCGCAAAGAGCCTCTGGGCGAGCGTGGCAGAGGAAAAGTCTAGCCATGTGGGCCGGAAGGCGGAGAGGTCTCGGGGCTCCTCCAAGACCTTCCACCACCACCACCTTCATCATCACCAGACCAGAAGCTCTGACCTTCACAGGGACCCACCGCCGCAGCCGCCCATCTCCAAAATGGATTCCTGTCACATCTCGGAGGACCGGGGCCGATGGGACAGCATCCACACGGGGAATGGTTTTGAATCAGGGGCCGGACCGGGGTTCGCGGCGAGCCCGTCTCCGGCCTCCAGTCCTGGGGTGACGATGCCGGACACGGGGGCGTTCCTCCGCGGCGGAGCCCCGCGGCTCCGCCTGTCCCGCCAGGGCAAATCAAGAGGGAGGGGCGGAGTGGTCGCAGGGCTGGAGTCTATGGATCTGCCGCTTCGAGGAAAGGACACGTCCCTGCTGGATGCTGCTGAGACTGACGGGTACTTCTCCGACGGCGAGCAGAGCGATTCGGACACGCGCGCCGGCGGACGCAAACTCCGCCTGCCGCAGTTGCATTCTGGGAACGAGGACCTGCTGAGAAGGAGCGTGCTGGCATCCTAAGGAGCCCGGGACTCAAACAGACAAATATACACACAGTTATCCAAGCAGAGTCCCACTGGCTAATCGTTTCTCCATCTGTGCCCGGTATTCAGTCTACAAAACACGGCTGGACGGCTTCGCTCAACCAAATCCCTGTCACATCTATCCGTGGAAAATCTCTTCAGCTCTTGACCTGCTTCGTTTTTTTGTTTTTTTGTTTTTTTGTTTTTTGGCGGGGAGGGGGGGCATTTGAATGTAGCTGTTTGCCTCTCATAGTACGGTAAAGCTTCTCCACTGGACCGCAGTCAGCCTGTCGTTAGCTCGCCGCAAGATTCATTCAACAAATAGGAAAAACAAACATTACCTTTAGTCTTTGTTTTGTATATTTCAGATTCATTTTGTTGCTGGGCGTCGAAGCACCCAGTCCTGGCCTCATGTCTGCAGCGTCTGCCAGACGTGGGAACACAAACACTTTGGGGCATTATTATTATTATGAATCAAGCTGGTTTCAGGGTATGCTTCATTCTTGGTCTTCAAGGGCCTGAGATGCGTCCAATGAGTCCTTGTTTTCTTGAATGCGTTCAGTGGAAAAACAATTTCACACCAGAGTTGATCTGAGTATGTACAGATGGTGACATGGGACAACATGTATTCAGCCTTGAAAAGCACAACTAGCTAGTCATAAGAGCTGTAATCGTAAGCGTGTGTGTGTATAATAGATGCTCATTCAGGGTTGGGGTCAGTTTTCTTCCCGTCGTCTCAGAGTGTACACTGAAGCCTTGGTTCTCAATCTCAATCGAAAGAAAAATAAATCTTCAGCCTTTCCGGCCTTTGAGCAGCAGACGGGTCGACCCCAACCCTGGTGCCCATTCGGATTGTCACACAGAAAACACAAACACAGACATACTGACACACAAACCACCATAAACAAATCCCTTTTGCTCGCATCACAGCGAAATACTTCGAAGTAATTGGTCTGACTTTTGTCGGCTGCTTTCAAATTCTTCTTTAGTCCGGGTTCTTTTTTTTTTATTTTATTTTCTTCTTCCCAAATCTTTGGAGGAAAAAACAAAAAAATCATCGTAGAAACTCTGTGCCTTCTGTCGCTTGCCCTGTGGCCCCGCCTCCCCCTTAAAAACCGAGCTTCTCAATCAACCAAACAATCAGTGAGTAGGTCAATCAGTCGTCGCTCAATCGGATTCGTAACAATCAAACCGAAAGGAAATCCCGCCGGGCCGGTTACGAGATCGTAGCCGCCGTCGGGCTCCTTGTCACCTTAACAATTGCGTAGTGCCTGAATCGATCGGATGTAAATGCAACGCGGCGTTCGCCCAGAGGCGTCTACTGTTCCGTGCCCCTCCCCCTCCCTTTGCTACATCGCGGCAGCCGAGAGCCATCAGTAACGCAGAGCGGGTTACGCTGCCTCCCTGAGAGAAACACTAAAATACACTTAAATTATGCACAAAAATCCCAAATGTTTGTCTGAGTCTCAGGCTTTTTGTTGAGAAACTTCAGCCACATCTCACAAAAATCGTCTACCGAGCCGTTGGCCGAGAGTCTCTCAAACGTCCCGCCAAAGAAAACTCTCCCGAAACAATCGCAGACTCTCTGCAACGCGTTGCCCACATCTCTGGACAATTTCCAGACGATTAAGTCTCATCTTTCCCTCAAGAATAATCACCAGTCGTGCGTTCGTCTATGCAGTTCAGGATTTCGGGCCGAGCTCCGAGAAGTTTCGCCCGACTCTCTACCGATGGCTCTGCTGCGCGCGTTCCACCCGAAAGACCTACGACGTGATAATCGGCTCCGGAGGCCCCCGACCCCCCGCTTCGCTCTCGAGTTCTCGGGATTTGTAAATTAGTTTTTTCGCGAGGGGTTAAAAAAAAAAGATTAAAAAACTTTGTGTTGTTCTCTCAGAGAGTTGTATTTTGTACGCTAAGCAGTCCACGGTATTCTCAGGGGTTTAAAAAAAAACTTTTGAAAAAAAAAAGAAAAAGAAGAAAAGGTTGAAAAATTTATGGAAAAAGCAAGTAAGAAGCAGATACATATAAATATACACATATTTTATATCATATATATAAATATATATATATATAAAGTAATGTGTGTATGTTTAGACACTTCCTTATTTGGCAAGCTTCACTGTTTGAACTCCAACTACTACTGAGCACGCTCCTTCTCTCAGTACGACCATCAGCCCTGGGTTCAATAGTCTCATTAATCTTTTTTTTTACAGTCGAGTCGGGACAAGTGCGATGATATTGTCCCGGTGGTCAGCTACCAAGAAGGGACTTTGTTTTTCAGTCCTCCCCCCTCCCCGTCCTGCCGCTAAGACTCCACCTGTTTGAACCCAATCTGAGAATTAATACGTGACTTTTAAGGGCTGCTTGACCCAGGCCTGATGAACACACATTTAAACAGAGGTGCAGCTCCGTTCTATTATCTCTGTTTTGTTTTTTTTTCCTCTGTGGACAGCTTCAAACTGACTGGTCCTCTTCGTGGAGTGACCACGCCAAAGAACAGATCTGTGCATCACGGCAGCATATTCACACGTTATCCACGCAAAATGCGCACGCGTTGTCTCCGGACCTCGGCTCAGGTCCGGTTTCTCAAGCCCGCTTCGACGCCAGTCCGGTTCAGAACGGCCCGTAAGCTCAGGCGCCGCGCCGTGGTTGATGTTGTCGCAGTAACGGGCTGGCAATCGCCGTTAAACCCCCGGACTCGCACATACTTACCCCCTTCAGAAAAGCAAGAAGCCAAATGCTGCTGAACTGAACACACAACACACAGCGCCCTATCTCTATCTCTGTCTGTCTCTCTCCCATACACACAAACACTGATACAAACACCAGAGCTGGTATAACAGGGTTATAATGTTCAAGATGATTAGTTTTGTTTTTGTTTTTTTTTAAATGTAAACCTGGTCCTGACTGCTTCAAGTAGCAGGAGCTCACTCAGAGTGAAACGCCCCTTCACAGCAGGAGAGTATTATCACAGGTGACAGCTCTGCGTCTGTCTCCTTCGTCCTTTCAGGTGTAGCCATCGTAGAAGCGTTGCCGCGTGGTGGGGGGGGGCGTGCGTACCGCTGTGTTAAGTTCGGCACGGCACCCCGGAGGATTCTACGTTGGCTATATCGCGGCTGACGCTCATAACAACACACACAACAACAACAACAGCAGCAGCAGCAACAAAGCTTCTCAAGCGAGGACGCCGTGGGCCGCGAGGACGGCGTGGGCCGCGAGAGCCCGCCATGCCGTCCTCCGCCCAGGCGGCTGTTACCGTTCACGTGTTGCAAAGACAGAAAAGTGTAATCTTGGTCTCAATATTCAATGTTCAGAGTAGCCTGACGTCGTAGACAGTGGTTATTAGACGAGGCCTCACATGTACGGCCTTTAACATGTAGTAGCAAATGCTAAGGCTGCACGGCGGCCAACGGGAAAACTGGCTGAATGTCCTCCGCGGGAAGTTGTGAACGTGGCCGAGGCGCCGCAGAGTCGGACTTTAACCCGAGAGCGGCCGCCACAGGTCTTCAAAAGTTTTTGATAATTACAGCTCTGATCCGTTTTCCTCACGTCTGTGCAGCCTTAGCAAACAATAAACTGGTTATTATTCTATATTTACAGTGTGGCTTCAATGCCCTCTCCTTCCGCTTCGTAGATACTGTAGACTGGAGTCTTTTGCAGGTTCTTTCTTTTTTTTTATCAATATCCACTAGAATACAGCTTCAAAGCATCTGTCCTCTGTGTGGTACGCTGGTGTGGGTGTTGGCTCAAAGCCCCAAATGTGCTCTGATGATCTTTGAATTTTGCAACACCGTCAGGCGCGCTGCGAGATCCAAGCGAGAGCTCCTTCTCCACCTTAATCTGAGGAAAATTAGTCGCGGCGTGGAGATTTTGGCAGGTCAGAAAACACACCTACGCGGCTCTAGGCTCGAGCCGAAAAGTTGTCGGTTAAGGAGCAGAAACGATCGCTTGCAGGTAGCTGGGACTTTGCCCGTTCACTGTACTGACTCTGTTGGAAGACTCACTGGAAGACATCACCGCACCAGCAGGGCTGCGTTCCTCGAAATCCCCTCAGTTTGCGCGAAGATCGGCTTTTTATTGGCGAAAGGGGGGACGTTTGGGAATCACGTGACAAGTTCTGTCGCGCAAGCTTCAGGGCGGAAAAAACATTTGATTTTTAAATTCCAAAAGCGATTGTTGCGCTGAGGTGGTTTTGAGGAACAAGAGGGGCATCAGGATGCTGGTCATGCAATGTCTTTGTTCCTCTGTGGTTGCTCCTTCATCCAGTTACTAAAGTGGGTTTGGGCGCTGTCGTCGGATCAGTGAAGCCAGGATTGGACGCTATAATAAAAAATTAATATTTTGCCCCGAAACTAATGCCGGGCTCAAGTTAAATCAAACATCGGTGGATTTACTGACTAAAACCATTTGTTGCAGAAGAAATACACTGGATTAATAGAAAAGAAAAAGAGTTGACATTCTCCTAGAGCTGTAATCTCAACTAAATGGATCCCAGTGACTGCTTAGTGCTTCCTGTTTCTGCAAGCATGGTCCAGTCCTTGTCTCACTGTCCCACGGCAGCCGTACGAACCCATCCACCCACCTACCTACCTTACCTACCTACCTACCCAACCACCACTGGAGTTAATACACACTTACAATAATGTATAATACTGTTCAACTACTACTACTACTACTAGAAACATTTTCATTTTCCGTGTTTTGAAAAAGCCTTTGCAAGCTGCTTTTTTATTTCATTTTATTTTATTTTCTCCTTTAAGTAACGCTTAGCTGGCCGCAGCGGCTCTCGTATGGAACTAGAAATCTGACTCATTTATCTGCTTCCACTGTTTGTTTTTTTTTTTAATTTTTATTTTTAACTGGCGCTTTGCTCCGTTCTCCGTTTACGGCAAAGTTATGGCTTCAAGGTCTCAGCATCCACCACCCAGACACGCTTCGCAGATGGGAGATTCAGTCAAACTCAACGGAGCTGCTGTGGAGGAGGTGGGGAGCGGTTATCGAAGAGGCGCGGCGGCTCGGATGGGAAAGCGGCGGTTGTGTAAACGCGCGTCCGTTCCTGCTCGTCTTTTTCAACAGTTAATTCTCGTTTTTATTAAGAATTCATTTGTTAATCACATTCTTTCCTGCCCTTTGGTGTCTGGAGTTTTAAAAGTCGCCCTTTGCCTTTTTCCGCGCACCGTTGGGGTTTTTGGTTCCGTCTCCAATCCGGCATCGCTTTGTTGTGGCGGAAGTTGGAGCCAACAAGTGCTTCTGGCAAAAGTTTCATCTGTTTTTTACACAAATTACGAGGTTAATTCTGCATCCACAGCAGCTCCAAAAAAAAAAAAAAGGTTTTAGACTAAATCTCCCACCTGCTCAAATTGCGCACCTTACTCTGCATCCACCATCTTCCTCCTCCTCCTCCTCCTTTTCCTCCCAGCACCAGCAAAGCCCCCCTCCTCTCTCCTGCTCCCCTCCTGAATCCCCCCGAAAAACACTCCTCCTCCTCCTCCTCCTGCCCACAACTCCTCCTCTGTCCTCTCCCTGTCCCGTGATCAGCCTCCTTGGCCAGCACACGTGGGTTTCTGGGGGTCACCTTTTTCGAGGCGTAGGATGATCAAAAAAAAAACAAAACGAAGAGAAAGCAAAAGGACGTGTGAAGCTTTAAGGACAAATAAAGACAGACACGTGTGAGGAGAAAAGAAAAACAAAAGCGCTCTGGATTGGAGAGAGAGAGAGAGGGACGGAGGGAGGGAGGGAAGAAGAGAGATGTTTAGAAAGAAGGAGACGTTTACTGAACCCGAGCCAGCGGAAGACAGAAAGAGTACAACTTGTTCTTTCCCCTGCGTTCTGTTTGCAGCCTGTCCACACAGTCGAGTTAACAAGCAGCTGACATAAACAACACCAGGCGCAAACCTCCCCCCTTTCTCCCTCCTGCCTCCTCCCTCCTCATCTCTTACCCTCTTTTCGTTTCTCTATCTTTCCCTCCGTCCAAATATTTCCTTCTCGTACGGAGTGCAACAATCAAATCGGGAGAGCGGAACGGAAACGGCTCAAGGTTTGCGCCTTCATGGCTTCCTGTTAAATGCGCGTTTACGTCAGGTTTTTAATTAGTGTTATTTATGCAAAAGAGCCAGCCGGCAGTAAAGGCAAAGACATTTTAAAAGATAATCACAAGAAAAGTCTCGTGTTGACCACAAAAAGGGAAGTGAAGAAGTAATGAGGCACACTGAAGCGTTTCTCAGGACTTACTGATGGTAAGAAAAAAGAAATATATATATAATTATAGCAGGTTATTTGCAAGTAAAAGTCCAGGTTTTGTACTTCAGTCCACTCATTTATATTTTTGGCAATCTCACTCGAACCCTGCATGGAAAGTCCCCCTTTTTATCTTATTTATTTTCACGTTTCCTTCCTTAAAATATGAAAAACACATTCAGCCTCCGTTTACATCTGGCCTTTGCATTATGCTCCCGAGAGGCTCCGTCGTACAGGACATCTCCGCAGACAGATTGAGGTGAAGAACTGTTCGGTCTCTGATAATTACAGCTACACCGGGTTTATTTTTTATCAGCTAAGTTTAAATATAAAAAGAAGGCGAAATTGCGTCGGTCACATCCAGACGCAATCTGAATCCGGGCTGCAGGTTGAAATCAGGCCCTCCGTACCGAGCTTTTGTCTCCGTCTGAATACTCACTCCGTCTCCTTTTTTATTCCACCCGTTTCATCCGTTTCCTCTCCGTTCTTCTTTATCTCTCCCGCGCTCGCTAGCGTTAATCTTCGTCCGCTGAGGACAATTGTGTATTTATCTGAGCTTCGATACTCGGCGGGGAGACAATAGGCGTCTTGATTACCTGTATTTGGGGTCCCTCGTGCTGTGCGCTCGCTAGCGTGAAGCCGTGTTTGTGGCGTGAAAGAGATTAAATCTAGTCGACGGGCCTTTTCCACCGGCATCCTTCTGTTATCCTCTCCTCCTCGTCTTCCTCCTCGTCTTCCTCCTCGTCTTCCTCCTCCTGCTCTTAAGATGCGCCCGAAACGGTTTAGCTGCCGCGTAAAAGTCGTCAAAATTAGATGCTAAATCGACACAGAGCCGTGCAGAACCGAGACGGAGGCTGATTTGGGCACGTCGAGAGTGTTTCTTCTGCATGAATGAGGAATTATTTCAAATATACATAGATGCTCCAGTAGCGAGATCACAAAAGCAGCTAAATTGAGCCTCGTAGCCCACATAAGGTCACCTGTAGGACAGGTGAGCCCCTGTCGTCCCCCGTTCCTCCGCTCGTGCTCTTAAACCTTCAAAATTAGCACAAATCCAACCTGGAGTCTTGAGGTTTGACTTAGCGTGGAAGGAGAGCCAACTCCCGTGCATATATCTTTCCATCTTCCCTCCCTCGTTGTTCCTTCCTTGTCCCTCCCTTCCCCTCTTCCTTGTTCTCCGTGGCTTTATGTTCTTTTCTTTTTTTTTAGTTTGGTGTTTATGTGTCTCTTATCCTCTCCTCCTCTCTCCTCTCCCTCTTCCTCTCTCTTCAGTGCAGAGCAAGCAGTTTCTGACTCTCATTAATCACAAAGGGAATAAATAAATAAATAAAACAATCCCCGCTCCCCTCCCCTGACCTGCGTTCGACAAAAGTTTTCTCTCCCTCAGGTTTAAAACGCGTTGCGAAAACAAGAAGTCAGCAGTTTTGGCGTGCAAAAATACCGCCAGCTTTAAAGAAACAAAAAAAGGCAACTTTAAATCACTTCTCCATGTCCATTTATTTTATTTTTTTATGATAATAGGTTCATTTAAGCACTTAGTCTGTCCCCGTTCGTTAAGGTTAATTGAAGCAGCTTCTCGTTTGAGCGGTTTCTCTCCCTTCTCTCTGCTCTCTCATGACGTTTTTTTCTAAACAAAAACAAAAAAAATACAGTTGCATCTTATTGGTTGTATTTAAACGCTTATTTGAACGCCAGTCAAGCATCATCTATTCAAAGCAGAGCTGGACGCAGGCTTTTCCTCCTCCTACCACTGCTACTGTCTTATTTGTCCTTACACAGGTGTCACGATCTCTGCTGTCCTGTCCGGTTTCTCCTCCACTCTGCATCAGTTCTTCAATACAATAATATGAATGTTGCAGGAGTTTATCCTTCTGTATTCTTTGTTTCAAAGAATGTTGTGCCATTTGTTAATAGCAAAGAGAACTATTGAACATATATGAAAAAGAAGAGCTATTTTAAATTATTTTTTGGCTTTTTTTGCTATATTTATTTTCTTGTATTAGAATCTTCTTTGTAGGAGGGAAAAAATCAAAAAATGTATTTTTCATTAGTGCGAAAAACCTATTTTCTTCCTTTTTGTACAATTTCGATGTTAAGCGAGACTTTGAAAAGCAATATGATGATGATGACGACGATGACGATGTTTCCTGTGACTGTATCTGCATGCTGTTTGTGTTGCCTTAATGATGGCTGCATCCCACTCTACCAGCCCTTCCCCTCCCCCCACCCTCCTCCCCGTCCTACCCCACCTTACCCCTACCCTAACCTGTCTGACCCTTCCTCCACTCCCTTAAACTCCCACTTCATCTGATGGAGTCCCGGTCCCATTTGATCCAGTCCAGACCAATCCAGTCCAGTCCAGTCCAGTGCAGTCAATAAAGCAGTGCTTTCTGTGTACACAAAACTCTCCGTCTCTCTGTTCACAAACTGTTGATCCTCCTTTTTTAACATTTAGTGTATTCATAAATATATTAATTAATGCCACACGCCTATTTTAGAGATTGTATTTCCTTACCAGCTGCTCCTCTAGCACGGCTAAAGATTACATTTGAAAATTCAACAGCGGCGTCTCTGTCCAAGAATTTTTTGCCGGGTAATTTGTCATTTTGCTGGAAATAGTAGTAATAAGTACAAATGGAAACTTTAGACGGCGAGGTCTGTGGATTATCCACATGTCAGCGCTGGGATCACCACAAAGTCACCTCCTCTGTAATAGTGCGGAGGCCGAGGGACTTGATACGAAGAAGACGTCTGATCTCTTAATAACCGTATGGATTGTGTCCAGATTCCCTTTATAGAGCTTTATACTAGCTATTTTCATTATTGATTAGTCAATCGTTCAGCTTCTGCAACCGCTTGTCCTCTGGAGTCTATCCCAGCTGTCACTGGGTGAGAGGTGGGGTACATCCTGGACAGGTCTCCAGTCTATCACACAGAGAGACAGACAACCCTTCACACTCACACGTACAGCCAATTTAGAATCACCAGCGAACCTAACGATCATGTCTCTGAACCTTCTTGCTGTGAGGCATCAGTGCTAACCACTACACCACTGTGCAGCCCATTATAGATTATCTGATTAATTATTTTGTTGTAGGTATATATAATATATGAAGAAAGTGGAGAATGAAACTCAAAAAGTGAAAACTAAGACAACAAAACAAAAGAAAAACAAGTAATAAGATCTGAAATCACTGTCAGTTCATGATCACCACAGCGTATGGAGCCCCACGAGATAGATGCAACTAAGAGGATGTTTAATATTGATCATATTGTTCTTAAAAATGGATGAGAATTGAGAACCAACCTAACCTACACCCCGAATCTCTAAAATACACAACTTTAAAGACACATTTTCAAAGGAAACTATTTAGAAATAAAAATATTTTCATTAAAAAACATCAGAAAAGTTCCAAACCTGTCCATAATTCATAAAAATGTAACTTTCTTTCATAGAGGACTGAGAATATTCATTCATTCGTTCATTCATTCATTTTCTGTAAGTGCTTGTCCTGGAGGCTATCCCAGCTGTCATTGGGCGAAAGGTGGGGTACACCATGGACAGGTCTCCAGTCTATCTCAGGGCTAACACAGAGAGACAGACAACCATTCGCATTCACACCTACATCCAATTAAGAATCACCAATTAACCTAACCAGCATGTCTTTGGACGGTGGGAGGAAGCTGGAGAACCTGGAGAGAACCCACGCAGACACAGGGAGAACATGCAGCCAAGGATTCGAACCCAGAACCTTCTTGCTGTGAGGCATCAACCAAAACACAGAGAATATTCACTTCTAAATAATCTACATTTGAGTCTGAATCTTGATTTTTGACAAAAAAAAACAAACAGATGTTTTAACTTTACACTGGAATAACTACAAATAAAATGCCAGGTCTGAAGAAGAGAATTGAAATATAAAAAGTGTTTGAGTGTCAGTAACATCTCCTTCCCATCTTCGACATGCAAGAATTGATTTTGTTATATATTTTTTTTAAATCATATGAACTCTTCCTGAGATGTTCCTTTGACCAAACCCAGCACCTTGCCAAGAAAGCCCTTGATCAGGAAGGCGGCCAACAACCTCAAGACGGCTCTGGTGAAACTCGAGTGTTCCTCAATCAGGCTGGAACAACTTGCCAGCAAAGAAACTGTTTCTGAAGTCGGCCCCTCCTGAAAAAACAACACATGGCAGCCACCTGGAGTTTGTCAGGAGACGTGTGAAAGACTGAGAACACAACACCAAAAAAAATACATCTGCAACGATGTGAAGTCAAATTCTAAATGCTTCGTATGCAACCTAACCCAGGTTGGAGCAGAGCTGAGCTTATCAACCCTCTAAGACCATCCCGTACCTCGCAGCACCCTGGTGCAGCTTCAGACTTGGCCGCTGAGGACACAGAGAGAGAGAGAGAGACTTGGCCAGCGGTCCAGAGGAACAATGCATGGATCCAAACGCAGGCAAATCTCGAGAAGAGCATGTTTCTGACTGCCAGAGGCCTGAGAGCATGGCCAGCGAATTTCTCCTCCAAGCAGGATTCAAAGGTGCTGCCAAGTCGACGCTGGAGCGGCTTCACAACAAGAATGTGAAAGTCATTCGGTGGCCTCAAAGCCGAGACTTGATTCCCAGAGAAAATCTGTGGAATGGATTTAAAACGGAGCCGTGTCTGCAGAAATCCAAATCTGACGTTGATGCGTCCAGTGAAGAGTTGAAGGGAAGTAGCTGCGACAGAAGTATCCCCTCACAGTCAGACAACTTTAAAGATGCATTATAAACAATAGATGAAATGATCATCTACAGTGAATGATCACCAACAAATCTGCTGCACAATACCCGCCCAGCAGCAAACAGTGAAGTTAGCAACTAGATGGTAATCGTCGGCCAACGTGAGAAAGAGGGGCAGAAACATAAAGGTGGCAAAACAATAAGTCAGTGATGGTAAGTAGGAAGAACTTTGTCAATAAAGTTTTACTTCAATTGATGCTTGTAAAATCCCGCATCTTATCTGACCGTGTTATTTAGCCACTTTAACAATTACGTTGGAATCTGTAATCAGAACGATTTCAATTGAGTTGAAGAAATACTGTCCATTCAAACTTAGTCAGTAGTACACCGATCAAGCGTAACATTATGACTACCTTCCTAATATTGTGTAGGTCTCCCTCATAGACTGTATATAAATATGGACAACGTGTCGCCACTTCCTTGCATCGGCCAAACTGATGTTGTTTTCCTGGTTTTCTTCTTATTAAATTTAAAGGGGAGCTACTGTTTTTTACAACCTGGACCTTATTTCTGGCATAAAATACGATTGTTTACTCACCCATATAACTTTGGTGTAATTTTTTTGTCGTTTGTCAGATACAGTATTTAGATCTGCGTACATCCATATAGTAGGAGTGAATGGGGCATCGACACACAGCCTGTAAATAACACATTATCTGCCATGAAACTTGTTCATTTCACCAATATTTGTTATGATACACTAATGCTATTCCCCTTGGAGTTCAGAGTTGCCTGTTGTCTATTCATGGACGTGCAGCAGTTTGTTGTTTGTTGGCCAGCTGTTCCTCTATTCAGCCATGTTGCAACAAGCTAGCAGTCGCAAATTACAGGTAAAGCTGCATGGGGTGTGTGCGGTGCTCAGAGATGACGTCATCCAGGTCAGAGGTTAGTAGGTCAATCTACGGACCCCGGATAATGATAATAGGTAACTCTGGACTCAATGGGGAATAGCACTTTGGTATCATAACATATTGGTGAAATGAACGAGTTTTGCGGCGGATAATGTGTTATTTAGAGGCTGTGTTTCGGTGCCCCATTCACTCCCATTATATGGACATACGCGTATCTAAATATCAAAAAATTACACCAAAGTTATATGGTTGAGTGAAAAATCATATTATATAGTATTATATGCCAGAAATAAGGTCCAGGTTGTAAAAAAACAGTAGTTCCCCGTTAAACAAATGTTGACCAGTGTGCGCAGAAATTTTTAAAATAATTAAAAATATTCAGATGAATTTCAAATTGATTTTCAGTTACTTTTCAAACAGACGCTGCCAAAAATTCACCCAAGCAGCTTTCCACTCGATTGATTCCTCATCAGTGCGTCAGATGAAGTGGCCGCCAGCTCTAAAGGCTCTTAAATGGATGCCTTGACGTGTTGTTTCTCTTCTTTGCCAGACACTTGTCACATTGTGGAGGAAGAACCACTTGCCGCCTCGCAAGTTCTGGACCAGGAAAATGCTTATTAGCATTCCTCTGTGACTGTGTGTTTTCAGTAGGAAGCTAATGAGCTAGCTGACGACTAAAACATTCCTCACTGACACTTGGCAGGAGAGATCCTGTTCTGTAGGTTGAGGAGAGAAAAGTGACAGACCTGTGAAACTTTTGTTTGTATTATTAAATCTTATACGATAGATTTACAACATAGAAATGCTCAGGTATCTCTTAGCTTTCAGTGTTCAGATGGAAAAGGCTTGGTGGGCAGTTTTTTTTTTCTTCAAATAAATCTGTTTATTAGCTCTTCATTTTAATCTGAAGTAAAGTAACCCTCTTCAGGTCTGGACTAGTTTTCAGGATAGAAAAGCTCCTTAAAGAGTTCATCCCGTCTTCTGAGACATCATGATGTGCAGTTTTGTCAAAAATGATTAATTACTTAAAAATAATCAGTTCAGTTAGTTGAATTTTAAACCCAAACATCTCCAGAGCTTCTTTGAACGTCTCAGTCTTTGGTTATCAGCCGATGATCCCAGCGGACCTCTCTGGTGTTTTAGCAGTTTCAGTCAATCAGGCTTAGATTACAGCACCGTGGGGATAATGGATCAGTCAGCAGACTGTGTGAGAGCTCCCCGTGGGTAAATGAATAAACCTGCAATATTACTCTCTACTGGAACATTTTCCTACCTCGGCCAAGAAGAAAATGAGAACCCAGTAAACTGTGTCCATCAAAAACAAAAAAAAATTCATTAACATTTGTGACATTATGCAGATGGGTTTAGGATTTTATATTTCATATTACCCCTAGGGATCTTCTCGGACAATATAATAAGGGATGAGTGAACGCCGTTATTCTGCGTTGTAGAAAGGCATGAAATGAGCTGTACATTTATTTATTTGGGGCGGCACAGCAGCGCGGCAGGTAGCACTGATGCCTCACAGAAAGAAGGGTCTGGGTTTGAATCCCCCGGCCGACCCCGGCTTTCTGTGTGGAGTTTGCATGTTCTCCATGTGTCTGCGTGGGTTCTCTCCAGGTTCTCCAGCTTCCTCCCACCGTCCAAAGACATGCTGGTTAGGTTCACTGGTGATTCTAGATTGGCCATAGGTGTGAGTATGAATGGTTGAGGGCGGCTGTGGCTTAGCAGGTAGGTTAGCGGTTCAGTTCCCAGAATGTGCCACGTCTATTGGATCTTTATCATTAATCATTGTAGACATAAAAAGGCATTTTGATGAGGAGCTGACTAAATAAATCTTAAAGCTAGATTTATGCTACTTTGTCAGATATTTGTAGGCTCCGCAAATGGTCTACGGTCAAACTCTAGCCGTAGCCTGTTGGTAGAGTCTGGCAGTGCATGGCTCTGAAGCTACATCAGTCCAATACAGTTGACCCATAAAAGCTCAGGCCACGAGTATTAGAGCACTAAATACTAAAATATGTATGTTAATACAACGACGTAGTGGCGCTGTACTAGTTAGCAGACAACGGGCTAAATCGGTTAGCCCACTGTTCCACGGTAGCACACAGAAAACTTACTAAAATATAAATGACAACACCACTACAGCTAAACAGCAGCTGGTTAACATTCATGCTAACATACAGACATGCAGAAAGTGTCTGTTAGCCAAATAACAGCAGCATGTTTAACACAGCATTAGCATGCTAACTTAGCCCCGTGGTTAGCTTAATTTTGGCCCCATCTCTGATTGAGTTTGACCCCACTGGCCTTCGCTGTTGTATATACTTGTGCACCTCATATTGTAACTGCTGCTAAAACACGCTGATACTCATATGAGGAGAATTCAAGACATCAGAGAAAGTCACGTATCCGGCTTTTTCATACAAAGATATTGTGTACTGCAGCTTAAATACAGTATGTGCTTCTTCTAAAAACACCAAGCACCATGACGGGGGCATGAAAACATTCCCCCTGTGGCACGCTCTGCTCTGAAACTTCAACCTGCTGTTTCCATAAACAACAAAAGCAACAAAAGCCCACATTCATCCAAGTCTCCTTTTCAAGGTCCCTGAAGTTGTTGTGGGATGGTGGGTTAGTAGTATAACTAACACGCGCAGATTGAGCTAGTTAAGCCTTCATAATGGCCTGGAACAATAACATTTAGATTGCAAAACAAAATGATTTTCAAAAGCGTCCCGGAGGATAAAGAACGAAACCGAGGGCTTTGTGAGAAAAGCCAGGTGCATGAAATCTCCCCAGGTGCCTTTGCTTTGTGCATCTAAATTGATTTCCATTATTGTGAATATGTCTGTTTGTTTGGCTTGTTTCCAAGCCGTGTGAATCAGGCAAATGAGAGCTGGGTCCATCTGAAGCTAAACGACGGTTTTAAAATTATAAGGAGGATAGAAAGTGGAATGATAAACAGCTGGAGGAGAACCGTCGGTGAATAAGATGTCTAATGCACAAAGTGTTGAGTCATCGATTAATTAACTAAGATTTTCTTCTTGGAGCAATAAACCAACACAGATCTCAGATCAATGTTGTGCTTTCTTTGTTCCACGTCAGTTTCAGGACATCAGTAAACATACCAATCAGCCACATCATTAAAACCACTGACTGACAGGAGAAGTGCTTGGTGTTGACTATTGTAACGCCGCTCTGCACCTCCTCCACAGGCCTTGCAGTGGCTGTGCTTCTGCTTTAATTACCTTAATCATCCACACCTGAGAAGATGTGAATAAAAGGGCCATGTTGAAAAGACCTAAGACGACCACTTTTCTGCCGTGGAAGCTTGCCATGTCTCACCTGCTGTCTTTGTGTGCGTTCTTTCTTTTTAATGAAATACACCATTATTTCTGTAACTCTGTCTCCACTTTATGTTACAGCCCTCAAACTGGGGTCCTAACATAAATGTTGGTTCGTCCAGAACATTTTTCAGACATTTTATTGGGGAGACTGAATGCAGTTTTTTTTTTTATCTTTTTAGGATGTGAACAGCAATTACCCAAAGCTTAATTTAGCATCAAGCTGTTTCCACATGATGTAGATTCACCTGTTTCAGATCTTGCCTGGTGTAGAAAGCCTCCGGGTGTTGGCGTGACCATCACCACTTTATTGTTTTTTTGTGTGCGGTAACCCTGGGGTGGCCCCTGGCGTGCCCGGGAAAGCCGACGAAGACTAGTCGAGGTCTAGTTAGGTAGAATTTCAATCTCTTAGGTAGAGAGGAAACCAGGCAAGTTCTGGAACGGTTTATCTGGGAATGATGTGGCTATGACGTTACTAGCTGGGTTAAGGCAGTAGCTTTGTACGGTGTGGTGCCGCATGCATTTGTGTTAGGTCACCTGTACGTTGGCTTGTTGGGATTACTTGTTGCTAACCTTTGTCTAATTTGGTGTGGAGTAATGATGTTTAATTGTGTATGAGCATCTGTTCTTGCGCATCTTTTGAGGGGGGATGTGCACCTCTACTGGCCTAGCAATGCCTTGTGCTTAATTACCTCAACCAGCCACACCTGAGACTGAATATAGGTCATTGTTGAGAAGTCCTAAGAGCCCAGTGTTCAGATAGAGAGGCTCGCCGTGTCTTACCTGTTGCCTTTTGGTTTCTTTTTGTTGAAATGAACCTTTACTTTTTACTATACCACCCACCTAGACCAGACCAGTCACCCCCACCCCATAGCAATGACACTCCTTGATGGCAGCAGCCATCCCCAGCAGAATGCAGCCTGACACAGGTACACACACAAAAATGCTTTAGAATCAACTAAAAAAAACCTGAAGAACAGCACAAGGTGTTGACCTGGCCTCCAAATTCACTAGATCCAAAGCTGACTAAGTATCTGTGGGATGATTCATAGACTCTCCTCCCCTCAAAGGCCCCCACTAACAACATTTTGTTGCCAGACACCACAGGACACCCCCACAAGGCCAATATTCATTTCCTGATGAGTCACAACTGTTTTGGAGACACAAGAGAGACCTTCACAATATTAGGAAAGTGGTCATAATGTTATGCTGTCCCACGCACAAAGTCACAACGTATAGAATACCCACAAGAAGATCATTTCCCCGACTCAAGTGCTTGAACTCGGCCTTTCCTCTCTCAGATCTTTATCACCAGCAGAAAAAACATCCAGAGCAGACCAGTATTTTCACACGTCAGGTGCTGAAATCATGCGGTACAACAGCACGCTGAAATGTCAAGAGGCCACAAGGGTTTCGTACGTTCCTGATGAATTATAAGCCGTCTAGTTCCTCTTAAAGCAACAAACAATGGACTCGCCAGAGGGCCTGGCTTGTATAGAAGAAAGGAGGGGGGAAAAAAAGACGGCGGACCCTGCGGACATGAAAGATAGTTTGTTTTTGTTGCTCTTGGTCCAGGTCCAGCCTGCTCTACAGTAAGTGACGTACAAGAGCCCTTGTAAATAGTTAGTGGAGTCAAAGTAGGGTGGAGAGAAGGACGAAGGGCTGTTAGGAGATAATAGACAAAGAATTTTGAGCTTTTAAACTACAAATTGACGCCTCGCTACTGGAAATGATCAAATAATCTTAATTTTGTTGACTAGAAGAAATTTGATAAGAACTTTTAAATATGGTTATTAAAAACAAACGAATATTAACATGACCATCAGCTGATCAGCTTTGCCTAGCACCGAGATTGGAGCAATACTGAGAGTTGCAGCCAGAGAGTTTCACGCTAGAGGGTTTTCTGTTTTGGGGCGACTGTGGCTCCGTAGGTAGAGAGTTGTCCATCAACATGACAGTTAGTGGTTTAATCCCTGGCACATTGACCACATGACGGATTTTCCTGAACCCAGAGCGGCTCTCGGGTCATTTATAACCCTGAAGAGTTTTGTTTTCTGGTCATATTATATAATGGCTCCTTTTTATTCTGTAGTTGCTTGCAGATAATAAATACAGAGTTCAGAATATAACCAATGCTCCGTCATTTTAACCGAAGCTGAAACCAGTCGAGGTAGCTTGAGCCTCAGATGCCAACCCGGGCGCTTCCCAAGGGAGGCATTTTGAGCAAATGAGTGAGGAGTGCACGGGGCAGACCCAGACTATGCTGGAGTGATTACATGTCACATCTGGCCCGGGGACGCCTTGGGGTCGCACAGGACGAGCTGGAGGAAATGGCCAGGGAGCAGGACATCGGGATGACTTCCCCTAAACTGATTCCAGATAACCAGCAACAGACAATGAGATGAGATAATGCAATAATAAATAGGGAGAACAACAAGTACAGGTTGCATCAGATGTGTAACAAGTGTAAATAGAGTCCAATCTAGTCGGAGTAGACACCAGCATTAAAATACATTTTAAGGGGGTTTGTCCCAAAGTGTTTTAAGAGAAACACTCTTAGAAATAAATGCCTCAAAAAGTTCTATCCATGCAATATGTAATGTAATATTAGTGCTTTCTAACTTCTTCAAGTCCTCTTGCACCACTAGCGATAAGCACAGTATCTTTTGTTCCCTAGTATATGAAAGCAAGAGTGTGAAAAGTCTTCTTTTTACTCCTTGACAGTATTTTTTTGGCAAAAGATTCTGCTGAAAACCTCAAAGAAAAAATGCAAATGGAGGCATAAAGTTGCATAAAAAGTGCTTGCTTGAGGCTCATTGTGTTGGTAACTTGTTTAAAAGGAATTACACCCTCATATTCTCCTTTATGGTCGTGTGTAATCGGTTGCACCGTGCAGGTATTGCCCTTTGCACTCTTTTTGCACAAAGAGCTATTCCCCTTGCCGTGTTTCTTGCTGAGACCGGTGACGTTTTAGAACAAGCTTGTTCTGCTCAAGATAGGATTAAAAAAAGGAGCAGGAACTGGCCAACGAGAGCTATCTACAGTATGCTGTTATATTTGAGGAAGGGAAAGGAGAAAATTGTGCAACCGAACCTCATTTGTAATCCCCCTCTGCTAAATAATTAAAGTGAAATCTAGTTTAAAAGATGTATATGCATATAAAATAGCTCTTCCTGCAGGCATAATGTTGACTTTAGAGTCGAGATAAAACCTAATCTTTGATTGCTGTGGGCAGATAATGTTATCGCTCCTCTGTGGGTTTTGTTAGCACAAAATTCACCATAAATATATGTAGCACAATGCAGAAGAAGAAGAAGAAAATATTCTGTAACTGCTTGTCCTGTGAAAGGTCGAAAGAAGGCTGGGGTATATACCTGGACAGGCACTCCCGCCGATAGGGGGGGACAAACGGGTCTGCTGTCCCGGGCCCATTAAATTATGGAATAGTTGAAAAAATAAATACATTAAAATAGGCCTATTTGTGGAAATAATATGTAATATTTGAGTTACATAAAAGCATTTTATTTGTTTTCTTCCTAATTGTCCATGAAATAGTGGTCAAGAACCCCCCCCACCCCCAACACAAAAATGGTTTGGCCAAAATTTGCCGTTGCCGTGCGACCTAGTATATACAGTCAATGCGTGCGACTGGAAATGTCCGGTCAGCACAAGTTCGGTGCTCAGAAAATGAAAGACAAGGGAAGAAGAAAATAGAGGCCTTAAAGATTTTATTGACAAATATTTAAAAAGGTGGTGACGGTGACGCTGGGTCTAGTAAAGTGAACGTAGAGCGAGGTAAGAAAAAGCGCAGCCAACGTTTACCAGCCTTGTAACGTAATGTAGCTCTAATGCTAACGTCCATTAGCTTGTATAACAGCCTGACACAGCACGTTATCGGATGAGACGGGGGGGGGGGGGGGGGGGGGGGGGGCTTCAACGATTATCTCAGGCCAGCAAGACTGTCAGCTGGCCTGATTGCAGAGCTAATATTTATTTTATTAAATATTTGATCGTGCATGTTAATGAACATCTATTTAAGATGTGCTGGATTATTGAAACAATGCTAATTTGCATCTGTGGTCCCTAGCAAGTAACACAAAACCATTAAAGACATAAGACAGGACAATAGATCCCAATAGGAGCACATTATATGACAATACGGTTATATAGTTTGCTTTCAACCACTGCTTGAAGGTTTGTAATGTGGGACACTCCCTGATGGAGAGTGGAAGACTGTCTTTACAGAAAGAGCATTTTGTCTAAAGCCTGTTTTCCCCTAGAGGAGGCCCCTGGCCCTGGCATGACTTTGGCTTTCTATCAAAGACCTTTAAGGGACAAAAGTGTCCCGCAATAAACCTTCAATTTTGTACTTTGCACCTGCACCCGTGTGTCTTTGAAGTAAAAGGATAAAAGTCATAGATCAAACGCCTCAATTACACACACACACACAGTCAATGCAGGGATCAAGAATCCCCTCCTCCTCGTGACCAATAACGTCTCTTTTACATCATAAGAAACTTGGGTGCTGCAAAAAGTAAACATGCCTGGAAACATCTCTGTTTACACAGGTGTAACCATACACCAAACTTATAAATATCGCCAGCTCGAGAACTCTGTGTTCTTTTGTAACCTGGCAGTCATGGCGCACAGATTCCCTGATAGACGTAGATTCAACGTATTGCAAGTCTTGGAACAAGTCATGGAACCTAGTGAAGACTTGAGTGAGGATGTGAACCAAGCCTTGTTCCGTATTCTTCATCGCCGCAAGATACCTCATGGAAGATCACCATACAGTCCAGTTCTCCCTACAGCTCAGATGATGGCTCGGAGGTCAACGAAAAGGGCGAGGAAACAGCAGCTAAAGAATGGACATCCAAAGTGGACAGGTCTCCTGGTCAGCCTCTCATTATGAAACACTTTCCACCCATCTGTCTGCGTCCTGGACCGACAAGATATGCCTTTGCCCCGGATCACGGCTCAGGTGAAATCCTGCTGGGATCTGTTCATCACTGATGATGTTATCCAGCTCAGTTTGATGATGACAAATTTGCAGGGGAGACGCACTAAACGAGCCTAAAGGGACATTGACATGCGTTCCTCTGCCTGCTCATTTTAGCCAGGGTCTACCTTTCACTCCGCAGCCTGTGGAGTGAAACGTCTGGACAGACCTTCTTTTTGGCCACCATGTCCTGAATTTGAAAGAATAGTCTCCAAGCTGCGGTTTGATGATTGCCTGACACAGCCCTGCGTCAGAGAGGCAACAAGCTTGCTGCTATTTGGGCGCTGTGGGAAAAGTGGGAGCCCCAGGTCTCTTCTCGTAAACCTTGCCGGAGATATCAGCTTTGATGAGCATCTGCTTCCGTTCCAGGGTTGCTGCAGATTCAAGCAGTACATTCCCAGCAAACCAGACAAATAAGGGCTGAAAAAGTGGTTGGTCTGTAATGTCCACACTTCATATGCATTCAGAATGCAAGTCTACATGGGGAAGCAAGAAGGCAGTTTTGCAGAGGTCATCCAAGAGAAGAGAGTGGTCCTGGAGCTCACTGAAGGACTGGCAGGGCGTACAGTAACCTGTGACGTTTTTTTTTTACGTCATATGGACTTGGAGAAGAGTTGCTAAAGCGTAAGATGGCCCTGGTTGGGATAATGAGATGCAACAAGCCAGAGCTTCCCCCGGTCCTACTCAAGACGAAGCAATGGGGCCATCCATTCGTTCCTCTTCTGCTTCACAAAGACCCACACAGCCGTCTCGTACATTCCAAATAATACTGGACTACAACAGCTGCAAAGGTGAAATGGACAACTTAGTGCCTTCAACTCCTTCGTGCTGTGGATGACTGTGAATCCAGACTGGAACCAGAGAAAACTTTACAAGCATTGGATTTTCCTCGAGGAGCTGGGAATGGCATTGGTGACGCCACACATGCAGCGCAGACAGGCAGCGGCTCCCCCGAGCACCAAGCTCCGAAGCTGGGGTGGCAGAAGCACGAGGGTCACAGCAAAGCGAGGACAGCGCCAGTGGATACCCAGGTCCCTCCAAAAGGGTGACTGTGTATGACACAACAAAATAAGGCCACCAACATCTGCTGCAAGTGTAGCAATTACATTTGCAAAGTTCGCACAACTCTCTTTGATGCAGTTCCTGTGTGAACTGAACTCACGCACATGCACGGACACCAGAACATTTCTTATGGCATTGGTGTACGTTCCAAATTTGTTAAATATCTGTTTGTTGAAAATAAAAGTCATCATGCGTTAAGTTGCAAATATTTGGTATCTATGATTAGTACTGAAGTTAATTAGAAGATTTATGTAATAAAAACATGAAAAAAATGTTAACATATGCTATTTTTATGGCACTTTTGAAGAGGACACTTGTTTTCTGCCAGCGAAACAACATGAAACTGAAACCACAGTGTCATGCGCCTAAACAAATGTAAAGCTAGCAAAGTTAGCTTTGTTTTCAAGCATGCACAGTGCGCTATGAATATTCATGAAGAGATTTTAGGCAAGTCTAGACGGGCTGTGACCTCATTTCATCAATGCCTGTAGAGGTAATGAACCATATAGAGAAGCAGAGCTGCAACCATCACTTTGTAGAGACAAGAATTCACAGAGGAAGCAAAATTTATATGACAATAGCTAGTTCAAGTTTGTAAGGATTTGCTGTGCTTCCATGATATATTTGATAGTTAAGAGTATAGGTTTGTATTTTTTTTTTCAAGCGCCTCATTTTTACCTATCCTTCCCATAAACCCATGATGTTCTGAAAGAAATTGACTTATTCCAGCCAGAGATTAAGAATCAAGATCAAGCCTATTTTTCTACTCGCTTTTGCCACCTCTTCAAATCGGATCATAAAAAGCTTTCTGATGCTGCAGACTCAGGACTGTCTGTTCCAGCTGAGTTAAAATGACGTTATCACAATAAGTCTGTTGCTGGTGTCGATCAGCTTGATTTGCTCTGAAGAAGTCCAATTAGGACTGACACTGGTATACGTCCTCTGACTGAAGGTAATTGTTTAAAGTCTGTTATCATTCCTTTTAGCTTTAGGAATCTGGGCAAACATTCTTATTTATTTTTTCCCCCCCTCAGTCACAGAAAATAGAAATGGATTCATAAGAGATGGAGGCTCCCAGCTGCCTTCCTGTACTGCCCTCTGGTGGCGTGACGTGATTGGACTTAGGCGTCGCACTCCCACCACAGAGCCATTAGCAAACACTCCCAACTCCCAAACGCCATAAAAGTGAGACATTCATCTTATTACGCCAGCAGTGCAAAGGCGTCAACACCTTCCAGAGTTTTGTATTATGACAAATGACGCAGCATTTCCTTCATAAAAGAAACCAGATAATGAGCAGGTGGATTTTGCACATGCTATCCTAATAAAAAGATAAGAATGTTTTTTCATATGAGCACGATTCACAAAATGCTTTTTATGATGCTGCTACTTGCACAGAGGTTGACTATATCGTTGTGAATTAAAAGTGTTCATCTAACATTTGAACTAATACATTATTAATAACAGGTAAATCCATCTTATTCACGCCTTGTCATTTACTTCCTACTTATACTGCTGTACATGTAGTAATATATGTAGGGATATTTATTTCTATTAGTTGTACATATGTGTATTTATTTATTTGCTTATACTTTTAGATTTTATTTTATTCCATTTAATTTTTTTTATTAATATTTTCATTGTATTTAACTCCATTCATTTTTATTTAATTTGTATTTTCTTTTCTTTTTGTTTTTAACCATCTTCATCAATTTTTGTTTTTAATAGTGGTTATCAAGTACATTTATTTTTTTTATTTTTTTATTGTTTTGCTTTTTTTTTTTTAAATGCACAACCAGGCAATTTCCCTTGTGGATCAATAACGCAGTGTGAGCAGCAATGTATTCACTGCACTCATTAATGCATTAGTAATTTAGCGACGCGTGGTTTAATTACTTATCTATCCTGTAATTTCCAAATAATTTCCCAGGATGTTTAATTTCCTATGGCGCTTTCTCGTGCAAGTCGGTTTACAGTTAAATATTAGCTCGCTTCTAAATGAACTGGAAAGTCCAGGGCCTGTAAATAATAAAGTGCTGACCTTAATTTGAGCGAATTCGAACATTCATCTACAGAAAACAAAAGGCTAATCTAGCCAAACGTAGTCAAGGGCACTTAACAATTGAGCAAATTGAGGTCACATGTAAAATTGATATCACTTGCACTGCTGCAACAGAGGAGGATAATCAACCAGGGAAATCATTTTGATGATTTTATTCTCATGATATGAAGAGAACAATGTAAAAAAATAAAAAATACTACCCCAGCCTGCTTTTAACCGCTGGGTTTATCAGATACACTCTGTTCTGTGTCTATTACAAGAGATTACCGTCCTCTCATGTATTTGTCTCTGTTATGTAGCTCCATCAACCCCTGGTGAAAAAACTAGAGACTACGAAGTGCACTGTTCGCTCGCCCTTCTTTTTGCGGCTGCCTCTACTCCGTGCGTTAACCTGTGTGTATTTGCGTACATGCGTGCAGGTTTCTGCGCGTTTGAGTCTGGCACGCAGCGCTGCTCACACCGGTGGTGAAGGACACATCTCCATGGCCTGCATACACTCAGCCCACTGCTGATCCTACTATAAATAGCCTCCAGTGTTTTTTTTTTTTTTCATGTGTTTGTCTCACTTTCAGAGATATTTACCAGACAGAAGGTGACTGAAAAACAGCCGAGGAATATATATTATTCGACGGATTTAACCTCCAAGACACTGCAGAAATTAAAACACATAAAATGAAACTAGAATTACCGCATCGCACCTGTTGTCTCAGCTAGTCAAGATGCAGTTTACATCTGTCTCCAGACTCATAATATATGTAGTAGAGACTTCATCTCTTCACTTCATCCCATTGGACATTTGTGTGAAATTGTGTCATTAGCACATGATGGGCCAAAATCTTGTTTGGTGTCTTAGGACAAAAAAAGACAAATCCTTTAATTCTTGGGTCCACGTAGACATTTGCACCCATTATGGCACAACATTATGACCACCTTCCTAATATTGTGTAGGTCTCCCTTGTGCCTCCAAAACAGCTGTGACCCATCAGAGAATGGACATGGACCTTCTGAGGGTGTCCCGTGGTGTCTGACAACAGGATGTTGTTAGTGGGGGGGATCATCCCACAGATACTTGATCAGTTTGGGATCTAGTAAATTTGGAGGCCAGGTCAACACCTTGTGCCGTTCTTCATGTTTTTGGGGTTTTTTTTTTAGTTGTTCCTGAACCATTTTTTTGTGTGTGCCTATGTCAGGCTGCATCCTGCTGGGGATAGCTGCTGCCATTATCAACCCTATGTTGCCAAAGGGTTGAGGTGCCTGGTCTGGTCTAGGTGGGTGCTACATCTCTAAGAAGCAACATCCACACCGATGAATGCCAGGTCCAAACGTTTCTTTTCCCAGTAGAACATTGTATTGTCAAAAGACAGTCAATGTTATTTATCTCTCCTGTTGAGTAACGTTTGGGAACACAATGAGCTTGCCAACGCTACTAGGGATCAATGACATTTTCTCCAAAAAGTCACATAAGCAAATAAGTCAATACTTAAAACAAACATGATTTAACCTCTGTGGCCTCGTAATAACTGTTTCTAGTAGTTTCTCACAAACATCTTTCACCTCTTTTAAATTTTAACCCCTTCCACATGTAGTCTTCACGCTCACAATTAACCTTTGCAGCTGAAGGTAGTTTCAATCTGAAGGGGTGCCGTAACCCAAATCATGCTTGGGAAGCTTGGACACATCCTGTATATCTCCCTTTAAAAGAATCTTAATGTCTTTCCCAACAACTGGAATGCAGTGAATATCAGTGGGGTTCTGGATTTGATATTATACTGATTGTCATTGTCGGTATAAAATAGCTGCTGTTTAAATCTCCAGTTTAATTTCCGTGTACAGTATTGTTCTTATCAGCAGGAAGCTTAGTTTCTGAAGTAATACCTTGCACACTCACGAAGTTCCTCTGAATTTTTTTTATTTTTAGAAGGTCACACACAATAAAACAGTTCACCGCGTAACCTCTGCGTCCCAGCTCAAATCCGTCTTTTTCTTCCTGTTTTAACAGCTACTCGTCATTCTCCGACTACACTTGTAGCCTTTGCTCAAGGTCGGACAAAGGCTGTGGGTGATTCGTAACTAAAAATAAGTTGGGTTTGCAAGGAAGTGAAACAAATCAGGTGGATTCCAGAGGATAGAGCAGGGGTGTCCAAAGGGGGCCAGATTTGATGTGGTAAAATGTGGGTGGGCCGACCTTGGCCTTGACCTTGACGTTCTTTACATAGAACAACAACATATTTATTATATCTATATATATATTTATATATATTATATTTAAACACATTTTAGCAAGCCATTCTGTGTTTCACATTTGCCTTTTTATTTTAATTGAAGCATGTCCTTTGGTTCATTTGAAACATACATATCACATGCAATTGAATATTCTTACTTAAACACTTAAACAGAAGTAATTGCACTTTTGAGTGCAAATTACATTTGAAACGTGAAATAAATCACCAATATATTGTGGCACCATGGCAGTTCAATGTTCACAGAACTTTTGAATAAAATAACAGAGAAATGAGGAAACAATTGTCATATCCACAAGTGCAGGGCTCATTTGAATCAGTAAATATAAATGTTGCTTGAACTTTTAAAAGTTTATTCTGAAGTGAAAACTGACTGCTTTTGATCCAAACAAAACAAAATTAATTCAGAGACTAACTGTAAATGACAACTGACTTGCCTGCATTAATGTGAGGGGACTGGACTGCAGCACAAAGGCCAGGTCTGGCTCAAAGGCAGTTGTATTGATGCGCAAGACGTCTCGCAGGTGAGAGTCCGTTAGCCGTGTCCTCACACGGCTCTTATTTAAGTTCATAACCGAGAATGTCTTCTCACACAAATACGTCGACCCAAACAAGCTCAGCATTTTCTTGGCAAACGCTCGGATCTCTCGAAACCTGTCCTTATCCAGCTGTCTGTAAAAGTCGGCGAGAGAAAGCTGCTGGTGCCGACTGCGGCTCTCGGCGTCACACTGCAGCTCAATGAGCTCCAGCTGCAAATGGTCTGGAACATCATCTGTGTCCACAGAGAAAGGTGAGGAAAAAAAAGTGATGTCCTTCTCAATAGCGGCAAAATCCCGAAAGCGTTGTCTGAACTCTTCAACCAAGATGAAATATCGGATGCGTACCTCCTCGTTCGCTCACTGACATTGCTCTGCGGAAATCTGGTAATGACTTCTTGCAGCGCTGAAAAGTGTGCAGTATTGGGTTGGGCCTGCGACAGATGTCTTTCAAAAAGTTTCAGCTTTGTTCCAAAGGCTTTGATGTGTGAGTACAGTTGGCTTATGACTGCGTCTGGTCCCTGGAGACTGGTGTTGAGGAGATTAAGGTGCTTTGTAATATCAACTAGAAAACCCAAACACAGGGTCGCTCAGTTCTCGCATAGGTTGTCCCTTTTCAGCCAAAAACTCACCGATTTGCTGCCTGAGAGAGTAGAAGCGCAACAGCGCAGAACCCCGACTGAGCCATCGCACGTCAGTGTAATACACAACATCTCCATATTCTGCGTCAATCTCGCATAGAAACTGTTGAAACTGACGGTGGCACAGCGCTCTGGAGCGGATATAGTTAATAGCCTTTGTCACCGGTTTCATAACGTGTTCGTATTGGAGATGTTTGGCACACAGAACTTGATGAATTATGCAATGGAGTTTTACAGCTTCACCCCCTTCTTCACTTACTTTGTTACTTATTAGTGTTGCTAAACCATTTCGCTCGCCACTCATGGATGGTGCGCCATCCGTAATAATCCCTGAAATTTTACTCCACGGGAGTTTCATGTCATCCATGGCAGCGCAAACAGAAGAGAATAAGTCTGTTCCTCTCGTTTGGCTTTTCAGGCTCTGGAGGTCAAGTAGTTCTTCAGTAACGTTCATTTCATTGTCCACTCCCCTCAAAAAAATAAGTAACTGAGCAGTGTCCGAGGCGTCTGTGCTTTCATCGCAAGCCAGCGAAAAAAAGTCAAACTCCTGTCCTCGGTCTCTCAGTTGTCTTTTGATGTCTGATGACACTTCTTCAATCCTGCGTGTCACAGTGCTACGTGCCAGGCAGACTTTGGCAAACTCTTGCTGCTTCTCAGGACAGATTTTCTTCACCATAGTCATCATGCAGTCTTTGATAAATTCACCCTCAGCGAAAGGTTTGCAATGCTTTGCGATCAGCGCTGCTACCTCGTAACTAGCCTTTGTGGCGTTCTCATTTGAGTCTCGGGCTCTTGCAAAATACTGCTGCTGTGAGACTAAACTAGCTTCAAGTTGCTTCAATTTCTCGCTGCGTTCCTTCCCTGTAATCTTGTCGTACATGTCAGCGTGCCTCGTTTGGTAATGTCGCTTGACATTGAACTCTTTAAAAACAGCCACTGTCTCTTTGCAGATGAGGCATACACAGTTGTTGCGTATTTCAGTGAAGAAATAGTCCAATTTCCATTTATCCTTGAAGCGTCGGCCTTCACAGTCAACTTTCCTTTTTTTGTTTATTGTCGCCATTTTGGAAATTTGGAGGCGAAGAGTCACGCAGGGTGATGTCGCATAGAGCGCTCTGCTGCCTCTAGTGGGCAGATGACGAACATCATATGCTGATAACAGTACGAATGCTGTCCAATTTATCAAGTCTATGTGCGGGCCAGACATTATTGATTTTATGAAAGAGGCCGCGGGCCGGATAAAATTTAACCACGGGCCGTATTTGGCCCGCGGGCCGGACTTTGGACATGCCTGGGATAGAGTGACCGACTGCAAGCAAGGCCAAGCGAGCAGACCCACCTCTCCCCACCTGGCTCCCTGACAATTCTCTTTCCTTTATGTCACCTTAACTAGACTTTAACTATTTTTCTCCTGTTATAATTGTGGATACTACTTGCAGTGATAATATAATTGCTACCGCCCATAAATTACCATAAAATAAGGCATCATTCAGATATTATTTAGATAAAGTTCACAAGTTTTGTTTCAGTGTCATTTGATATTTGGGTCTCAGGCTGTTACTGCCACAAGAAGAATAATTATTCGAGTTTCAAAATAAGAACATGCTCATAACTTATCAGGTGCAAATTCACAGAAACCTAAAACTAATAAGAAAACCAAAGATGGCTGGACGTTTTCGGGTTTTCTTGAGGACGTCTTGCCACTCATCCTATCTTAGTCTCTTCTTCGGCTGTACATGACTTTGTGGGTAGTTCAGGTTTCTGTTTGCTCATTATCAGACCTAGACCTCAGCTTCCCCACCAGTCATTTAGAAGCAAAGAAGCCACTTGAATGAGTAGTGAGACAGCTTCAAAAAGAAAACTGACATATGTACAGTTGTCAGTGTTCAGTTTTGCAAGAATCTTAATGACTCTGAGTAGAGTGTGTGGGCTTCATATGCTAAAACGTCCCTACGACTCCTTTTTATTATTATTCTCTAGCTTGATTTCTAAGAATGACTTCCACTGCATGTGTCGTTTGATCTATAAACCAAACTAAGCCCTCTGGATCAAAAATCTTAATATCAGGCTAAAGCACTAAATAAACGTATCAGTGTGGATTTCCACTTACTTAGATTTAGACTTGGATAGACTTTAATGATCCACAAGGGAAATTGCATGGTCACAGCAGCTTAGTTGCTCATAAAAAAGATAAAAGTCAAATCTATCAACATAAAATAGAAATAGTATAACCAAAAAATTTATGAACAAATGTACATGTCCTGTAGCGTTCACTGTGGGAGCGGAGCTGGATCAGTCTGTTGGAGAATGAGCTCCGCCACCCCTTGCTCACATCTCTTTTCAGATTCAGAAAACTTTATTTGTCCCCGGGGGGCAATTTAAGGCACAAGTGAGCAGCTTAACGTGCAAGTAGAGACAGAAACACAACTGATAAAAAAAAACTACAAGTTACCATGCCATAAATGTTATGACTATCCAAAATATCCATGGAGAATGTAAACAGACTGTATAAGTAAAGTGACTCTATGAACTTTTTGACTACACTGATAGTTACACTAACGAAGTTTTCTGAAACCTGGTCCCAGGGTGAAAAAATTCAGTTCGTATTGAGTGTTCGTATGGACGGCGGGAAAACACATACGTATGTTTGGATGATGTCATCACCACACCCCTCGAGGCGTCTCGTGACAACATAGACAACAATGGCGGACTACATGCTTGTGTTCCAGCTGGAGAAGATATTGAGCCTATTAGAGTCACTAGGGCAACCACATAAGCAATGTTTTGTATCCACCGCTTTGCCTCTTCATCTCCGTTTTTGGTGAATTTCTGAAACTGAAACAGCGCCACCTATAGACCTGGAATATGAAGTAGCATTTTGAGTCGTGTTGAGACTGATCCGTGTGGACACAGATATTCTTGAACCGACGCTAGGGAAAACAGAGGGGGGAAAGATTGTTTTGGCAAGTGTGGACGGGGCCTTAGACACTTGACGACTGCAGTGCACTTTGTAAGATAAGACAAGATAGGACAGGACTTTATTTATCCCTGTGTGGAAATGAAGGTGTTAGAGTGGCAGGGAACAACAATACAAGATATAAAAAATAGAATAAGGTAAGACAAGAGTGTTAATTTGATTGCAGTGGTAAGAAGGCTGAATATACACTCACCGGCCACTTTAGTAGGTACAACATGCTAGTAACGGGTTGGACCCCCTTTTGCCTTCAACTGCCTCAATTCTTCGTGCCATAGATTCAACAAGGTGCTGGAAGCATTCCTCAGAGAGTTTGGTCCATATTGACATGATGGCATCACACAGTTGGCGCAGATTTGTCGGCTGCACATCCATGATGCGAATCTCCCGTTCCACCACATCCCAAAGATGCTCTATTGGATTGAGATCTGGTGACTGTGGAGGCCATTTGAGTACAGTGAACTCATTGTCATGTTCAAGAAACCAGTCTGAGATGATTCCAGCTTTATGACATGGCGCATTATCCTGCTGAAAGTAGCCATCAGAAGTTGGGTACATTGTGGTCATAAAGGGATGGACATGGTCAGCAACAATACTCAGGTAGGCTGTGGCGTTGCAACGATGCTCAATTGGGCCCAAAGAGTGCCAAGAAAATATTCCCCACACCATTACACCACCACCACCAGCCTGAACCGTTGATACAAGGCAGGATGGATCCATGCTTTCATGTTGTTGACGCCAAATTCTGACCCTACCATCCGAATGTCGCAGCAGAAATCGAGACTCATCAGACCAGGCAACGTTTTTCCAATCTTCTGTTGTCCAATTTCGATGAGCTTGTGCAAATTGTAGCCTCAGTTTCCTGTTCTTAGCTGAAAGGAGTGGCACCCGGCGTGGTCTTCTGCTGCTGTAGCCCATCTGCCTCAAAGTTCGACGTACTGTGCGTTCAGAGATGCTCTTCTGCCTACCTTGGTTGTAACGGGTGGTTATTTGAGTCACTGTTGCCTTTCTATCAGCTCGAACCAGTCTGGCCATTCTCCTCTGACCTCTGGCATCAACAAGGCATTTCCGCCCACAAAACTGCCGCTCACTGGATATTTTTTCTTTTTCGGACCATTCTCTGTAAACCCTAGAGATGGTTGTGCGTGAAAATCCCAGTAGATCAGCAGTTTCTGAAATACTCAGACCAGCCCTTCTGGCACCAACAACCATGCCACGTTCAAAGTCACTCAAATCACCTTTCTTCCCCATACTGATGCTCGGTTTGAACTGCAGGAGATTGTCTTGACCATGTCTACATGCCTAAATGCACTGAGTTGCCGCCATGTGATTGGCTGATTAGAAATTAAGTGTTAACGAGCAGTTGGACAGGTGTACCTAATAAAGTGGCCGGTGAGTGTATAATGATATGAACGAGGGCGGCACAGTGGTGTAGTGATGTTCGAATCCACAGGCCGACTGGAGCCTTTCTGTGTGGAGTTTACATGTTCTCTCCGGGTACTCCTGGTTCCTCCCACCATCCAAAGACATGCTGGTGATTCTAAATTGGTGTGAATGTGGGTGTGAATGGTTGTTAGTCTCTCTGTGTTAGCCATGTGATAGACTGGAGACCTGTCCAGGGTGTATCCCGCCTTTCTCCCGATGACAGCTGGGATAGTCTCCAGCCCCCACCATGACCCTTCACAGGACAAGCTGTTACAAAATATGAATGAATGAACGTTCATGAATATCATGAACAAAGACAAACTCCAATAGGAGTTGCTACCAAAATGATATGAGCTAAGGACGAGTTGGTTTAGGCACATGTGTGATGTTCTTTAGATGTCCAAGAAGGAAGCTCAGCAGCAGAGCTAAGAAATGCTGATGTTAAAGAATCCGACTGCTGAGGGGACAAAGGACCTCCAGAAGGGATTCTTCTTGCACTGTGGATGCAGCAGTTTCTGGCTGAAGCCGCTACATAGAGTCCCAACTGAGGGGTGAGAGGGGTTGTTCTTGTTGTGTGACAGTTTGGCCAGCATCCTCCTCTCCCCCACCTGCTCCCACTGAGTCCAGGATGGAGCTGGCCCTCTTGATCTTTTTTTTTTTTTTTTTGTCCCGCTCTGTAAACCCCGCCCCACCCCAGCAGACCACAGCGTAAAATGACACGAGATACAAAGAGTGCGACTAACACAAACAAGTTTTTAAAGCATTCGAAGCAAAGCAGTCACATTACACCAATTTTGTTCCTGTCATTGTTTACCAGTCAGTTTTAGAATAAATTATATGAACTCATTGCCGTCATGCCCCTCTGCTCCTTTTCTGGCCATGCAGTGGCTGCGTATGTGACTTTAGCTTGTGCTTAATCACCTTAACAAGCCACACCTGAGGGGATGTGAATAAAAGGCACTGTTGAAGAGGCCGACTAGAAGCTCACTATGTCTCACCTGTTGACTTGTTTTTTGTAACTCTGTCACGCGTCTCCACTTCATGATGCGGCCCTCGAACTGGGGTCGTAACATTGCTAATTTATGCTAAGCTAAAGTCTTGACTGGTCAGGCTCCCATCTGCGTGTCTGATTTACTAAGTTTGGATGAGTCTGACCGGTCATGGCTTGTAGATAAAGGTGACTGTGGTGTCTGGTCCCGTCAGCTGGAATTCACCTGTCATGATTTTATTCTTAACAGTGTAAATCTATTTTAATCAAGTTTAAGATTAAGGTATTACTGTACAACCTGTGGCACAACAAAAACTTTGCAAAGACGTTGCTCTTCTCCATGTCTAGAAAACTAAAAACCCGCATCATCTTTAAGTTATGCTATATTTCATCTTTGGGATTTGACTTCTGTGTAATCTATCAAATGTTAAATTGTGTAATAAATTAATAGTAGGTTTAAAGTACTGGCTCAGGGGTTGGGAGCAGGTTTTGGTACGAAAAAGCACAAATATGATTTCTGTGTATGAGAACTGTGCAGAAGTGAAAATTTCCCCTGTCCTATCTCCAATATCTCATCTCAACTCGACATAAGTGATGAGGCAAAATATTTCCTGTTGTGGCTGAGCCACTGTACCGTTTCATAAAAGCGTGCATGTGCGTACCCTGCATGACCTACATGCAGTCAGAAGCGCCTGTGACCTTAAAAGACCTTAAAGGTGGCGGTAAACCATCAGAGAAACTGCAAGAAAACACTTTGCTCACTTCTGCTTTTATGTCCGATATCAATCTCCAGTGTCCTTTTGACTGTTGAATGGTAGTTAAAGATTAAATGACTGAGAAAGGTACCGCTCAGTCTCCCTAATTCATATAAAATGTGTGTTTGGTTGTCATTTAAAATAAAAGGTTTCATCAACAGTCATATTCATTTGTTGGCTGTGAGAATGTGAAGCGTTTATATTCACATTTAATGTGAAAGCCCTACCAGCCGTTGTTGCATAGGCCAATTAACAAGCCTCTTTTAAATTATTCATGCACACTACTAGATCTCCAGTTGCAAGGACAGATTGTAGATATTAATATTGCATTTCTGGCTCCAGAATTACACATCAGTGCAGCTGGAAATCTGCTGTTCTTTGACAAGAGACGGGTTTATTTCTTTTAAAGAGCATCAAATAACATTTCTGCATGAAATATATGAATGTCTAAACCTTCCCTATTAATTTCAGGTGCATTGTAGTTCACAGTGAGGTAAGAAAACTGAGGACTAATACACCGAAATAAGTTTAAGAAAGCTGTTTTTGATTAGCTTTTCCTTATTATTTTATTGAGGGTCAGAAATAGCTGCCACAATCTCAACAAATTCATCTCACTGGATTTCAAGTTCTTGTTAAATACATTAATTAAAATTTTAATGGATCTCCTTTCCATCATTTCATGTGCCCCTCTCATACTCCTGCGTCATGCCAAGTCAGTCCTCACTTGAACTGGGATCAGAGACCCCGAGCTGCCCCTGCCCCGCGGCGCCTCACTCAGGCCAGGGTAATCCGTCAAGTCTGCCGGACGTTTCCCTCAGCCGCGCAGACAGCATGAATCCTCCGCAGACTGCGTGTCAGCCAGGACGGTCGCAGGGTGCGCAAACTCGTTCCAACGCCCAGCACCAACGTCTCGGACCTCAGCCCAGACCCAGAGCTTTAGCGCCCGCTGTGAGCGCAGCCCTGAAGAGAGGAGGAGGAGGAGGAGGAGGAGGAGGTGGTGAAGACAGGGTGAAAGGTGCACCATGTGAGGTTTGTGGACATCTGCTGCTGGCTGTCGTCCTCGTGGTATGCTCTCCAGTCATCGCTGCGGGAGTCTGTATGGCTGATATTGTGACTAAAGAGCGCTGTAATGTGCACCAGGAAGACATGGACGACCCATAGGCTGTCCTATGGGACACAACAGACCTTTATATACAGTTGTACACACAGTATACAACTATAAAAGTATTTGTAAACGTTTTTTGAGTTTTCAGAGCAATTTGCAATTAAAAATACTGATTTATAAATCTCACATGGTACTGCAGTTGAAAGTAAAGACAGTAGTTCGAGCCATGTTCAGTTCATGCACATAATGCTTACTGGGATACACTGATCAGGCATAACATTATGATCACCTTCCGAATATTATGTAGGTCGTGCAGACCTATAATAATATTCTTGGGCTGTGGCTGGACAACAGCTGGACTGGACAAGCAACACGGAGCAGCTGTACAAGAAGACCCGAGCAGGATGTACTTCTTGAGGAGGTTTACGATCGTTTAACATCTGCAAGAAGCTCCTGGGGATCTTCGACCAGTCTGTGGTCGCCAGCGTTCTGTCCTACGCGGTGGTGTGCTGGGGTGGGAGCACTCAAGGACAGACCTCTCCAGGTTGGGAGAGCTGATCAGGAGGGCTGGCTCTGTGGTTGGCACAAGGCTGGACCCTCTGGCTGCTGTAGCAGAGAGCAGGACTCTTAAAAATTAACATGTATCCTGGACAATGCCAGCCACCCTCTGCACATGACCATCAGCAGCCAGAGAAGCAGCCTTCAGTGGGAGGCGTGCTCCTCCCGAGGTGCAGGACAATAGACTCAAGAATCCTTTGTCCCCCGTGCCATCAAACTTACAACCACCACTCACTCGGGGGTTGGGGGGACAAAAAAGGAAAGGGGCTAAATGACTTTTCTCAATTAACCCATAACGAGTGCAATATTGAAGTGCAATAACACTATGCATCTGGTATTCTTCATTTGTGCAATAATCATGTATGTACAGTACAGTCCACAATATTTATTTTATCTTATTCTATACTATTATTATTCTTTCTGGGTGTCTTGGTTTTTGGGACTAGAGTTCGTGTACATGTATGTCTGACAGTGCTGTATGCGATGGAGATGTCAATTTCCCTGCGGGAACCTCCCAAAAGGATCAATAAAGTTGTCTATCTATCTATCTATCTATCTGTGGTGATTCATCAGAGAATGGACATGAGGTTGCCCCGTGGTGTCTGGCAACCGAATGTTGTTAGTGGGGGGTCTTTTGGTCGTATGGGTTGAGGGGAGGGGCCTCTGTGGACCAAGCCACTAATCAGTTTGGGATCTAGTGATTTTGTGTGTGCGCCTGTGTCATTGAGTGTCATTGTTATGGGATGGTGGTGCCTGGTCTGGTCTTGGTGGGTGCTACATGGTACATTCAAAAGTTTCCCAGCAGAACATTTATTGTCACGAGATGATCAATATTATTTTACTTCATCTGTCAGTGGTTTTAATGTTGTGGCTGATCTGTGTATAAACCAGCAGCTATTAACAGTGGTACACCTCTTTGTGAAACTAAATCTAATTTCATTCTTTTAACAAAGCTGGTTTACTGTTCAAACCTCATCTGTCCTCATTCTAAATAATATTTCCTGTCAGTCACATAACTGCATCTTTAGCCTAGTTGTTTTTTTTTGTTCGTTTTTAATGTTATGTCTGCCACCTAGTGGCTGCATTGCGCAGTGCTTGTATTGAAGCTTAATAGAGCTGATATGCTTTTTACTTCAATTACATGCTGCTATATAATGTAAATCTTCCAGCTAAAAGGTGGAAAATAAATACTTCGTAAAACAGTTCAGATTTTTCTATTTTCTGTTGGTTTCTTTTTACATTTTTATTTCTTTGGAGGGAAACGAAACATGTTTTTGTCCCATAACATTTATTTATCAGGTATTGTTCACGGTGGCTTTTGTGATTGTGATTTCACCTTAAAGTGACACCTATACCTGTGACAGCTTATACTAATGGTTCTCTTAGAAGTTCCCTTTAAAGTTATGCTGGCTGTCAACTTCCAAAAAGATTTCAAATAATTTGAGGCCTAAAATGTCAAACTCTCCAGTGATTTACAAGCAAATCCAAAATATAATTCATAGACCCAAACCCGACTACATATCCGCCTTTTTCGTCTTCCTGTTCCATTAACCACCTCATGACCTCAGTTTATAAACTACTGAACTTTAGCCTGATGAGTGTGCATTACCAATACAATCAACCTAATAAAGTCATATACTACTGTCACAGTTACTATGTAATGCTTCATTTAAGTGCTTTTTCTTCTCTTTTTCATTTCTTCTCTACTACATTGTGGAGGGAAATAACACGTTTTTATACTGCGACGTGTATTTGACAGCTACATTTATGGTTGCTATATTATTATAATATTATTTAACAGTAATAAAACACATTAACTGCACGAGTGGTTGACCTGACTTACATATTCTACAGTAGAATAGGCTTCATCTTAGTGAAGTATTACCACACGCTTGAATGACCCACTGTCTTCTTACCTGTCTTCTCGTAGTCGTCCATATTGTTATCGTCACGTGATCGCCGACTAGTCGACTTCCTTAAAGGCACAGCAATAAAGTTGACTAATCGACTAGTTGGCGCAACCTCTAACCCTGACTAAATATTTTTTTCATCTCCGCTAATTATGTCATGATCCCACAGGTTTATTTTGTGACCTGTTATTTCTTAAACTGCTGAACTTCAACTGCATTAGCATTTATGCTTCCATATCAGAGAACCAATAGGTAGAGAAGTGCTCTGTAATAAAACATATTAACCATCTAATAGTCTCATATCCATATAATATATATACTGCAGGTTATGAGGGATGTTTTAAACAAGATGTTGAATCCAGGACGTGTGTGATGAAATGTTTTACTGGTACTTTCATTGCAGCAAAAGCTGAATATTTCCCTAACTACTGATCGCGCACAAGAAAAATTGACAAAAAACAAAAAAATCAGTCTGCACTGGTGATCAATGTTAAAGCCTGTTATTCATTGCAAACATTTATTACATTTTTTATTTACTTTTTTTTTTATGATGCAAACAACAGCAGGTCCCACCCTTGTTGGAACAGCTCATCACGTAGTCAATGAGGGAATGAAAAGAGACACAAAGGGACAGGGACAGAAAAATTGTGTATTCTGCGCAACTCCATTGTTTCCTTTAAAAACAAAACAAAAAAAACAAAACAAAAAAACACAAGACAATCATCTCTTATTGTAAATTTTGGCATCTTCCTCCCTCCTGTTGTACTCTCTAGAGTTAATGGTCATTAAAAATCAAAAGATCAAGGCATGCATAATAGATCCGGTAATGCACATAGATCAAAGGATACCACTTATAAATACAAAATCCATGTACGGTGTTCATGTACATTTCATACATATATGGTCCCTTTCTTAGAGGCGTCTTAGGCCTATCTAGTACCTGTTCCCACTATGGGACTGTGTCTTCTGTTTTAGCTTGGTCACTAGATTCACACTGTAAAAAAAAAACAAAAAACATCTGAGCTGGAAAACACACCTGTAGTGTGGTGTCTTACTCTTGACGACTACTAGATGTTACAACCTTCTGTTTATTCCTCCCCTCGTCTCTTACTGCACGCTAGTATCACTCTATTTATTGCAAGGTTTTATTTAAATAGATCTCTTTGCATCCACTGACTGTTGTGCTATCTACAGGATCTCATCAAACCTTGCCAGCCAGTATTATTTTCTATTAAAAATCTCCTCCCATTCATTACAACTAACCACCCCCATGCTTCTCTTTAAAAACGGGAGCCCACTGACTATTTGGGTCCTTCAAAGTCCTACTGTGCCCGCGAGACAGAAGCCTGGATCGAAGGCAACTCCCCAGTAAGCTAAAGAAATGGATCTAGTTTCTGATACGCTAGGATAAATGCACTGATCCATCTCGATAAATGGGTGAAAACAGCCACACGTCTATCGTGAGGACTGTATACGTGGCCACATCTTTTATTTATTTATTTATTTATTTAAAGTATGGTTTAAAAAAAAATGAAACAAAAAAAAAAACGCTGTGATTAAATACAATATTGAATGAAAGTCTTTACTGTTAAAAAAGTGTACTGCAATGTATACAACTATGTCGCTCTCTCTCTTTTAGCTCAAAACGAAGAGGGGGAAGAGGCGTTGGGGGCTGTTGATATATCAATGGAGTCGTGCACAGATTTACAGTTATAATGCATCTATCGTCACACTCAACAGATGGCGGGCGGGAGGGGAGGGGAGGAGGGAGAGAGGGCAGCAAACGACAGACACAATATAGAAAAGATTCATCGGTTTGAATTTGAACACCCTTTGCTGCAGAACCAATGCTATATGTCACTCTCTTAGAAAAAGAAAGAGAGACGGAAACAAATGTGTATGTGCGCGTACAGGTATGGATGCTGTAAGTGCGGAACCAAATGTTCGACCAATAAAAGTCTATTGGGATCAAGTTGTACTGGTTTCTCTGAAGGTGGCGGCTCGATTAACCAAACATGGGGCTGAGTATGATGGTACTGGTGGTAAACGGTGGGCGTCTTTGAGCGGTTGGATTTGGCGCCCCCCTTCGTGGTGGTGGCGGCGGCGGTGGTGATGTCGGTGTGCGTTTGGACGGGGCTCGGCGGCTTTTAGTCGATGTACTGGGAGAGCCAGCGGAAGCCCTCGCCGTAGCCCTGCCTCTTCAGCACGCTGCACATGAACACCTCCAGTGGTCTTGTGTTCAGCTCCTTCATGGGAATGTTGCCCTGAGGGGAAAAGCAGCAAAAATGTCACACGAAACACTAAGAAGATCCCCTTTTCTGAGGAAAATGGAGCAGTTCTGTCCTCTAAACGCTCGTTCAGGTTCAAATGTAGTGAAAGCAGAATATAAAATTGACTTAATTAGTAGATTCTAGTCGCATTGCTAAAAACTGAACACTCCTTGCCTCACCCTTTCATGCATGAAGGAGAATGTTAAAAAGTGAAAAACAAAACAGGCCGTCTCTGGAACAAGAGTCTTAAATCAGCCTTTAAGTGCCAACAGATCCCTGGAGGCATTTTTCATTTTTATGCTTTAGAGAAGGGACCCATCTTCCTGCAATCCAACTTTATGCTCTTCAGCAGTCTTGCCTGAGCCTTATATGTATTTCTTTCATAGTGGACTGTCTGGCTTCTGAAGATGAGTTGTCGAGAAGGAAGTTAGTAACAGGTCGAGCCTCGCGTCCACTCACCTTGCCTGTCGTCTGTCCATACAATCCAAAAAGTTCCCTCAGCTTCTCCTCACTGATGGCTTCCTGTCTGTCGATCTTGTTGCCCAGGATCAGGATAGGCACATTTCCAATGGTCTCGTCTGTCATTAATGCCTGCAAGGGTTGATTAGGGGTTAAAACTGGCACCATGATGTCACAATAGAACTCATTAGATTCAATTAAGTCCCTTAACAAACCAAGCGCCAAACACTCACATCAAGTTCTGTTTTTGATTCAGCCAATCGAAGGAGGTCCGCACAATCCACAAGGAAGACGATGCCATTGATGGCAGGGAGGTAGTTTTTCCACACTCTGCGGGCTGTGTGAAGAGAACAGTCCAGTCAGTCAACTTGTCCTTCATCCATCAATACATCTGCGCAATAATATATATAAAAACAACACACCTTGTGCGTGGCCTCCAAGGTCAAAGGTGGTGAAAGTCATGCCAGCAATCGTCAGCTCTTCTGAGGCTGGAGGAGAAGAGAAAATAATCAAGACACGTTAGTTTAGTGCATTTACCAGTAAAGTAGGGATGAACTTTTGGGCAAGTTTTGGCTGAAAATTGCTGCAGGTTGTCACAACATCCTGTTTCGACTTTTATTTGCATTTGCCGTTGCATTTCCGGCGCAAGACGGCAAATGCAAATGTCGGAATAATCTGCCTAAACAATCCTTTGACACGTAACGGCGTGAACATGTGTGGACGTGTATGTGTGTGACAGAGTCCCACCAACTCACTTGGGTGTAAAGTTGGCACATGCTGTCCCAATCTGTCATCTTTGAGCATGTGCAGTAGCGTCGTTTTGCCAGCATTGTCCAGGCCAAGAAATACTAACTTGCCGGATTTCTTGTACAGTCCTGAAAAGGAAAACAAAAAAACAGAAGGGTTTCAGATCCAAGTCCTGGACGCTAAAGATCGTTTCATACGGCTGAATCACGTTACAGAAAACAATATCCGTCTTAAATCGTGGGTGACATTTGAATAAAAAAAATAGCACCCAAGCTCAGACATGTCCTCAGGAACGCACCGGATATTTAATTCTCACATATAAATAGACTTGACACTGGTGGCTGAGCTCCACTTGCTGATTGCGTCCCGATTAGATGAAACTAAAGCTCCCAAATTAAGCTGTATTCTGAAGGTCTCATTAAAAATAAATGAATAAAACTATTCAAAATAAGCTTTACATTTAACACTTTTACCACAGGATAAAAATGATCAAGCTCAGGACACTCCTCCTCAACTTTCTTTGATCAGATACAAAGCTCTTTGTTTACCATGCTGAGTCAACAGAGTGATACCCAGTGGATTTGTAAAATTTCTGTCTGAGTCAGCTTTGCTGCACATCATCATTACTCACGACAGCACAATGCACGTCAAACAGGGAGAACAGGAACGACTGCTTCAAAACACAGAAACTAGCACAGTGTACTCTAGGGAGAAGAAAGGCCGGCGCACAGGAACGGGATCCTCCTCCAGATTTCAAACGCATACTTCACCGTGGACAAATTTAAAAAGCTCTGTTGAAAGGTCATGTTTGAGACTTTTCCTTTATGTGCCTTTCATGTACGCATGGCGCGTAACACTGGAACACAAACAGCACGTGGAGTCCTGGTGGGAATTAAACTCATAAGCCAGAGCATGTTGGTGCTGTAATCAAATAGCTAAGAGTCACATTCACGCTACAGCTGAAGCCCGAAGTTTGCTTACACCTTGGACAAATCAGCTGTAACTCAGGTTTTCTATCTTTAACAACATTAAAAGCGTGAATAATCAGAAAAATGATGCCGGTGATGATCTCGGCGTACCTAGTCTGCCGCACTTTCATCGACTGAACACGAAATTTAGGTCAAGCTAAAGCGAGTAAAACGTACCTATGACTGCGTGCTAATGATGGCAGGGATTTCACCACCCAGCTCAATCACAGAGAGTAATTTGTTCCAAATCGGTTACAAAACGCTTCGGGTTTCGATCAGTGGACGGCACGATTATCGGACCTCGAGATAAAAATATAGTCTGTGTAATCCGTGTACGGTACGGTGATCTTAATTTTATTACACGCGTTATAAAAGCGTAGGCTGCTGCATCGACTAAACAAATATTATTTAAGTTGTTTATTTTGTAACGAATAATTATATAGATCTTTCAAGAGACATATTTATGTTGAAATAAGCTCAAATAAATTAAAGGATCTCTTTGGTTTTCACTCTTGTGCATAATGTACGTAAAATAGATACATGAAATTTTGTTTTAGAGTAACATAACTTTATTTTTGTAAATTCTAATCCCCTTATAGCCACTTTCTTGCTGAGCGGCCTTTCAGATTATGTTTACATAGGTGTAGCGTTACTGTGAATAACTGTGCCTGTTTTGTGTAGCCGTTCTGGGTTTGCCAATTCCTAAGAGACAGAACATGCCTCCTACCTGAGCAGTATAACGAATACGTGGCCCCGTGGTGTTTAACGCAAACTAGTGTTTGGATAGATGAATCTCACATCTGGTGATCCAAATCTTTATTCTTTTTTTTAAAAAATCTCACTGTATCAGTTCTCGTGGGTCAGAAATTAGCATAAACTAAGCTGACTTTGCTTATCAACTTGGAATGTTCCTAAAAAACTGTAATTTTGGTACAGTGAGTTAAAAGGGAAATAATCTGCGTGTAAACACGAGTTAGAAAAACGACTTGTGTCACACATACGTCCCAACAGACGAGCCAAAACTACAATTTGCTAACACTGTCAAAGTGTACTCAACTTAAGTGTACGTGCATGTCCAACTTCACGTATAAATATTTAAAGGAATGGTCATTTAATCATGTCTTAATACATAACCCCATTACAAACTGGGGGAAAAAATCTTTCAGCATCTTTGAATATGAACTCAACTAGTGCATTACGCTGGGTGGGGACTTTAGTTGACGAGACAACGTCACTCATAATGAAAATGTTGTAGAGCGGATGGGCAACTAAGGCGCGGGGTGCGAAACCAACAGATTTGTAGCTAAGAATGTTCTGCTTCTTCATATCGACTTCTGCCACAACAGGGATGGATTTCTAGGCACAAAGACCACTGTTGTACACCAGTCTTAAGGCTCTTTCAGAACCTGCATTTCTGGGGATTCCCTGAGGGCAACTATCCACCGGAGAGCAAGACCAAGAACTACATGCTTTCCTGCATTGATTCTGCTTAAATCAAATCAGCTGTATTTGCCACGTATATATGTACAAACATACAAGAAAAGCTTAAGTGACCTAATAGATGCTGACAGTTGGTGTGACATCGTCTTTTTACGTAACATAATAAAGTCACATATGGGTTTGATAAAAGCCTAAATCCCTTTAGCTTTCACTGAACACTTAAAGTCTGGTTTGATTACATTCAAACTACATTTTCAAATAATCCACTCTCTCTACTGTGCTGATGAACATTTTAACCACTTTGACATTTTGTCAGCTGAATTCAGGCTTATTTTGTGTGTGTGTGTGGTCTGTGGTACTCACCTAAAAACTGTAGTACGCTATTGAAACCGCTATAAATCCAATCAAATAGGAATGACATATCCGGAGCTGTTGAATCCTGAATAAGGACAAATGGGACAAAACAGGGATAAGAGGACATGAGTGCAGACAGAGGGAGGAACAAAAGAGCTGGAGCAAGCTTTTAGTTGAGCTGTAAAATCTATTAATATAACACAGCAAGTAAGCACAATTGAAAGAAGCAACAAGTTGTCTTGTGTCTCTATTGTACTTGGATCTAAAATTGAAACACCCAAACGCACCAAGAGACGAATTAAACACATTTAACAGTATCAGATGAGAGCGGACAGACAGTGAGATCTATAAAACCCAATGAGTGCCTCTTACCACAAACCTCATAAAAAGGAGATACTTGTGGATATGCAGATCACTAGCCACTCACTGCATTAGTGGCCTGATAGATACTAGCCACTGATGATAAGAATAGGTGTTTTCTTGGAGGCAATGATTAGCCTGTTTCAGCAGAAGTCTTTGGACAGCAGGACAAGAGATTCAGAGCCCTGGCTGTGCACCATCTGACTGCGCCTCAACAGGCAACATGGGTATTTTGTTCAACGCAACCCATCAGCATCTCACAACGTGCAAACCATGTTGCATTTGTAATTTGTTAATGTATCATTCAAGTTAATAATTGTACATTTAAGTGACATATAATCAAATCCGTCAGCGCCAGATTAAATCTTCCTCACTTCTTAAATCGAGAAGCAGCTTTGGCCCCACAAAACCATGATGTTCTTTCCTCTATGATAGTAGGCGCATCAGTACAAGGTAAGCTGGTGCCGACCTCTAGTCTCACTTACGTAACCAGCAAACAACTCCAGGGCTAAAGTATAAGGTAGACAAAGGTCAAGATCATGCAAATACAGAAAATACAGCTGTGTCAGCTGCTGCTCCTCTCTGGACCCATATGCTCCCACGCTTGTATCGATACAGTGGGCTGGCATTACAAACCGACTGCCCCATGTGTGGCGTGATGTAGCGGTGAAGACGAAGCGGTTTCAAGCTAACCAATAAAAACCTGTATGTTTAAAGGACTGAACGAAAAAAAACATCCACATGGCAATGAGAAACCTTCCTTGAAGGCAGAGCGGTTTTTTCAAGGGCATCACCGACAACAATACAACATGATGTGAAACACTCACCGTTGCCCAACAGATCCGATTTTCTGTGCATAAAAGCTTATATAGTTATCTAACGCATCCGTTGTGTGTTAAGTGTTTAACACTTTTAGTACATTTATGAATACATGTGTTGTGATGTATTAACTCAAAAATGAAGATACCCAATTTGACAGTTTACCCTTTTAACCAACACTATCCATCTTCTGAAGTACATTTTTTGCATTTGGTTAACTTAATAGTTTCGTATGAGGAATAGTTTCCTCACACTCTGTCAATAACACGTACTTATACAAACATTACAACAGTAGTTTATAAGAAAGCTACCAATTTAAAATGCACTTTAAGCGGAATACGTTGTTTTCGTTTCATATGATCGCTGCTATTTTTTTTTTTATTTTTTTTTTATCTGTTCTACAATTTAAGCCAGTTATTATGATTTTTTTTATGGGCATCATAATAACATGTCCATAATACTAAATGTGTTTTGACAGTGCTGTCAAAATAAGTCCTCTTATCACAACCACTATCCACGTAGCAACGAAGTTAGCTAACCTTTACATTAACGGCTAATATAAAACGGATGTAGGCACCGCGTTGGTGAAAAAATAAAAACAAAATAAAAAGGCCAAAGTATCGCAATAATTAGAAAACATCTGAAACTTGTATACCTGGAGTAAGCCTAATTTAAAATGGTAGGGTGAGGCCGGCTAGCACACTGGCTAGCAGGAAGCCACTAGCTACGTGTCATATTCTGTATTGGGCGACGTTGCACCGAGGGGTTACGGGAAACGTTAGCTAGCCAGCTAGCTCAACAGCCGCTAGCTAGAGACACAGTTAATCGATGTACAAAAGGCACTCGAGACTTGTGTAATGGCGATAAACTTTCCGTCCAATAATAATCTCGACTGTTAAAATGAATATAAACACCAGGTTACGTATATATATATATATATGGACAGTTCGAGGGACGTTGATAACAAGCGAGTTAGCAATGCTAACATAGCAACGTTAGCAGCCGGGATAATTTGCTAGCCAGATGCCGAACGTTCACATAAGACTCGTTTTGGTTAATTGTTGAGATAGTAAACCAGAAAAAAACTTACCCGTTATTCAGGCGTAGACTTATTTGCCGATTGTAATCGTTCTAACAGTCATGTAAATTGGTCTCTCCCTCAAAAAAAAAAGAGAGCCTGCGAAATGCCAGGTCTTCCTCTCTTCTTTCGTGTTTTGTTACTGAGCCACGACACTGCAATGGCTGTCCAACAACTCCCAAGAACTCAGCCCAGCCGCTTCCTGTTTATGTTTCACAATCATCCTTCCGACAGGAGAACCGCTACAAACCAAATGTCTTCTGTTATTCTTAATGTTACAATTCCCCTGCACTTTATACTGTTTATTTTTTTATTAAATATATGTATTAATGTACAACGTTACTAGTTCAAATGTCGAGAGAAATCACCAACCACAAAAATAATTGTTTCCAGGCAGTTAGATCATAGAATGTATTTTTAATTAAATTGCCTTGTTCGGCACTTACATAGCAGTTTCTCTATAATGGCCATCGTCTGAAATATATATGCACGGTTTAGCGAATATTTCACTAGTTATGTCATTAATCAAATTGAGAGTAAATTTGTACAAAGCTAGTGATTGTAGATAATGTTTTATGTTGCGCTCCTTTTCTCTTGTTTCCAGTACATCGAAAAAAATCTGTGCACAGGAGGAAATGCCACGTGTACATACTGCGCATGCCCGACGATTTTTACGTTGATCCTTCTGGGTGATCCCAACTTCCGGTGAAAGAGGAGAAGTGTCTCACACGATTACTCCGACAAGGCCTATCGCTACACACCCGTAGGTAGTTGGACGGGTCTTTTGGGTACTAGAAATGGCCCTGTAATTGCCAGCAAGCTACCCAATTAACTTTTTTTTAAGAAACTAGGAAGCGTTGCAGTGGGCGCTGCTCTGGCTAAAGCCCCATATAGTCAGAGCCACAGGTTTAAACGTTACCCCGCGACTGCCAGCTAGTTGGCTAGCTTAAGACGCAGCTAGCTATTCGCCAACCAAGCACCTCTAAATTAGATCCTGGTGTCTATTTCAAGATGTCAACTGCGGGATTCAACTCTCAGAATGGGACTGGGACGGGACAACCATACGCAAATGGTGAGTACCGTTTACTACATGTAAAATTAGTATTGATGAAGTAGCTAGCATTAGCTAATGTTAACCCGCTTAGCCCAAGTAACAAGCAAACACACTAGCGGCTGTTAATGGCTCTTGTGGCTATTTGCTAACTCATAGCTAACTGGTTTGCTCAGTTATGCTGTAACTGAAGTAGCGTAGAGACAGTTAGAGAGCTGTCACGTATGGTTATCCTCGTTAGTCTTGACCCGTTACCTTAATGACTTAGGATGACAAAAATAGTCGGTACAGTATAGGGTACAGTATTTATACGTGTTTGCTAACTAGCTAAACTTGGCCACTGTTTGCTACTTTAGGTTTGTCGAGGTGGCAAACCCAACAGGTTGACTAAATGGTCAACAGTCTTCATTAATTGTGTCTTTGTTTATTTTACATAAACGTTAAGGTGAATAATGTTATTGATGTTTTCCCTTAAGCTAGTCGGTTAGCTAGATACTTTCCTGGCATACTAAAGCGTCCAACTAGCGTTAACTTGCCTATTTCTCACTTGTCACCTTCGGGATTTTCCTGTGTAGTTTGTTTTCCAGTAAAACGCAATCTCTTTTGACTGTTTAGTGGTTGGCTCATTGTTGTGCAGTACGGATTTTCGTTAAATGCCCCTGACTTGTATGCGTTTTACTGTACATGTGGCATATTGGGTATGATCCAGTTATGTTAAAGCAGAGATTTCTCCAGCCTGAATCAAGTCTGCATTTTAATCTTAGATTACTTGCACATTTCTGAGGTGTTTCCCACATAAACTCATAAACTTTAAGGGTGCAGGTGAAGGAGCTTTCACGTACAGTGCAGGGACGCAAGTGCATCTGACACGTGTGTCAAATTCTTTTCTTAACCTAAACTCTTTTCTCCTTCAGTCGTGACGTTAAAAATGTCAAGTTTGCTAAGAGTTCTGATCAATTTGAAACCACCATGTGTCTGACAAACCGTGGAAAGTAAAGGCAGGTGTATTGAAGTTTGAACATATTTCAGGGGAAGTGTTGAATGTACAGTAATAACAAAGCATGTTGCAAGCTGTTACTGAATGCAGATGCAAGTGTCTCCTGTAAAGGATGTTAGGATGTCCTCTTTTGACTGAAGTATAATTTCTTCCATTTTATTATTTAGCACACACCTCTTTATATATAGTGGGCTGGACTGAAAAAAGCATTCACTCGTAATCATTACAAGGGTTAAAGTCTTTTGCTCAGTGCTGTCAGCGTTGTACGCTCGGGTCATTTTTAGGATGTTTACAATAGAATACAGCAAACAGCTTTTTACGATACAGGATTAAACTACTGTATTAATTGGAACAATCAGCTTTATGGTTGGAGTTAAATCACCCCATTGTTATCTAAAGACATTGTCACATGGTGACCACATTCCCAGCCTTTCTCACAATCGGCGTCATTGTATGATAAAATGGGCTTTAAAAGTCCTCCGTTTCTGTTGTTATTTTTATATATGCAAATGATCCAAACTTAGTCTTTTTTTTATTTTTAATTCTCTTGATTGTAGCTTGATTTGCCTGAAAGATCAGTTGTGATTTGACTAACTGCTCTTAGAAAGGACAAATATTTGAGGTGGATCAAGTTTCTTCTTCTGTTTCTCCTCATTGAGGAGAGTGGTTGTCTAATCCCTTCTCAGTTCACCGACTTAGCTTTGCTGCTACTTACATAGTAAAGGACTAAGTGGATTTTAGAGAATCCCTTCGCGTTATGTAATCACTTGGGGCGCAAACAGCAACACAATAGTGCTGCAATTTAACCTATTGATGTGCATACTGTTTATTTGTCTTGTTAGATAAGAAACTCATCTATTTTGTGCTTCTGAATTAATCATGCTTTGTTTATTTATATTTTTCATCCAAGAAATTGAGGAGGAAAAGAAAAACTTTAAGTCTATCATCTACACAATATATAATCAGATTACTTTTAACAGTGCAGAAGTGTTTTTCTTTTACTGCTATTGCGTTCGGGACAGTAAGGTCAGACTCAGCTCAGAGTCCCACACTTATTATCACTGAGGGCAGATCATGGTGGGGTAAATCCAAGCAAAGAGATTAGACCCCGGGCTGCGTGTGCGTTTGTTATTTGATGGAGCTACGTGATTGTCACGTGGTGTTGTCACTTTCTGTACAAAGCCAAGTAGTTTTCAGCTTTACTTTTGAACTTTCTGAACAGGCTTCAACCTAATGAGTCGCTGCGATGCATCTTGAATCACAAACTAAAGCCCTTTTTGGTCATGGAATCTGTAACATTCTTCATCTGACTGGGAATCTAATGACCGACTGTGCTTTTGTGGCGTTGAACGTAAAGGTATCTCTTAGAAGTGTTGGTAATAACTCAAGCATGACAGACTGCCGCTGAGAGAGCTGCAATCCTTGGAGTAATTTTGGCATCTGGTACACAAGAGGGAGTCCAGCGGCCCTTTTCTGTGCAATGCAGCAGCAGCAGCAGCAGCACTGCTCGAGAACAGTCTGAAGGGAAGAACAGGGTTGAAATGTAACGGTCCTTGAAGTGTAATTTTGTTGGCTGGATGTGTCTTTTTCACCAACACTGACTGAAATTGAATGTCTGTGTTTTCCTTTCTCTTGTCTCCAGGTCCATCACAGAATCCAGTAGCCCTGCAGCAACTGCCTGGGGTCAGCTATAGCATGACTCACCAACCAACCTACAATCCAATGCAGGCCAAAGCTCCTGCACCCCCTGGCCCTGGACTGTACCCCTCTGGACCATACCAGCCTGTTCCACCAGTCAGCTCCTATCAACCTGGCCAACCACTCACTTCCTACCCATCAGCTCCAGGACAGTCACCATTGTCCAGGCCTCCAATGGCAGGCCTAATATCTCATACCCCTCCTCAATCTGCCAGCCCCAGCCCCGGTCCTAGGCTGCCTCCCGCACAGGCTACACCCCCTCCTCCAGCTGTGTCCTCTAGTAGCTACTATCCAAGTCCTCAGCAGCCAATGGCTCCAGCGTGGCAGTACAACACGGCTCCTCCACCAATGGGGCCACCCACTTCTATGGGCACGCCTCCCCGTGGCCCTCCGGCAAATCACGTGAATCCGGCTGCAAGCGTAGCAGCAGCAGCAGCACCACCACCACCATCATCAGCAGCTTATAGCACTGCACCACCACCACCCCACATGTCCCAAAGCGCCACCCAATCTCCAGGCCCAGTGTTGCCCCCCACCTCTTTACATGGATACACTCAGCCAGGTAAGATTGTGAAGGCTCCGCTGAAGGACTTTTAACAGCCACATCACTGTCCAAAGGCACAAAACTGTTGAAATGAAGAAATAATTACATGGTAGTGATGAAACAGTTCCTAGTAATAGCAATTGAGACGGTAATGATAGAGTCAATCCTAAGGTCAGATCAATAAAAATGATTAATCAGCCCTTTCAAACGTTTCAGTAAGACCATCAAAATGTAGCCAGTTCAGTTTGGGATAATTATCGCCAAATCACTGAAATAACTTTTAAAATATACATATTTTTACACGTCTTCCAGCACCTTTTTTTCTCTGACACCATTACTATGACTTCATTGTCTTGCTTTACTGACACGACGCTGCCGATATCTATATCTAGAACTACTGATATGTTGGAGCTGGACGTTGCCCTCTGCTCCAGCATTGAACATGTTGGCCGGTTTCTTCCTCTGGCTGCCTCCCAAGCACAGAAACCCGTTCGCTCTGAAGTCCAAACGTTCAAATGAGAAGAATTTTAGCGTTTCCAGTGGGGTCCTGATTTGGTGGCTTGGCTTTTTAGAACAAATCCGAGTTTTAATTTCAGCTTCTGGTGTAGTTAAAATTGAGGACGACTGAATAAATGCGTCACAGTCCAAATGCACATCTACTGGGAATTTTGATATATTCTGATTGGTGTTATAGTTCCTGCTGTGATGCTAAGGGAAGTAGTGTGATTTCATTAACCAACAGGAAGTGGCTTTGTTACATCATCATATCGTATGTGACTGATTTGTGATTTATTTATTTATTGTTAAAAAGCTTATCTTTTAATGCAGAACTTGCAGAGGTCACATGCTTCTCCGAGTCTCTCACCGTCATATCTCGCATTGCCTTGAAAATTGCACCATCAGTACAAACTGTATCTAGCCAGTACAGTGAAGACAGTGGAAGCAAGGGTTAATCAGAGGAAAGATTAGGTCACTGTGGAGATACGTACGCTGTTACTATATCTAGATTTAAAGTATTACTCAAACCGCATTAATATGTTACATGTGTCCACAGTGTGGTTATAAACTCCACTGCACACACTTTATTTTAGTCTTTATTATGCAGTTTCACCTCGGCTTTAGTCTGATCGTCTGTACTGATATGTGCGCCAGATATTATAGATTATTCTTCTAGATTGTTTTTAATTATTTGTATTTAAAGTCCTTTCCATACCCAGTATTAATGACTGAAGTGAACAGTGCTGGATATTGTCTTTTATATACACACACAATAGAGAACTTTATTGCTGCCTCCATCGAGGAGTTTGTTTGTGTACAGACAGGCCGTGGGCGACTCGTTGCTCTTGACACGGCTGCTTTAGTAGTACCACCAGCTGTCGTTGCTGCCACTCGGTGCTTATGTTACAGCACCTCTGTGATGTCTCGTATCGTTCACGTACGTGCTGTGCTAACAGGGTAGAGTTGCTTTACATGTCACAGCGACGCTAACATAATTTTAGAAGTGATAACTCTGTCTGGATTATGTCGCTGAGGGTTGCTCGTCCACCGAGACTCAAGTGATAACAGCAGCGATGAAATTCAGCTTGACTTTGTTATAGCCAGTGATTCTAGCCGTTAAAATGTATTTTGCTGAAAGAAAAATGAAGCAGTGAGTCTAAATGAATGATGCTGCTGTTCATCACCAGGTGCTGCACCTCCTCCAATGAATCCCATGGCTCCCCACACATACCAACCGAGCAGACCTGGCTACGGGCCTCCGCCTGCAGGTCCCCCGCCCTCAGGCACACCACCAACCATGAAACCCGGGCCGCCTCCCACTGGACCACCGATGGCCAATGCCACACCTCCACCGCCCAGAGCAGACGGTAAGAGTTTATTTATTTTAACCCCGGCTGAAACGAGAGTTGGCTTCTTCACATTTTCTACTGATTCACAATTATGCATTTTTAAGTCTGCAGACATCGGCATGGATTATCTATTGGGTGCATAACCTAGCAACAGTAACATAGGAAGTCAGGACTTGACTAAGGGTAGGAGACTTCTGCTTGGTGGTAAACACACCAATCGAAAGCACATGTGTTATGAGATCCAAACGTTTTACTGATACTGATTGTAAGAAGCTACCCGTGTTGGTCAGTTTGTTTCGTCGCTATGCGCTTGTCCTGTACGTTCTTTTATAAACCAACCATTTTTGTTCTAATCACCTGCCATTGTTTCCCTCCCTCCCTCCCTCCTTCCCCAACATGCCAGCTCAGTGTGGGGCTGCTGTTAACAGCGCTCTTTCCCCCACTGAGTCCGACTGCCAGGAGGGGGATATTGAATGTCCAGGTGTGGCCAGATCATTAGCTGTTAGATGCTGTATCAGTGCCGTGGTGCCAGTCCTGTCCTCTCTGTGCTGTTTTTCATTGTATCGACGGATGCACTAATTCTTTTCCTCACTAGAAAACAAATCATGTCACTTAACTTGACTGTTTTTTTTTTTTTTTAGCATTAGTGCATCCCCTTGTCTCAAAACTTTCCTGTTGGTCGTTTGTTTGCATGTCCTTCATCGTATCTCCTGTGCAACTTATAAATAAATGTCCTATAAGCGCCGACATACAAATGTTTTCTTAATAGTTTCCGTAATTAGCATCGTCATTAGAATCATCACAGCTTAGTACCCTCCTTGTCTCCATCTTGCACATTTCAGTCCGTTCTCAAAGTCTGTGGTAAGCGCGCTGGGTCAGAAATAGCCAAAGTGTCACTTAGACTATTTATATCACATCTGTGTTTTCTTTGGAACAGGAGCTGTGGCTGGCAACGGCCCGCAGGCATCAAACAACTTTAATCATGTTGACAACAACATGGGTAAGGCCACTTTCTGCCCCATATTGAGTCCTTCTCCCACCAAGCACATGCGCAGTCTAGGTTTATGAGGTATTGATTCAGAGCTAACTGAAAAATAAAAAATGTCACAAGATGGGACGCTTCCACATAGCTCATATATAAAATGACATATTTAAATATCTAATTATTGTCTTTGTGGAGACTGTTGTGCCATTAGCTTCTGTGCTGCAGTGCTCCATTTTTGTGCACAACTTTTGAAGCACATTTTTGAGACAAAACCTCTTGGTGTCGTGTATTTGTCTTGTTTAGTCAAACCCTCATTAAACACCCACTGGGATGAAAGTATTTACTTGTACTGTTTGCTATGAGCCATAGTGCCTTAGGTCTTGGAGCACAGCGCCTCTCAGAAGTTGCAACGTGTTGATAGACTGATTGATGGTGTGTTGGATTTGGTCTTAAAAAAGGGATTCTCAGACAGCAAGAAAAGTCTAGAGTAACACCAACGCGCACATTTTTCACATAAACCGACCTCACATATCTCCCCTTATCCTTTCTAGGTGGCCTGACCCAACCTGGACCCCCCGGTCGACATTTGGGCCACTACCCTTCCCTCCCCCCCGGGTACCAGAACACCCCGGCTCCCCCCGCTCCTTCCTTGCACCCTGCGATTCAAGCCGCCACGCAGCCTTACACTCAAGCACCTCAGCCGTACCAGCAGGTGAGAGGAAAGTTGCTTTGCATACAGCGTTTGCTTTCTAGCTTTGCCACGCACGTGCACATGCAAAACCGTGTCCCTGGCTGTATGGAAACCTCAAGCCTCTTTTGTTATATCACATACTTGAATTCGATCCTTTAACACGTTTTTTTAAATTATGCCGTTTGGGGGCTTTTTAGACACAGGTTTGGTTTTTAGGAGATTGTTTTCCTTTTGTCAGCCACCCGGCGGCCCGGGGATGGCCCAGCTGAGCCCGTCGTTGGCAGCCATGAGCCTCCAGTCCAGCACCCCGGAGTCCCTGCGAGTGGTCAACCTGCTGCAGGAGAGGAACCTGCTGCCACCGAGCCCCGTACCCGCCCCGACACCCTGCCTCCCCCAGGACCTGCAGAAAGTCAACTGCCACCCAGAGTAAGCCACGTTGTATAAACACGTGTCTTTTATATTTACTGTGTCTCTAATTTGGTTATCTTATTATCCCCCGAGACTCATAAATGATGAAGTAATTGTTGTAAAACATTAAATGCTCAAATAGACTTTTTTGAATAACAGTGTAAGTACTTATAGATAAAAACAGAACGTTATCTGTGGTTATTTTGACTGAATGTCCCTGTTTGTGTGTCTTCAGGGTTTTCCGTTCTACATTGACCAGCATCCCTCAGACTCAGTCTCTGCTCAATAAAGCCAAGATGCCTCTGGGCCTGCTGCTACACCCATTCAAAGACCTTTCGGTAATGCTTCAGTTTAACCTTCAATGCTCGTACACAACCAGTCTTCAGAATGCCAACTTACATTTGTTGCTTTTCTAATATAGTTGCTCTAATTGTTATAATTGTCACAAGGGATTAGGGATGTACGATATTTTATCGTCAAAAATATTCCCCACGGTAAGAATATGTCATCCCGCGATTTCCATTGATGACGTATATATGTGCCCGACACGTGTGGCATATTGACAAATTGACAATGGCGGAACGAGGAGCTCGTTCGTAGACGAGGCTCCACCTACATTATTTGGAACTGGTTTGGTTTTAAAAGTCTGATGCGGAGCAGCAATTTACAACATGCAAAGTTTGCAAACAAATAGTGCATAAAAAGGACAGTAACGCCACTAAAACACAGCTCAAACCAGAATATGAAGAAAATGCGCAAGAAGCAGCGTCGACTTCATCCAAAGCCTCCAGTCGAAGACGAAACTTGGAACAGAAATTATCGGGATAAATTTTTTAGTCCATATCGCCCGTCTCTGCTAGGGATGCACCGAAAACAACACATGCAAGCAACAGCCGATTGTTGCTTGCATGTGCTGTTTTGGTGATAAAAGCCCAAAACTTTATTGCCCAAAACAACACAGCCGAACACGATGTTGTGATGATGCAAGCAACTACTGCTGCAGTTTCTGAATGCACCGAAAATATTTAGCCAAAAAAAACGAAAATGCACTTGTAGGCCATTTTTGGTGCATCCCTATTTGTCACAGATAAATAGTCGACTGGATTAAACCTAAGGTTCCTCTTCTTGGACCAGTGCTACGTTCTGAGCAAGACACTCCAGAGCCAGTTCTTGGATGTGGACTTAATCGCTTCTGCTTGATTTTTAAAGCAGTTTATTTTATTGCATTTATGCGAAGGAAATGTTTGCATTATTAACTTTAAGTAGTTTAAAGTTTTTGCAGTTTAAAGTTGCAGCCTCATCCAGGGTCGTATTTCTCAGATTTTCTTCTCTTTTTTTTTTTTTCTTAGTGGGATTTGATTAAATACGCCAATGGGGAAAAACTGTCACAATGAATTGGTCTATGTTACTGCGTTATGTGAGGACACAAAACACGCTGGGACGTTGCACAACTTAGACAGCAACAAGAAAACCTTTATTGGGGTGGCGGTTACAGCGAGCCGCGAGGGAACACGAATGCCTGAAGGCGCACGTCTCACAGAGCTCGATACTGTTCTGTCGTTTTATCAATGCAGCAACTTCCTGTGGTGACATCCAGCACCATCGTCAGGTGTCGGTCCTGCAGAACCTACATCAACCCCTTCGTGTCTTTCCTGGACCAGAGGAGGTGGAAGTGCAACCTGTGCTATCGGGTCAATGACGGTAAGAGACCTCAGACCTTTAGAAATAGTTTGAAAAATGACTTGCCTCACTGAATGCCGTGTGTCTGTGTGTAGTTCCAGAGGAGTTTATGTACAACCCAGTCAGTAGATCATACGGAGAACCACACAAAAGACCCGAGGTCCAGAATGCCACCATCGAGTTCATTGCTCCTTCAGAATACATGGTAGGTTTCCACAGATTTATTGACATGATTGAACTTGAACTGAAAGATATTAGAGCTTTTGTGAAACTCTTATTACATAAAAACATTGGAAAGGATTTTCAAATTGTCCTTTTGCGCGTTGCTATTGCATGTTTTTTTTATTTTGGATTGAGTAACTTTTCTTTGCTCTCGTTTTGTCCAGCTGAGGCCACCACAGCCTGCTGTTTACCTCTTTGTTCTGGACGTATCCCACAATGCAGTGGAAACGGGCTACCTGAACGTGTTCTGTCAGTCACTGCTGGACAACATCAATGCGTAAGTACAACAATCAGTCAAGACAAAAACAAAGGGGCCTTGTTATGTAATTTCCTCTGGTGCTTTTAAAACACTTTGGATGTCTGAAACACAAACCTGGTGAAGGTGATTGAGACTTAATGTGCAAACAAACACAAGATATGCCTATCAGCTACAACTTTAAAAACTCATTGCAATGTCAAACTTGGAAAACTTGGCGTTTATATTGCTTGGACACGCACCAAGTTCTGTTGGAACAGGCCCCACTGGCCAGCTTTCACTCCTCATATCCGTCACTGAGCGTTCGCCACAACTATGACCACTTCGCCGCTTTTCCTTGCTTGAGCCGCTTTGACAGCTGCTGAGCACTGCAGAGCAGGAACACCCGACAGGAGCTGCAGTTTTAGAGATGCTCTGACCCGGTCGTCCAGCATCACAGTGTGGCCCATGTCAGAGTCGCTCAAATCCTTCCACTTGTCCAGTTTTTTTCACTTGCTGCCTAATATATCAGACCCACTGAGCCACACCATGATAACGAGACAATTATTCACGTGACCACTTTAACATAATGTTATCTGTCGTCTAAGATGCAGGCTTCATTCGTTTGTGTGTGTGTGTGTGTGTTTGTCTTAGGCTTCCTGGTGACTCTCGGACAAAAGTAGGCTTCATCACCTTTGACAGCACCATCCACTTCTACAACCTCCAGGAGGGACTTTCTCAGCCTCAGATGCTCATTGTGTCCGACATCGAAGGTGAGACGCAGCCCTCAGTCAAGGCCATACTCTTATTGTTATATACACCAGCTGCCTGCAGATGTTGCAGACTGTCTGTGTCGATAAACAGGGCTGTGGTGGTTTGTATATCTGCTGTATTCTCATATCAGTGTGTGTGAATATATGTGTGCTCCACAGATATATTTTTACCAACACCAGACAGCCTTCTAGTAAACCTCAATGAATGCAAAGAGGTAAGGAGTGTACCTTCATTAAAGCCACACATTTTAAGTTTTAGCTGCAGATCTTGTTTTCTTAAAGAAGGTCCTTGATCCTTCACTCATGTCCCGCATTTGTTTTTTCAGCTCGTACAGGATCTGCTGAAGAGCCTCCCGACCTTGTTTGAGAAGACGATGGAGACGCAGTCCGCCCTGGGTTCAGCTCTGCAGGCAGCCTTCAAGCTGTTGTCGCCCACCGGAGGGCGCATGTCCGTCTTTCAGACTCAGCTGCCCAACCTCGGCGTGGGGGCGCTTCAGTCCAGAGAAGACCCCAACCAGCGGGCATCTGCCAAGGTGAGAGCTCCGGTGATGATGAGGCTTCTTCAGCGCATCGATGAGAAGCCTCTACATGCTACAATACCAGATATCAATTTAAATATTTACTTAAAATACAACAGAACATAGCTCATTGTAGTATTATCATGCTGCTTTTCTTTCTTAGGAACCAGAATTGACAGTTACTATTGTAAGTTTATTACTAAGAGTAAAACTTGCTCAGCAGGTTTTTTTTTCACAGTTAAGATTGAAAGCAGCCTTCAGTCATTCATACATGTTGACCGTTATGCTTGTTTCAAACTTGTCTTTACACTCTAATTTTTGAGCTCATGGTCGTATCTGCTGCGTTTCCTCTTTCAGGACATCCAGCACTTATCCCCAGCGACAGACTTCTACAAGAAGCTGGCTCTGGACTGCTCCGGCCAGCAGGTGGCTGTCGACCTGTTCCTGCTCAGCGCCCAGTACTGCGACCTGGCATCGCTGGGTGAGTCCCCGACTGAATGAACTGGAGACGAGACATAGACAGATGCTTTGCCCGCACGTAGCTTAACTTAAAATTTAGTTTCTGGTTATGTTTTGGTTGCATTGACTAAGAAAGGAAAGTAAATCCGTGGATCATTATTTATCTTCTTGTGCCGCTTCTCTTTGTATGCAGGCTGCATATCCAGATACTCGGCAGGGAGCGTTTACTACTACCCCTCCTACCACCACCAGCACAACCCGGCTCAGGTGGAGCGCTTCCAGAAGGATCTGAAGAGATATTTAACTAGGAAGATCGGCTTTGAGGCTGTCATGAGAATACGCTGCACCAAAGGTCTGTTCACTGTAGAGTATACTTCACATTGAACGTGCATCCTAAGCTTTGAGTGTTTTTGTTTAACCTTCTCCCTCATGTGTGATCACAAAGGCTTCTTTCCTGCAGCATTATTCTAATGGAAATAATTGTCTTCTCTCTAAATAATAATCTTTTTATATGAAACTAATTGGTGAAATGTACAGACTTTAAAGGATGTTCTAGTTTGCTGTTAATGGTGATAGAACTGTAATAGCTGCGTTAATGGGAAGTAAAAAAAAAAAGCCTGTAGAGATCCTCTGGCCAAATGAGTGCCATCATTTTTTTTTTCTTACACAGAAATTATTGTTTTAATCAATTTCATGCAATGCTGTTTAACAGTGCAGCCTTTATAGCCTCTGAATACATTAATGATATCTGTATGAAGAACTGTAAAATCTTTCTGAAGTCCGGGAACAATAAAGTTTTGTATTTTACTCTACTTTTGGTGCACTCCAGTTGGACTGATTGTCCCTCATTTTGTCTCCTCTGCAGGGCTGTCCATCCACACGTTCCACGGAAACTTCTTCGTGCGCTCCACAGACCTGCTGTCCCTCCCCAACGTCAACCCGGACGCCGGCTTTGCCGTTCAGATGTCCATCGAGGAAAACCTGGACGACATGCAGGTCGTCTCTTTCCAGGCTGCGCTGCTTTACACCTCCAGCAAAGGTGCACACACACAGTAGACACTTAATAGTAGAAATTACACATCTCTGTCTTCTCTTCTTATTTAAATAACACGAGTTCTCTCTTACAGGAGAGCGGAGGATCCGTGTGCACACACTGTGTCTACCTGTGGTCAACTCTCTGTCAGATATCTTTGCCGGGGCTGATGTTCAAGCCATCACTGGGCTGCTGGCGTGCATGGGTACGAACTGCACCGTGTAACACTCTGAAATGAACATAGCACAAGAGAATTAAGCGTTTAGAAGGACCTTTACAATTTTTGGTTTGCAGTTTGTTGACAACAACAGTTTATTACTTTCTTTACCGTCATTTCTGTTTTTCCAACTCATTCTTTATTTATTTGGTTTCTTTTTTGTTATAAGTCAGTACATATACTTCATAACTTCAAGTGGGGATGTGAAGGTTAACCTGAATTTGTCCCAACGCTCTGAAATTATTCATCATTGCCACAGTTAATAGGCTTTTATCTGGCTTGATGCTAAACCCTCGGAGGGTTTTCGTCCACTGTCCACTGTCCTCAGCGCTGACAGATGGTGATGAGTGTCGATGGCTGTGGTTGCCGAGCAACCGCCGCTTACTGAGCAGTCAGGCGGCTCGGGAGAAAGGACGCCGATTTCAATATATATATATTACAGAAGAGGTTGTTTGATTTTAGTCTCGTAATGAACGTCAGCCGGAGACCTCCGCAGTGCGAAGAATTAACGTCCACCCGTGAAGTTGTTTTCAGATTAAATGTATTTTGCAGAGATTAGCAGAATCGCAGTTAAGATACGGACAATATTCAGAGATAAAAGCCGTCAGAATTAATTTACAAACTCATCGACTTACTTCACTTTATAACAGCAATAAAAGGACATAGTGTTGTAGTAATGACTATATCGTTTTGATAAAGTTATGAACACCACAAATAGTTGCGTGAAAGAATTCGTTTTGATTCTCAATCCTGACCAAAGCCGATGTCTTCCTCTCTCCAGCCGTGGACCGCTCAGTGACGGCCAGTCTGAGCGACGCCAGGGACGCCATGACCAACGCCGCCATTGACTCGCTGACGTCCTACCGCCAGTCTGTCCTGACCATCCAGCAGCCCGGCCTGCTGGCCCCGGCCTGCCTCAGACTCTTCCCGCTCTTCACCCTCGCCCTGCTCAAACAGGTAGTTATTTGGAGTAATACTTTTGTTGCTTTCTTAATTTACAAATTTAAAATACGCAGTAGTAAAACTATTGAGAATCTTTCTGACTCCTAAGAAACTGCCTTCGTCCAGATTCACTCGTTAGAAGCGTCCAAGCCTCTATTGATCCAGTTTCTCGTGTTTGCACCCCACAGAAAGCTTTCCGGACAGGCACCAGCACCAGGCTGGATGACCGAGTGTTTGCCATGTGTCAGCTGAAGTACCAGCCCCTGGCCTACGCCATGCTGATGATCCATCCTGCTCTATACCGCGTCGATGATCTGACCGATGAGGTGAGGAGAACCGAGGTTCCTCTCAGTGCCTGCGCACCGTAGATTAGATTCCAGTTCTTGTTCTTGAACCAAATAGTTACCGAGGAATCTTTTATTTTCTTTCCTTCATCTTCAGGGAGCTTTGAACATCAGCGAGCGGACCATCCCTCAACCCAGAGTGCTGCAGCTGTCTGTGGAGAAGCTCAGCAGGGAGGGAGCTTTCCTCATGGACGCTGGGATTGTACGTTTTAATATTAGAGCTCAAAAGAAGCTACCTGTTTGAAGCTGACATCTCATATCTGCATTAAGAACTGTTTTCTAAACCCTAAAGATGCTTCAGATACGGCTTCTTTCTGCAGCTGTGCATTATAGTGTTTGAACAGAAGTAATAAGAGCATGATAAAGGGAGAAATTGTCTGATTTTGTGTAAAATTAGCTCCTGCTTGCTGTTACACCCAACCTGTGCTGATGGATTTTGACTTTAAGATCCAAATACAGGCTTCACTAATGTTAAAGAGGCCTTTTCACGCTTTTCACGACACCTCTTTCCACTCTATAAAGGTGATGTATCTGTGGATCGGGCGGAACTGCAACCCCAACTTCCTCACGCAAGTCCTGGGAGTTCCAAGCTACGCAGCCGTGCCTGAAAACCTGGTAAGAAACCTCACGTTCCCAACAAACTGTTTGCTGCTGCCGTGTCGTCGTCGTCATCATCTTCGTTGATAATGCTAAAAACTTGACTGTTGCGTTCTCTTCACAGTATCTGCTCCCAGAACTGGACACCGCAGAGTCTCAGAGAACCAGAGCGTTCATCGGCTGGCTGAGGGATCAGAGGCCGTTCTACCCCTCCCTGCATGTCATCAGGTGGGTGTTGAAGAAGAATGATGAAGTTCTTCTCTGTGATCTGTCCTGTAGATTTTCACTTATTGCACTTTAAAAATTTAAGCAATAGACTGTTGCAGCAGCAATGGTAAATCTACTTATCAACACTCCAGTCCAGGAGGTGGCAGTGATGTACCTACAACCTGGTTGATTAATCATGAAATAAACAAAAAGAAGAAGAAGAACTTAGTCTAACTATAGAAGATTCAGAAGAAAATTAAACGCTAAACGAGTGTGGAAGAGAAATAGTTTGAGCAGAAGGGGCCAACCTGGGGAGTCTGTTTATTCAGAACTAGAGGAGAGGAATTTTCATTTCGGTGCATCCCTGCTAACAATATAAATTCCTAGAAGTAGAATATAAAAAGATGCATGTTGTACAAAACTAATATCCACAATACAGCAAGTCTTGAGCAGCTCCAATTAACATCTCTTTACTTCTTTCCCCACTCTCTGTCTCGTGCTTCAGGGACGAGAGCCAGCTGAAAGCCAGCTTTATGCAGAACATGATCGAGGACCGGACAGAGTCGGCCCTGTCGTACTACGAGTTCCTCCTCCACGTCCAGCAGCAAATCTCTAAATAATCTTCGGCTGATCTGTGGAGACGGAGGAACAGCGAAGCAAGGACGCGCATCGGTGTATGTGTGTGTGCGTATATATGTATATGGCGTGTCTGTGTGTGTGCGTGAGCGTACGAGAGAGAAAGCAGGGCGGCTCCTTGCTTCATCTCCAGCTGCGGTCCATCATATCTCTGAGGAAAACCTGAGCTGAACTGACGTGAGGCATCGGCCAAATAAAATTATGCGACGGACAGAGCGAAGATGTTATTTGGCACTTTTTACCCCGGCTGAAGCCACGCGTTGGAAGGAAAAACAAAACAAAACAAAAAAAGAAAACGGCAAGAAATCCACGATGATTATGTCAATGATTGAACAAATCAGTGTTTATTCTCATAGAACAATGCTGTCTAAGTGAGGGTATCGTTCAGATACAGTACAGGCAAACGTGTGTGTGTGTGTGTGTGAAGTGTTTTTTTGTTCACAAAGCACAGTCGTCTTTACTAATACGAGTCTATACGTGAGGAAGGTTAGCGCTCAAAGACTGTTCATGGGTGTCACCTGGAGTATTTGTACACACCTGAGCTCTAACACTCTAATAATCTAGTACCTGAAGGACGGAGCGTGTGCTTCTTTTTATTTTGACAGTCATTATACATGTGTGTGTTGGAACAAACCTGTAGATTCTGTTAAAATTTTTTAAAAGGCGCGCGGAGGCAGCCTGCTGTCGTCACGCGCCTTGAATGTGTGGATTTGGCAGTGGAAAGTCGTTTCATTGGTCGGATCTGTCCTCGTGTCATCTTTTCTCTGTCTGGACACACCTCTGTTCATTTTTTTTTTCCTGATTAATTTATGAGACTCCCAATCTGATTAAATTCTATAATTGCCTTGTATGGGAACTCACTTTTATTATTAAACCTCTGTTTAAATACAGACTCTATATATATGAAATATTTTAATATAATAGGATATGGGAAATTCTTTAACACAGACCATAACAAAGCCATTGTGATCTTTTAATCTTGCTTATTGATACTTGTATATTGAACAGACTGCATTATATAAAGGTTAAGAAATGCTGATGATTTTAGTAGCAACAACAAGGTGAAATGACGCTAAGAAAATAAAAACGCTTGGGACTTTTTAAATGTAGTTTGTGCGTTGGTGGGTGAACAATGTTTATTTCTGTGGAAAACGAAGACTTTGACGCAACATGGACCAACACAGTCACGATTTCTCTCGAGTGAGTTTGAATCAAGATTTTCTTTTCTTTCTTTTTTTTTGATTTGGTCTGATTTCATACAGTTTGTAATCTATGTATTATATAAGCAAGAAAAAAATTGTATTTAGGAACAGACGAATATGTTTTGGTCTTCATGCACAAAATTGCCTTTCATAAAAAAACTCCTGAAAATAAGAATAGTCTTGTTTTTTTTGTTTTTTTTATTTAGACTTTAATTCCATTAACTTGTGACTGCACCAATCCAGAGGGAATAAATGACCCTAAAACATATCTGATAACTTAATTTCCATCTTTTGACTTGAGAAGTTTAGTCATTATTTTTCGCCTAAAGAAGGAATTATGTCATTACATCCAAAAATTTAGTTGGATATAAATGTGCGATTGACTTTACAGAAGTTATACAAGGACTTAATCAATTAAAAAGCGCTCGGGGGGAAGGAAGGAATAAAATAACACAGCAATTCATTCATCTTCTGTAACCTTTTGTCCTCTGGTGGGTCGCGGGAGGACTGGAGCCCATCATAGACCGGTCTCCAGTCTATCACAGGACTAACACAAAGAGACAGACAACCATTCACACTCACACCTACGGCCAATTTAGAATCACCACTGAACCTAACCAGCATGTCTTTGGACGGTGGGAGGAAGCTGGAGAACCTGAGAGAACCAACGCAGACACAGGGAGAACATGCAAACTCCACACAGGAAAGGCCTATGGATTCAAACCCACAACCTTCTTGCTGTGAGGCGTCAGCACTAACCACGACACCACTGTGCCGCCATTTGTAAGCCATGTGATTGGCTGTGACTGATGCCTCACAGCACTGAATGAATGAATGACCGAATGTTTGAATAAATAATTAAGAGAAATACTTACACTTAAAAACTTACATTTAAAAATAAATAAATAAATCTGCAGCCACACACTTTTCCAAAAGAAAAGAAAGAAATGCCATAACATTATGACTACTGAGAGGGGAAGGGAACAACACTGATTACCTGGCACCTGTCAGTGGCTAGGCTATGTTAGCCTGATGAAAGGTTTTGACGACGCTCTTGTTATTGTTTTTTACTTTATAGTTGCAACTCAGAACAGTTTATTTATTTATTTATTTATTTATTTATTTATTTATTATTTAATAAATTTTTAGTCGTCGACCATACAAGAGTCTTTCTCACACTTATTTTTAGAGGACTTATTGTAACCTAAGCTCGCCCCCCTGTTGAAAACGGTTGAAAAACCCACCGACGTCATTCGGCCGCGACGACGTCATCACCATGAGCCGGTTCTAGTGAGTGTTGGTTTCTCCTCAGTGCAGCGTTTGACTCGGTCTCCCGGATCCTTTGTGTTGTCGACAGTGAGCGGTTGAAACGCGGGTTTTATGTTCCGCAATTAAGCTTTTTATATATTAAAAAAAAATATCATCATGGAGTCAAACGAGGCCGGCGAGGAGAAGACGGGCTCCCTGTCGGCGGCGCAGAGGAGAGCCGAGATCCGGAGGAGAAAGCTGCTGCTGAATTCAGAGGACCGCATGAACAGAATCGTGGGCTACGCCAAAACCGAGTCAGAAAATAACGGTAAAATAAATCATAGCCGAGCCACGCAACATTATAGTGCTGCTGCTATGTGAATATTTTCTATTGAAACATGCAACCGAACAGGCAAAACATTATGACCAATTCCTAACATTGTGTAGGTCTCCCTTGTGCCTCCAAAACAGTTGTGACTCATCGGGGGAATAGACATGTGTGGTGTTTGACAACATAATGTTGTTAGTGGGTTGAGGGGCCTCTATGGTATGGATTGGGGGTGTCTGGTCTGGTCTAGGTGGGTGCTACATGTCTAAGTAACATCAACATGAATGAACACCAGATCCAAAAGCTTCCCAACACTGAATTGTCAAAAGCCGGTCAGTGTTATTTACTTCATCCTGCCGCTATTGCAGCAACCCATAAAAGCTAGCTAGCTTTAAATAATGAATGAATCAGTGACAGAAAACACCCAGGGTCGAATTAATTGCCCTGTCATCACTGATCACTACTTATGTAAAGCTGATGATCTGCTGACTCATCCTCTGCATCTCTGCCCTGACTCTGAATAATGACGAGCATCTTTAACTTAAATCCTCCCTGGACTTAATTCTCACTGAAATGTGACCAAAACATGTTCTGACTGTGGCATTTTAGAGTTAAAAAAAAAACACTTAACTGCTCAACTGTTTTCAATTTTTAGAGGGTGATAAATGTTACGAGCATGTATACAATTGGAAGAAGAAGAAGAATCTTTAGCGTCAGTATGTTCTTACCCTTCTGAAGTTTACCCGTTTGTACTTGGAGCAGTGGGAAGGCTTAGGACTCTTGCTCAAGGGCACATCAGATGTGGGTTTTGAGGGATGCAAGCTTCACCCTTACACATTTCTTCCTATTCCTCCTGGGATTTGAACCGGCGAACCCCGAGTCTCAGAGCTTCCTCTCTAACCGCTGCACATACACATTATGTTGTGCTTTAGGGTTGAAAACGTACTAAGGCTGGATTCTAAATGCACGAAACTACTAAATATTATTGCCATGTAATATTACACAGTGATTACAGCTTTCATCATATTCCAGAGCTACAGGAGGATTAGCTTTGAAAGACTGGGACCAGATAAGTTCTGCCATTTTTACACAACCTAATAATTATTGCTCCCTGATCTTCTCATCAACAGGAGCGTCCCGCCGCAACACAGAACCCCGTTTCCACCTCGACCTCGACAGGACGGAGCCGTGGTCTTCGTCCTCGTCCTCCCCAAGACCCTCTCCCTTCCTGCCCGAGGCCTCTGGTTTCGGCAGCCGCTCCCACAGCGCCACCCCGGAGCGGAGGGGCTCGCCCCTGCCGGACTGCAGCGAGCCGCCCGGAGCATCTCTGGAGGACGACATCGGGGCAGGGCTCCGGCAGAGGCCTCGCGGGGAGCGGGCGTCGGATGACATCAGCGGCTCCCCCCGCCGCGGCCTCCAGAAGTACCTGTCCCGCTTCGACGACGCCATGAAACTCCGAGGTCAGCTGGCCAACGAGAAGCCGGCGGAGGACGGAGGCGCCGACGCGGAGGAGCTGGATCCCTTCAGGATCTTCAGGCTCATCGGCAGCATCCTGCTCGCCGTTTTTGTCAGGGTTTTTGTCTGCAAATATCTGGTGAGCCTACCTGTAGATCATTCATGTTGTCACTTATAGATGTGTGATGCAGGCGTACTCTATCAGACATTGTGTTAACGCTGCATGTGTTGTTGATGTGACTCTTCTGACTGAACTTTTTTATTTTCCTAGTCAATATTTGCTCCATTTCTGACCCTTGAGCTGGCCTACATGGGACTGTCCAAATACTTTCCAAAGGTGAGTTGCACGAGATCATGACTAATGACATCAGCCACAACATTATGGCCACCTCTGTACCTCCGAAACAGTTGTGACTCATCTGAGAATGGATATGGGCCTTCTGAGGGTGTCCTGTGGTGTTAGTGGGGGTCCTTTTGGTCCCATGGGTTGAGGGGAGAGGCCTCTAAGGATCATCCCACAGATGCTTGATCATGCTTGGGATCCAGTGAAATTGGAGGCCAGCTTTTGTTTTTGAGTTGTGCCTAAAGCAGGATGGCTGCTGCCATCAAGGAGTGTCTGTACATGCAGAGTTTATATTAGCAGGAGCTGAATATTACGTGTTTGTCATAACTGGTTTGGTGCACAGTTCCTCGCAAGAGTCAGCGGCGGTATTGACGTAAGGAAGTCTCATAGGCGTGGCCCTTTGTTTGTTATCTGACCTCCACGTCCTCTGGAGGACGGCTACAGACTGGTAGCAAGTTATTTGTTACCATGGTGCAAAAAAAAATCATTAAACGGAACTGCACTTGAATGAATTTAAATCCAGTCTGTGTCAGAGTGATTTAAACAATAGGCTTTTAATAGTGTTTACAATGCCAGATACAGTTAAACTAATTTAGAGGGTTTATTTCATTGTTCTGTGCTTATGGAGGAATCATTTGGGTAAACATAGAATCACATTACAGCAGTGAATGAGTTTGGCTCTGCAGGATCTCACCAAATGTTCCATTTATGCATTGATCTATTTGTTTACGTCAAACCAGAGTCACTTGACAACGACACGAGAGAAGATTATATGGTCCGAATTTAAATTAACAAAGTCTCATACCAGATTTAGAAATGTTGACTGATAAATGACAAAACCTAAATTGTAATAATGGATTTTCTTGCTGATAAACAATGAAACTCATATGTATAATATGAATCTACAGCCAGAAATATTTCTAGTAATAGGTGGTTTATACTTCTACGTTAAGTTGACGCAGTTACATGGCGTGGCGTCGCAAACCGTAAGAGCTGTGATTGGTCCGCTTGGCAGTAGCGTGTTTCCGCTTTAGTATTTCCGGCTGCTTCTCCATCTCCGCAATTATCGAATCGATTGTTTTGGACCAAAAAGGATGGAACACATCGAGGGAAGGCTAACTGAGGAGTTTCGGAGATGCAGACATTTATTTGTGCGACTCGGGATTCTGCGAAAGTTTCAGTCGCCATTGCTGAAAGCGAAGCAGGAAGTGGAAACAAAAGTCAACCTGACTGGCAAAAAAGACACAGCGCCGACTAGTGTTTGGGTGGAGTCGTTACAGAGCGAGCCAGAGTGGCGAGCGCACAAATATAAGTGACGAGCGCACAAGTATAAATGGCTAGCAGCGGTGTAAGCTACGTACGTAGGTTGTGGTATCTATGTCCCACTGATGTATAAACTCTATTTAAATCCTCATTAAACCTCAGCTCAGATATAAAGTATTAACTACTGAGCTTTAGATGCTGGTTGGTCTATTTTTGGACTTTGAACTGAGCTTTTTCCCTGCTTCATCTCTTTATGCTTAAGCAAAGCCACAACTAGTCGATTGTTTGTTCTTAATTTGCAGATTTGACTAATATTTATTTATTTTTTTTTGGACGTTTTGTTTGCAAGAAGAAAAAGTGATCATTCGTTCATATACTGTGTCTCCAGGTAGAGAAGAAGACCAAGACCACTGTGCTAACGGCCGCCCTGCTGCTCTCCGGCATCCCGGCCGAGGTCATCAACCGCTCCATGGACACGTACAGGAGGATGGGCGACGTCTTCGCCGACCTCTGCGTCTACTTCTTCACCTTCATCCTGTCGCACGAGATCCTGCTGCTCGTCGGCTCGGAGTCTCCCTGACGGACTCGGCTCCTCCGCCCGCTTCTGCTTCTTCTCGTCCCCCTCTCCCCCCCTGTGTCCCGTAAGCGACGAAGGCGTGCTCTCTAGCGCCCTCCGGTGCGTCTTTGTTGTCTGGATCCCTGCTGCCCGACAGTCGAGGTTGAACCTGAACGCGGCCTGGATGAGTCCTCGGTATAGCAGCTGTTCAGGATTTCCACTAATCTACACGCAGTCCTGTTCTTAGTTCCTGGCCTCCAGGTTATTATTTTTGAAGTTAAGCAGGCAAACAGAAGGACTGTTTATGTTTTTTTTAATGTGTGACGAATGTACAGGCATTTACTGCACCCAGGTCATCGTGAGTCTGACGTATTTAACACTGGAGTCTGTTCAGATATCTCTGAAACTGGCATCTGACATCGATTCCCTCCCACAAAATGATTTTCTTAAATCACACGACATTAGTAATGGAAGTAAATCTTCCGGCGTCTTCATGATTTCTTTGAGTGACTCCCGTGAAAACGAGAAAACGTCCGTTTAGTCACCGTCTTTGGCAGAAAGATGCAACTCTATGGAAGGAACCCAGGCCCCTGTCTGTCTGTCTGCGGAGACGCTTGATAGTGATGAGACAACCGTCACCCAGCAGATGTGTATCTGCCAGAGACAGCTTTGCTTTACACTGACTGAAATCACCCTGATTAGTGATTCCAGTTTAACTGTTTACATGAAATAATCTGATCAGATATTTCTGTTAACACGCCCCAGAACACCTTGATTTATAACTTAATAATATAACTGCTGGAAATGAGATAGAATAAGATTTTTTTTTTCCTCTCTCTACTTTATTGACAACATATTTCACAGCAGATCTGGCCTCGTTTATCCTTTTTAAACGCTTCTCTAAGGGACGATGTGTTTCTGTTTTTCTGGCCCTCTCTGAAAGCCCGTCACCTGATGTTTACTCCACCCAGAGAGGAACGATTAGAGCGAGTGTTTACATGGTGACCAGTCGCTGATACGCCGATCAGCCGCAGCATTATGACCATCTTCCTAAAACTTGTGCCTCCTCGAAAAACAGTTGTGACTCATCAAAGAATGGACACGGACCTTCTGAGGGTGTCCCGTACCAAAATGTTGTTCCCACAGATACTTGATCAGTTTGGGATCTTGTGAATTTGGAGGTCAGGTCAACACCATGTTTCTTTTTGTTTTTTTTTAGTAGTTCCTAAAGCATTTTTGTGTCTGTCTGTGTCAGGGCTGCTGCCATCAAGGAGTGTCATTGTTATGGGATAAAGGGTGCCTGGTCTGGTCTAGCTGGATGCTACACGTCGAAGTAACATCCACACAAACAAACGCTGGGGCCAAAAGTTTCCCAGCAGAACAATGAATTGTCACAAGATGGTCGATGTTATTCACTTCTCCCGTCAGTGGTTTTAATGTTGTGGCTGATCGGTGCACATTTTCCTGTTGAAGAGATGAGGAATATAGATTACACCATTTTTGGCAAAAATCGCCTCCTGCAATTACCTCGTATGGCCACAGGGGTCGCCAAATCGAACAAAACGCGCATCTTTATTAGAGGTTGCTACTTTAACTGAAACGCAGTGGTGTCTGGGACGTTTCTGGGGTCCCATCTAATGAGTGAACTTCTGAAGCGAGCCTCGGCTGTAGCCATACTTCGCTTCTGTTACATGTTCTGTGGAATCAAAAATGTTACGTGACATGCTGTGAATCGGTTTGCGGACTGGCACGCGCTGGGCAGCCGACGGATAAAAACAGCAGTCTTCTTGACTCCTGTGAAACCAAATCTGCTGACAAAATGAACAAAACTGCCTGTGAGACGTTTTACTTTGGAGGTCGCCGATCTGCTCGCTAATATGCTACACTATGATTGTCACATTAAACAGGCCTGAGGTTCATCAAGCAGCGCTGTGACCAGTGCATTTTCAGTTCATGCCATGAAATTAAACTTTATACAGTCAGAAATCATTTCATTTTACGAGTGCCCTTCTTAAAATAACTAAACTTTTATAAAGAACCCTTGTGATTGACGGGTCCGTGACTAAATTATGCAGGAATGTTAACACCGAGTGGTGCAGAAGTGACAGAAGCAGATGGTTTTCCTTTCCTGTCGTGCAGCATCATCATCATCATCACCCCTTGTGACTGACTCTAGCCACATTCACCACCGTCGGATAAGCTTACAAAAGTGATATAACACAGACTCTCTTGAGGACTTGCTCTCATATTTCTGATTTGAATCTTTGTCCATTTGTGGCCGACATGACTTAAAGCTTTCCGAGAACACGTGACAAGAGAGAAGGAAAGAACACGTGGGAGCGGCGGGGCAGTGGCCGGCCATCTTTTGAGCACACTGACGGTCTAATTGTAGCAGGAACAGTATTGTGGTCCATTCAGATCAGTCAGAAGACGCTTGCTGCTAAATACGTACACAAAAGAAAACTGACAAAGAGCTCTGAACACCGTCTTCCTATTTAGATTTCAGTAAACTATGGTTTACATACTCGGCCTTGCAGGCTTCCGTTAACGAGAGATTACAAAGACGAGAACATTACAAAACACTTTTGAAGATTTCTTCTTGGGATACTTTCTAGAACAACAGTGGTACTTTGAATTGTTTCGTATTCGTGCAGCAGCAACGCTTTAACTTCTATTTCCTGATGTGCTCTGTAAGGCTCCACGTGCACTACGAGCAAACTTCTACACCAGACGAAGCTTTTAGTCCGAGTATGTGCTGCGTGTTTGAAATGGCAGGGAACGTCACACGCGGTGGGAATGTTTTAGGTTTCTCCGGAAAGTACCGTCGCTGCGGTTTCTCGCGAGGCAGGCCGTGCGCTTTTACTTGTGTCGAGTGATCCTGGTGACGTGTCCCGCTTTGCTTCGTTCGAGCCGCATCCCTTCCTACACTCTTCTTATACTCTCTCCTCCTTCTGGGCTTCATAATTTAATTGTTATCCAAATTAATTTATTAATGTGAATGTCCTTTTTTTTTCTCGTGTAATTGAATCGGTGTGATATATCCTGAGACTTGTCTGACCTACTTGATTGTTTTTGATAAACATTTACAGAAAACAAACAAAAAAAATGTTTTTAATGGCTCTTACAGTATCTTGTATATGTGAATTTCAGTAACAATTAAGTGTTGATGTGAAGTCTCTGCTTCGAACTATGAATAATCGGACAATATCATACCAAATAAATACTACTTGTGTGACATACAGACTCTGGCTGTTTTTCTCTCTTGGTTGGTGATATCATTTTCAGGTCATACTTAAGAGAATACTCTATTTTGACTTTCCATTAATATTTTTTTTGACCGGTTCTGATGTTACCTGATACCTTAGGCTCCGTGCAAACCTCTAGAAAGAGAAAGTGGGATTTGCAATAATTTAGCATTTTACATTTTTAAGCATTTTACCTCGCCTCTTGCCCGATGACACCCTCTTAATTAATGAATAAGCATTTTGTACAATGAAATGCATAAAACTTTACAGCTTAATATGTAAAAATACATATTTAAATATATATATACTGTATGTGTGTATATATACACTACCGTTCAAAAGTTTGGGGTCACCCAAACAATTTTGTGTTTTCCATGAAAAGTCACACTTATTCACCACCATACGTTGTGAAATGAATAGAAAATAGAGTCAAGACATTGACAAGGTTAGAAATAATGATTTGTATTTGAAATAAGATTTTACATCAAACTTCGCTTTCGTCAAAGAATCCTCCATTTGCAGCAATTACAGCATTGCAGATCTTTGGCATTCTAGCTGTTAATTTGTTGAGGTAATCTGGAGAAATTGCACCCCACGCTTCCAGAAGCAGCTCCCACAAGTTGGATTGGTTGGATGGGCACTTCTTGCGTACCATACGGTCAAGCTGCTCCCACAACAGCTCAATGGGGTTCAGATCTGGTGACTGCGCTGGCCACTCCATCACCGATAGAATATGAGCTTCCTGCTTCTGCTCTAAATAGTTCTTGCACAATTTGGAGGTGTGTTTAGGGTCATTGTCCTGTTGTAGGATGAAATTGGCTCCAATCAAGCGCTGTCCACTGGGTATGGCATGGCGTTGCAAAATGGAGTGATAGCCTTCCTTATTCAGAATCCCTTTTACCCTGTACAAATCTCCCACCTTACCAGCACCAAAGCAACCCCAGACCATCACATTACCTCCACCATGCTTAACAGATGGCGTCAGGCATTCTTCCAGCATCTTTTCATTTGTTCTGCGTCTCACAAACATTCTTCTTTGTGATCCAAACACCTCAAACTTAGATTCGTCCGTCCACAACACTTTTTTCCAGTCTTCCTCTGTCCAATGTCTGTGTTCTTTTGCCCATCTTAATCTTTTTCTTTTATTGGCCAGTCTCAGATATGGCTTTTTCTTTGCCGCTCTGCCCTGAAGCCCAGAATCCCGCAGCCGCCTCTTCACTGTAGATGTTGACACTGGTGTTTTGCGGGTACTATTTAATGAAGATGCCAGTTGGGGACCTGCGAGGCGTCTGTTTCTCAAACTAGAGACTCTAATGAACTTATCTTCTTGCACAGTTGTGCTACGCGGCCTCCCACTTCTTTTTCTACTCTGGTTAGAGCCTGTTTGTGCTGTCCTCTGAAGGGAGTAGTACACACCGTTGTAGGAAATCTTCAATTTCTTAGCAATTTCTCGCATGGAATAGCCTTCATTTCGAAGAACAAGAATAGACTGTCGAGTTTCAGATGAAAGTTCTCTTTTTCTGGCCATTTTGAGCGTTTAATTGACCCCACAAATGTAATGCTCCAGAAACTCAATCTGCTCAAAGGAAGATCAGTTTTGTAGCTTCTGTAAAGAGCTAAACTGTTTTCAGATGTGTGAACATGATTGCACAAGGGTTTTCTAATCATCAATTAGCCTTCTGAGCCAATGAGCAAACACATTTCACCATTAGAACACTGGAGTGATAGTGGCTGGAACTAGGCCTCTATACACCTATGTAGATATTGCACCAAAAACCAGACATTTGCAGCTAGAATAGTCATTTACCACATTAGCAATGTATAGAGTGTATTTCTTTAAAGTTAAGACTAGTTTAAAGTTATCTTCATTGAAAAGTACAGTGCTTTTCCTTCAAAAATAAGGACATTTCAATGTGACCCCAAACTTTTGAACGGTAGTGTATATCTATATAATATTATGGAACTGATTTTCACTATGATGACCCACCAGAGAAGTTGATTTATAGCTTTACAAAAAGAAAAAGATACAAATATACAACTTATGCAAATAAAACACTATTAAATAAATTGATCAAAGTGCTTTAAAACAGTGAGAGCTGGTCAAAAAATAAAAATAATTAGTATTAATTCTTCAAAGGTTTTTCGGGTATTGCTTTGTAACACATTTGTTTTGACATTTGATAATGCTGACTTGATTGAGAATGAATAAAACAGGTAATGCAAGTAAATATAGACTTAGTAAATATGTAGTATTTAAAATTTGAAAATAAATATTATATATAATATGTTTTATATAAATATTAAAGGACAGCTCTGAGTGCGTATCTCTTTAAGATCCTTCTGACCTCCCACCGCGGGGTGGCGCACTGTGCCGTTAGTCCTTCAAGTTTGTGACTTGAACTGTCGCGGGTTGTTTACGTAAGAGGTCAACGACATAAACAACCGTCCGACGCACAAGACTCGTTATAATCTGGGAGCTAATTTGACTTTTATTTAAAGAAAAACGTACCTTCGTGGAATTACAATGGGGCGTGAGTCGAGGTATGTCCAAATCGATGCTTTTTCCGTGGTTTAACCGGGACTGGCTAATTTTATATGCAAACTCTATTCACTTCTGTTGCTAAAGTTAGCATGCTAGCTACAGAGGATATCAACGCGCGCTAACCAAAAGTTGAGCTCATGTGTAGTCGTGTGGAGTGAATTTAACAATTTAGACGTTTTTAAAAAAGCAGGTTTATATCGGAACTGTGTCAGCTCGTCTGCTGTTTGTCTCCCCAGACATTACAGGAAGCGTTCCGCGTCTCGGGGGCGCTCGGGAAGCCGCTCCAAGAGTCGGTCCCCGGACAAACGCTCCAAGAAAGACGACCGAGACCGAAGCAGAAGAGAGAGATCACGGAGCCGAGACCGCCGCAGGTCCCGGTCCAGAGACAGGAAGCGACCCAGGTATGTGTTCGTTGTTGTTCTCTGCTTGCAAAAACATGAATAGCTGCTGTTTACGTTTTGTGGGACGAGTAAATAATGAACTGCGTCATCATAGTAAACAGAGTTGATTCAGGATTATTTTTTAGTTTAACAAGCTAATAGTACTTGATCAGTTCTCTTAACATTAAAACTGTAAATGGCAATAATAGAATTTCATTTCTAGTTGAGAGGATCTGAGTTTGTTTTTCATGCGTGCTAGTAGCTGTGTTTCCGATCATATGATTGCAATCAGGATCATGAGATGAGCGCCTCCCTCTTTTCATTTGTGCTTTTAATTGTCATGTGTTTGTCTTTCCTGCACAGGCGCACCAGGAGCAGAGAGAGGAGGAGATCCAGGAGTCGGGACAGGAGGAGGTCAGGCAGCAGAAACCGAGCCCGGAGGTCTCGATCCGCCAGCCCCAGCAAAAGCAGGAAGACAGATGAAAAGTAGGACTTTTTTAGTACATCATTTCCAGCTCTGGTGTCAGAAACCACTGGAGTCATCTAATGTGTTTTTTTTAGAAACACACAGGGAAATTAATTAATACCGATTTCTGAACAAATATATGTACAATTTTATTCAATACAAAGCTCTGCAGATAAGATCAAAATCAAGATGAACACTTCCCCTGCTTTGTTTGATCTGATCACTTTCTTATTGTTGTTTCTGCTATCTTCCCAACAGGCCGAGGAGCAAAGAGAAAGACATTCTCGATGCTTCATCTGAGAAGAAAAAGGTCAAGGAGGAGAAAGAGGATGAAAAGGTTGAGGACGTAAGTAAATTTGAATTATCCCACTGTGAAGTCTCCTTTCCCTCGCCTTTAAATTTCACCACAGGGACAATAATATATGTTTGATATTTGTGTCAATGCAGCAAGACTTTGACCAGAACAAGCTGGAGGAGGAGATGAGGAAGAGGAAGGAGCGGGTGGAGAAGTGGAGGGAGGAGCAGAGGAAGAAGGCTATCGAAAACATTGGCGAGATCAAGAAAGAACTGGAGGAGATGAAGCAGGGCAAGAAGTGGAGTCTGGAGGACGACGACGGTGAGGAAGTGTTTTGTTCGTTTACAGTACGAGCTTTCTGTTCAGTTCTCGAAGGCTTGACTGTATTTGACACTTCGTTTCAGACGATGACGACGATGGTTCGGCCCTGATGGAGGGAGACGATGACGAAGACGGGGACGCGAAGGGGGAAAAGAAAGATATGGATATGAAGGAAGAGAAGAAAGAGGAGGAGGAGAAGGAGACTGTGATGGATCAGCAGGCCGAGGAAGACGACGTGGATCCTCTGGACGCTTACATGGAGGAGGTCAAACAGGAGGTGAAGAAGTTCAACATGGGAGCCATGAAGGGAAACGACAAGGTAGAAAATCAAGACCTTTTCATCTGTATTGTCAAAAATCCCTTTTCCTAATTTTTGTCTGCTAGTGTTATGCTGAAAGACGACATTCTTGTTTTTTCACCTTGAACAGAAAGGAGCGATGACAGTAACCAAAGTGGTGACAGTAGTCAAAACCAAAAAAGGACCCAACACTCACAAGAAGAAGGGAGAGCTGATGGAGAATGACCAGGATGCCATGGAGGTATGTTTCAACACTGGAGGAAATATGATCATCAGCTTCCTCTTTATGGGATCACCTGCTGACTGTCTCAGATTTGTCTGTTGTGTTGGGCAGTACTCATCAGAGGAGGAGGAGGTGGATCTCCAGACAGCTCTGACGGGCTTCCAGACCAAACAGAGGAAAGTCCTGGAGCCGGTCGACCACGGGAAAATCCAGTACGAATCCTACCGCAAAAACTTCTACGTGGAGGTGCCTGAGCTCGCCAGGATGACTACAGAAGGTCAGTGAACACAGCACAGAGACTAAGATTAATATTAAAACCCCATGATCTGAGCATGATTCTCAACTTTTATATACATATTCCTTGAAGCTGCCTTCTTGTAATGAGAATACCCGTCGTTGTAAACCTAATTGATCCATCTAACATGTCACTGTTCTGTGTTGTTTAATGAGCACAGACGTCAGTGCATACAGGCTGGAGCTGGAAGGCATTATTGTCAAAGGGAAGGGCTGTCCCAAGCCCATCAAGACCTGGGTGCAGTGTGGGGTATCGATGAAGATCCTCCACGCCTTGAAAAGGTGAGTCTGACTAATGGGATGAGCTTTTGCAGGGCAGGGGTGGTGTTTATTAATGATCTTGACATGTTCATGAAAAGATAAGACCCACATCCCATTCATTTATTTCTTTTTACGTACCCAGGCATAGCTATGACAAGCCCACGCCCATCCAGGCCCAGGCCATCCCTGCCATCATGTCGGGTCGAGACCTAATCGGCATCGCTAAGACCGGCAGCGGTAAAACCATCGCTTTCCTTCTGCCCATGTTCCGACACATCATGGACCAGAGGCCCCTGGAGGAGTCTGAGGGACCCATATGTAAGGAAACGGATAACTTCATACTTCGTTTAGACATTTGAAAGACGTCACGTTAAAGGTAGTTTCGGCTAACACTTTTTTCTCTTTGTCCCACAGCGGTAATCATGACTCCAACCAGAGAGCTGGCTCTGCAGATCACAAAGGAGTGCAAGAAGTTCTCTAAACCGCTGGGACTCAGGGTGGTGTGTGTTTATGGAGGCACCGGTATCAGCGAACAGGTGAACACACATTCCTTTTGCCTGATCGCTTTATATCACGATTAATTGATGTAAATGGATCATTTTGATCGAGACCAATGTGAGTTAATGCCGTTTGTCGTCGTTGCTTGATTGTAGATCGCTGAGCTGAAGAGAGGAGCTGAGATCATCGTGTGCACACCGGGACGAATGATTGACATGTTGGGGGCCAACAGCGGTGAGTTCATACGCCCTCTTCTTCATTCTAGTAGCATATTAATACCAGGGAGGCACCAAAAAATTTCGGCTGAAAAAACGGAAATGCACTTTTGGGCCATTTTCGGCCAGAAATTGTTGCGGTTGTTGTTTGCATGTGTTGTTTCAGCAATAAAAGTCAGACATTTTTCCGTCTGAAAAAATGAAAATGCACCATTTTCAGCTGAAAATTTGTCGCTGAAACTGGATGTTGTGATGATTTTTTTGGCCAAAAATTCCTGATAAAAATCCTGTTTTGGCCGTGTTGTTTCGGCAACAATTTTTTTTCCGGCTGAAAAACGGTTTAATAACTGATCAGTCGTTCAGCCCTAACCAAAACCGCTTGTCAGTGTTAGCAATGCACCAAAAATTTTCGTCCAAAAACCGAAAATGCACTTTCGGGGCATTTTACGACCGAAAATTGGCGCGGTTGTTGTTTTGTTTTCAGCCCAAAATGGCCCGAAAGTGCTTTTTTGTTTTTTTGAAAAAATTGTTGCTGAAACAAAAAAACACGAAACTGCACTTTTGGGCCATTTTCAGCCTAAAACTTCTGCTGTTGTTGCTCACATCATCACGACATCCTGTTTCAGCGAAACTTATTTTTGGAAATTTTCGAAATTGGTGCATTTCCATTTTTTTGGCTGAAAAAATTTCGGACTTTTATCGCAGTTCAGCCCTACTTTTTGAGGCCTTTTTTTTTTTTTTAATGACTTTGCATGGATGAAATGTTGCACAGTATGATCACGTACATAATGAACCAAACCAGTACCACTTACTAAACTGTCGACATTATTTGAGCACCTTTGGGATCAGTCATATCTGCAAGACAGTGATGTGTTACCTGAAGATCAGGGCAAGTACAGGTAGGTGGACCTGGTGCTGCCTCCACGGTTCCTCAGTATCCAAGCCGGGACTGATCAAAGTAATCGATTAACTGTATTGTAATGTGTTTATTAGAATCTGTAATTGTAATGCATTCCTAATAAATTGTTAATCACATTAGTTACTCTTCATTTGGAGGTCTTGTTGCTTCTGGGAATAAATCTAATTGATTAAGCCTTTTTACTGCGCTCACACGTATGAATAAACATGTCTAGAAAATGGCTGCTACATTTTGCTGATGCTTTCATTGTGTGCTTTTCTTTGAGAAGATCATTCTAGCAGGGAGGGTTTTATTGTTTCCACACATGCGAGGTAATCTGTAATATGTTTCCCTTGTAGGTGAAAAGGCCCTCGGTCAGATAATGCTTGCTGGGGCTCCCTCTCTTGTTTTGTATCTTGAGGCTGTTTTCTGACTTTTACAGGTCCCTCATGCCCCTGAGATGGTACGCAAGACCAGAGACAAGCACAGAAATGAACAGTCTTAAGATAACGATAATAAAACCCTGGCCACTAGTTAGGATGCCTTAATAATGTTACCTTGTTAAGTGACTGAGATGAGCTTTTCTGTGTTTGTTAGATTAGTTTAATTTGTTTTGAAGAAGGCAGGATGCGTTTTAAGGTTTGCTTTTGCCTCGGAGTGAACTGATTTCCTCTTCATCCTCTTCCTTGATGTTTAGGTCGGGTAACCAACCTGCGCAGAGTTACGTACGTGGTGTTGGACGAAGCGGACAGAATGTTTGACATGGGCTTTGAGCCACAGGTGCGTGCTAACCAGAAACGTTCATAAGCATACACACAGCTTTATATGTTTGGCACAATCAGAATAGAAGCAGGAACAGATTCAAATGTGTTGGTTGTACACCGATCAGGCATAACATTATGACCAGTGTTCTGCTGGGAAACTTTGGGACCTGGCATTCATTCATTCATCTGGATGTTACAAGGCACACAAACAGAAACGCTCGAGGAACAACTCAAAAACAGTTGAAGAACATCTCAAGGTGTTGACCTGGCCTCCAAATTCACTAGATCCCAAACTGATCAAGTATCTGTGGGATGATCCACAGAGGCCCCTCCCCTCAAAGGCCCCCACACTAACAACATCCTGTTGCCAGACACCACAGGACGCCCTCAGAAGGTTCACGTCCATTCTCTGATGAGTCACAACTGGTTTGGAGACGCAATGGAGACCTACACAATATTAGGAAGGTGGTCATAATGTTATGCCTGATTGGTGTATGCTACTAATACCTACCTGATTGCCATCCATGGCACTTACATTGAAAACAAGCACAATTTAGGAAAAACAAGTTCGATCCTCGTCGATCATTTCAAATACCTATTTTAACTTTCTTCTTCCTCCACCAGGTGATGCGCATTGTGGACAACGTGCGTCCAGACCGCCAGACGGTCATGTTCTCCGCCACCTTTCCCAGAGCTATGGAGGCCCTGGCTCGTAGGATCCTGGCGAAGCCCATCGAGGTCCAGGTGGGAGGCCGCAGTGTCGTCTGCTCAGATGTTGAGCAACATGTGGTAAATCATTTTGTTTCTTTCTAACTGAAGAAAATATTATTGGAAGGATATTTTTCTCTTTTGTCAGTTTACGAAAGAAAACCTTTTCACTTTGTGCATTTCTTCCTGTAGCTCGTCATTGACGAGGACAAGAAGTTCTTGAAGCTGCTGGAGATTCTGGGTCACTACCAGGAGAAGGGATCTGTTATCATCTTTGTGGACAAACAGGAGCATGCAGACGGGCTGCTGAAAGACCTGATGAAAGCCTCGTACCCGTGCATGTCCTTACACGGAGGTACTACATCACGTTTTGATTATGGACACTCTTGATTACAGTCCAAGTAGTACTAAATTTCAGTCTAAAACCAGATGAATTTTTGGAGGGAACCATTACTACTTTCCTAACATTTATCTGCACTGCATCCATTGCTCGTTTGTTCTCACACATCTTTCCTCCCGTTCTCTCAGGAATCGATCAGTACGACAGAGACAGCATCATCAACGATTTTAAGAACGGCGCGTGTCGCCTGATGGTGGCCACCTCTGTGGCAGCCAGAGGCCTGGACGTCAAGCAGCTGATCCTGGTCGTCAACTACAACTGTCCCAACCACTACGAGGACTACGTCCACAGGGCGGGACGCACAGGCAGAGCAGGCAACAAGGTTGGTCACTTAGGAATGAGAAGGTGGAAGAAAGCTTGAATGAACCTCTGTGGTTTTGCTGCCCGTCACGAGTCCATCAAAGCTGTAGGGGCGTTTAACTGAACTGATATCGTGTGTTTTAGTGCTTATCCGTAATCCTGTGCGATTACTAGAAATACCATTACAGCCTTGAGACATCTGCTGTCCTCTGCGTCTCCCCCCCCAGGGCTACGCCTACACCTTCATCACGGAGGATCAGGTTCGCTACGCTGGCGATATCATCAAGGCTTTGGAGCTGTCCGGCTCGCCTGTCCCGCCGGAGCTGGAGCAACTTTGGGCTTCCTTCAAAGATCAACAGAAAGCGGTGAGATAAAGCTGCAGCCCGTGGTGGAGGCTGAATTTTTAACAGACGTCATTAGCCTGAATTTATGAAGATTTATCATCTTCTTAGGCTAGTTTGTATTAATTTACACTTACATGATGCTATCCATCGCCTACTCTTAATCAGGGTACATGTATTGTGATCATTAAATCAGCTTTTTTTCTCATCTCCTTCGCCCGTACAGGAGGGTAAAACCATTAGGAGCAGCAGTGGCTTCTCAGGAAAAGGCTTCAAGTTCGATGAGACCGAACACGCTCTGGCCAATGAGAGGAAGAAGCTGCAGAAAGCTGCTCTGGGACTGCAGGACTCTGATGATGAGGACGGAGCCCTGGATGTGAGGAACCTTCTCATTTTTAAATGCATATTATGCTGGATTATCAGATATTTATGTCAGCACAGGATACTATTAGTCACTTCTGGATGTGCAAACTTTACCCCCCCCCCGTCTTCAGATTGAGGAGCAAATCGAAAGCATGTTCAACTCCAAGAAGAGGGTGAAGGATCTCTCCGCTCCCGGAGCGTCGGGGGGTCAAGCTGGAACGGTTGCCGCCTCTGCAGCTGCTCCAGGAGGACAGCCAGGCGTCGGGCCCACATCTGCTGGAAACATTCAGAAATTGGAGATGGCCAAAAGGCTGGCGCTCAAGATCAACGCTCAGAAGAACCTGGGCGCCGAGGCCCAGGTACGTCAATCTATTTTGCACACTTTTATTTTCCTCAAAGGAGTTTAAATTCTCAGATTCGATTCTTTAAAAGTGTTTAATACTTTGAGTTTAGTGCCGTTTAGCAAATGTTAGCATGCTAACCTCATGATAAGTTCTCAAACTAAACTGTTTCGTGAGGTTATTTTTTCCTCACTCAGAGTAAAAAAACGTCTTTTTTTTCCTTCGCGTGCAGGACGTGATGCAGCAGGCTACCAACGCCATCCTACGCGGCGGCACCATCATGACGCCGTCTGTGTCGGCCAAGACCATCGCCGAGCAGCTGGCGGAGAAGATCAATGCCAAGCTGAACTACACCCCCGTGGAGAAGCTGGAGGAGGAGCGGCAGGCGGCTGAACAGGCAGAGACCGTCAAGAGATACGAAGAGGAGCTGGAGATCAATGACTTCCCTCAGGTCAGCGGGGCAGGAATATCGACTAGAATATTTAGCAGCTTCTTCCTTTAGATTTGTTTTTGGTCAGGTTTTGAACCAGTGGATTCCGTGGTACTGACTTCATTCATCGATAGAAAATATAAACCAAGAATTGCATGTTTTTGCAAAAAGCCTAATACGAAGTTTCTTATTTTGTTCTGCCACAGACTGCCAGGTGGAAGGTTACGTCTAAAGAAGCTTTGCAGAGGATCGGTGAATACTCAGAAGCCGCCATCACCATCAGAGGAACCTACTTCCCTCCCGGCAAAGAGCCTAAGGAAGGAGAGCGCAAGATCTATCTGGCAATTGAGAGTACGTCTGCTTTTCCTCTATTTAGGGATTTATATGCCACGACACCTGGTATGTGGAATAAAAAAACAAGAGCAAGAAATCTTAAAAGATAGTTCACACACTTCTCTGCTTGGTCAGTAAGATTCTCTTAGACACTTGATAAAAACTAGTATGGGAGTTATCAAACATGGGGAATTTTTCAATATTTTTTACAACCTGGACCTTATTTCTGGCATAAAATGCGATTGTTTGCACACCCATATAACTTTGGTGTTATTTGGAGTCGTTCGGAAGATGTTGGTGCCACGTATATCCATATAGTGGGAGTGAATGGGGCACCGAAACGCAGCCTCTAAATAAAACATTATCTGCCATGAAACTTGTTCATTTCACCAATATTTTGTTATGATATGTTAGTGTAATTCCCCTGAACCTTATTTCTGGCATAAAATCCAATCGTTTACTCACTTGTGTAACTTTGGTGTCATTTGGAGTCATTCAGCGAGGCGCCATGTATATCCACATAGTGGGAGTGAATGGGGCACCGAAACGCAGCCTCTAAATAACACGTTATCTGCCTCGAAACTCGTTCAATTCAAAAAATATTTTGTTATTATACAATAGTGCTATTCCCCCGATCTAAATATCTTCCTAAAAAAATGGTAATTCCCCTTTAAATTAGCAGTGCCCACTAAAATGCATTTTTTTTAACTAAACTAAATTATATGACTGTTGTACAGATAAACGCACTAAATCTAAAAGAGTGAATTTCAAAGGTAGAAATAGGCTCAATAACAAATCCACAGTTTGAAGTCACTCTGAGCCTTGCAAGGTCAACGCTCACATTGAGTCAGCCCTGTAAGACTTCACTGCGTCATGAAATTTATACTAAAAATAAACATTAACAAAGACTCGCCGGCCTTTCTTCTCGCATTGCCTCAGCACTGAAGCCTCTGCCAGACGACAAAGGCTCTGCAACGTTCGAGAGAATAAACAAAGACATGCCTTCTGACTTTGATCATTTTACGAGTGAATATGGACCTTTAAGTCCTCTTTGGGCATTTTGTCCGACGTCGTGGCGGTTATAAAAATCAGGCTCTCGGCTGACATTTAGTCTTAAAGGCATTTCGGCGACTCTTTCATCCGAACGGAAATAGAAAAGTATACGAACGAGAGCGGCTTTATTGGGAATTCAGCTGCATTACACCGAATTAAATGCTTCTTCTTCTTTCTTTTTTTTTTAGCACTTTTCTAAATTATGCAGTGGATGGCGTTGGTCTCAAAGCAGTGGGGGGAATTATATTTTAATGAGGTAGAAATGTCATGGAGATTGTGGTGGGACATTCTGTAAGGCAATAAGTGCCTCTTGCTAAAATACAACTCCTCAATTTTCTTTTATCGTCCCTTTAATCACCTCGGGGAAATGAACTAATGCCTAATGAAGTGTCCTGTTTTCTGGGGGTTTAATACAGCTGAATATTAATGTTGTGCTTTTGTTTTTTTGTTGTTTATTTTTTTTTTAGGTGCAAATGAACTGGCTGTGCAGAAAGCCAAAACGGAGATTACACGGCTAATCAAGGAAGAGCTCATCAGATTAGTGAGTATCTTGTTTTTGTTTTTTTTCTCTGTACTACATTATGAAAAGAGGAAACATCTCAGGTGGCTATTAAGCAAATATTACTAAATTATATATCCTTTTTTTCCCTCTCTCTCTCTCTCTCTGCAGCAAAACTCCTACCAGCCGACGAGCAAAGGCCGGTACAAGGTGTTGTAGAGGAGTCTAACCGGATTCGCTCCCCATCCGCCATCAGGACGTCATCTCTGCACTTTCATCGGAGCGGTTGAAGAATATTTTAAGTCTATATTTTTTAATAACGTCCCCTTTGTCTCGTTCATTTCGTCTTTCTGGGTGATTTTATATCTGCGATCCTCAAAGGCCTCCGGTGTCATCCAACCTGCACAAACCTGCAACGAGCTGTCTGCAATATGTCTTTACATATAAGACCCTGTTTCTTTAATGTTAAGTTGTTGTTTTTTTTTCGTTTTTGGATTTATGTACAAGCAACGTACCAGCCATTGTCTTTATGAAGAGGGGCTTAAATAAAAGATGTTTTTACTTTTCCTCCTAATAAAACAATGCGTTGCTAAGGAAATTTAAACGTTGATGTGTGTTTTTTTATTTAATTTATTTTTTTTATTGCATTAACATATCTGTTAGGATTCTGTGCACTCGCATGGACTGCCACTGTTAATTATTCAGGAGCCTTTCGTTTGTATATTATTCATCAGTAGTGGGGAAGCGTTGTTTGGCTGAAGCGTTAAAACTGGACTGTGGCTCAATTTCAAGACAATACCGCGAAGAATAAAGCAGATTTTTTTGCAGCAGTTTGATGCAAATGAGGATTTTTTTTTCCCCCTCTCTCTCCAGGATTTAAAAAAGCGAAAAACAGCGCTTGGATGTGAAAGTGGATCAAGGAGGGGAAGGAGAACGACCTCTTCTCATCCTCTGCTCGCCGCTCTGCGCATGCCCAGAACGCGCTCCCGTCTTATTAATTTTTAATGGAAAATGGCTGCGTTTCTTATCCAAACCGCTGGAGCTGGGAAATAAAGGCTCGCGTAGCCGAAACACACGCACGTTTTTCGCCGTCGCTCGCCACGATTTAAACCCGATTCGGCGACCGTTCGCCACCGAGCTACGGTCCCGTGGAGCGAAAATATTCGAGGGGAAATGGATCGACTCGCGCTTTGAGGGGGATGAAAGATCATTTTTCTCCTTAACCCTTTCTGCTCCGAGATCCGCGAACAATTGAGGTACAGTAACCTTAACGCTGCTGTATTTGCGCTAGTTGCACATGCTGAAATAAAAACGCAAACACTTAAATAACACGTCTGCGCACTTTTCTGCCATGTTGTTGGATATTTATTTCTAACAAAACCCCGTTATTCGGGCCGGAAGGAGGCGAAATTCAGCCATTTGTGCTGCACGTTAATGTGACACGGGGGTAAAAGTGACATTAGGGTTTTGTCGTCTGGCACGCAAAGATGCGGGATCCATGTGCATATGTTTGTTTATTTATTTTTGTGAATGAATATCACTACAGGCGAGAGTATGTGATAGGAGAGAGCCCACGCCTCCTTGCATTGTGTTTCCTCTGCAGAAAGAGGCAAGGCGGGGGGATTTATAATCAGCAGCACCATCTGAGCATCTTATTTTCGGAATTAACATATGTAAACAGTTAGACGTTTAGTCGGTGTAATCACCGGCGCTATCGGGACCATGCCTCAGACACTTAAGCATCACTTCAGCGAGCGTTTTGCTCTTGTGCTCATGCTCTTCAGCAAACTGAAGGGAGTGTCTTCATGCAGTTTGTAGCCCAAAACATTCATAATTAGGGTGGTTTGTTGGAAAATGTGGATCTCCTAAATAACATCCGCACATCGGCTTTTCGAAACAGTCTAACGTGATGAGATTACAACATTAGTGAATAGTTAATGAAAAGAATCTACACTCAAGCACAGCAACATGAAATGATGTTTAATTTGGATTTTTCTAACTTAAAGATCAATGATAACTAAGGAAAATTAAGTTAATATAAAAATTTGGGATGGGAAGTTTAAATATGATAAATTTCGCCTCATAAAATCAGGACATTCATTTTGAAGTTTAATTGTTTAAAGGGGTTTAAATAACCTCTTGATTAACGCTGTTTTGTTCGTTTAGAAAGGTTTTCTTTTGGTCAGTTTAGTTTTGAGTACGAACTTAGCTCTCTGCTGCCCCCTGTGGTCACTGGAGGAGTTATGCTACTGCAACTGCAGTTCTTCTAACTCTAACCAACAAGCCACTAATCATTTGGGAATGGAACCAGAGTTGTGAAGCATCCAACTGATGACGGACACAAAAAATAGCTGGTTTCTTTTGAGGTGTCAATCAATCATATACGTTTGTTTTGCTAGCAGTGGCGGTCGTAGGCGCTAGAGGGGTGGAGGGGCCCTGTTAAAGTCGTACATGCGCTATCCCCTCAGTCCAACCTAGCGAAATCTGTCATGGTTGTCTTCTTCTTGGTTTGCCAGTCCTGATGGTGCGCCACTGTTCGCCTGTTAACTTTTAAACGAACAACAGACATCAAGGAGTGCTTAAGCAAAACTTAAATGACGATTTGGTGTCAGTGCTCCTGGGCACGTGTGGCTGTTTTGTAACTTGAAAGACAGAGACAGTGACAATAGACCATAGAATGTGGTCGATCATTTTTAACAAATCTCGAATTTTTGAGGCGACGACCACAAAGAAAATATCATCGGTCACATTGCTACTTACTTCCAGCTAGTCCATCATGCTAATAGCGGGCTTGTAGTGTCGTCATTGATCGTATTTTATTTTCCAGTAAACGCCCAAGAAGAGCTAGCCCCGTCCGTACACAAGCAATATTTTTTTAACTTTTTGTTTGTTTGTTTGTTTGTTTTGCTTTGAAACATTTGGATGTGAAATACAAAAGCTTGCTGCCTGGGCAACCACATCCAGAAACGCCTGCTAGCAACCACATGTTTTTACTTTAGCCAATGTGTTTTTAGTTGTGTTCCTTACAAATAATATTACTTCAATGATAAAGTTAGTTTAAAAAGAAATGTGTGTCTGTGACATCACTATTTTCCAAACCTCATCTTTGGGGATTGACGTCTCCCACACACTGGATGATAAAACATGAAGGGCTTGAAACCAATGTAAACCCCTAGGAGCCTAGGAGATAGTGTCCAAGTTTCCTTTCTTTGTGAAAATATTTAACATTTATTGTCCAGCTGAGGACGTTTAGCAGAGCATCAGCTCGCTGTCTCTTTATTTTTCTTACTGCATAGACAATATTACAGACTCTACAAAGATGTATCAATCCTTTTTCTGTGTGTGATTATAAAACATTATTTCCAACCCCCTGCAGAAGATGATGCGCCAGGTGACAAGCAGCGATTTCTGCATAAACAGCAGACCGTCCTGTCTCGCAGACGACGGCCACCACCCCGCTTCCCACTTTGACCTGTGCACTACACAGGCCAACAAGTTCTACCCTCCTCCTCCGCCATCGTCTCTCCAGATGACGCTGGCTCCCATGGCCTTACCTACCCAGAGCCACAAGCCCATGGTGTGCCAGAGACAAGAAGTTCTCGGGGGCGACCCCCGTACGCCTGGAAAGTTACCAGGCTTGAAAGGGTCTGATCAAGCGCCGGATGACGGCAAGAAGAAGAACAAGGGAGCGGGGAAGACGGGCAGACGCGGGAGACCTCTGGGAACCACCAAGCTAGCTGGATACAGAACCAGCACGGGGCGGCCCCTCGGCACCACTAGAGCTGCTGGGTTCAAGACAAGCCCGGGAAGGCCGCTCGGTACAACCAGAGCAGCGGGGTACAAGGTCAGCCCCGGGCGGCCTCCTGGCAGCATCAAAGGTCTTTCTCGCCTCAACAAACTGCCTTATAGTAACACCTGCAGTGGAGCAGCTTTCCCCTATCCGCTACCACACAAAGACATCCTCTGTGAACCTTCTTGCAAAGAGAAGACAACCAATGAGTAAAGGCTCCACCCTATTTCTACGTCACCCTTCATCACTGGAATAAGAGACATGCAGTATACGTACAGTTTTCCTGCCACATATCGAGGGTGACTGTAATCTTTCCCAGTCCGCTGTGAGGCTGAGAGGAGGAGATTTTCTATTAATCGTGTTGGTGTCATTTGTGTGCCTGCCCACCTGATATAATTGCTGTTTGTTTCTCAGTGCTACGGCTGGACATCTATAGTGTGTGTGAAAGGTTTCGCTATACATTGAACAAGAGGTTTTTATCTAACAAATGTAGTGTTAGTTTAATTTTCTGTGTGCTATGGGTAGCATTTTAACGCAGACAAATAATAGAAGCAAACAACAATAAAAAATGATGGGAAATCTGCTTGGGTCGAACAAAACCAGGACATCATGTGCTTTGAATGTTCATCACGCTAAAATGTCTATACAGTTTGCAACAGGAAGAGTTTGTCTACTTCTAAGAGGAGTAAGTCTTTAATGGTACTTAAAAAACTAACCAAAACCAAGTCCAATTACACTCAGCTCCAGATGTAATACTTTAAAATCACTACTCGTCCCAAAAATGCATTACCAAACGTCACTTCACAAAAATGTCTACATATTATTTGCATGCAAATGTCATCAAAGCAACCCTACTCAGCTTAAAGATTGTTGTTATCCAAGTCTGAACTAAAGTTTTGTTTGTAATGTAATGTCTTTTACTCAAACATAAAAAAAAATATCAGTGGACTTTGTTTAGTTGCCAAGGAGAAGTAGTTGCAAACTTGATAATCATTTGGATGCTCAGCTCTTTTATGTCCTGCTTAATGCCAGATCACTTATAATTTATGGTAGTAAAATCTGAGGTGGTTAAACTTGGCTACTACATACACCCCATAGCTGGGGGTCCCATACTCGTGGTGGAAATCATCCCTCTACTCTATCATTTAGTCTGTTTGTGGTCGTGCTGGGGACATTTTTTGATGCTAGTACAATTTTCAGCACACATACCAAAATTAGACATTTTACCATGCACATTATTATTATTATTATTATTATTATTTTGCATTAATTTGTCTGCCTTTAAAAATACAATGCAAGACATTTGTCTCCCCCTACTGGCGATGAGAGTTAGTACAAAAATACTGTTGAGGTCAGCCACACCAGTGGAAATCCATTCTTCTTTCTTTGATTGCTTTTTCAAAGACAGCAACTCCAAGTTTCTTTTTCTTTCTTTTTTTTTTAGAGAGAGAAACCTTTGTGAAAGAGTCGACTGCGTTACTTAAACTTCTGTCACATTGTAGGTACAGTCGGTCATGCAAAGTATTACTGTGTTAAGTATAGATGATTATATAATTTACCTAAATGTTACAGTTGTCCCATGACATGGCACAGACTGCTGTTCAGAATATAGTCTTATTTGTCATGACTATAAATGAAAAAATACATTTCCGTACATTAATGTCTTTCAGTGGGTTTTAAATGTGAGAAGCATATGGAGCTCTTAAAGCCACTGTGCACAATTATGAGACAGTTTTTTACCGTCATCACACAAAGAGTTCATTTTTGAATCAAACTATATGTAGTCAGTCTTTTCTTTATTTTTAACCAGATCCAATCATGTTTTTTTAAAAATGTTGCCATTTATTATGTGTTTTTTCCGTTTTATTTTATGTGCATAACCCCTTAAAGCACTTGAAACTGATTGTTGGGAAAGCTGGTGTTGTTATGAGTTATTAAGGGCACACACAACAAAGAAATGAAGAAACGTTTTAGCTTAATTGGTTAAATAGTCATGATTAACAGCATGTTTAAATATAATTTAGATCCAAAATAAGTGTTTTTAAGTTTTTGTACTAGGACTGAACCTTATAACTTACTTTATTATGAGCATCCATCCATTTTATATTATACATACAGTAAATGTGGAATTCAAATCCAGAGGGTAGAGACATAAAACAGCTTCAATGAGTTGTTCTCTTACACCAAAATTTGAAATAGCTAAATTTGGTGCAATAAACGGTGTATGTATGGTACTGTGTAAACTTTGATACTATCACTTTTTATCATTGTTGTATTTTTACACACGTGTACAAGGCCTTTTATCACTTGTTTTATTTACATGCGTAGTGTTAACAGAGGTAATTGAAATGTCACGTACAAACATTCTTTTCCAGCCTCTTTTACCAAAGAATATGATCTTATCTAACTATAGATATTTAGGAAACATCTCACAAAATAAACTTAGCATGAAAGTTACTGTGTAAAATGTAAATGGAAAAAAAAAGCACTATCCCCATAAAACATAGTATGACTGATGGGATTAAAATCTGATACTCAAACATAGCAGAAGTATGTTTCATGGCTGAAACTATTAAAAAGCCATTGTAAATTTCTTTACACACATCGTTTTTATATCTGTCTGTTACTCTGCTTTAAAAGTGTGTCCTTTTATATATAATTCTTATGTAGCTGATACTTAACTGGTATTTATGTGTTGAGGTTATGGCTGAAGTGGCGCCTGGTTGTCTAATTTTCTAATATTTGTGTTTTGTTTTACACAGTGTTTTGTGTTAGAATGGTTATGAAGTTGGGTCTGGTTGGTTGTTTGTTTGTCCTCAACAGGATTATGATGCTTGTAGGATGCGCTGTTAGCTGGGTAGCCCTTTTTACACAGCAGACATTTGATATGACACAGTAGTGGAAGTGTAAATAACATAATGAACGATGGCTCACTGTCGGACCTTTGTGACTTATTAGGACATTTGAATAACACCTGCATCCTTTCTGTTAGAAATCAAAAATGGCTGCTTCATCTTATACCTAGCATCTTATCAGCTAGCGTCTTTTAGCTAGCACCTTTTCAGCGGGCACCTTGATGGGGATTTCTTAATGAAAAGCTGACACATGTTTCTCCACATTATAGGCTAACTTGGCATTTGGTCTTGTCTTTAAGTAAAATACAAAGTACATCTGATCAACATTAACAGCTCAAATGAGTCTTTACAGTGTGCTAGGTTGCTGCTAGCTAGCGGATGTGATTGTAGCTAAGCTAGCTTTCTAGCTTGGGCTTGCTTAAAATTAGTCTGGATAAAGCTGTTAACACCGGATATAACTGAGAAATGTAATACAAAATTATGTGTGATAATTCCTAATTATTGTACAGATATTCATATTTCCAGACACCCAACTTGATTTTGAGATTAGCGTGATTCTTTGTCAGAGCTATTTCGTATCACAAGCATAGACTGTATATCTATGGTCACAAGTATTAAAAAGACAAGGCTGACTTATGTTACTTCAGATGAAATTTTATTTAACAGCACACATTTGTGGTATCAATTGACTTTCTGAAGTGTATTGTTAAATTCTAACAAAAGTGCTATCTGGCATTGTATGAATAGTTTAATACCCAGTGCAGTAGTAGTATTCACTCAGTTTATAATATGGAAAAAATAATCTCCCAAGAACATGTTTCAGCTCTTTAGAAGAGTGATGACAGAAACCCCTTTAAGTTACTGGTGTTAGAGGAACCAAGGCTAACTGGGACAATCAGAAGTTTGACCTCTAAATGCTGTCTCACTGGTCGTCCTAAGCCTTGAGTTCTCCTCGAGATCTTTAAATGTGGACATGATGTCGCAAAACTGGGATTAGAGATGGAAGCAGTCAACTAATAACTATCATATGTTTGATGTGGTTACAGTTTAAGTAAGAATTTAGGCAGGATTTTTTTTTTTGTCTATCTCCACCTTGAATCTCTTACTTCCGTTTCACTACGTAGCTTATGTAAAATACTAAACGTAAGGACAAGGTGTTTGAACTTGTATCTTAATTATCTTAATTTCTTTTCCTAATTTAGTTTTCTTCCAATACAAAACATTGCAGGACTCAATAACAAGTAATTTATAGACATTCCTGGCATTTTTAACTTTAATATTTTAATTTAAATCTGTGCTGACCCAAATCACAGTTTAATCAATAGTTGTTTTCGTTGCATTTGTTTTGTATCATCATATTCAGCATTCAATCAACACCCTTAAAAAAAAAATGTTACATCTCTTTTTTTGTTTTTTTGAGACGATGTGAAGCCCAGTTATTCCTGAAGAGTGACCAGCGAAGCCTGTAAAGCTTTGTATAATTCCCACGTTATTCCTGCATGATTGTTGTGGAATGTTCAAAAGTTGTGTAATAAATCTGAAAGTAACACTGTCGGATGAAGTGTTTTCTTGAATTCTTTTCTTTTGACTAGACATTTTCCACGGAAATGTCCAATCGGGGAATTTCTGCAGGCACCTCAGTGCTTCAGACCTCAAAATTTCTGAGATCGCAATAATAGTTACTTCCAAAAAACTTAAATTTGAAGGAAAACAGAATGAATCATGCTTATATTTCTGTCGAATTTGACTGAGTTGATCATTTGATTACCTATCTAACAGTCTGTTTCAGAAATATTTTGAAATAAAAAGGCCACGGCCAGAGACATCATGTTTTTAGGTTGTCCGTCTGTACCCACAGCAACTATAGACATTTTTCGATCTAATGCCTCGAACAAAATGTCCTCGGTTTGGCAGAAATATTCACTTATAATGAACAGTTGTTAGGGGTCAGTGGTCAAGGTCACTGTGTCTTTGTGAAATAAATGTTTAGACATAACTTAAGAGTACAATGTCTCAGGAACACCTTAAGAGCATTTCTGCTCTCAAGGCATCTTTCTTCTGATATGTATGATGTATTACACACATTATTTATCCATAGCTATAATAATTATCCATAAGTATAATCCAACTGCAACTTTTTACATTTTACATTTACAACATTGTACATAATAAAACTTTTAGTAAGCATAATTCTCACATCTTCAAACAATTTCATTCTAATTTCATTCAAAGTTATTTCATTCATAAAGCTAAGGAACAACCACCACAGCGTACCACACAGAGGACTCACTCTCGTCTACTTGATGTCACAAAACTCAGCGGTGTCTCCGACAGTGTGTCGAAGCCAGAATCCGGGATAGAGAGGCTGAGAGAAAGTGGTCTGGACTCTGTGGAGGAGAGTCATGGTTGTAGTGACGCTGTAGAAAGACAGAATACCTGCCTTGTGATCCAGGTACACTCCTATTCTGGAGGATAGAGGGCCTGCGATGGAGGTAGGAATGTCGTTGTGTCTGAATGTACAACGACTGCTCCGACACTCTAATGCCCATGATTTGTCATTATTTCCAAATCCACTGTCAAACTTGCTCCCTGCTCTGCTGATATTGTTGTATGCCACCGCTATTAAAACGCTGCCGCTCCACTTCACCTCCCAGTAGCAACGTCCAGTCAGACCAGAGGAACTCAGCGCCTGCCACCACCTTGTGAACCGTTTTGGGTGAGGTGAACGCAACTGCAATTCATCCATTAGTGTTGCCTTTCTGTTGTTCATAGTCAGAAGCAAAAAGTCATTAGCGGTGTCTGGGTCCAGTTTAATTTGACAAGCAAATTTCAAAAGCTCCGCTCTGGTTAGAGGCTCTCGAACGTCTGCCGCAGTAGTTTTCACTGAGTTCTTTGCCCACGGGTCTGTCAGAGTTGTCAGCAGTTTATTGCTGATCTGTGACACAGCTGCTGACACATCCTCAAAATGGGTCTGAGGCTGAAGATCGATGCTTGGTACGTTTGAAGACTCAGTCAGACATGACATCGTGGGTATTTGTTTAGAAAGTAGAGGTGATCTTCTGTCAATGAGAGCTGCTCCAGGTCAGCGTCTTTCTTCCTCAGATCAGTGATCTCCCGTTGAATCCTCTCCTGAAGCTCTTCAACTCCGCTCACTATAGTTTTCTGCTGGGATCTGATCTTTTGGTTCACTTCAGAGATTAAGTTCTCCATGAGACTGATCACGTCTTTGAGGGTCTTCTCGCTGTTCTTTGCGACTTCATCTGCAGCCAGATTGATTGCCTCCACCCTCTCCTCAAGCACTTTAAAATCTTTCCCTCTGTCCTGGATCGTCAGTTGGATCATTTCCCGTTCCAACCCGAGCTCCTTCTGCCTCTCTGCCCTCTCTGCTGCAACTGAGACCGTGAGATGGCCTTTGTGTTCGTCCAGTGAGCAGAGATAACAGATACACTGCTGGTCGGTGCGGCAGAAAATCTTCATCACCTCATCGTGGCGGGGGCAGATGTTGTCCTTCAGCTCTGCCGTTGCTTTGATGAGCTTGTGTTTCTTCAATGGAGCCACATCGTAATGAGGCTGGAGGTGCTGTTCACAGAAAGATACCATGCACACCAAACAGGACTTGATGGCTTTCAGCTTCCTCCCAGCGCAGAAGTCACAGGCCACATCTCCAGGTCCAGCATAGAAATGATCAGGTGAAGGAGCTTGAAGTCCAAGATTCTTTAGTTCTTCCACTAACTCGGCTAATATGGTGTTTTTCACCAGGTCTGGCGTCGGTGTGAAGCTCTGCCTGCACTGAGGGCAGTTTTGTATTTTCTTCTCATCTACCCAATGGTTTTTAATACAAATCATGCAGTAGCTGTGGCCACAGGGAATAGTGACCGGTTCCTTTAGAAGGTCCAGACAGATTGAACAGCTCAGTTTGTCTCGATCTAGCTGAATCCCCGACTGCGCCATGTCTCACCTTGATGAGGGGAATGTTAAGTTTCTGTTCTGAAAGCCGTGCTCATTTCCGTGAGTGCTCTGCAACATATGGGGATTTGCTTGCTCCTGGTCACATGATATCCATGCCCATTTCTGACAAGCCACATAATTGGACGAGGAGAGGAATGAATAGACTCTGAACAGGAAAAGGTGACAAGTGCGGAGCGTTATCATGTACAGCTTCATTCCAGGAAGAGGAGTGGTTTCAGAGTTGCAGTTATTGTCATGGACACTCACCTATCCAGTCTATATTTGGATTATTGCACAATTATGTATTTGTAGCAGAAACTCTTGTAGACACTGTTGCACCATCAGTACCCAAGATGCAATTTTTAATTTAAACCTAATTTAAAGAATTGAATTGACAGTATTGAAATGTGTTATCGCACCTTAATACTTACAAAGGTTTTACAGTAGTGTACACAAACAAATAATTACAGTGGAGCAGAACATATTCCAGCCATAGGAACTCTGAACAAAAGCTCTAGTGCCACTGTAAAAACTACAAAGGTCGGTGTGTGTGTGTGTTTTTGAAGGTCTTTGGAGCATCACTCAAACACTATTAGAGAGGGATAAAATGAGGAAATGTACCAGGGATTCACGGACTTCCAATATTTCCATCATTGATCGTAAACGGTAACGGAAAATGTGTCTCTCTTGATTAGTAGTGTAACAGTCTGTTAGGGGTCGTTTAAGTTTCGTTTCTCTGCTCTGCTCTCCGAGTGAGCGCTCACTCGGAGAGGGGACCCACGAATAGTCCGTTAACCGTTATCCGTAATGAGTCGGTTAAGTTTCGTTTCTCTCGAGTGAAATAGTTTGAAGGTGGTCGGGTGGGATGTAAGGTTTGAATGGTGCAGTTTATTGATTATACATCAATCAAAGGTGGAAGGACTCAACTGAGCCGGTTAAATAGACGTCTAGATTCATGATTCTTGAGTTGTCGCTACTGAATATTAATTAAAAATGAATGAAACTTAAATGCCATTGAATATATCATTGTTATTATTTAAACAACAATAATAACAACCCTGCAATAAAATAAATAAATAAATAAAATATGAACCTGTCAGTTAAAATGACAGACAATGAAAAAGTCTAGCGCAACCTCTGATCTCATCATAAAATGTAAATGACTAGGCTATGTGTGGCAGTAAAGTGAATTCTGACTCTGTCGCGCTGAACAATAAATGTAATTTGGTAAAACTAGCTTTCACTTGTTTTATGTAAGTTGCTGTTAACTTTTAATACAGAAAAACGTCCAATATTATTTTTATTATGTTTTGTTTAAAACTGCAATTAAGATACTTCCGTTTTGCTAACGACCACACCCGGAAGTAGTATATGGACGTGTATCCCTTATTTTCTTCCGCGATAACTCATTGCACATTCGTTCCTATGAGTCGAACAACATCCCCTCGCATCTCAACATGTCGCGATGACATTTCATATTTGTGTATCTCTAAAGTAAAATAAAATAAAAGACATGACGGGTGTTAAACTTCACATCCCGTTTGTTTTATTACTTATGCTGAGTTGCTCCGATGTGTTGAGGCTTTCGTCTGTGACAGCACAAGGTAGGAGACTTGACAGCTGCCGTTAGCCGAACAGCGCTAGCATAACACTGCCAACTTAGCTAATGCTAATGTTAATATTTTGGTTAATAGCTGGATAAGTTCACCTTATATCCACGCGAGTTTTGTTTCAGTCAACGGCGAGATGTATAACGTAACGTTTAAACGTGTTCATTGCGACAAACTGGCTAAAACTACTGTAAATAACGTGCAGATGTTGTGAAATACTGCTGTGAATCTTAATGAATCTATAAATACATGTAAACAATAGCTAGAACTCAGTCAGAAATTGAATCAGTTTATTAATTTAATGTATACGGCCAGAACATAAAAACAGCAATTTAAAATTTTAAGTGACGTCTCTAAAAAAGTGTTAGTGGTGTTGGATAAAATATTGCAGGCAAATTAACACAACTTGCAATACTGCGTAAGACTGTTTCAGCTTAACCCATTTTAGCCTTTTAATTGGTCTCATTCATTCTTACATTATTCTGTTTGGATCATCTTTAGTATTATCATTCACAGAAAAAACAAATGTCTTTTTGTGACTGTTAAATGTCTGCGCAGTTACTTATGCTATCAGAAGGCAGTCTTGGAAATGTTGAATGTGCTTAGCTCAAGCTCGGTTTTGATTAATTTATTTCAGAGAATGATGAGTCGCTGGAGCTCGTGCTCTCAGAAGACACAATGTCCGACTCGGAGAACAGCCCCAAGTTTGTAGAGTCCGATGACCTCCACTCTCTGCCGAAGAGGCAGTTCAAGACGGCTGAGATCGCAGACGCTGTGATGGGCACCGAAACCCCCATCGACCCATCTGACATCGAGTCCCTCTTCCCCAAAAATGTGAAAGACTTACAGTCAGGCTTCACCCCGCCTTGTGATGAGAACAGTGCCCAGTGCGGTTCACCTGCTCTGGCTGCTAATGAAGCGTCACTGGAAGAGGAGGGCACAGATTCATCACAGCAGGTAAGTCACTAGAGACGTGGCTTTCTGGTGGATACATGTCCGTTTACATAATCTGAAACTCATTTAATCATTACCACTGTCCAAAAAAATAGAAAGTCGGTGGTTGAATTCGTGCCAAACATTTACTTTAAGCGGTAGAGCTGAAAAGATTAGACAATTAGATCAACAGATAATTTAGCAGCCTTTGTTTAAATCACATATCCTGAAATGATTCGCCTCCTTTCATGTTTAACCTCCAGGTCACTCTTGACATTGTGCGCGCTGAGGAACAGAACACCACAGAGACTGCCAAGACATACAAGGTGAACTGTGATAAGAGGAACATCACAGGAATGAGCGACTTCACGGTGCAGGTCCTCAACGCTTCACAGGTATTCACGCTGCCCCCAGAGTCTCACACTTATCACGGACAGCCAAGGAGTGCGGCATTTCCTGAATATCTACATACCATACATGCGACACTGCCTGTACGATGGCTCAGAGTGCATTCTTTATATTAATCCCAGCTTTGTAGTTTGACAAAGAGTTGCATTCCTGTCAGTGTAAAAAGTCTTGACCTGTGTGTGTTTTTATTCGTCATATAAATTCCTGAGGACCAAACCCAGCGCTCACATGCTGTCTGACTTATTTCAGGACTTGATGGAGTTCCTCAATGCTAACAGCACAGAGTGCTCTGTGGTGCTGTTCTACACAGCGTGGTGCCAGTTCTCAGCCAGCCTGGCACCTCACTTCAACGCCCTGCCCCGGGTCTTTCCTGGCATGCATTTCCTGGCACTGGATGCCTCGCAGCACAGCAGGTGAATAACCATGTGATTCACGCATCATGTCATCTCTATGAAAAATCACTTTACAGAGGAATTATCTGGAATTAAAAATGTAAGTTGATGGTTTGTTAGAAACTACCCAACTAAATGATTAGATTAGGGATCCATTGATTAGGTTATTTTATTTTGAAGTGTTTAAACTATGGATGTGTGAGCAAAATTACAAACTCTTTGTAGTCCTTTTAGGCATTAATAATCCTACTAAAATCAGTTTGTTTTACATCTCCAAAGAAGTGAACAAAACTAGATTTATACACCAATCAGCCACAACATTATGACCACAGGAGAAGTGAATCACACTGATCATCGTGTGACAATTTAGTGTTCTACTTAGTAAACGTTTGGACCTGGCATTCATTCATGTGGATGTTACTTAAACGTGCAGCACCCACTTAGACCAGACCAGATCAGGCACCCCCACCCCATAGCAATGACACATGCACACAACTCACTAAAACATGAAGAACAGCACAAGGTGTTGTACCTGGCCTCTAAATTCACTAGATCCTAAACTGATCCAGTATCTGTGGGGTGATCTGCAGATGCCCCTCCCCTCAACCCATAGTCCCCAAACAAAGCCAGGTTTCCGTTCATTTAGACAGATTAATGTTCAGAGTATCTAAAAGTGTCGTTTTGTCATTCACGTGTCTTGCCCCTCTGTGTTGCTCAGCAGCCTCTCCACAAGGTTTGGGACGGTGGCAGTGCCCAACATCCTGCTGTTCCAGGGGGCCAAACCTATGGCTCGGTTCAATCACACCGACAGAACCCTGGAGACTCTCACTTCCTTCATCGCTAACCAGACAGGTACAAATGTCAAACTGATTTCTATGTAGAAAATAAATATTTTTTAGAATTACTAAATAGATATTGTCTTGTATTTAATCTCATCTACAAGCTGAAGAACCATTTATCTCATCCACACCAATAAACTAGAGAAACTCAAAGCCATATTTAACTAGTGGAGTGCAAGTACAGAGGTAGGGAGGCGGCTCCTTCCCCTGAAAAGCCCAGCCTGCTCTGATTGGCCAGCGTCAATGACGTTGAAATAGAGAGACAAGAGGAAGAAGAGGCCGGAAAATTCAGGAAAGAGTTTAATTGGAAACTGTTTAACTGAAAGAAACTGCCTGTTCCAGGGTTTGAAGCTGATCCCAACAGAAACGTGACGGACGCAGACCTCCTCGGCCCCCTCCCCAGCGTCCCCATGAAGAGCATTGACTGGCTGCTGGTCTTCTCCATCCTCTTCATCACGGGCTTCACTACGTACGCCATCCTGCGGACGGACAGTATTCGCTGGCTCATACCGGGACAGGAGCACGAGCATCAGGACTGAAAACGCACAGACTCGGCAGACGCGAGGACGTGAACGATTACTTGACGAACTGTTTAGTTTAATAAAAAAGTGGCTCATTTTCTCATGCTTTAGGTGTTTGAAGGCGTTTAAATATTGTGATTTATAATAAAGAATGTAATGATGTGTTGACTTTAAGGAAACCTTCGCTGTTTATCCACTTTTTTAAAACATATACGGTATAAACCGACTTAATATTGTTTAGGTCTCCCTTGTCCCTTTGTGGGACTCATCAGAGAATGGCCATGGGCCTTCTGAGGGTGACCTGTGGTGTCTGAATGTTATTAGTGGGGGTCATTGGGTCCTATGGGTTGAGTGGAGGGGCCTCTGTGGATCATCCCACAGGTCTAGGTGGATTAACATCCACACAAATGAATGCCAGAAGATCAACGTTATCTCCTGTCAGTGGTTTTAATGTTATGGCTGATCTGTGCATGCCAGATAAACTCCAGGGTCAGAGAGAACATGGACTTTGTATTCGTTTTGTAATGATCCATGAGCCGAGGTTCTGATTTGCAGGTTGTTCCTCAATCATCACACTCATCCTCCCATCACTGTCTTCCTTCTTGCCGCAACCAGACTCCCCTTTAAAAATGTGCGATTTTAGTCAGGCAGTGAACTAAACAGCTATGGCACAGTGTAAGAGGGCAGTGGAGCAGAGGACAGAAGAGGAGTTGGAGGAGAAGTAGGGCGGCTGAGAAAACGCTAGTCATGTCTGGGTTAATATTTACCCTGAGGGCCAGCAGCTCATGGCCCTGCAGCCGCTTGTCCCGGCTGAGCAGCCTGAGGGTGCCTCCGCTCTCCCGGAACAACTCGTCTAAAATGGTGAGTGCTTCATCGGCAGGCTTTTAGCATTAGCATTTATAAGCCTCTTAAAAGCGTATTGCACACGAAGAAGGAGTATTTCTTGGAAGTATGTTAGTATATGTAATATTCTAATGCAAACCAGAGACTTTACAAGTATGCAGGATCTGAAACAGAAAGTGGAGACTAGGAAAACCTCTACGCCGAACTCTATTGTAGTAACTCTAGATTTAAGGTTGCATTTATATTTGTAAGTCTACATGGACAATAATCAAATTTTAAAACACGTATTTAAGTTTTCATGGCGTATTCTTCAATTCGGCTGAAATGGTTTGCGTATAGCATAAATAATTATGTTGTACTGTTATCAGGTAAATGCTAGTAATGGCTAACGTTACAGTATATTTTGACATTTGAAGTACTTTTGACACCTTAAATTTGTCGGAATATTAAGGTGCCGAATAAAAATATTAGGTTTTAAAATAATATTAATTATACTGCAAAAAAGTAAGTTAATATTTCGGTAACTATACCGTGTGTTTGTACTTATTTTTATTTTTGGTGCTCCACTGCCATCTGTCGGCCGAAGCGCGAATAGCATTCAAAATAATGTCCCATAGGATTAAAGGGCAAGAACAAATCTACAATACAAACCTCAAATAACTGCAGATGATAATTCTAATATCAACTTTGTGATGGTCTCCAGTCATCAGACTCCCACTGGCTGTCCCCTGCAGACCGGGATCAGCTGGTGATGGAGCTCAGGGCCAACGGTTGGATGGAGGTGGAGGACCGTGACGCCATCTTCAAAGAACTTCACTTTAAAACCTTTAACCAGGTATTTATATAGAGGTCTTTCTGGCTTGTTTAAAGCTTCTTCCTATTGTTTTCTTTTGGACAGATTACTCAAAGGTGTATGTAAATGAACTGCTCCAGGGCTAGTGGTCGAATCCCCCCGGCTCATACTGTGCACATGCCAAAAGTGTCCTTGTGCAAAACACTGAACCCCAAATTGCTCCTTAAGGGCAAGCTGGCGGCTTGCATGGCAGCAAATTTACAATTTCCCTCCGCTATATGCACAAATGCAAACAAAGAGGTAATTGTTTCAGATAAATTGTACAAAATAATTGTGTTTTTTTTTCTGCTTTTTCCGATGAAAAATAGACCTCACAGTTAACATCTGCTTCACTCTTTCTAAGTTGTTATTCCAGGCTGCAATGAAGCTGTCATTTTTTTTTTTTTTTTTTAAGTTTTTGTAGCAGTGGAAATCCGTAGGTCTTCGGGGGGCTGTTGTACTCTGGCTGGAGGTTTGCCTTGACTAGAACCGGGACGCAGAACTGCCAGACGCGCAGCCAAGTCGGAAACGCGCACGTTCAGTCTGTACTCACGCTGATTTGTTGCAGGTGCAGCAGGGGACAGGATCCTTTCTCTTTTTCGTTCGTTCCTACTCTGTATTATTAGTTTCTACCTCTAAGTTGTTTAATGAAAGAGGTCTTTCCTACACAGTGGGATGTAAATGCAACTGGAAGACGTGAATATTTAAAGCAGGAATAAATCATGTTACTGCACGATAGAGATTTTTTTGTTAAGGGGAGGTGACAGGCTTATCAAACAAAGGCTACTATCATAGTATGGTTTGCTTGTGTGTCACTGTATAAAGCATTAACAACATGCATTTGCTTCAACTGACGAACTTGCATTTAATTTTTATGTTGTACCAGTGGAACAGCTCATCCTACGTAAAATAACAGAGTAACTGTTTCTGCACTTAATAAAGACAATGCAGACATATGACAGCATTTGCACACCATGCATGTCCCTGAACAAAATAGTCTGTTTTTAACTTCTGCAAATCTTTTATACCATAAATGTTTAAAAGGTCTTAGAGTTCAGAGTTATGGTTCGTATTGGAGACTACTTAAACGAAAACATAGCTAAATCAGATACAAATCCAAACACGCACTTGAATGCCAGGTCATAACGTTTGTCCACAGACACATTTTAACGCACACATCTGTAGCTCTCACATCTGGATAGCCTGGGTAACGCCTGGCTCGCTTTGCAGAGGTTTGGTGTGCAGCATTTACATATCATTAATGACATTATATTTACTTTTAATCCTCCCAAGAACACTATTATGAAATATTTAAACCACCATTGAAGGTTTAAATGATTTCAAAGTAAAAAAGAGTTAAAAGATTTACAGATATGCAGTTACTGTACAGTATGTACCTTATAAAGTGTGCTCTTAGTTGGTTTATATTTTATATTACACGTGCATTGGGGTTTGAGAAATTGCAACTATTTTTAAACTTGTGTGAAATGCACTTTCTACATGACGAGTCCAAAATATTTCCGTCACAAGGCTCTAAACTCGAGATTCACTTACTATCTTTTTTTTTTTTATATCCCCAGAGCTTTTGGCCGTACGCCAGGGCCTTCCCCAGTAAATGGACCCTCGTCAGGTGTCAGTGACTCTTGTACATAATCCGTATTATAGCAGGTGGCTTAACGATCAAAAGCTCCGCGTACGAGCCAGTAAGTGAACCTCGAGAGCGGGACATTGTGCCGCAGATGTGTGCTCTCTGCTGCGTGTTTGTAGTGTGTTTTGGCTGTAAAAGGGAGTTTTCAAGCTCTCCCTCTTCTCTGCTTCAAGTGTCACGACAAACAACGCTAAGTGGTTCGTTTGACGTGATTGATCGCGCTTGTTTGGGAAACGTATTAACAGTATTAAAGCAAAGTTTGATGTTGACGGCCGCTGTCCGATCTAGCAGCAGCTATCGGTTCCACCACTTCTTGGGGTAGAGTAAACATCAAAAGTTCAATGTAAATGTTTCTTGGCACGTCGCTGGAAAGCGGCCTGCTCCTTTAGCTCGGCTGTGTTTTGAGCAAAGTAAACTGCTGCATCTCAAGGCCACTTAGCGGACTTCCTCTAATCCTGTCGTTAGTTGTTTTAGCCCCTAAAATAGTCTGTTTTTACACTTCCCCGCGTTTGAAGTCGGCGGGCGAGCCCTGACCTCCCCCATCTTCTCCTCCCGGCTCTAAAGCCTCTCCTCTTACCCCGACACGTCAGGCCGCATTACCCTGAGACACGCCAGGCGACCAGTTGGCAGCAATTGGGGTTTTGATCAGAATGATTTCTTTCACAAACAATCAAATTGGTTAAAATGTTTCATCTGGTTCACAAACCACTAACAACCCCCGTGATTCCTTCTGGTGGATGTGCTTTGCTTTCTCCTCTTTCTCGCCTGTTGCCACCCTCCTTCCTCCTTCTCTGCCTTTTCCGCCTTTGTCTTTCATTCTGCGCCCCATGTTATTGGGGAATGAGCTCATGTTGTTCCAATTTTACACGCTGGCAGCTCTTTCTGTCTGCCTTTCCCTTTTTCGCTCTCTTTTTATTCTGTCTCCAGACACCCCGCGGTCCTCTGATGCGTTTTCACAAACTCTCCGGCTAGTTTTTCATGGCTGTTCTTAAAGGGCTTTTACTGGAGGGGAATGGAGATGAGGAGCGACGTGCTGGCTGATTTCCATTCGCCACTTATCTCCGAGTGATGGGGCTTGAGGAAATCAGATCCCTGAGAGTTTATAATGAGAATAACAAATTCTGTGTTTTGAAAGGCGGCCTCTAGGGGGCGGTAGAGCCGCACCTACAGCTGTGTAAGCCCACGGTGCTGGTTAAAGTCTGGGCCATACACATGAGGCACGCAGCCACTCAGAGCTGCAAATGAACTTAAAAGGAACATGACAGCTGGACTTGCTTTTTTTTTTAGTTTATTTTTCTTTGATTACAGCAAGTGGAAAGTGTTGTGATGCCATTGTAACCAGCTCAGTAATTTATCTGCGGCATGTGGGTCTGCAGTGCGTTGTTAGTGGCAGTAGTTTGAGACGTAAATGTCAGTTATTTTCCTTGTCAAGTCCAGTGCATCTAATCAGCTTTGAGAGGTGAAATCCTCTGTCTGGAGTCACTTTGGTCAGTGAGAATCCCTGCAATCACATGTGGAAACATCTGTGTGTGTGTGTGTGTGTGTGTGTGTTTGCCTTTAATACTGTAAATTTAGATCGGAATCGTGCATGTTTTTAAGTTGCAGTCACTGATACTGTTTACGCAACAAGCTTTATGTTATGCATGTTTACAGATGACCATCTGCTATATATTTCGGGCGGACGGAGTGGAAACATTCATGCGACACAAGTGAAATGAGTAGCCTTAAGACGCCGCTTGCATAGGGGAGGCGAGCTGTGCATGCTCAACTGTTGTGTTGCGTTGGCCGGGGTTGACAATGGTGGCATTTGTCTGTTTAATTTCTGCAAATATCCAGCCAATGATTCAAAAGCTGCATTTAGGATGGGAATTTTTGTTATCTTATGTGTCTAGTGAAGTGAAAGGACAATTTTTTTATGACTAAACCCGCAAATGATGATGCACCTCAAGTCCAGACACATATTGTAGGTGTTTTTTGGGTTAGGTGCTGCCTGTTGGTTTTAGTTATTTATATTTTTTCTTTAGTTTTATCCTTGTTTGGTTTGGTAGGATACATAGCGGATTTGTGGCTTCACTGTGTTATACCCACGTATAATGTGGCTTTACTGACGCCATGACGCATTAAAACAACACAAAACTCCTTTAGAGACTGGTCATATTAAAAAGTTTTTGCAAACTTAAATTCTCAACATTTGCCCACGTTTGCGCAGAAACGACACAAACTTGAGACAAACAACGCGCCAAAGCTGCGGTTCACCGCAGACAATAACCGCATTACTAGCACAGGAAAAAGCTTCTGGTCTTAAGGTCCAATTTTGAGAGCAAAGCCGCCACTGCTGTGATTTTCTGAGGAGCTCCCTCTGCTCCTTCCGCTTCGTTCTCGGCGGCTGATCCCTCGCCCTTTTTTATATTCAGTCAGGGGCTCCTTCTCCTCCAGATCTCCTCCAAGCCGCCGCCTCTCGTTACGGGCCTCGGTGTGCTCGTGTTGAATAAGTTGTCCTGCGACTAAAACATCCTCTCAGTAAACCGCTTTCTCACAGCCGCCACCCTCCTGCACTAAATAAATACATACAAGTCAGACTGATACCTCATTATTAGCTTGTTGAGCATCATACATGTCAAGTATATCCTCATTTGACATGAAAACAGTTTACAAAACTGTCAGTTTTATCCGTTGTTCCCCCAGAGTATCCAGAGTATCCAGAGTGGGATACTCTGGATACTCTGGATACTCTGGGGCAAAGTACTCTGATTTTAAAGAGCTAATAATGTTTTTGGGGGAGAAAAAAAATATTAATTTCCTTCAAGAAAATGCTCCAAACAGTTTAAAATTATCCTGAGATGTTTCCTAATTTGCAAAACCTGATCTAAACCATACACATGTAGACAAACTTCCCCTCCGCGATTGATTGCTCGTCTGTATCCCTTACTCAGAGCGAGACGACGGTTAATCGGCTCAGAGGTGTTCAGTTCCCACCTCTGTGTCCAAAATGGAACTTTCCCTGGGAACTGGAGGCATCCCGCATTCATCCCAGCCTGTGAAAATGGCTGGAGGGAAGCCGCGAGGTGTGGCGCCCAAGCGGAGGTGGTTAGATAATCTGGCTATCAGACCTTGGGTAAGCTAAGATGGCCCTGACGTCTGCTGCCTTTTGACGAGCCCAGTGTCTTTCTAAGCCGTTGCTGGTTAATGAGGGGTTAGCGTAAGTTGGCCTTAACGCCTAGCATTGAGCGTTACATGACACACGGCGCATAAATAGGAGCCGACATGCGTGATGAGTTGTCGCACGAGATGACGAGTCTGGAAATGAGCGTTCGCAGCGCGGCGGGAGGTGTATCATCGTCGCCGCCGCCAAAGCTCATCTCCGTGTTACTCATTTTTAAGAAGGTTAATTTGAGAAGATTAATGCTGCTGATGTTACACATGCCCAGCAAAGCTCTCTGTGCTACATGAAAGAGAATCGGCGCTGGCAGCTTTGCTTCGCAATAATTTGATATTTAGCTTTAAGTTACACGTCAACTTAGCGGGCAGCCTTGTCTGGCCAGCTGGAAGCCTGCAAAGAGCTGTTTGGGGAAACGGGAATAAATAAGACATAAGAGGTGTGGTTGCCATCATCATCATCATCATCATCATCTCAACCGCCACTGTTCAAATCGCAGCTTTTTTTTTTTCTGCCGAGAAGTGAAGGTTTTCCAAGGGGCTGACACTGACGCGGGTGATGATGGGGCTAGCGGGGTAATCATCAGCCAGTCACGGTGGCGTGTAAAAGCAGGAGAGCGGCTTGTCTTCATGTGTCGGCGAAGGAGGTTTGCATGTGCACATTTGTACATGCATTAGTGTGAATGTGTGTCTGTCGGAGGGCTAGTAAGGGTGGGCGCAATCTGCATGCACTTAGTCCTGGCAAGGCAGAGCAGGCGTTCCTAAGCCCTTGGACCGCGCGGTGGTGGAAAGCCGATCTGTAAATAACAGACACATGTGTTTGAAACTGAGTCCTGTATTCCAGCCCACAGCCGCAATGAGAGAGAGAACACCACTCCGCTCCGACGTCAAATTGTCTCATCCAGTGTTGTATGACAATCATGCTGTAATAGCACCAAAATGGCTCCTCAAAAGCGGGGTGTATGTGTGCGGGGAGGCGTGGGGGAGGGGGGAAGGGGCAAAGCGGGGGTCTGCCGTCGGGTGTTTCTGATTATTTGAGATGGAGGCCTGCGCAGTGTCACGTCAAATTATCCGACTTTGACAGCTACAGCTTGTCGGGCCAGTTGGAGAGAGAGCTGGCTGGCTGAAAGGATGGAAAGCCGACTGGCTGGCTGGCTGGCTGGCTGGCTGACCTGGTGGCTCGAGAAGTGTGGCCCGCACAATACAAATGGGGTAAACAAAGCACTTTGAGAGGGAGAGCCCTTGACCTTTGCTGACACGAGACCTCAGCTGGGAGCGGAGGGTTGGTTTTATTTTCTGTTGGGCCCAAGTGGAAGGTGTCGAGATGACCTCTGGGTGACAGACAGGCGTAGCACTGCCACTTTGCCTGCATTGTGTCCTGCTGCTCTGCTTACTGCCCCCGAGGGACCACCACCTGTGAGAGAATCCCGATGTAGGACACTGATTTTTCAGGGCCCTTTCAGGATTTCTGTTTTTTCGGACATTCAACTCCAATTCATTTGTGCTGAGAGATTACCGCTCTCCTTGCTTTTTCTCCCCTCATTTTTTTGTCTTCCTGAGACACGCCGTCTTTTCTCAGGGTTTAAGTTGCATAACTGTCATCTTACGTTTCACGGTCCTCTTCTCCAAATAATGCTTTGCTCGGTGGTTTGTTTGCGCATCAGTAAGGACTCAATGGGGACGTGGACGTTTTCAGGAAGTGTGATGATGTTCACGATAAAAAGCAAGCAAACGACATTTGTTTTTAGTCATGAGCAAAAGCATGACATGAGCCGGAAGAAAAAAAATACTTCTTGGCTTAAAACTGATTTGAAATAACCAGTAATCGGTCTACAAATTTGTTTTTGTGATGTTGCTTTAAAGGCGAACTGCTGTTTTTTTACAACCTGGACCTTATTTCTGGTATAAATTACAATTGTTTACTCACCCATATAACTTTTGTGTAGATCCTTGTATATCCATATAGTGGGAGTGAATGGGGCACCGAAACGCAGCCTCTAAATAACACATTATCTGCCTCGGAACTCATTCATTTCACCAATATTTTGTTATGATACGCTAGTGCTATTCCCCGTTGAGTCCAGAGTTACCTGTCATCATCATCCAGGGTCTGTAGATTGACCGACAGACCCTGGATGATGTCTTCTGACCTGAATGATGTCATCTCTGAGCGCCGCGCGTACCCGTGACGGTCGTCTTGTTTACCTGTAATTTGCTACTGCTAGTTTTTTTCACCATGGCTGAATATTTTTCCGATTTTTAAAGTTGTGGACGAACCACAGCAGTAGCAAATTACAGGTAAACAAGACGACCACCTCGGGTGCTCACGGCGCTCAGAAATGACATCATCCAGGTCAGAAGACATCTGTTCATTCACCCACAGACCCCAGATGATAATAACAGGTAACTCCAGATTCAACAGGGAATAGCACTAGTGTATCATAACAAAATATTGGTGACATTAATGAGTTTTGTGGCAGATAATGCGTTAGAGGCTGCGTTTCGGTGCCCCATTCACTCCCATTATATGGACATATGCAGATTTAAATATCTCCCGAAGGAATACAAACTACACCAGAGTTATATGGGTGAGTAAACAATTATATTTTATGCCAGAAATAAGGTCCAGGTTGTAAAAAACAGTAGTTCCCCTTTAAAGTGTTGTGAGCCAATCGGCAGACATGTAGTGTCCTCCGTGCGTCAAAGAAGGAGATACACCCATTATTCACACATGCAGGTCGAGGATGGGAATCTGGAAAACGTTTTGCCTCTAGCAGGAGTTAATTATGAAATTTTGCTCCAGTGAAATCCCACATTTCTGTGATTTAGCCATAATTTACATTCGGACCACAGATTAGAGTCTTCACAAACAATAAATTCGACAAAATTAGCACCAACGTTTATGGTAATAAAGCAAAAATAGATAAATAAGTCTTTAGTTTTTACACATCCCGCAGATTTGGAACGACATCGTGATTCATTCCAAGTTTAGTTCGTGGCCACCTGGAAAATGTGAATCCACTATTTACTCTTCTAGCTCTGGGTTTGGTCTCCACCGACTCCCGGCTCGTTTTGGTGGATAAATGCTACGTTCACTGGCATGTGTCTAACTTTGGTGCATTTTATGTACAGCGCACGGCTGTTTTTGTTTTTTTAGAAATAGTGTGAGAGTCTGAGGACACGCAGTAGAAAGCTGAAACGTTTCACATTGTCACATGATTTGCATAATACCATTTTTGTTGTATCTGACTGATCTAAAAGGAAGGAAATCACTTTATAATATCCGTCTGGCTCGAGGATGAAATAATTTCAGACTCTCGGCACATGATAGTAATTAAACGCAGTCATCGAATGGATCTCTGGCATTAATTATGTTAGCTTGTTACTGACGAAAAAGGACCAAAGTCACGTTTTGCACAAGAAAGCTTGATGAAAATAAAAATAAAAACTCTGAAATGACTGATTCTTACGTAAGAACACTTAACTGCACATTCGCAGCCCTCAGTCAGTCCAGTCAGGAGTGTCGTGGGATGGATTTTTTTGTTCCATAACAGAGTCCAGGATACAAGTCGAGCTCCAGGAAGAGCGCGGCCGTTTTGAAATGGGACAATGTGCAGGAACTCTTTAGTGTTCACACAGAATCCTTTTACCTGTCACTCAATGTTCCTCGGCAACAGATTAGCCTCGGCTCGGCCCTGAGAGAGAGGAGACATGTTTGGACAACACCTGACATGACAAGCTGCTTAACCATCTCCATTAGAGCCAATGAAAACTGAGAAAAAGCAGACCGCCTCGATCTCCAAATTGGTGCCAGCGGGGTCAAGTTGCAGGAATATGGCAATTACTTAAATTGATCAGGAGACGGTTTCCTTGATAACCAATTTGATCAAGCTGCCGATCGTGTTACACCAATCGCGCTGCACAGGAACAGGCCGTCCCAGAAATTGGTTACAACACACTAAAAAGGCTAAACGCAATTTCCTGCGAGAGTAATTGTGTTTCGTCATGTCAGGTGGTGGATGGGGGCCGCAGCCACGGCCTGTAAACAATGGCATTTCAGTTGATTTAATTAGGCAGAGAGGAAGCATTTAGAGGCTTAATTGAGATTGCAGTGGGAAATTGCACTGAAATAGGTCTACCTGATTTTTTTTTTTTTCCTCTCTTCACAGCGAGCATGACGAGGGATTTCACTCTCCTCTTTGTAGATAATTAGAATAACCATAATCACTCCCTGGATGGCTTGTGATTGGAGAGAGCTGCAACTTGAAATATGAAGAGTGTGTATGTTACGCGGTGTGTGCACGCAGCCTCCCTGGTGCTCGTTGGCTTGGACGTGAATTCACGAGGGTATTCGACGTACCGAGACGCCATCGTGTTCCCCTCCAAGCTTCAGATGGCAGCATTGCTCCTTATGCTGCGTACGTCTTTTACCTTTAAACCTTTAAGCCGAACTAATGGAAAACGCCTTAAATCTTTGGGTTGGCTTTTGAAACGTGCATATTTTCCGTGCCTTGGTCTCCCGTGGTTCAACACTGAATTTGCCGCGTTAGCCGAGCAAACGGAGCGCTGCACATTTTTGGGTGCAGCTGAATTTGTTGGGACCATAACTTTGCAAGATTGCTGCCTTTTTTTTTGTAAATATTTAAATATATAAAAAATGGATATTGTTTGACCTTTTCCCTAATTTCTAATTTCCCATGCTTTTTAATTTTTTATTTTTATTCATTTTAATACATTTCCACTACTCCGCTTTTCCCGAAACTACACAAACTGGTTGTTCACACATTTTAAAACTGTCCTCTCGCTTGGTTTAGTAATAGCACATCATACATATTTAACCGACAGCTTATAAGACATTATAAAGTTGTGTTAATATAGAAATATTCATGAACAATCTGAAATATTGGAGATAAAATGCTCTACAAAATGCTCTACATTAATTAACACTTGTCGGTGCCCCTTCAGGTGCTTCCAGCCTCGTTTTAGTGCCTTATAATAAAAACCTAAGAGACACGAAGAAAAGTCTTTTTTTTTTTTTTTTTTTGTTAAGGTATGGAAAATGATCTTTTAGTGTCAAATGTGCAATGTTTGCTAAATGCGAACTTAAGAGGATTAATTAGGCGAAATATGAAAGAGTGTGCCAAACGTCAACCTCAGCTTAAATGAACGCAGCCTACAAATGAAGCAATACTGATAGATACGTAGATTGATAGATACGTAGATAGATAGATAGATAGATAGATACGTAGATAGATAGATAGATACGTAGATTGATAGATAGGTACGTAGATAGATCCGTAGGTAGATACGTACGTAGATAGATACGTAGGTAGGTAGATACATAGATAGATACATAGATAGATAGGTAGATACGTAGATAGATAGATACGTAGATAGATAGGGATCTCCATCACATACAGCACTGTCGGACATACACTACCGTTCAAAAGTTTGGGGTCACATTGAAATGTCCTTATTTTTGAAGGAAAAGCACTGTACTTTTCCATGAAGATAACTTTAAACTAGTCTTAACTTTAAAGAAATACACTCTATACATTGCTAATGTGGTAAATGACTATTCTAGCTGCAAATGTCTGGTTTTTGGTGCAATATCTACATAGGTGTATAGAGGCCTAGTTCCAGCCACTATCACTCCAGTGTTCTAATGGTGAAATGTGTTTGCTCATTGGCTCAGAAGGCTAATTGATGATTAGAAAACCCTTGTGCAATCATGTTCACACATCTGAAAACAGTTTAGCTCTTTACAGAAGCTACAAAACTGATCTTCCTTTGAGCAGATTGAGTTTCTGGAGCATTACATTTGTGGGGTCAATTAAACGCTCAAAATGGCCAGAAAAAGAGAACTTTCATCTGAAACTCGACAGTCTATTCTTGTTCTTCGAAATGAAGGCTATTCCATGCGAGAAATTGCTAAGAAATTGAAGATTTCCTACAACGGTGTGTACTACTCCCTTCAGAGGACAGCACAAACAGGCTCTAACCAGAGTAGAAAAAGAAGTGGGAGGCCGCGTAGCACAACTGTGCAAGAGGATAAGTTCATTAGAGTCTCTAGTTTGAGAAACAGACGCCTCGCAGGTCCCCAACTGGCATCTTCATTAAATAGTACCCGCAAAACACCAGTGTCAACATCTACAGTGAAGAGGCGGCTGCGGGATTCTGGGCTTCAGGGCAGAGTGGCAAAGAAAAAGCCATATCTGAGACTGGCCAATAAAAGAAAAAGATTAAGATGGGCAAAAGAACACAGACATTGGACAGAGGAAGACTGGAAAAAAGTGTTGTGGACGGACGAATCTAAGTTTGAGGTGTTTGGATCACAAAGAAGAATGTTTGTGAGACGCAGAACAAATGAAAAGATGCTGGAAGAATGCCTGACGCCATCTGTTAAGCATGGTGGAGGTAATGTGATGGTCTGGGGTTGCTTTGGTGCTGGTAAGGTGGGAGATTTGTACAGGGTAAAAGGGATTCTGAATAAGGAAGGCTATCACTCCATTTTGCAACGCCATGCCATACCCAGTGGACAGCGCTTGATTGGAGCCAATTTCATCCTACAACAGGACAATGACCCTAAACACACCTCCAAATTGTGCAAGAACTATTTAGAGCAGAAGCAGGAAGCTCATATTCTATCGGTGATGGAGTGACCAGCGCAGTCATCAGATCTGAACCCCATTGAGCTGTTGTGGGAGCAGCTTGACCGTATGGTACGCAAGAAGTGCCCATCCAACCAATCCAACTTGTGGGAGCTGCTTCTGGAAGCGTGGGGTGCAATTTCTCCAGATTACCTCAACAAATTAACAGCTAGAATGCCAAAGATCTGCAATGCTGTAATTGCTGCAAATGGAGGATTCTTTGACGAAAGCGAAGTTTGATGTAAAATCTTATTTCAAATACAAATCATCATTATTTCTAACCTTGTCAATGTCTTGACTCTATTTTCTATTCATTTCACAACGTATGGTGGTGAATAAGTGTGACTTTTCATGGAAAACACAAAATTGTTTGGGTGACCCCAAACTTTTGAACGGTAGTGTAGATGTACAAGAATTGGATAGAAAACGAATGAATAACCCCCAAACACCCAAAAAATGGTTTGTTAGTCCACATTCTTAAAGGGGAAAAAAACAGACTGCACATTATTACTGCAGATTATTCAGAAGGAAGGGAAAAATAAATGTGGTTGCGATATTCAGATTCAGTTTGAAGCTTCCCCTTTATTTCTTTGTATCCGGTTTGTGATGGCGGTTGGTTATTATCTACCATTTACGTCCCTTCCTCTTGCTCCCTTTCTGGTTTGGTCGGACCTGCTTTGTGTTCCCCCTGCGCTAGCATTCACTCATACACCCGCGCTAAAAAGCATTACCAATCTTCTGACTGCACGCTTGATTTAATTGTAGTGAGTTTATTTGAAATGTTCATGTGTGGTCCTCACGTATTGCCTTTCATTTGAGCTGACAAACTTAATCCTATTCACTTCAAGCTTGTTATCAATGCAGCTAAAAAGTCAAAAGGAAGCATTTTTAACTGCATGGTTGTAGTTGAAGAACTAATGAAAATTAATACAGTCAAACATAGATATACAATCCTTCATTGTTTCTTCCCCAACAGGCGTTTGGCTTCATGTCACGAGTGGCTCTACAGGCAGAGAAGATGAACCATCACCCGGAATGGTTCAACGTTTATAATAAGGTAATTGCTTTCCCAACATTATCAAATCACACTCATCTTACAGTGCCGCGTTGGCTTAGTGTCAATTACAGAAATCACAGCTTGTGGAATCAAACGGCGTTATCTTGGCTACGTGTTTTGACTTCCTGCCATATTTACAAGCGCTACGCCCGGTTTGCAACAAATTGCAGACACGCTGAGATCAATGGACGCCGGATGAAGTCAGATTTTTTTTTCATGTCAAACAATCATCGCCGGTTGTGTGGAGCTCTCCGCTCAAAGCCGGGAACATGCTCCGTTAGTCGTAGCGACACAAAAAAAAAAAAGCCAATAGCTTCATGCTATAATCCCATCGTTTTTCTTGTGAAAAGCTCTGAAAATATCGGCCTCCCCTCCACGAACCCCCGGCGCTCTCACACACACACACATTTTCTCTGCTTCACGAATAAAGTAGTGGTTGATATGACAAACCCAGTCCCTGAAAATCTCTCAGCATTAGCCTGTAGCCACTGAGTTACTGTGTGGTGGAGCGGGCTACTCTGAGAGGAATGCCGCTCCTAATCCACTCTTTATTAAAGTGGCTGTAGAACGGTGCTACAGGTCTCTGGGCCCCCGCAGCACTTTCCACCAGATGCTTACACATAAATCCCACAGTGAGTGCGGTTCAGCCTTTACAAAATAAATGCTGTATACTGAGCCGCTGCTAATATTCTCCAAAATGCAATCTTGTTCTCTTCTGCTTTGTTGGCCGTCAGTATTAAGGTGCGAATTTACGAACTTGGTCCAGAGAATATCTCGGTGGTTGAGTTAAATATCCACGGGTGGAGCCAACTTCCACCTCCTCTTAAAGTACTCCTGAATGCTGGAGAACAACTGGACACTGACTGAATTCGTCGAAATTCCTGCTAAAACAGGACAATATCCACGAGTTTTCAACCAACAGAGAAGTTGTTCGAGTCTTATTCACTCACCAGTTTTGCAATGAAAAAACCACTGAACCAACATATTTGTCCAAATTCCTGTCCCGGTACACGTCTAATTTTGGTCTTAACCCGGCCTCTTCCAAGTCTTCAGGAAGTTCTGCATACAATTAGCTTTTCTGGAGCATTGACGACCAGGCAACACACTTCTCCGCCGATTTAGTACAAGCCCACTTGTTGCCATGACTCCCGTTCGGACCCAGCTGGGAAAAGATATTTCAGGTTGCAAATAAAACAGCGTTAGCATTAGCACACAGACGCCAAGCTCGTTCCATTGGTTGAACATACTTCGAGACATTATTCAAAATTGTGTGAAAATACTTTAATTAAGTTGGAGTATGAGTATTTGACAGTTAATCCACCGACGTACAGTCGAATTATGCTTCCACCTCCGTGCTTAAAAGCTTTTCTAGCAGACAGGCTTCTTATTGTTTCGACTAAACGAGGGGAGATGTGTTTAGACCTCGTGCAGTCTTGTAAAAATCCACTGCAGCCGGCACCTATAAGGGGTTCCAAATGTAGACTAATAAAATGTACGCAGTAACTAAAATTAATTTCTGCTATATATTGACGTGGCGTGTGTAAATTGACCTGCTTCTTTTTTTGTATCTCGTTGATACTTTTATCTTGATCAGATAGGACTCCTTCCCGTCTAGACAGCTGCATTATAATTCTGTATTTTACCAAAAACGTTGCGTCTTCACAGGTCCAGATCACACTGACGACGCACGACTGCGGGGGACTGTCGAAGCGGGACATCAAACTGGCCAAGTTCATCGACAAAGTCGCACTTTCCATGTGACGTCTTCAGTCTGAATGTTTTAATTGTGTTGTTTCAACTCTGGCGTGTGAAAAACTGATCCCTCGCAGAACAAATGCATTTTGTCCTCCATGTGTCTACGTCCTGTCCTCTGTTTTTGCCTAAAATAAGAATCTGAAAATCTGTCGTGATGTTTTCATTTTGTTTGTTTGTTTTTTCACAGGTTTTCTGCTCAAATAAAACTTTAAATGCAGGAAACGTTGCGGTCTGTAATTGATTTACCAACACAGAAACAGATTGAAGATGCAGCTTTTACTTCTTTGTGTGTGTGTGTGTGTGTGTCGCTTTGTGTTCTTCTCTAATTGCTCTGCACAGCTCTGTTCAGTACCTGCCGGTGATCCGGGGGATACTTTCCCCTTGTCAGTCCTCCACCAGAACACATGTTCCCGTTTTGGCTCTGGAGAGTGAAGCAAAATGTGGAAGGGGTCAAAGTCAGTAGGAAGGGGATTAATTTGATTTACGGTTTGGTAAGGGATGAGTCGGATAGGGCTGCTGTGTTTTCCTGACTGGGTAGCCTTCAGGAGAAGATCGGCAAAGAGGAAAAAGCATTTTTTTTTTCCTCACGCTGAACATGGAGCCAGAAAACGTAGAGAAAGAAAACGCATAATGCTCGTCTTCCTCTCTTATCCAGGTAGTCTGATGAACATCTCAAGTGCTGAGTGTTGCTGCAAATAAGGGTTCATAAGCAAGATTGTTTGGTCTTTCCTGATTGCATTGGACACCAAAACTAAATCTCTCTTTATGTTAAATCTGAACAAAAAATTAGGACGACTGTCTCAAAGTTTTATGCTTGAAACATTTAGTCAAGTTCCAGTTTATGTCTGTCCTGGCTATAGTTTTAAGAGTGAAGGTATATAACAAACGTCCCTTACTGAGTTTAAATTGTGACCAAAAATGTGTTTTATGGGCTTAAAATGAGCTTGACCTTTAACCTTAGATGCAATCAGTTCATCTTTGAGTCAAGGTGAAGATATTTCCTGAGATATTTACAAGAATGAGATGGACAATATTTGTATGTACGTACAAATGGACAGCCCGAGGCATGAAAAGTGTTACGCGCTGGATTGTTTTTTTGTCTTCACGTCTTCTTGGTCCGCTGAGATAAACAGGCGGCAAGCAGACTCTATGCTGAGGTGGTAACTTGAATCTCCAGGGCTAGTATTAGATTATATAATTTGTAAAATTCTCACATTGCTCAGACTGAAGGTCGTCCAGGCCCACACACACACACGCGTGCTAATTACGTTTAAACATATTCCAAAACCAAATATCATGTATCGCGCCCCGTTCATACAGCTTGTGAAGTCGAGTTCGGACCAGAATTCGACGACCGCTGCATCTGTTGCGTGTTAGATGGTACAAAACTGACCCCGTGCAGCCACCCTTCAAACTGCTTTTTGTACAGGAAGTCAGCTGCAAAGGCTGGAAACGATAGCAGTGAATTCAAGTGTTTTTAATGATGGTGATACAAACCACATTGCTTCTGTATGTTCTCTACTGTGTGTCTCATCCGTGCTGGCTCAGCTGGACAAACTGTTGCATGTACAGCGACTGCATTGATGAGGTGAAACTGTCACTAACTCCAGGGTTTGAACGACTTCCTATTGTTTTAAATATGCGGTGAAAGTCGAGTTTGATGAAGTCACACCTAAAAACACAGGACTGCAACATAGTACTTCACAGCGTGTTGTAAGACAGGATGATGTCGCTGGGATATCTGCAAAGCCTTTTTCATGTATGGCAGTTAAAGGTCTATTAACTTTATACAATGAGATTCAGCAGTTAACTGTTGATGTGCTGCCTCCTTCTCTCTGTTACCGCAGTACGTTTGGTGAAGTCATTAACTGACTCTTCCTCTTTCCGTGTGTATTGCAGTACTGCGTTTGTCGTATTTCAGTACTCGCTTTCATATCCTGCATGTCACGGCATCATCTTCAGTGAAGCATTTCCACACGCTTGACAAACCGCTGCAAGTTTGCTGGGCTCCTCGCCTGCCTTCCTGGAGGCGTCCATGTTGTTATTGTCACGTGATCGGTGACTAGTCCACTTCCTGCTTAAGGCGTTACAACCTGGACCTTGTTTCTGGCATAAAATCTGATCGTTTACTACCCGTATTACTTTGGTGTCATTTAGAGTCGTTCAGACGATATTTAGATCTGCGTATATCCATATAGTGGGAGTGAATGGGGCACCGAAACGCAGCCTCTGCTATTTCCCCGTTGTGTCCAGAGTTACCTGTTACTTACTCGCAGATGTGCAGCGGGTTGTTGCTCTTTGGCCAGCTGTTCCTCTCTCGCGTATCATAACAAATTATTGATGAAATTAACGAGTTTTGCGGCAGATAATGCAAAATTTAGAGGCTGGTTTTCGGTGCCCCATTCTCTCCCACTATATGGATATACGGGAATCTAAATTTCGTACGAAGACTTCGAATGACACAAAAGTTATGGGTGAGTAAACAATTGTATTTTATGCCAGAAATAAAGTCTAGGTTGTTAAAAAAAAACGGTAGTTCCCCTTTAAGTACTAACCCTAACCCTAAGTCAACTAGTGGGGATAACCCCTATCACTAGTGTTGGTGCTTTAAGAGCAAACACCAATTTACATGTTTAATGTTCAATTTACAGTCCACAATTTTCCTTTACGCATAAATTAAACAATTACCAAAGCCATAACTGACGAATTAACTTCCGTTAAGCAACTAATTGATTAATCAACTCATTGTATCAGCGCTAAGATCCTCTCTAACTCTTGAGTCCTCGGAGGACGCCAAGGACGGAGGCTTTCCAAGTGACCGGACAGCCATTCCTATAAGGCCAGGCAGCACCAGACCGGGCCAGATGTGGCCTGTTCAGATAATTGGCCTCAGCCGATGGCCAGAAGCAGCAGGCAGCCAAGCCAGCCCTCCCATTAGTGAACTCCCTGGATTCTAGCTCCTTAATCCGTTTTCAGTTTCACCTACTAATTCTGCACCGCCAGCAGTCCAACCTGAACACACACACACACACACACACACACACACACACACACACACACACACACACACACACACACACACACACACAAGAAGAGGACAGACAGACGAACGGGAGAAGGAATGAGGAAGACAGAAGAGGCTGCAGAGGTGGAGGGGAGTAAAAGGCGAAGCGAGAGAGTCGAGAATAGATGAGTGGGATGGGGGCTGGTGTGTTAGGGGGAGGGGGTGCCTTTATTCCCCCCTTTTTTTTGTGCAGACCTTGAGATGGCTGGTGTGTTAGGGGGGGGGGCTTTATTCCCCCCTTTTTTTTGTGCAGACCTTGAGATGGAAAAATAATAACTCTCCCCAGCATAAATGTCTCGTGCCCCTGAGAGAGTCAAAAGGAGGAAGAGAGAGATGGAGTGGGCTTTTCATCAGTGAGTGAGAAAAGAAACCTCAAGCAGGAGAGAGGCTTCCTGGGACGCATCCAAGTCGCTGCTCCGCGTGATAGCGGCCCATATTTCTCCTCGAGTGTGTGAACTGCAGTTTCACTCTCTGGCCATGTGGGGATGAGGGGATGGGGGGAGGGGAGGGGAGGGGTGGACTGGTAGTTGCAATTTGAAACCAGCAAATAAAGATAACAAGGTCATCGAAAGTCAATCTCGACTTAAGTCTGCTTTTGTAGCCTCCGGGGAGAGCGCGCAAGCCGACGCTTAGCATGTGGGTTTCTCCGCTTTTGGGACTCGCTGCAGACGAACCTCTGATAGCAATCACTGAGCGCCCTCGATGCCAAAAAGCACCCGGGGAGCTTAACATTCGCGCAGACATTTGTATGTCATTTACTTTTTGATCAAGTGCTCCCCGTTTGCACACTTCCCATGTGGTGCGGCGGTAACAACCCAACCGTCACTGGCTGTTCTCATCTGCGTGAACAGAAACATATTGTTGTCTGTTTGGCTGATAAATGGCTGCTTCGTGCTGCCGTCTTCCATTTAAAAGACAAGCTGTCAGAGCTGACTACTTTCATTGCAGTAAGGAAAACGTATTTTGCCTTGGATGTGAGGGATTGCAGTAATGGATATCATGCTAAGTATCAGCAGCAGGAGCTCAGAGGCATCCATTACTAATGTCGCTGTCCTGAGGAGAACATGTCCTTCTAAAGTCTCAGAACAAAAAAACTCTTTGTTCTCAGTTTTTTGTATATTCGAGCACGTCGGACTGAATCTGCTTTCATCAAAATGTCACCACTGCACGAATGCATCATCATAAATGAAACAGTCATTTATACGTTAAAAGGATTGTGGATTATACTGTACGTCACACAACAGAACCAGTTATCTTTCACATCAATATTCACGTATATGCCGAAGTTGACAGTTCCTCCCTTTAGCTTGTCGCATAGATGCTACGGCACGACACGTGTCATGAGTTTTGGGTTTTCTCTAGACATGTGCCAACGGACCCTTCGGTCTGGCAATTCTGCTGCGAGCAATAATATTTTTTGACGCTTTTCGTCGCTCAACGTGACAGTCACGTTGCCCTGAAGTGGGACTCGTGAGCCTGTGGTTACGTCATTAGTGAGTTGTGTTCACAGAATGCTTGGTGTTTGAGCGGTGACAGCAGCTGTGAGTTGTGAGAACAACACTTGGTTGTGTAACTAAATGTAGGAAAATGCCAGGACATAATGATAGATGAGTTGGTTGGGGATATTTTTGCCTTTGTTTGTTTGTTTCTTCTTCTTTTTTTTAATCAGGAAGTGAACCAAAACTAAATATTTCTAGTAATTTCTACCTAGTACATCCTCACTTGAGGGATGTATGATACTGTGTTATATTAAAATTCTATGAATGTTCACTATAACATGCAGATGCATGTATGTATGTATATATCATGTAGATTGTTTATTGTTTCTATACTATAAGCAATGATAATAATGCTGAATCTAATCATCTAATCCACAGGTGTCAAACATGCGGCCAGTGGGCCAAAAGCGGCCTGCCAGATCGTCTAATCTGGCCCGAAAGTGCAGAAAATAAGACATAAGACGTTTATTTATCCCACGTATGGGAAATTACCTTGTCACAGTAGCGCAGAATTACCAAAAAACACAAAATAATATATAGAAAAAATAACGACTATAATGAATAAATAATAATGCATGCTTGGCTAACATCCTCTTTTACCAAGAACATCACATTTTTTTCAATGTAAATAACTACTATCCCTAATTTGTCCACTATTTCAGTCAGAGAAGTGGACAGAACACAATCCTGAGACCCAGGACTAAACAGCAGACAGATATTTCTTAAGAAATTTAATTTGTTTTGAAGGATAGTTTATTAAATGTAGACATTCTCCTAATTAACTTGTTCTTCTTTGCACTAAAACAAATAGAAAAGGCCCTCAAACTGCAATGAGTTTGACGTCCCTGATCTAATCTAATCTTCATATTAGTTGAAGGGACTATTAACCATTAAAATTACGTCCAAAAAGAAGATGTCAGAAAGGTTGTGGCACCAAATTACCCACAAACTGTGCATTGTTTCCTAACATCAACACCCTTCGTCACTTCTGTTCATTTTCCTGAATGGAAGCAAATATTGATCGTCATCTTCCAAAATCTTGTTCAAAGACAGAAAATTATAAATTCCTATAGCAGCAGATTAACATCCACAGGCATAATGATCACACATGGCTGTAACATCCATGTGTATTCCAACTAGCGTCGTGTCACATTTGTATTATAGTCACTTTAAGTCTGCTTTAAGCTGAGATACCTCTCGCGAGTGGGTGTTTCAAAGACAGCAGCAGCTTTGTTCGGGATCTTTATGATTCATACCCTGGCAGAAACCGCTTGCTCTCAGCTGTTAAGGAGTCAGATGAGTTAAGAAGTCTCATAATTGGTTGTCTTCAGAATAAATAACGTATGTTTAGTCAGATCCTTTATGCAGTCGGTCCCGGTCTTTGCTCAGCCACCCACCGCTCTATTCAGTGAGCTTCATGCGCAGACACACAAAAAAAGGAGGCAGTGAAGTCTCTGCAGCTCAACTCAGCACCGTCACTAATCCCAAAATGACTGTCATGTGTCAGCTTTGTCAGAATTACTGCCGTACAGAGACGGAGTCTTGGAGGTAATAGCATCATTTTCTTGGGACGCGTGTAATTATAGTAATTCATGCTGTTGTACTTGGGCTTGCAACAGCATGCACTCATTGGCCAAATGCTCTTTTGACTGTGTGATCCAGTGTTTTGTAATACATCTGCAGCTCCATAAATCAACTCGCAGCAAAGCATAGATGTTGGCTTGTATTATCACTTGATATTAGTGTCATTGTGTTGGATTTGCACTGATTGAATTATAGTGTGTTCATAAAGAAAACAAATTAACTCGGGTGTCACGCCGAACATAAATATACAGTGTTAATGTGGGAAATACAATGAAATAATGAAGGAGGAAGTGAGTAAAATAAGCAGCTGCTGGGCTGGTTGAGACTTCTGGCTGATGCTCTTACAGCGCTGGTATCTTGTTCAAGGATGTTTAGTTGGAATCTCAGTTGGAGTTACACAAACCATCCATGCTGGAGCTTCGAGACACACCATTCTTCAATCATTATATGCTTTTAAAGTCCAAAAAATATCTTTCTTTGACTGTTTTCCAACTCCCCTACTGTGGCTCTCTGCTGCAAGCTGGACGTACAACTAGTTGTACTTCTACGAAAGAACCATTAGAGCTGATAAATATATGATTCAGTTTTTACTAAACAGAAATTAATTTCCTAAAAGATTTGGACATTTGAGCAAAAGTTATTGAGACTACATTCATTGGGGGCAGTTTTTAGCTGCAGATTAATAAGCATTTAATCCTCTGGTGAGTATTTTTGTGCGACTGACTCAAAATAAACTACAGTGCTTTTAAAATGATTCGTCCTGCTGTGTTTGTATTTGAAATGAAAACACTTTTTGAGCATGTCATCCAAACTATATCCAACGCAGTCCTTCCCCTTACATATTTAATTCAACTTTTCATTTTTAGACATTTGTTTGGTCTGTTTTCTCATTTCCAGAGATACCTGAAGGTGCAGTGTGGACCACAGACAGCTATCCCTCCAGGAAAAGAAAAAAAACACACATGAAGCATGAGTGAAAACATTCGATGCGATAATCCTGCACTGCACTTCTTTCATGACTGTTGCAACGTTCACTTTACGCTGATATAGTGACAGAAAGGTGGTAACTCGACTGGACGATCATTTTGGAGGATGCAGTTTGTGGTGCTGTTAATCTGGAATGAATCAAATGCAGATGTGTTTATGGTATTTAGCCTGGCTCACACAAACTAAGATGTCGTGTCAGTATAATAAGAAAAAAAACACAGTTCAATAGCACTGCAAGCCAAAGCCTCCACTATGAAAACACAGTTGAATCGGCAGATCTCTCATTTATTTATAGCTACACTGCAAAAAAACAAAATCTTACCAAGTATATTTGTCTCATCTAGTCAAAATATCTCATTACACTTAATATAAGACACAATTGCTTAGTCAGTACCATAGGCAATACATCTTAGAGCCATTTTAACTTTTTAACTTTAAAATGTTTTGCCTAATTTCAAGCAATTTTTGCTAGTGAAAATGTCTCTGTATTAAGATGTATTGTCTTAAAACAAGTCCCTGTGTCTTGCTGAAATGGTACTCACTAGGCAACTGTGTCGTATATTAAGTGTAATGATATTTTGACTAGAAATGAGACAAATATACTTGGTAAGATTTTGTTTTTTTTGCAGTGTAAGCAAAGAGGTTTGATAAAGCTGAAGTTCTCAGACTAAGCTCTGCAATCGTGGGGTGTATCAGGGACGGACAAGAGCGGGAGAATCTGGTGAACCACTTCTGATCAATACAGCTAAAACCAGATGGTGGTGGATTTCCCGGAGGTCCAGGCGTCACCTGCAACCTGTAACCATCAACGGGGAGTGTGTAGAGTTGGTTCAGACCTATAAGCTGTAGGCTTACGTCTACCTGGGTCTTCAGTTGGATCACAAACTGGTTGGCTAACTTAGGCTCGATATACAAAAATTGTTAGAGCTGTCTCTGTTTCCTCAGGAGGCTTTAATATTTGCCAGAAGCTACTGGACACGTTGTACCAGACTATCGCTGCCGGTGCCTCTTCTACGCTGTGGTGTGTTGGGGGGGCAGGACTAAAAAGGAAGACACCTCAGCATCTATCTATCTATGTCCCATTATTACAATGCATTTATTTTCTCTAGTGTACCTAATGAATTGGCATGTGACTGTATATCATTAAATCAGCCCGGTTTCTTTCAAATAAACGTACACCCAAGCTTCCCGATTCCCTCCATAAATGTCTCTCTCACCGGCTCGGCTTCCTAATTGGAGTGGACTAAACCACTCGCGGGGGGAGCTCAGCATTAAAACATCCGTATATTTTCGCCACGCAGATATTTATGAAATATATCGCGTATTTTACGAACCCCTAAACAGCTCTCCAACCCCGAAATCGGACACCTTTCATCAAAATCACACACCCCCGCCGCCCCCTCCAACATGGTACAACCAGGAAGTATAAAAATGTTTGAGGTGCTCCTCAAACCCTTTTGCTAGTGGACCAGAGATAATATCAGTGTCAGAGGTAAGACAGTGTCTGGGTATATGTTAGCTTTTGTTTAGCTTGCATGAAATAAATCATCAGTATCACCGTCTGTGTAGGACAGATAGTGATACTGATGATTTATTTCATGCTTTGCTCTAATTTGTCTGCAGCAGACTCATGAATCCTCCTCCTCTGTCACACAAACACCGAAACATACAAGAAATTTAACACCGTGAAATGGAGGAAAGTCTCCACTGCAGCTTGTCTACAGTAAAACAATCACAAGTTTCCCTCAAGCTGCTACCTTGAAATGTTTTAACAGAAAGCAGCTGCCGAACTGGGGGATTTGAAAATTAGTAGGCCTCTGGTTTCTCCTGTGGCAGGCCGAGCTTTTTTATTTTTCCGTTTTCTGTCAACTCAGCAGTGTTGATACCTGCTTAACCTGTGCTTATAATGTGATATCATGTGATATGACTCAACTGACATCTAAATGAGCAACTTATGCAAACTCATCCTTACACCAAGCAGGTTTCTGTCAAATTGAAGTGGCTGACGTGAGGGTGAGGCTGTTTTGCCCTCATGTCAGCTATACTCAAACTATCCCCTCTTATAGTGTGATTTGTTCTGTTTCTGAAAGATTACAGCTTTAGTTAGCTGTTTGGATGCGTATTTTTATTAGATTTTTTTGAAATGCAAAAGCTGTTTAATTTAAAAATGGCGGCTTGAGTTCCACAAACAAACTAAGGCCTCACGCCAGCCTGCCATAGCCGAGCTCAAGTCTGGTAACACCTTTAAACGTTTGCATTTCACTCTGGGGAGTGTTTCAACCGATACAGAGAAAGGAAGAAAAAAAAAAAACTGCACTCAATTGGATAGTCATACAACCATTTGGTTGCAAACAAATTATGATGGAGGCTAATCCGTTTCCAACGCAGCGGCTGCACGCTGACTTTACGCTGCAAAACTTTGTGGGGAAGGGGGCTGGTTTCCAGGCTACGTTTGTGCAATGAGAGAAATATATTTGAGAGTTTTTATGTGGTTGGAGAAGTGGACTCGGGCTCTGCGTGGTCACTGATTTGAATTCCCTCCACATCCATTAGTAAAGTGCTCTTTAGGAAGGCACCTAACTAAGAAACTGCTCCACAGGCTCTGCTTGCACAGCTGCCCACTTCTCCAAGTGTGCACACTAGTCATTATGTGTGCAAATGCATTGCTTACGTGCAGAAAACAAATTCATGTGCATGTCTCTTTGTACTTTTTTAGCTAAAATATAGCACTTTATTTGAAACTACTTTTAGATTGGACTAAAATATTCTTTGTTCACAGGAGTCTGATTTCGACTGAGCACCTGAAGCAGACGCGGATCATGTACACGCCACTCAAGGGGACACAAAGGGACGCGAGGCTGCGCAGATAATGATGCCGAGATGAGTCCTTCTGCTGCAGCTTAAAAGGTACGCTCTTATTCTTCCCGGTGCATGTCGCTGACATAACACCAGATGTTTTAGAGCAACGAACGTTCGTCTTTAAACCATGTATCGGGACCGCAGTGCAAACAGAAGGTGGCTTTAAAGGTTCATTTACTCATCTAGAGTCTGGCGGATGAAATGTTATCGCTTTAATGGAGTGCAGGCTTGATATCGAGTGAGTTCATGTTTTCACAGCCGAGCGACTGCTTTGTCCGCTATCGTGATATCGGCGCCGCATAAAGTGTGTAAACACCTGAACATGAGTGATTGTTGGATAACTCCTTTTGAAACCGCTGGTGCAGCCAAAACCAAAGTGCAGGCCTTTATTTTCAACTACCTACCTACCTTCTTGGTGTACACCGATCAGGCGCAACATTACGACCACCTTCCTAAATATTGCAGGTCTCCCTTGTGCCTCCAAAACAGTTGCAACTCATCGGAGAACGGACATGGGCCTTCTGAGGGTGTCCTGTGGTGCCTGGCAACAGGATGTTGTTAGTGGAGAGGCTTCTATGAGGGGAGGGGCCTCTGTGGATCATCCCACGGTTACGTGATCAGTTTAGGATCTAGTGAATTTGGAGGCCAGGTCAACACCTTGTGCTGTTCTTCAACTGTTTTTGAGTTGTTCCTTGAGCGTTTTTGTTTGTGTGCCTGTGTTGGGTGTCATTGCTATAGGGTGGGGGTGCTTGGTCTGGTCTAGGTGGGTGCTACATGTCTAAGTAACATCCACATGAATGAATGAATGAATGAATGCCAGGTCCAAAAGTTTCCCAGCAGAACAATGAATTGTCACAAGATGGTCAATATTATTTACTTCTCCTGTCATAATGTTGTGGCTGATCAGACTCGCTTGCCCAAACATTAGTAACAATACTCCCTTCATGACTCTTTTAATGTTTATGCTGAAACAGTTTAAGAAAGGTGGTAATTCAACTGTATGATCTTTTTAGAGGATGTAGTGTTTCTATTATTCAGCCTAGCAGCTCACTGACGAAATAATAGAAACGCAACAAAATTCAACAGTGCTACAAACCACAGCCTTTGAACCGAAAACACAGTAGAATCAACAGCTTTGTCATTTTAAACAACTGCTGAATACCACAACCTTCATTAGAGCGCATGGGTGTACCTAATGAACTGGTGAATATATTTACAAAGCCAAAATTGCGCCCGAGCTCGGATATTAACTCCGATTCAGCGAGTGGAAGAAAGCTGGATCAGATTTCACTGTGAGCAGCATTTAAAAAAAAAAAAAAAAAAAAAATCCCACATGAAGGACAATGTCTTATCCCATTAGGAAAGAAATGGATCCGGACACGAGCGAATTACACGCAGCTTGCCTTTCAAACTTGGGGCCTGCGACAGTGGCAGTGACAGTCGCAGCTGCCATAAGTTTACTATCCGTGACAGTTCGGCTGCGCTGTGGTTAGCGGCGCACAACAACGACAAAACAACACGGGATGGGAAAAGCTTTGCAGCGACTTAAACTGTGCGCGCTCTGGAGACCGCACTTTGAGGGACAAAAAAAAAAAAGAGGAGATGCAGTAAAGTGTGCAAAGACATGCAGCATCTTGTTTGTGATGGGGGAGTTTTATGGCAACAGTAATCCAAAAGCAATCAGATGTGTGTAGTAGCAGAAATCAGCCTGTTGGTTTACTTTGTACAGTCTGGGCAGGCTGGAGCATACCAGCATTCATTTTGGTTTTAAAAATATACCAAAGCATTTAGGAATGAATGCATGCAATGTTCCTTGAGATATTGGAACATATCAGAGCATATATAGTACCCAAAACCTTTGTGCATCAACCCTAAAGAACATCATTTGCTTTGTTTTTAGTGTGCACTGCTTGTCATAGACCTGGATGCTAAAGTAACATTCATTATTAGCTAAAGGAAGATGCTGCCATGTTGCCTTAGCGGACCGTTGTTGCTGCTGCTGTTTGATCACAGGGTCGGTGACACAGAGTCAGGGTTACGCTTCTGAACTGGCCACAGGTCAGGACTCACTTGGATGTGTTTACAGGATGCAGCAGCTGTAGTGCAGGTTTCAGGATCACGTGAGCTGCTGCTGCTGTTGCTGCTTGTGCACGGAGCTGGCAGCAGATGACAAACAGAAGCCGCGCGGCATTGTAGTCATAGCTGAGGGGAGGCATCGGTTGAGCAGAGCTTGTTTTGTTAATTAGGGTTACACCACAAGGGTGGGGTCGCCGGCGCTATTGAGACGTCAGTCACCGGAGCGCAGTGACATTTCTGCAGCGAGTGGAAGTTCACGCGAACAGGGGTGTAAATTCTGCCTGTCAAACACTTTAGGTGAAACGTGTAATTGTGGCCGCGGCTCCACCCTAATGAGACACTGCTAATGTTTCGAAAACGAGAATTAAAGTGCCTCCTCTGTGAAACCATTTGACTTGGGTGCAGTTAAATGATTTCCGTCATAGCTCAGTCTAACTTCAGCGAGGGCGCTGACCCCTTAGAGGGCCTCTTGGTAGAAACGATGGACCCAGACCTACCAGTGCCTAATCAGTTCATTTACAGCGATTTGCATGAATAAAAATGACTTGATAAGTCTTGGGACTATATTTAGGGCCCTGACATGACCAGCGTTAGTTGATTTAGTTGCACTTGTTTGCAATAAGTGAAATTATCGCAGCTGGTTTGCAGGCTTGACCACTTTTGAGGCTTCATAGTTTTTATTTTTACACGGCTGGTGACATGGGAGGCGCAGATTCTCTGTGGCTCATGGGCAACTATTTATTTTATTATACGGCTATGGATCTAATAATATATTAGGGTTGCGTTTAAAGTCAGATTTGCTTCTGGAGTTGATCAGTCATGATCTCCGATGACATTCATCTTCTTCTTCGCTCTGCCTCGATTTATCCCGGCATTTTATTTGCAGTGATTGTCTGAAGTTGAATCTCTGTCGGCTGCTGATTTCCTCCTTGATGTTTTGATCTGTTTCAGCGTCCATAAAACGTGAGCAATCATCAGAAATTCATCTTTTTGCCCCAGGTTACTACTCGCCGTCGGTGTTGACACGTGTGAAAGAAAGGGCCCAACTTCCCTTTATGTGATATACGGCGTTTCCAACGACTGTTTATAATGCTGTAGTTCGGCCCTGTGGATGTTTATCAGATCTACGGGTCAAACTCAAAGCCCCGTGGTTTAGTAGGCGAGTAGGGAAGCTGTCTGCAAACCAGTTAGGGTTAGCGGTTCCATGCCCAGTACGTGGACGACATTCGTGTGAGCGTCTAGGTCAAATTCTTTGAGTAGCAGTAGGTAGAAAGGTATTCTTTAAATGCTAGAACATTTATAAGACGTTATAGTTTGTTGCGCAATCCAGTCAGTATGAGAGGAGAAGGAGCGTGCAACTAAATTTGCTTAGCTAAATCAGACCAATAAGAAGAGTTGGCTTAGGTTTTGTCAATTTTGGAGCAGTTTGCAGGATTGAACGTGAATGTGTGTTGATATTTTCCATCTAGCCTCCATGCTATACCGTGTATAGGCTACCTGTAGGTCCCTGAATGCAACATGAATGCTGAACACTTTGGGGACACTGGGAGAGACCAGTTTTTTGTTCACTTAGGCCGAATCATGTTTATGACACACCTTTAAACACAAAGGCTAAAACGGCACAACTCTACACAAGCATCTATTCTTTTCTATCCTATTCTAATAATTCAGGGGCTGTGGGGATTTCCTCCCAAGAGAAACTCTAGTTCAAATATTTACCGGCTATAAAGCGGCTTGTTGAACCTTTGCCCTCCAGGTTCGGGCGCGTTCACGTCTTTATTTATAACTGGAAACGGGGATTTATGGGTAACATTTACGACGGCCTGCGCGCTTTGTTTTTGTTGCGAATCACCGCGAGCCTCCAGCGCGCTTTGTCCTCCAGTCAAACATTTCCAAATCAAAGCGCGATAGCTGCAATTGCGGCAGCCAGTGCGCATGCCCGCCCCTGAGTAAACGCTCGGCCCCTCCGTGCACGCGCGGGCGCGCCCAAGGAAAGAATTTGGAGCGGTGCGCGCTGCTGGTGTTGTGACTTGTTGCGAATGGTAAAGAAAAAAAAAAAAGACTCACAACGACAAAAGGGCTTCAGCAAAATCCGTGACAGTTTCAAAAATAGAAACTGCTCATGTCTGCAGGCGTGTAAGTTAAATTGATATTAAATTGAAATATCATGCGCGCTGATGGGCAGTAAAACCACCAAATGTTCGCTTTCAGGCGTCTCAGACTCATTGCATGTACATATAAAACACTATTGGAATGTAATGACAGACAAAAGTCATAAACTAATTAAGTAAAATTAAAACATCTCACGTTTTATCTGCAAATATAAATTCGCCCGCATGAGAAACAGATAAACATCTTTTAAACGTCAAAGTGTGTGATTGTAATTGAGCCGTGCGAGATTTAATTACCACAAAAACTACATAAATGTCAAGATGAGGTCACTCGAGTCTTTGATGCGCGCTAAATATTCTGGTGACATTTCCCCCCCAAAAACATACGATTTGTTTTATGAGAGAATAATGAGCAGAAGAAATAAATAAACCCACTTCTGAAAGAATTAAACCCACTTTTGAGTATCATAAACATGCTCCAGGTCATGGTGAAATATTTAATTTGGGAACATTAAAGGACACGTGATGTAAAAGTCGCCACAAGGGTGGATATAAACGCAGTTTAGGATTATTAGAGTAGGAAATTAAAAGTGAGAAACGAAGCGAAGGACTATAAACTCTAATACAGACTAAAAATGGCGAATTACAATAGACACTGCAGCACGATGCGTATTAAAACGGAACAACCCACCATGATGCTTAAACGCTGTTCAACAATCTGGCTTTAACAGTGTCTTCCCGATTGCGTAATATTATTCGCTCTATTTTATTAGTGTTTTATATTTGATGGTTTATAAAATACTTTCCTCTAATCTTGACATCCCTCGTGCACAAGGCACTATCAGCTTAAGCTCCCAGCCATTGTGCAGCGCGCTAATATCAGCCTAATGTTGAGTAATATAGATATGGGGATTTCTGCAGGTGTCAGAAAACCAGATACGGCATCGACTGAATTCGTTCTGTGCGACCTGTGCTCGGTCATGCGAGTGTGCACTTTTTTTTTTTTTTTTTTTAACCCCCCCTCGCACCTGAAATAAACTGGGTAAATGAATGGCTTCTCCTCACACCAGCTGCTTTTATCTTCCTGAGATCAGGTGTAAGATATGCAGGTTACGATGTTTCCTTAAAGGTCCCCTGCAGGTTCGTAAAAAAGAAAGAAAAAATAAATAAAAAGAAAAGATGTAATTGTAATCTGCTTTGATACTAATAATTCTGATGATAACTGGCAGTAAAAGGGTTAAATTAAATCCCCCCTTCCTCGCATAAATAAATCCACAATGAATATGCAAACATTTTCCCTTGGTAAGTTGTCGGTGTGTTTGCGCACCGGACTTCTTTCCACATCAAACTGGTGTAATTTGCCTTTTCGGTGCAGCGTTGCTCCGCTGAGCACACACGCCTTCAGCTCAGATTTTTTAAGATGAGCTAAGAGAAACCGCAGCGCTCCTGTAATGAAGCAGAAACATCCGAGAGAAATTTGGTAACTTATAAAAAATAAAAATGAAATAAATAAAAATGGCAGTGGCATGCGCACGTATGCCAAACCTCAGCAGCCTGGTCGAACCCGGTACTAACCTTTACGCATTATTAGGGCAGCGATGAGAGCAGAAACCGAGTAAAAAAAAAATCGATTTAATTATAAAATAAAACGTATCCCAAAACAATACCCCGTTACACGAAGAACGACTTTAAACCCTGATCCTTTAAATCCCAGATATGATGAGCTCTGGCCGTTTTCAAGATGCGTTTAAACCCTGCAGGATTTCATTCCTTCCGCACAGAAAAATGCATTTTGCAATAAAGAAAATATATTTATGGGTATAATCTGGAGAATAAATTCAAGAAGGAAAAAAAGTAGTGGTAGTTAAAGTGCAGATTTTTACCGGTTAGTCCTAATATTTCTTTTTTTTAAATAAAAGTATCTTCATGTCTCTGTATGGAGCCGAGTGGCGCTGCAGATATTTATCTAAGGTATTTATTTTTCACCGCGGCTCGTCCCGCTGCACAGAGACTCCTCTAAAACATATAGCGCTTGAAATAAACCTCTCTTTTCCTGGAGTTTATTCAAACAAACAAGTTACCATAAACACATGAGGACTTTGAATCACCTTTTTTTTTTTTGTATACAGTTTAGGCTAATGAACGTACTTCTGCAGAGTCTTACATTATCGTACAAAACACGTTGCACTCAAGTTAAACATGCGGAGTTTTCTATTTCAGCAAACAAACTCGGGAGGGGGGGAAGAGGGAGAAAAAAAAAACATTTCAAAACGGGAGGCGTCAAGGAGTCAAACGGGCCGGTGGCAGCCTGCATTATGCGGTAAACAGAAAGCACACAGAAGCAGTATAAAATATGTACAGTAAAGGATTGAATTCTTCTTTTTTTCCTCTCTCTCCTCATTGAGTCTGGATTCGTTTTTATAAAGCTCGACGTTTTATTTTATTTTTTTGTTGTTCATCCTTTTGGTTGCCCCCTCCCCTTCCCCTTCCCCTTTCCCTCCCCTCCCTCCCCCCCGCCCACACAGTCAGTCTTCAAAAGCAAGCAAGCGCAAAAAAAAAAATAAAAAAATCCCATCGTCTGTTTCATATGTTAGACCTGTATATATTTACACGTAAATATGTACAATGCAGCAATGTAACACGTCTTCATCATTAAAAAAAAAAAAAAAAAAAAAAAATCCAAAAAACCTGGACATTTAAATTGCTGTGCAAGTTCACTGGTAAACACATGTAACCCGCATCATCCATTTTTTTTCTTTTTTTTTCTTTTTTGAAAAATGATTGCAACTAATCCAGTTTAGTTGTCTTTGATTTGTTTTTCCCCCATGCATCCGCAGGTATAGCCCATAAGCTCTGACACCGAGTCCGTTAATCACATATATATTTATATTTGTAAAAGTTAGGCCCCTCTCGTTTTGGCCCGTCAGCTGTTATACTGACACGCGTTCAGGCTGGACCCGGGGCTCTGCAGGCCGCTGTATCCGAATGTAGGATGCTGTTTGGATTTGAGTCTGAGCGTGGCCAGGCTGGAGTTGCAAGTGTCCCGGTAAACGCTGTACGGAGAGCCGGGAGGCCCGTACGGACACGCGGACGACGACATGGCCGAGTTGATGCCGGAAGTTCCGATTCCGTTCAGGTTGCTGATGTTGTTGAGGCCCGGGGTGGGCATGCCCGGCACCCCTGAGTGCCCCATCCCGGAAGCCATGGTCATGGAGGAGATGGAGTTGGGCGCAGAGAACATGGACTGCGAGGTGAGGGGACTCATGGAGTTGAAGAAGGTGAAGTTCTTGGTGGACAGCGGCGCCGGGGTGAGGCCCTTGTTGGTCCAGTTGTTGTAGGTGTACGCAGGGTACATGTCGTCGTAAGGCTGCATGAGGCCGCTGAACTGCGGCAGGTAGCTGTTCTTGCACAGATCCATTTGCTGGTTCCGCTCCCGCTTCCTCCACTTAGCCCGGCGGTTTTTGAACCACACCTGCAATAGACGCACACATTAGTATGGACGATAGTCATCGGTGAGTTCAGGCAGCCCACCCCAAAATAGTCACTTTTTTAAAAATGTTTTTGACCATAACAAACACGTCTACCACAATTCAAAATCTCCAAAATATAGCGCCATTCTGAACTCATCTTGAATGTACATTATTTATCCAACATCGCGTTAAGAATGACGCTGCGCAAATTTTTAAAATATCATGAACTGCAGCTGATTTACTTCGGAGGCATTTCACACATTTGGGCAGCAAGAAAGCAATTTTACTGTCCCCGAAAATGTTGCCTCCTCCCGGCAGTGTTGATGTTCAGGACACACTTTGAAAATAAATATGAAATACAGAATTGTGTGTTTATGCACAGTCCAAAACCCTGCAGCAAATTTTAGAATTTTACTGAAGCCACAAACTGACTGAAAAACTCACTCCTCGGTGTCAAATATCAAAAAGCATAAACATGTTAAATTATAGGAAGAATATGATTTAAAATGACCAGTTAGAATATATTATTTTCCCTTCGTATCCAGTTAGGCGCCATAAATATGTCGCGCATGTTGCATCCGCAAAAATTTGGCTTTAATATTTTCTTCCAGGGGGAAATGCACCTTTCAGTTTGGAGTTCCCGAGTCCTGACTGTAAATTTGCATTTGAGCCGCTGTTGTTGCGCTTTTCTTTTCCCCCCAGGAAACGCAACAGACTGGCTTTGGCTCCGTGTAGGAAACAAACGACTTTAATATGACAAAAGTGAAACGGCGTAGTGCCATTTAGAATTTATTTACGCTTTTTTTTTAATATTTGTTTTTAGTTGTGTGTAAATGCTAAATTATCTTTTAAAGGGAGACAAATAATTCAATTTCAATTCTTGTCCCTAGTTTTCCCATATTTTTTTCTTTTAATTTTTAAAATATGTGTAACATTCTTAAAATATTTATATTCCTAGAACTTAAAATCTCCCTTTTATAAAAAGAAAAAAGAATTAATTCCAAACGTTGTTTATAAATTACATGCAACCAAACAGTATCAGCAACAGAAAGTGTGTTTTGACCTGAACTAGAGCCAGATATGTGTCCTGATGTCGATTTTTCCTGCATATTCCTGTGTTTCCTGCGAGTCAAGTTAACGCCTGTGTGTGTGTGTGTTTACAGTATGTGTCAGTGCGCAGGACAGACCGGCTAAAATAAAACCAACAGGTTTACAGCACGAATCAAGCAGCGCGGGGGATGACTGTAAATGAATCAGAAATTGTGCATCTGGACATCCTCACGCCTTATCGAAAGCTGACAAAATCTCCGTTAGTCGGCACTCTGCGAGTCATTTTTAATTCATAGTAGAAACAGTTTACAAGTGGTCTCAGCGGAGGAGCCCGCGGAGGCTATTTATAGGCATGCGGGGAACAGGGTGCTGCCGACAAATTGTCCACAAAGACTTGAGCGATGTGACAGAGAGCTGGGGAGGAAATGCACGGGCTGCGTTTCACCTCTCGGCTGAGGCTTGGGTTTTGTGTTTGGAGGAAAATGAATATTTGCTTTTAATTCAAGTGTGACCAGAAAGATTCACATGTATGCTCCTTTTTTTCTAACTTAACTTGCCCTTTTTTGTTCGTGCTGCTCCAGACTGACCCAACATTTCATTGCACTATTCAATTCAATTAAACAGCGTCAATAACAATGTACATTGTCTCAAGACGCTTTACAAAACCCGCTCTAAAACCCCTATGTTAATCCTGGACACGACAAATAAACCTAAATCTGAAATCTGAGCCTGCTCACATTCGTTTTTAAGGAAACACCAATGATCCTAAAAACGATTCAAATGGTCAGATTTGAACATCAAACACCCACACTCCTCCGTGCCATCCAGGCTCTTTACAGTGTTGTCTTTTTATTGCGCCATAATAAAAGGCTACTCTGTGTGAAAGCCACCTTTCTGTGGTTTTAGAAACCCCAGCACTCTCGACGTGTTTTGGGACTTTAAAAAAAAAATCACCTCTCGCTCCCTGCTCACTTATAAACGGCTGTATGCATTTGTCTGCCATTTGAGACGGTGGATTTTGCAGAGGCTGGCTGTCAGGCGCCAGTTGCTGTAAATGAAAACCAACTGCAATTTTGATTTTGTATGTTAACGTTTTTTTTTTTTTGCAGCTATGTGTATTTTCGGTTAAAGGAGCAACGGATGCCTGTGTAAAACGGAAATTTCGCTAAAATGAAAGCGAGTTAAACGGAAGCTGTACCATGAAATCAAATATCGTCAAATTCAGTAAAACTCGATTAAACAAGCAAGCATATTTATTTTGTTCAAACATGATTTTAATTATTTATTTTTTTTGCCTCCACCTTTTGAAATGCCTCTAGCTCACACGTATTTTCTGCTGCTCCTGTTCATTAAACGGCAACAGTTAAATTTTGGGTGACATAGTCTCCTCCATTGGGAGAAACCAGGATCCAGTCTGGCGGTGATGTCACCAAAAGACAAACCCTCTATTGGCTCCACTGAAACTCGGATACACCCTTTAAAAACGACGCGTCATGCCCCAATAAAGCCAAAGAGTTTGAATCGACCTCTATTTCTCTTAAATTTCCAGCATAAAATAACGAGTGTCTTATTAAAACGTGCTGCGAGAATCCTGCAATTCACAAACGAAGCGAATCGCACGCGTGGTTAAATAAGCTGGAGGATTTACTCTCTGGATGCACCGTAGCTGACGGTCAGGGATGACTTCCATTTAATATCTGCTAACACTACACACTTTTTTTTTTTTTTTGAAAATCTCCCAGTTTTATGTCATCGGATTTTCTTAAGCGTGTCTCTGAATTATTCCCCAGATTTAGTTTATTACTCATACTGAGCCGTTAAGTCACCAAATATTTTACATGGACGCTGTTAAAAAGCTGGGTTTGTATTTCAGTAAGAGCACAGGTCGTCCGGGGGAAATGGAGAACAGCTTATGAAGTACACAGCATAGTGCCATATAACGTGGCCTGATATTTAATACAAATGGTGGGTGATGATGAGTCTGTGTTCTCCGTAAAGATTTATCTGAATATAATAAACATTGGCGAATGCAAGGTGGATGAATTCGGCGCACCTATAGTATCTGATGTGACCAATATTACGTTATTCCCTCGTTTTTGTGTGTTTTAAATTAATAAACATTTTTATTTAATTAACATTGTTTAAATTATTGATTATATTATATTATTGTGCATTGCCATTGGTGTATTTAGCTTAACACTTCCTGCTTTCAATTTAATATGACCCATTTGCCAAATCGTCTTTACGCACGCATTACGCACACTTTACGCTCTGCCGACGGCCTCTTACCCTAACTCTGGCCTCCGTCAGGTTGGTCCACACGGCGATCTCCTCCCTGGTGCTCATGTCCGGGTAGCGGTTCCTCTGGAAAGTGGCTTCCAGCTCCTGCAGCTGCTGGCTGGTGAAGTGAGTCCGCTGCCGCCGCTGCTTCTTCTTCTTGGGGTCGTCCGCGTTCCCGTCATCGCTCCGGTGTTCAGCACTCCTCTCCTTTTCTGTGGACAACAACTCGGGGTGACATAACTGCACGTACTTTGAATAGCATGCAAATAAGGGGTATATCTATTTTTTTTATATAAGAATAAAGCAAGAAGTTATATATTAAACGATTCAAAGATTAAAGCTTTACTACTAAACAAAAACTAAATTATATACACATTTTCATAAAAAAAATATTAATCAGAAAAGTGACAAATTTAAGTTTGACATGAATTCTTTCAAAAACCCTCATATTTCCCTCCGTTTTCTCTGATAGATCATTATTCTTTACGACGAGGTCTGCCCACTCTTATCCCCCAAGCTGCTATCTTGTATTCGTGTCCTAACAAGATTGCCTCATTAAACTGAAGGGGTCACACGTGCAAAGGTCAAACACGGGGAAAAAAAACTATCTTGAATGTTTGCCCAAAATAAAAAGCACGTTAAAACGTTAAGCCACAGCACAATGTTTAACTTGAAACCGTAAATAAAATCCACCGAAAAAACGACCTTCACACATATTTGCTATTTCATCCTCGCCTGGACCGAGGCGTAGGAGAAAAGGCCTTTTGTTTTTATAAAAACGTGGCAAAGATGAAGGACAAAAAGCGTCTCCAGGAATTGTTAATACGGACCTTCTGGCTTTTAGTTTAGATTGGTGGATGGGTCCAGTATTTATAGTTTGTTTTAATGCATTCACTGACTGCAGGCCAGGCTGTTCTGCACATTTTTCCCTGACAGACCTCGGGATCTTGCCAAGTGTTTGGTTCAGCCAGCGCAATAAACAAAAAAATGGGGTGTAACTGCACCAAAACTGGACGTTTTCCCTTGCTCGGTATTTCTGCGAATTAACAGAACAGAAAGATACCAAACTATCGTTTACTGCAAATTTACTACAAAGCTATTTTTTGTGTATTTCGTCCATGTGCGTGGCCCTCTGTAACATATGGAAATAAATCAAGCAAACACTGGAACATAATACAAGTTAGCCTAAATATTCTCCCTTTTCTGTTCCTTAAAAGTGCCGGGGTGCCTCTCTGACAGCCAGCAGTAAACGTGCTCATGGAGACTTAAAATAAACTGTTATTGTACCCAGAAGAAGGAATCGAGTTGCTAAAAGCACTCTGACCGTGTACCTGCCAACTCTGTGTCTGAAGACTCGCTGCTTGAGTTCTCTAAAGTTTCTCGACTGCTGTTTGAAGTTCTCTGTAAATGAAACGCGGGGGCCACGTCGCGGGGCGGCGGTGCTCTCGCTGCCTCTGCGATTCTGTCCAAATTCATCCCACCTTGAAGAGAAGGATGCGTAAGAAGAGGAAACGGGGTGAATCCTGGGGCGCACAAAGCTTTCCACAGCAGCTACTCTACAAAAAATCCACCCGCTGTCAGACACACACCACGACATGAGAGGATCAACCATGCAGGGAGAATTCCCACGAGAGTCTCGTTCTTCCAAGAAAAGCCACTCGGAGGGCGCCTAAAAGCGAATCGCGCGGTCCCGTTCCCCTCGTGTGCGGCAGTGACGGCCCAGTGCGCTCTCCTTCTATCCGCAGCAGGGAAAAAAGCTTCTATGACCGAGAGGAAGCTCGGGCTCTGCAACACACACTTGAGACCCACCCATCTGCTGGGTTTAACCTCCTTAAAGTCAGGAGTCCCTCCCACTAAACCTACCCGCTGCAAGAAAATATCCGCCCAGACAAGATATGATCTGACGTCAGGGTAAAACAAAGAGATGTTAATTAATTTAACGTTTACCTCATGCACAAAAGGAAACGTCTCCAAACATAAATGGAGGAAGAATATTAACATTCACCCTTTCGACCCAATGCGCTATTCCTAATCAGTTATGTTTATCATAGTTGAAGTTTGATCTTTTATTTTAAGGACTTCTAAAGCTCAGTGTTGGACTGAGTGGGTGATTAGCATGGATACTTTTTGCAGCGTTCACTTCATTCCCACTGTCGGGAGCGCGCAGGGCAACGATTTGCTCTTGGGGAGTAAAATGGGCCTTTTATTCGTGCAGGCATGTTTGAAATGTGTCCAGCGCCGCGCAGCTGGGTGCGCTTATACACACACACACACACTCTCTCACCCACACAATGTACAGTATCTCGGATATGTGCTGAGCTGAATAAACATTTGCCATCTAACACTGACCAGCCCAGTTACTGTTTCCCCTGCATGAGAAGTGCACGGTGATATCAAGTTTATTGTGGGCATGAATGACAAGCAATGTAAACTGCCGAGAGTTGCTCTGTCAGCTCACTGATTCATCCGCACAAAGAGACAAGACTAATAAATGGCACGTCGCATTTCTCTCTCATCACTTAACAAGTTGCGGTTTGGGCATGCACTGCGCTTTATGTACCAGGGCCACATCGTTTCTCCCAAATAAGCCGGAGAATAATAATCCGTTGACAGCAGCGGATCTGCGTGGCACTTTGCACAATCAGACAAATATTCTGACATTTAATGAAAAATGATATTTGAACGCCAACGTGCACGCTGGTTCTATGACCTGGATTAATCCTTTCAATAATAAAAAAAAAAAAATGCTTTTATGACTGTGCTGCTAATGTTACACCTGGCTACACCTGAATACAGTTCCTGTTGGTGACACATCTGAGTTCCTTCTGTTTTGTTGGCTCTGACGCACAAGCGGCTGCCATACTGGTCTCATTCAGGCAGCCAAACGTCAAGGAAGTTGGCCGAACCCGAAGCCATCGGACAGTTTTTGAACCGGAACCAAATCGGCTCCCGCGGTGTCATTTTTTTTTATAAAGATGGGGAAACATGCGAGATCAAATCAGATATTTAATTGTGGAGGGATTAAGAGTGTGTCATCCCAGACACGAATGCACACTACTGCTTGCAGTGCCTCAAAGCGCAGTTAGGTGAGCTGCAATCCTCAGAACATTCGTGCGCACAACTGCAAAGCTTCGTCCAGATGTTGACGTGCAGATCTCGGTGCGTGCGGAACCGGAGTGAAGATAAAAAACTGCAGCACATCGTGCAAGTTGAAGAATTAGACGATTTTTCCTAACTTCTCTCTATCACAAAAACTAGAAGCGCCTGCACGGCCTCAATGTGAGACCTCATTAAGCTTTTAGGAGACAAGGTGCACTACTGCAAGTGAGAAGGGGATGCATTTCAGAGCCACAGGAGCAGCCATTTAAATCTTTAGTTTATTTTTTTACGTATTATGGACATGCACTCTTTATGGAGGCATACCAGAAGTGTTTGCGCTATTTCTTAAGAAGCTTTCTTATTCTTTAAAGGAAAGAAATCATTTGCCAGTGAAGTTTTGTTGGCATTAAACCCAGTTTTAAAAAAATAATAATAACTTGAACATTTGCAGTTAAAAATGCAAAACCCGTCTGTATTATTAATCTCTTTGAGGTACTATACTGCTAATCAGGTAAAAACATTTATTTTTGCGTACGTGCAATCACGCCTACGCAGAAAATCGGGTGCAAACCTAAAAATTAAAAATTTCTGCGTTGATTGTACTTGTTCTAGGGGCTTATTGCAATATGAGACCAACGGACCTGCTGCCTTGTTGTGTCACGGCCTGTAAGCTACGTGTGTCAGGTACAAAAAAAAAAAAAAATGCGTACCAGCTCATGGCCTAGCCGTCTGAGACTCGGGACTGTCACCGGCGCCAGTCTCCAGCGTTTCGGGCCATTGTATGACAGTGACTTCTGACACTAGATCCCAGTTCAACCGGAAAACTCCCCCGAAGGCCCTTTTCAAAAGTCAATTGTGCAAGCTCTCAGCAATCACTTGCCTCTTTTTTTTCCCATCTATATTTGTTCAGCTTCTGCACACAGTGTTTTAAAGAGAGAGGGGCTCCTCCAATGGCCTGTAGTTTTACGCACGGACACGTGCAGTTAAATTAAGAAATGCAACAAAGCAAATCGCTGGCGTTGAATTTTTATACCAGACACATGTCGTTATTAAGCTACCGAGCTCCAACGTGACCTGTTGGAGTCGCAGGCCTCTGACTAGTTTGTCGCCATTGCATACAGAAGTGCTTTTGGGCATAAACCGCTATCCCCTCCCTCAGTTTTCGAGGTGCATACATGTGCGTAAAATGAGTTTTGAGGGGGCACATGTCACAGAAAACGAATATAATACAACTGGGACGTGCCAGCGTAGATACTCGAGTAAGTAAACGGAAGAGGGTTAGATAAATATAGGTGACCTCAAAGACCTGGTCATCAGCAGGTGGTATTTACTATACAGGCTGTGGAGGATGAATGAACCGTATAAGGAGGTTAGTGGGTACGCTATCCGTGAAGGGTGTCATCGGGCAACAATCTGAGTCGACCTGCTGTACATTTGGTTTACAAAGTGAACGAATCTGTATTTATTAGAAGCGGCACAGAAATATTACAGTAAAAATTAAATCAACCCAACGACCCATGAGAATTATGGGATTTAAAGCACGTGTTGATTTGCCAAGGTGGTTTTCTTGGGAGTTTTACCTTCCTCTGTCCCTTTATTACAGCCTGATAGATTGGGGTAATCTAAATAGCCGGCCTCCTCAGCCTCCATCTCTGCCCGCGCCCTACTCCTCCTCTGCTCTGGAGGGCACTTGCGTGTGATGGATGACTTAAAAAGCCTTTCCATCCGGCAGGACAGGTTAAAGGCCAGTGGCAACGCAAACACTCATATTTTCCCTCCAAGAAGTGAAAATAAACCCGGCGGACGCCATTAATCACACGCCAAAAAAAAAAAAAGTACAGTCTTGGTGTATTTTATCAAGCGAGCGCAGTGGGGCTAGACCACAAGGCCGAAAAACAAAGCGTACAGAAAATTAAAGCCGGCGAGCGGATTGAAAGGCAGGGGACAAGAGCGGAGATGTAACTGGACACGGCGAGTAACAGGAGAAGGACAGAGCTGATTATTGCCTTGGTGATGGTTTCCCTGCTTGGTCCAAGGACTGTTTGACCTGGAATCTGACAACCAGCAAACAACCTGACAGAGGGAATGCAGGTGTAAATAAAACAACCACCAATGGCCAGCACAGGGAAACAACAGAGAAATATTTTGCCAGTGTCAGAACATGGCTTTCGTGGAGTTTCGTGAGCGTAGCCACTTGTTTCTGGGGTTTAATGAAACGTGTAAAGCCCCCACGAGTAAAAAATAGTCACAATAGTACGTTATGTTCTTTCAGTGTAAACGGAAAACTACTCAGCTGTCCGAACACGCTGTTTAATCGCTGCTGTGAGATATGACCTTTAAGCTAAATCTGAGTCGATGTTATAAATGATTATTTCCGGAAAGAGAATTAATTAAATGGACTGCAAACAATCGGTCTGAGTCTCACGTGCACCTCTTGCATCAACTAAAACCCTGGATATTTCCCAAAGCATTCGTGTCTCCATTTTACGCATGGGCCAGTCTGTGATTAAATCCAGAAAATCTCATTTTTATTTTGGCTAAAACTTTTTTTTTTCTTTCCTGGTCATAAGGTAAATATTACAGGAACCAAAGCTTTTTGTTTCTTGCTGTCCATCTGGCTTGATTTAATCCAAATCAACTCGCCAGGAAATCACCATCACAATCATCATCATCATCATCATCGTAGGAAACCAGCTACACACACAAAAAATAAAAAAAATAAAAAGCTGATTATTGCGCGTAAATGGCACACAAACTGAAGGTTTCGCTTTGGAAATTGAGTCAGCCTGCTTCCATTTGATGATTCCTCAAGTTTCTATTTGCAAGTCATTATCTGACGAGTCATGTCAGCCCAGCATATAAACGCGCATGTACTGCGACCCAAAGCCCAAATGTCTGATTGCGCACAAGTCTCTCCAAGCCCTGACTCTGCTTCAAATAACACTGCGGCATCATTTAACTTCCCAAAGGTGTCCATAATAGTTTTGCTGCGAACACATTAGAATACTTCAAATAATGATGATAGTAATTATATAAAAATAAAACAGCAGCTCTTAATTCTCTGAGGCAGCTGAAGTGTTTTAACTGAGCAGAGATCAAGTCATACCTGGGTCCCCACAGGAAATCACATTCTTCGACAGATTCAGTTCCATTCCAGTTACCTGAAAGACATAAAAAAAAGTCAATTAGAATTTTTTTTTTCTTCCAAATCATAGTTAAAAAAGACAGATACATTTATTTTGTTTAACCACTCAGGTTTAATACATTGAACACATCCAAGCTGGTTATGAACCCCCGCGCACTTTAAAGTCGTTTAATAGTAAACTAATAATCCTACAGCTTTCCTAGACCACAAAGAAACTCCACATTCGCGTTTCTCTTGTTAGAAAAATATTAAAAAGTGGATGAATTAAAGGCAATAAAACCAAAACGAAATCGCGAAATGAAGCGATAATTTATATTTATTTATTTTGTTCTGTTATGAAACGCTTTCAAGTGGATTTTTATGTTTGACTAACTTCAAATACCAGACAGTAACCTTTGCCATAACCACACACACACACTCTCATACACACTCTCTCACACACACGGACCCTCTTATCTGCAGGAATCCCTTTGCTGCTTTTATGTCCTCACTAAATCTGCTCTCAGCACCCCTCTGTCCCTCCGTGCGCGTCTGCACTATGTATTCATTTAAGGCATCACTTTGAGCTATTCGCCGCAGCGCGCTGGAGGTAGCGCGACAGGATGCTCGCTACATCTGGCTGACACTGATGCTCTGACGCTCGGAATAACAGTGACTCTACTTTGTGGTTATTTCCCCGTTTGATTCCACACAAATCGATGCTGTGCGTAAAAGCTCCATCCACTCGGTCTCCGTCCGCCTCGTGCCCACTCCAGCCTCCCTGACCCCCACGACTAGCACTTGCCTACAGTTCGCGGTAGCGTTCGTGTAGCCATTTCCAAAATTGGAAGCGTAAAACGGACAAGAGCAGGGAGATGCCGGTCGACCTTCAGATTACAGGACAGAAAAAGAGACGCAATGCGTGTTTTTACTCACCGGTTGTTTCCCCAGCAGATGACAGGAAAAAAAAAAGCGTATAAAGCCTCACACTTCCCCCATGCAGGTGCTCAGTAAATCCACTTTAGCGTCGGCTGCGCGTAAACGCTGCGTCCGCGGTAATCAGCGCTTTGGTTGCCTCTGCGGCGCTGCCTTGGTTTTCTTCGGCAATGCTCTGCTGCACGCCTCGCGTTGACGTCACCGCACCGCAAACCCCCCGCAGCCGCCGTCACCCCCCCACCCCCCTCCCCCCCACCACCACCACCAATACCCCCCCCCCCCCCCCCCCCCCCCCGCTGTCACCCTCATCTTCCTTCTGCACCTCTCCTCTCCTCTTCATCCCGGTGTCTCTTCATCAGCACAATTAAGTAACACATAAATAAATACAATAAATAAAAATCCTCTGAATTTTAAGCCTATCTGATTGTCTTCACCTGATGTCATCTTCCTCTTCACCTTTAACCCAGATTTCCTTCATCCCAAAATGTTTAACTCTTGATTTTGGATATTGATCGTAACATTTGTTTTCAGCTTTAATTTCTTTACGCCAATAAGAGAACCACGAGAATGGAGCGTAAAATTAAAGTTTTGAACACAATTTAACCTTTACTCAACGAGACATAATAATAATAATTTATATAATTATATTATTATATAACATACCATTTATATGAATGATTATTATTATTGTTATTATTTATACGTTCATGATAATGAAATATTCTTTTATTAATTTGTGACAGAAAAACATTTTTTTTTAATTATTTGAACCCATAATTTTATGTATTTCATTTTTTTAATCTTTCTTACTTTTTAAAGTTTCTGTAAAATCCCAATGAAACACAGAAACATTCTTCTCATATTTTCGTTTTCACTCTTCTCTGTTGTTTTATCTCCGACAGTAGCCTACTCTTTGATTTTCCTTTTTTCCTTCTGGTTTTTCCTTTTATTGATTTTTTTTACATTTGCTCACTCTGATTATATCAAAATAATAATAATAATAAAAAATCACAGTATTTTTCTCCTCTATTCAGCGGCACCTCATTTGTATAAACGTACAGCAGCCTGTCGCTCCGTTTTGCCTGCGTTTGCCAACAGTGTTTGTCTTTTCAGTAACGAATTCAATCGGCAAACAATAAACCGTCAGACCGCTGCGGTCAAAGCCCTTGTTATCAGACCATTATTTAACAATTAATTGTCCATATCCTAATATTTACGCACGAGCCCGTGCCACGCTAATCAAAAGACTTTTAATTGTGCCACGCTTTAACTGGTTTGTGGTTTGAACCCTGGCCGCAACGCCTGCTGAATGGGTTAGTTCAAAAATATAAAGTAATAATAATAAAAAAGCGGGAGAGCATCACTCAGGGAATAATTAGGCTAATGCCTTAAAAACAGAAGATGAAAACATCCGGGCTGCGGCAGAGAGGGAAAAAAGGAGTCAAAACAAAGACGACAAAACGGTCCTCTAGCTAAAGCAAATAAACTGATGATTTAGGTCAGGTCAGCGCTGTTGTATTAATGGACAAAGGGCCTAAAAAGGCGAAGTATCATAGTAGGCCACGAGAAGCCGAGATGAAGATTAAAGTATTTACTTTAATCCGCGGACAGACTGCACCGCTCATCACGACTTTTTTAATCAACCCATAAACAAAATAAATCTAAAAATCAAATGCATAATAGTAATTTGTAGAGGTTAGCCTGTTTGAGAAGCCTGACATATTCGCAGGCCGTTGAACCGCCCTGGCGTCCGTGTGGCAAAGAATATTTCACACGTACAGCTTACAAGCGCCTTATTTTGGCCTGAGACATGGGAGAAAGTGTGAAGTTTGTCCCACCCTTACACTTTCCTTTTTAGCTCGGCCAAGAGCTGCGCACAAAGCAAAGCCGGGCTCTGAGAGAGGAATCCTGCGGGGATTAAAGGGGAGCTTGCGGGCCTCCCTCCAGGACACGGACAGACCTCCTTCCCATGGTTCCTCTCGAAGACACCGGAGGCTCTCTCACTTCTCCTCTCAGCTGTTTTTTCTTTCTTCCTTTTTCACGGAGCAGACCGGGTTGCTCCTGTATCAGAGCGATCCTGTCAATATTTGCCCTGTCCATGCAGGGGACATGGAATGATGTAATGCTCAAGCCTGAACCTGTGCAGAATATCCACACAATTTGGACACTGGTGCTTTTACTGCTTTTACTCTCAGGAGGTGCAGCTCTGGATTCACGTGGAGATTGAGATTAATTTACCAAAAGACTTAAAACGCCGGGTTTAGAAACGTTTGGATGCGCCTTGAGATTAGCATTTATAGCTGCTTTTGACCGGTTGGTTAAATCAAAGTCTGCGCTTTTAGCCTCAGACACGTTTTAATGCTCCAGTTGAGCCACTACAAGTTGGCTCCCGTTAGGCCTCAGTAGTGACCCCAGCACGTTGGCATGCAACCGTATCCAAAAAAAATAGTAATAACAGTGAGTATCAGCCTGTATAATTGTCAACTTGTGAGGCCTGCATTGCTAAATAATGACTCTTGCACATACACACACACATACACACTGTAATTAGGCAGTAGGCAGGCAGGGGAATGCTGTGATTACTCAACGAGTGACTCGAGGAGTTAAGTAGTACCCTGAAGGTGAGGCTGTGGCCTCTTCTCTCCTGTGTAAATAGGTGGAGGGATTATTTAGCCCGTTTAGTGTGTGTGTATGTGTGTGTGAAGGGGAGGAGGTGTGTGTCTGTGGCCAGGGCCTGTCTGATGGTCACCTCTGCAGCGTAAATAGTTATTCTTATACAACAGAAGGGCTGATACATGCTTGGAGGTGGAAAACAAGCTCACGCCCCACCAAGTGTCGGTTTGATTTTTGATTTTGGAGGATTTGCGTGTGTGTGTGTGTGTAGGATCTATTTATACGTACATGCATGTATCCCACATTTGCAGAGTCCATCTTTTGAATCAGGTTCCCAGTAATGTTGACTTAAAAAAATAAAAAATAATCTTCTAATACCATTTTTCCCCTCTTTTTTGCTTGTGTTTTTTAGTATTCTATTTTTTTACACCAATACTCTACGTACGAAGGAAAACATTAGCGCCCAATAATCACGTAAACACTCGATCTGATTGCTTTTTGGCATAAATCTATCTTTTCGAGCCCGTTTGCCTCGAGCTCTGACGTGATGAATTTCCATTACTGACGGAGACGTTCAGGTAAATGTGGGCCCACCTTCGTCATCATCTCAGCTGAATGAACTCACTGTTGTCCAAATAAAACAAAGCGCCTCCTGTTATGTATCAGGCAGATTCGGTGCTCCGCAGCGAGCTGAAAACATAACAAACGCTCCGTTCTGTTTGATGTTTCGGGGGGCACGTAAATGTATATTTGGCGTACGATCATTTTATTTAGCGTACGTGTAAACAGATAGGGTGGAGCCTGGAATCGGAATTAGACTGATGAATATCATCCGTGTATACACCGCCACCGCCACCGCCGGGGCCCTTCCACCAGCGACTCTCGGCGAGCTCCTCCGTCCAGGACAATCATAATAAAGCAGAGCTGGTTGGCATTAGTGCGTAAGGCCTGTTTCCGCTGAGCGAAGAGCAGAGAAGTGCTTTTGAACCGTGTGTCGTCCAGACTCTGTAGAATCAATCAGGAGGGTTTTGCGAGCTTGACGCTGGGCAGCTCGACAGGATGGAAAGCCTTTTGTAGCGTCGCAGTCATTTTTTTTTTCTAACTCGGAGCAGAGCCCTAGAGTCCGCCTGCATGTCAGCAAGCCAAACACCCAACCATCCAGCCTGCCCAGATGCTCAGACAGGCGCACAACAGCCTGTTAGACAGACGGCCAGCGAGCAAGGCAGGGATATTTACTGCATGAAGTTTCCACTAGTATGGATATCTATCCACTTTAAACAGACAAGGATGAAGTCATCCTCTCATCACTGGGGCCATTATGAGGAATAGATGCTTCCCAGTTTCTTTTTTTTCCTTTTTTCATTTGAAGCAGCCCCCTCCCTTGAAGTGTGTTGAAAACGCAGATGTCACAGTTTCCAATCGGGAGTGAAATTAGTGATGTTTTGATTACGCAGGGCTCCGAGATTACCAACATAAACAGGTCTGGTACATAGATCATCATTTCAAGAGGAGGCATCATCCCCTTTTTCCACTTTGTCCAAACTCGGCAGCCCTCCTTGGCTTAGTGCTGATGAAAATCGGACATCCAGCTTCCAGTTTTTCATCTCGTCTCATGAACCCCACGCAGGCTGGAGTGATATTTCCTTTTGTCCCGGCGTGTCGATGACCGACCACCAAGACCGGCTGCTTTGGCGACCTCAAGGCAGCGCCACACTTCAATAACACTTCCTTTTAGTTTTGATTTACCTTCATTGATTTGATCTTCAGGATTTTGACCTTGGAGGATGAACAAAATTAAAATAATCCAAGTGTCACAAAGTTTTTCTCTGCTCTTGTGAAAATAAAGCACATTCGGAGTTAGAATTTATTTTATCCATCTGTATTTAACACTTCAGATCCATTAGTGACCAAAACAATATTAACTTCTTGATGTGAATTAACTTACAGAAGAGTCACCTAATCACAAAATATATCAAGCTGGATTTTGACCAAATGTGTGCACAATGATAGCCAGGACATCCACAATACTATCCATCTGATGAGTGAATATTTTTCTTTATTTTAGAAATAAATTTAAAGAACAAACATTTGACATCTAGGAGCAAACTACACAACTTTAAAAAGTCTCTTTTTTGTGTTTGAGGAAGCAAATTACATGAAAATGTCTTTAATACAGAGAAATATCCACTTGGTGTCTTTACGGTTTTTAAAATCTTGAATTTTAAACCAAAAACCCATCTTTTTTAGATATTAGTTTTGCATTTTAACAATTTTTTTTCCCACGTGTGCACCATCAATCACTGTGAATATAAATCCTGGAAACTGTGCATACTATGTATGTGCATATACAATATATAATCATCCACTTCATGTACAGTGTATCCATTCCAGTGTATGTGCATTTTCTGTGCTTTGTATATTATTTACAACTACAAAACATGCAATCAGGTTTTTATATATGTATATATATATGTCTACGGTCTCTTTTCTATTTGTTTAGCTTTGTTGTGTTTGTGCTTAGTCGTTATCTCTATTGTGCAATCACATTTAGAGCAATCAAAAACAATGAAATCATTCCTTGATTCTGAATCTGAAGAGTGCAGAAGCCAGAAATGCTAAATGTCATGTAGGTAATGCGATCTATGTGAATTGCAAAAACTGTGTAGTATCACTGTGCAGGAATCTATTAAATATGTTTTGCTGTTTTTTTCTACTTGCTATGATCTGATTTCCTTCAAGAGATCAAACCCAGCTCCAGTATTTCTGGCATGTCTCACTTTGGGTGGAGCAAAGCTGTACTTTTTTTTGTTTTGTTCAATTATCATAAAGCTGAAAGGCGAGAAATGTGCAGCGGCGATACGGGACACGGGACACAAAACGGGTCCTCGCGGGTTCAGTCCCACGCTAGCTCAGGAGTTCATGTCCAGAGGCATAGGCCTTGCACAATAAACCATCACCATGTTGTGCATGATAAGATGTTAAGCCTCAGATATTTATTCCACAATGAGGATTGCATATCTGTTTATCCCTTCAATCCACCTGCATCTATAAATGATAAAAACTAATCCAGAGGAACAGGCCTGTTTTGTATTCAGAAACACCTTGAGCTGCAGTGAGTGCATGGTGCTATAACGTCTGTGTTGTCCCAAAAGGGATTAAAGTACTGATTTCACTCACTGAGGGACATTCTATTAGACATGATGTGTGTCTGCTTGGCGTGATATATCCTGCTTATATTGATAATCATTTAAAACCAGAAGAGATTTTTTTTTTTTTTTTGCTTTCCAGTGTCAGTTGCATTAAAGGAAGTCTTTAAAAAAAAAAAAAGAAATCATCCCCCATTTTTTTCTTTTTTCTTTTCAGTTTTGATAGATTGTTTTATTTACTGTCTCTCTCCAACATCTGGATTCTGGCCTCTGGAGCAGCACGCAGCACTGAACAAGCTTGGCTGCAGACGAGCTCTGAGATTTATGGTGGAGGCTTATAGCACTCTGCTATGTTTGGGATAGCGTTGCCCTGCGCCGTCCCACTCAGATCACTACACACTCCCCTCTCTCGCTTCCCCGCTTTCAATCCAGCCTCTGGCTCATCGAGGGAAAAACTGTCCGCCCCCTTCTTTCCCTCTCAGTCTGCTTCTGTCACCAGCGAGGGACAATAAAAAAAAAAACCTTGAGGTCATGCGGCTGCTCTGGTTACAGGACAGTTTTCACTGGTTGGTTTGTAAAGTGGCTGAATTAGGTTGTTTGGTTCTTCACATTTGGATGATTTAACGTTTTTTTAATTTTTTATTTTTTTTTTAAACCAGTGTAGTCGATACAATATATGGACTTCTTCACCTAAAAGTTTGTCTCTCTGACATATTAAAACCACAAAGACTAAGTTGCTTGGTCACTTGGATACAACAGACATCACTGTCATTATTACTCATTTTATTAAATCTAAATCCAACAGTCGCACTCTTTTAGCTCTGTTTTTGGGCTCAACCAGCTTATGAAGAAATTCTCTTTGACTGTTTAGAGCTCCGCTGCTTACCAGGTAGTAGTTAACTCTATTATTTTGGGTTGAAAAGGCAGATGCAGCTCGTTTTTACAACTTTTTCTCCTGACAATTGAATTGGGGGTTTATTCTAGTTCTTTTTTGTTAGAAGTTGTCAAACAGCGTACACACCAGGATCTTACTGTTCAGCTTTTGGCACAGATGAAACCAGCAACATCTTCATCAGTGAAACTGATACCCTTTAGGTTGAGCTGTAATAGCTGTTTTCCCTTTTTAACCACCTTGGTAGACTAGGCTAAATCTTGTTACATACTCGAGAATGAGAACAAAAAGTTCGTTTTGGCTAGGTCGTTTATACGAGAAACTCAAGGGTGTTCCAGTTGCAGCGTACGTCACACGCACTACGCATCGTGAGACATACGGGAGGCAGACGACAAGAGGTAATTTTGCTCTGATTTACGGAAGAAAGTTCTGCCCAGTTAATGTGTCAAGAACAAACTTCTCTCTTCTTCTGATACTGCAAGCTGTAGTGGTCTCATCTCATCTCCACAAAGGCCAGTCATTGTCTACATCTGCTTTAATCAAATAGTTTAAATCTACACACCTAAATTAAAACAAAAAACAAAACACTTTTGGCTGTTCAACATACAACCACAATTAGAATTGCAGTAGGACTACACTATTCTAAAAACTCTGAATCTTGGTGTATCTGGTCCATAATAACAGCACACAGCTGTACTGTACAGAACAATATAAACCAAGGATGTGTTCACATTATGAAATGTTATAAAATGTACTATGCCCACGGTGCAGAGAAATGTGTGTCAATGCCACACATTTACTGTAGATCTGGAAACGAGGTCTTGTTGACAGAAAAACAAAGCTTCTCGACACATGACATTTTAGTCCTCATGGACTGCCGTCACCTGTCAGACTCTAATGCCAAAAAGTTTATGTTCGAGGTGGAAGGGGTCAATCTGGGGTAAATGAGGCCTGCAGGTTTTTGAAAGCCACCTCAACGAACCACAGTTTGTTGAAGTGGCAGCAACACACCAGATGGTGATGGAGGAAGTGAGGATGGGGATCAGTGATCAGTGACGTATAGAGGTCTGTCCGAGGAAGTATATCCTCTGTGTTGTTTTGGCTGGAGAGCTGAAGTTCAGGTCCCACTAGAGGTCCAGTGAGATGATGGACTAAGCAGTGTTGACTGGACGAATCACACAAGATTACAGGAGAAAGTGGGGTTTAGTTCCTCCTGAAGTCTGAAACCATCTCCACTGTCTTCACACAGTTGAGTTCAGACCACTAAATATTCAGTCTCCCATATGTAGTGTTGCCTCGGCCTCTGAAAACCCAAGAAGTTCGACAAAGTTGCGACCAGAGGTGCAGGCGTACGTGGAGTGGGAACGGTTGTTGGTGGTGCTGGATTTCTAAACATGTTTTTCCTATCCTCACGTGCCACCTCATTAGTCAGGACGTCTGTGGCACTCCTGAAGGTGGAGTCGGGCGCGTTTTGTTGGAGAATCTTGTCCTGCAGCAGAGCTAGGATTATGCCGTTGAAGGTGGGTGGTGGAGAAATCCCGAAACCAGAAGAGTTCAGGTTCTGCAGGAAGAAGCTTAGGTCATCTCAGACTGTCATCTCTCCACAAGGGTTGCCATATCAGAAAACATTCATATGGATCATTCATAGAGGAATATACAAATCCATGTTGCGGTTCAGGCTGGAGAACTTGTCAGTGATTCTCGTAAAGTATCCAAGGAAGACCTTTTTTCCATGGATTTTCATCTCGAAGGAGATTCAGATATAATATAATAGTTTCTTTTCAAGAGAGAAAAATGACTTTGCATAAATCTGAGCCCAGTAAAAATTATTAAAGTTATTGGAGATGGATGTCACAGTGACTTTTTGAACAATGATATTTCACTTGTTCTTGGGCTACAATATTTATTTCGCTCGCCTCATGTCAACCTAAGTCAGTCATTACTGCTCCACTTCCTCTTTCTTTTTGTTTTTGCACAAGGAAAGTGAAACTGCATCCAACTTTCCATCAGTTGAGACGCATTGCTTCTTCGTCACGGCTGCTCAGAATATTTGTAAAATATTTTCTTTGCACATTCTGTTCGTGCATGGTGACATTGTACTTGACGCAGGGGTCGCGTTAACCTAATATTTTCTATCATTGACTGTTTCTGTGAAGGCCATCTGTTATTTTGACAGATTGCAATTCACACCGCTGACCACTTGGTGGCGAGTGACCTTATTCATTGGCTCTTGTCTCTCATCGCAGTTTGCGTTCCAAACATCGTGGAACTTTTGTCGGTGCACGATTTCCAGGTACACCGATTATACTGATGCACACATCAGAGCTCCGCTAACCATGTGTCTATGTCTAGTATATACAGTCAATGCTCTATGTCTTTGCAGCTAACGGCTACCAAAATGGTATTTGCGTACCACCGAAGCACTTCAACACTATGGTACCGCCTAAGAGCTGTTTACGCTAGCAGTCCCGTTCCGAGTACGGACAAGACATGGTGAAACTTTTGCTAAAGTCAATACTGTTCTGAAAAAAGTACTTAAAGTTAATTACACTTTAATTAAAATTAAATACTATTAAATATATATTTATTATCATTTTAAAAAATTAAAGTGACGGGTATAAATAGATTATGATGGGATTTTTATGACCCTGTCAGTCAAAATGACAACGAAAAAGTCTAGCGCAGCCTCTGACTTGACGGGTCATTTCCTAGATAAGTTTTCTTTGACGGTTCTCCATCGTCCAGCTCATGGTATATCAAAAAATACGTTAAAGAAAGACAACTTGACTTCTATCCCAAAGCTTAGTAAGCTCGTGCAGTGTTTACAGGTACTGGATTATGTCTGTGAGAACTAAATTGATATAGCATCTGGGCATTTTTCATCTTCCAGATACCGTGCACCTTGCTGATCCTTGCTATATGAAGTTACCAAATCTCGGGTCATGAGAAACTACCAAACGTTTCACGAAACAAGGCAGCTCCAATCTCTATCCTGTGTCTGATACATGTCTATATAAACCTAGTGACAGTAGGCTGGAAAACAGCCTGGCTGAGAAAGAGAATGGAAAGTAGAGTGGAGAGTTAATGAGGAAGAGAGAGAGAGAGAGCGAGAGAGTGACCCACCCAGGTTTTGACCTATAGCTCTCTTTGTATTCCCCTGACACTAAGATTTATTATGCAAACATTACCGTTCCCAAAAATACATATTGAAACAATTTTTGGACAAACACAGCAGACAAAGTGAGCGTCCTGTGCTGTCACGGGAGTTTGGAGTCTCCGGGTGGGCCGATGAGGCGGCGAAGAGAGCAGCAAGTGCATTAGTAGTCTCGCTTCAGGAACCCTGAAAAGGTAAGCAGGCCGGGGCGGCGATGTGGGCCATCACACAAGAGCGAAGGACTGTCAAAGGAGAAACAAAAAGGGGGGAGAAATGATTAAGAAGCTGCCACGGGCTCCCTGCCTGTCGGTGTACCTGCTTGCTCAGAGGAACCAGGCTGAGCAAATGCTTGAACCCGGAGAGTGTAAACAGTTATAAACACACTCCCATGAGCATGTTCACGGGCTGACACACACACACACGTACTTACACACTCGTACAGCTGTATGCCCTCAAAGCACATGGACAGACACACATGTATCACTGCAGTTTTAGGTCATTCACCGACTGGGGCTGTATGTCCATTTAATACAACCGAGGACAAATGAGACTCATACCTGTTCCTCAGGTGTCTGCGTTGGCTCTGCCAGTAGGGTGAGTAACTGTGTTGCACCTATTCAAAGACAGGTTAGTCAAGCTAGCTAGCAGGCCAACGTAAAAAGAAAGTACACACAGTTGTCACGAGATGCTGCGTCATGACTCACTGCACACCTTTACATACTGTGGCATTGCAGTTATTTTACCAGAGACCTGTGTACACTGAAAGCTTCAGTGAGCCTCCCCCATCCCATCGTATTCATTTTGTGGGAGAAGAAGGCTAAGCAAGGTAGCTCAGTCGTCCAACCAAGCATCAGTTTGTAGCTACTCATGGCAGATCTTGAATAGCGTTTTTGTTTTGTTTGTTCAGTCAGCCAAGGACTAAAAAGACAACGATGGCCCAGTAATGTTCATACTTTATTCCCTCCTCAATGCACCTTGGAAACAAGGTGAAGTTGCAGAAATACAACTGCACAATCATTGTTGAAGTTGATGACGAACCATTTCCACGTCTTTGCCTTCATCGTTATCATTCTGTAGGACACACAAGACACAATTACTGGGGTCCTGTCGCATCAAACGTGTCGCCGTTCTGATTTGCACTTTAGGAGCAGCCGCTTGTTCAGGCTCTGCAGGACGTAGACGGCGTAAGCTACGCATGTAGCCTTTCACGCTAGTCGACGCTGTGTCTTTCTTGTCAATCGTGTTCATTTTTGTTTCTACTTCCCGTTTCACTTTCAACAACGGCGACTGACTGAGTCGCACAAATGTTCGCGTCTCCGAACCTCCTCAGTTAACCTTTGCTCGATGTGTTCCATCTTTGAGTCGAACAGTTCGAAAATTGCGGCGATGGAGAAGCAGCCGGAAATACCAAAGCGGAAACGCGCTACTACCTGAAAAACGTTCTGTTTTGCGTTCGTATTGTGTCCGGTTGTTACGTTATGCACTACAAGCGACAGGTTACTGTGTCAGTGATTTACGGCACAGTCGGACATGTGAGGTGTGCGGCAGTTCAGTAAACGCAACTTGAACGGAGCTTCGGGTAATGGTTATTGAGTCCTACACAAACATATTGGACCAATCACAGCTCTTGAGGTCTGCATCACTGCAACGCGTAGTTGCATTGCTGGGGAGGTGCAACCCGGGCCACGGCGCCTAGTGTCTGCCGTAGCTAAGGCGTCAAATTGACGCACAAGTCTAAACCGCCTATTAGATGTCTGTATTTTTACAAGTTTGCTGCATTTTTACTTGAATCACAATAATGGAAACACCAGCAGTGACACTGTCAGGTTGAAGGTTTTGACTTTTTTGCTCAGTAGTAGTTTATGTCACTGAAGGCGATTGCGTACGACTTCTCCTGCTGCACTAGTAAATAGACATGAAATGTGGGTCACAGATCCAATAATAAATCTATAATACGACTCGCTGCCGTCCCCCTTACAGCTTTCAGGGACCCGACAGCCAACACGGAATTGCTTTCTAAAACCACCTGTGGATTTTATTTCTTTCTGAGATGTTAATACATCAAATCAGCTTCCTGCGCATTAGCCAACGCCGGCGACATGTTCTTGGCGAGGTTCAAGCGTCTTTGTTGCAAGTCATCGTCACATGTTGATCGAGAAAAAACCACAGAGGGTGAACGAGCCTCCTCTACATATTTGCTCTGGAGCCCAAGCCATGTTTGTCCATCAACAAAAGGTCAACCGCATATTTCATGCATCACAAAGCACCATGCTCGGCTATTCATTTCGTCCCGGAGGGCTGTCGGACCTGAGAAAGTCGCTCGTTCATGCAGATATTTACATGCACACATGCTGCTCCACCTCAAACTCACATCCTCCCCTTTAAAAAAAAAAGAAAAAAAAGAAAAAAGAAGTGATGTATGTGTTTTTTTTTAGAAAGGACACGTAGGTGAAACTCAACATGCCTCCTCTCTTGTCTCTTTTTCTCAGAGTGAAAGGTATTCAGGAGGGAGAGGACAACGTCGCCCCGCCGGACAATTTACTGCCCTTCTCTGGGAATTCCACATGATCCAGGTATGGGAATGGAGAGTGGGAAAGGCTGCAGCGGTGAACTCAGCCTGGCAGTTTTATCTTGATTGTCAGATAAAACGGCATCTGCTTCTTTAAAGCCGTTCACGAGAGTCTTTAGCGAGAAGCACTTTAGCTCCTTCTCACGTTCTGCTTTCTGATAAAACACTGTCATTAACAAGGCCGACAAAAGTGAGCCCGGAGCTTCTTCTCTAGGCTTTCTACTTTGTACTTGTGGAGAAATAAAACCGTTTTTTCTCCTCCTTCTTTTCTTTCCAAGTTCATCAATCAAAAGCTCAAACACTGAGCCGCCGCTCTGTAAAAAGGATATCATCATCCCCCCCGAGAGAAGAGGATTTAAGACCGTGAACCAGCACCAAAACACTTATTTGGTCCGATGAGTGCAGTTTCACACATTCCGAGCTCGAGGTTTTGTTCGTTAGCATTCGCGTCCAGTCACGCCAGCATGAACGCACACATACAGTAGCCTGACCCAGCAGCCCAGGTTAAAGAGGAGTTAGGGAGGAGTAGGAGGATGAACTGCTGGGACTCTGCTTATCTTCAGTCGGTGAAGAGTATTTTCCCACAGCAGCGCACGCAACATAGCTTCTTGAGTAACGCAGCTCTGAACTCCTCTGTTTTTACTGCACTCCCCCTGTCAGTTTTATCTGAGGATGTAATTCTCAATAAGACCGTACCGTGTCTAATGTTCGCTGAAAAATGGCCGCTTACTTCGCGGTGTTGTTTTACAATATTATAATGACACAAAACTTTTCACTCTTTTCTCCGTGCGGTTTTATTTGGGTCCCGTCTTTCTCTCTCCCTCCCCTTCTGTCCCTGTGGTCGTGATCTTTCCCCGTCTGACATCTGCTGTGCACAACCGACAAACTAGTTCCCAATGTTTAGTTGGAGGGAAAACACTAGAAATGCACTCCAGTGATAAAGCAGGTGTGGGTGGCTTTTATTAGACTCTTGTCTTACGCTGCAAGACTTTATTCCCAAATGTTTTGGATTGTTTGGAGAGGCTGCAGTTGGCAGGGGCTTGCTTGTGTGCGTCCGTGTGTGTGTGTTCCTCTCTGTGCACTTACGATGGCCGAATATTATACACATATCAAACCGCATGTCACTGGTCCGCGGCTGTGGTTTCATCAATATTTGTTAATGAGGATGATGCATACACAGTTCACGTGCCAAAAAGCGTTTCCAGAGAATTTTGTCTTCCATTTCAGTACAAATAATGAAGATTTGGCCAATGTGGAAGCAAGATGCTGCTATTTCTGGACCGTGTCTGTTGGCAATCAATTTTCATATATTCAGCGGCGCAGTGAAAACGTTGTTACTGAGATGGAAAAGCTCTGAATCAGCGCTGAACCCCGCCAGCGTCATGCTATGTGGTCTGGAGGTGCGTCGTAATGCATTGAACACTCAAATATGACAAACAACCTAATTTTGAGAGAGATATTACGTCATATCTGACGTCCATTGACATCCATTAAAAAAAAAAAGAACAAACGCGATCTGTAGGAAATCTCCCTGACTTCATATTTATTTTTGTTGTAGCTTGTGATGGTGAATATCTTTGTCTTGGCCTGCACAATGAATGCACAATAAACATGGCATCGGATGGGGCCTAATCTCATAGGAATCGTGCTAAGAACCTAAAATTATAGCCTCGAGCTACACTGCATTGCATTAAGTCAGTGGACACACAAGCGTCATCGTTCTGGAAAACGGTTCACTACCGTACGACGTCTGTGTGGCTATAATGCTCAAGGAAACCCTACCAATCAGCCACAACATTAAAACCACTGACAGGAAAAGTAAATAAAATTGAGTATCTTCGCAAAAAAAATTCACAATTCAATGTTCTGCTGGGAAACCTTTGGACCTGGAATTCATTCGTATATATGTTACTTAGACGTGTAGCACCCACCTAGACCAGACCAGGCACCTCCACCCCATAGCAATGACACTCCTTGATGGCAGCAGCCACAGCTTTCGGAACAACTCAAAAAAACATGAACATCTCAAGGTGTTGACCTGGCCTCCAAATTCACTAGATCTCAAACTGATCAAGTATCAGTGGGATGATCCACAGAGGCCCCTCCCCTTAAAAGCCCCCCAAACTAACAACATCCCGTTGCCAGACACCACAGGACACCCTCAGAAGACCCATGTCCATTCTCTGATGACTGTTCTGGAGGCGCAACGGAGACCTACACAATATTAGAAAGGTGGTTGTAATGTTGTGGCTGATCGGTGCCTATACGCCTATGTTTGGTGGGAAGCCGGGTGATCACCAAGGCCGTGAATGTTGCACCACACTGCATGTTAATCCGTGCAACAGCAGCTGAGTCACTGAGTCTGAACTGCGTATGTCAACCTGCTGGGGGTGCTAAAGGAAACATGAGGTCATCAAGTTTCTCTGATTCATCATGTGGAACTGAGTTTCTATCCCAAAACATGTTGCATGAAGCTGATTTTACAATTTGAGGTTGCACAATTCGATAAGAACCTCTATGTATGGTGTCTTTACAAGCAGACTACAAGAAACTGCATCCAGCTTTATGTGAAGACTCATATTCATTAAGAGTTGCAGACAGAAAACCGAGGCACTCGTGAGGGTACGGCCAATTAAAATGCCTTTATTGGTACATGGCTAATCGCTTTTAATAGATTAGCCATGTACCAATAAAGGCATTTTAATTGGTCGTACCCTCACGAGTGCCTCGGTTTTCTGTCTGCAACTCTTTATGGATCTCCCTAACTGAAGAGCACCTGAGGGATACACTCTTCTGCAACACCCAAGAAGCACTCCATGCACTGCGTTCCTATCTGAAGACTCATATTCATTAGTTTCATTTTCAATCCAATAATTTTAAGCTCCTCAACACAGCGGCCAAATGGTTCCCCAATCCACGTGTGAGGCCTCCCCTATTCCTGCAACTCCGAACGAACCCCGCGTTTCTGTTCACGGAGTTCACCAAGGAGTGGAGTGGAACGCGAACGTGGACGCGTTTCAAGGCCGTGACAGACACCGAAGGGGAGCTCCAGCTAGGAGCAGTGGAGGAGAAAAGCCGCAGACTGGAGCCGGTGACGGTGGGAGGAGGGTGTGTAGGGTGAGGCTGAGAAGGGTGAGAGCCTTTCTCAGGTAGGTCTGCCCAAACATGACGGCTTGTTTACCTGTCAGGTTGTTGCTTTTGTCTGGGCCTCCCACGAGAGACAAAAGAGACGGAGCTTTAGCTCTTCTCCAAGCAGGACCACCAGTGTAGCGCCTCTCCAGCATGTGTGTGTTGGAGTAAACGGGGGGGACTGCTCGTTTAGCCATCCTCACGCGCGCGGGCGTGTAGCCGCGCACATGCATGTTTCGCGAGCGCACCCGTACATGTGCAGCCCTTGTTGTGTTTGTTGCCGGGCGGGTTTGTGTACGAACGCAAATACGTGTGACTAATTCGTTTTCGGGAGCAGCAGACAGTGTATGCAGTAGAGGGAATTAGGTTTAGGGTTAGGGGTGTGTGTGTGTGTGTGTCTATATACGTTAGGCTAGTGTTGTAATCTGAGCACCGGCGCTCAAACAAGAACATTTACTATGAAGTACTGCTGGTGATTTGCTGCTCCTGACGGCACGCAGCGAATAAACGTCCTGAAAAGTTAAAGGACACTATGATTTAAAGGTTAATTCCACCGAGAAACAGTCTGACAATTGGAAAACATTTTCATTTTTTCGAAAGCTTTTGCAAACATTAAGTGATTCAAGCCTAGACGTGAGGCGCAGATGAAAGGTCAGCGAGTGGAAAGAGATTGAGGAGGTGTTCCAGCGTCTGCACCGAAAACAGTCTGTGAACACGGAGACAAATTTATGTTAAATTCACTAAGGACCTCTGCACCCTGCAGGGCAATTTCAGGTTATTTTATTCAACGAATATAAATTAGTGTACATGTGCAAGGTATTCTCTATTGATACCACAGTATAACACACATAATAAAAACAACAGAGCTACAGGAATTAAGCTACAACTTTAATTTTGTTTTCATTTGAATTGAACAGACTAAATCATTACTGGAGTGAATAATTTTCATTTTTTTTTTTTTCAGATTTAGCTCATTATATTCAGTGTTTTGCCCTTTTTTTGCAGCTGTCTCTTAATTTGTTTTCCAGAAACAAATTACACCCACATCACCAGAGCTTCTAGGTGGAATTCATTCATTTTTATTTAATATTATTACTCGCACCTGTGCTTTTCCCGCTACGCCGAGCCAAAACGTCTGCTCCTAAAAAGCTCTGTTCTGCAGGGAGTCACCGTTTCCCTCCGTATTTTATTTTACCGACCTGGCAGCCGAGGCTCTGAAACAACAATGACACCCTCTCCGGACGCTGTGATTTAAAATTTAATAATAAAAAAAAAGAAAGTCTTGTCTGTAAGGCAGGGTGAACCCGCCTGTCTTATAAGGGGAGCTGGGAGGGGGGACGGGGATGCAGAGATGCTGTCTTTTAAATTAGGAAACGCGGGATATGGCTCGACAATGAAAGAGCTGATTAAACGTGAATCGTAACATCATCAGCTTTACGGATTAAAATTTCAAACGGCTCCTTGCTCTCTAGCTGCAGGACGGCCCTTTGCTCTGGGGATTATGTAGAACAAATGGGACTATCTACGCCGGATGAAGTTTTAAGACAAATAAACAAATAAAAAAAATAGAAAGGAGGAGAATATTGAGAAAGAGACTTTGGCTTTCTGACAGGAACTTGAAACTTTTTTCCCAAGGAATTATTTTTGTTGTTGTTGCAATAAAATATAAGTCTCCTTAATTGAAAATATGGTTAACAAGCCCTTGCAATTTTTTTTTTGAGTTTCTAGAGTATTGCAAAAAATGCAAAGGTCTCCAGAACCTGTATATTTTTAACTATGAATCACATTATTACAAATCGCAGGTGCTTGTGTCTTCACGTTTTCCATCTGCGCACGATCTTCCGCAGCTAGCAAATCCGAAAAGTTTCATTTTGAAATCTCTTTCACAAAGATGCGCTATACATCACAAAACCACCACACGGTTGCAAAAACCGCCACTGACGAATCCTCGGCCGTGACTCAGACACTTTCTTAACAGTGAATTAGCCCTCAAACTCCGTCGTGGAAAGCTTAGATCCTAATCAGCAATAAATGAGATAGAACTAGTTTTTACTATGCCACAAGTCAGTTCACATCGATTGCAGCAGCGCTGGATCCGTTTTCATGCTTTGCTGCTTAGGTTTAATTGTGTGTATCTTAAAGCTTTAGCCGCAGTCTGCTTGTGTGTGTCCTCGTGTGTTGTGTGTGGGTTTGACAGAGTGTCTACCTGTGTGGCACTAGGTAAGCCCGGTAATCTCTGTTTGTCTCGGTCTGAGAAGTATAATGCCGTGACTCATTCCCTGAACGGGTGTGCTAAAACCCAAAGCACTCCATCTATCACAGAAATCAACAGTCGCCACCGTAATTTAGCAAGCTAATCCTCAAATGCCAAATTAATATGTTAAGTATAGGTGTGATTTAAACGATGTGAAGGATGCCTGTAGATGTTTAGTCGGTGTTCCCATCTGTGGCGAGCGAGGGTGAGTTTAATGTCGTAATCCCGGAGATCTCGGCGTTTTTCTTTCATTCGGGAACTGTGTGGGCGACGCGGCGGTGTCGTTTTGTTTCGTGGATTTCGCGCCGATGAGAGATGGCGCTCTTTTCTCCGCGGCCTTCGATGCTTGTTGATGTTCGATGCTTCCAAACGAGCCGAGCTGCAGTCGGCGTATTCCTGCGATCGTCTTCTGTCTGGCTAGTGTTTGTTTAGCATTCTCTGCTCTTCAGCTCGTGCATTTAATATTATTTTCGTGCACGTAAGTGAAACTGAAGGGGACCGATATGTTAGCTAGTGCACGCTGCCGTAAAATGTGCCGAAGCTGTTTGTTTGTGGATCTCGATGGATCTGAGCTGGTTCAACGAAAGACGCCACTTCTTAAACTTAAGCTAATGTTAGCCTCATGTCAAACTAATACGGTCTTGCTGAATGTGGAGTTAATTCAGAGCATGCTGGACTCAAACCGTCTTCCACATATGACCACAACTCTCTCCCATATCTCTTTCCACATCTACATCCTCATCCATCCATCCATCAATCCATCCATCCCTTCCTCTTGTTGTGTAAAACCAGCTGCTCCTCTTTCTCTCTCCTGTCCTGGCGAGCTAGGCCAGTGCTGAGCAGGATGGACGGATTTCACGGGGGGGACACGGAGAGACAGAGGAGATGTGGGGCAAGGAATCAGGAGGCGACAGAGAGGAAAAAACGAGGCACGGCACGAAAGGCTTTGATCTGACCCCCACATTGCGTCTAAGTGTGTGTTTGTGTGTGTCTAGTCCGGCGAGAGGAGCAGACTGCCAGAGGCCGAGGCTGCAGGATTAAGGAGAAGTTGTCCTCTTCTGGCCAAAAAAAAAACAAAGAAAGCAGAAAAACTCCCCCTCTCCTTTTTTTTTCTTCCTTTTTCTTCCACTTCACACTCGTTTGGCTTTTTAAATCTCAAAAGGTGCTGCTTGATTGGATGAGTTTACACAATGACAGGGAGGCACAGATGGGGCTGTGTACGTAGAATAACGCTCTTTTATAATCCTTAATGTTGCCAAGTGGTAATTTACTTGATCATATAATTACTGTCATAATTGTAGTGATTGACTTCCTGATGAAACCCAGGTGTTGATTACACAGCCCTTTCACCGACTAAACCTTTCACACCACCAGAAAACATTAAAGGGGCTCGCAGCTACTTTGTGATGTTTAAGTCAGTTTACTCAGCCTGACTAATCAGAAGTATTGCGAAACATCTGTCTTAAGTCCGGGGAAGCTTTTGTCGTGTAACGCTGCTGCATTGTGGGAAATGTAGGATGGAGTGTTTGTGACGGACTGTCCGGATATCTCGACATCTGCTGCACTAAATTCTGAACATTCCTGGTATGAAAGCTTTCTCTTGCGAGTCCCAACACCGAGCTGGCAATCGGTTTTGCAGTTTTCAATCCCCGTGCTTTAGCTCTGTGTCTGCATTATGTCTTACAGGAAAATATATAGACTAGAGTCGGAGCAGATTGGCCCGATCGGAAGGATAAAGAGGGGTCATTTAAACCTGTTGATAATCTGCTAAATAGGAAAATATAAATAGTTATTAACCATGTTACCTGGGTGGTATAAATACAGTCTACTCCCCTCTTGGGGTGCACATAAAGCGACTTCTTCTTCGTCTTCTTCTATTATAATAGAAGAAGAAGAAGAATATAAGTAAAACCACTTTGCCGTCCTATTCTTATCAATCTCTTAGAGCACAGGTGTCAAACATAAGGTGCGGGGGGCCAAAAGCGGCCCACCAGAGGGTCTAATCTGGCCTGTGAATTTGCAAAATGACATAAAAGACTGCAGTTTTGCTATCCTTACTTTGTCCTAATAGACAAACAGCAGAGCTCAGTGTGCTCACTTATTTTTCTTGCAAAATTTTTGTAAGAAATTTTTTTTTGAAGGGTAGTTCATTAAATGAGTACATTCTCCTTATTTACTTGATCAACTTTGCACTAAAACAAATGGACTCATAGGTTATTATGCTATTATCTTACTGGGGCGACTCGCTTAGGATCAAGTTGGGCTGTGTGTGGCCCCCAATCTTAAATGAGTTTGACCCCCTTGTCTTAGAGCATATATGGTCTATTCATGCTTTGATTTAAATGTATTTAATGACACTTAAATTTGTGGAAATATCCGTCACAATATAGAAAACCGAAACTAAAGTGTCTCTCTCATCACATCTGCTTGAGGTGTTCATAGTGAAGCCTATTGATTCACAGAAGAGGAAGAAGAATACACAACTTTCGTAATTTTCCTGGCCTTGAATCGTCTTAACCTCCAGAGTATAGCTTAGAAAGATTGGCAGAATAGTTCCTCAAAACTGACCGACTGAGTGTAAATCAACGGATTACACAACGGCCCGCCCCGCCTGCCGTTACCCTGTTAGGAGGGTAGGGATAATTTAGTTTTCCTCCAGGTGTGCTCTCCTCTCTCTCTCTCTCTCTAACGTCTGTGTTTCCTGCCCGGTCTCTGGGTCTAACCTTTGCTCCGGTTTAATCAGGTAAAGTAGTGCTCCAGTAATCCACTGTTTGCAGCAGCGCTGCGGTGAGATACATGTGAATGTGTACGCCTGCTAGTCAGACTGAGGTCTTGCCGAGATTGGAGTGGCCTTGAGGTCAAAGGTCAGATAAACACAGCTGGCACTCTCCTCCTGGCTGGCTTAGAAAAGCTGTTTTCTCCCATTTCCCCCCTCCCCTCCCTCTCCCTCTCCCTCTCTCTTTCTTATCTCTCCCTCTCTTGTCTGTGTCAGTCCTACTTTGTCTCACGTCTGTCTCTCTTGTGATCTTTCTTTCTCCTTCTGTCTCTTCTTTCTTTCACTTGTGCGGCATTGCCTGCCCTCTCCTGTTTTCCTTCTCTAATCCCTTCTCCGTTTCCTGTCATCCCTCTCTTCCCGAGTCTTTTATCTCTTTACTTTTTGAAACATTTCTCTCTGTTGTTTTCTCTAGACGTGTTGATCGTCTTCCCATTTTTTTTCTGATACTTCTGCTTGTTGTTTACTCTGATTTCCTTCTCTATCTCTTCTTCGTCTTCTCTCGTTCTACCTCTTACCACATCTGTTTCTCTGTCTCTTCATCACGTCCGTTCAGGGTGGAATGCTCCCTCAATGGCCAGATCCATCACATCTCCACATTGTTGTCAATAAATCACTCTTCTTCCTGTCTCTCTTGTGATACTGGCCTGCCCTTTTCATCTGTGACCTTGCCCAAGGTCTTTCTATCTAAACTATGCGGCCCGAAAGTATAAGGACGCTTGAACTTTACACCCTTATCTGAGCAACCCCTTCAAGATCCTTGGGCATTAATGAGCTACTGTGACAGCCTCCACTCTTCTAGGAAGGCTTCCCACCCGGCCACGGGGATTTGCTCCTGCTGAGCCACAGGAGCGTTGGCGAACTTGGCCACTGATGTCGGACTCTGAGTCGAAGAACCAATTCATCCCCAAGGTGCTGGATAGGGTGGAGGTCAAGGTTGTGTGCAGAGTATGTTTATTTTTATCCAAATCAAAATCTGAAAAACATTTCTGCTCTTTGCATTGTGCATGTGGAAATGGTGACATTTTGAGTGGCCACACCCGAATAATCGGACTGTCCACTTAAACCTGTGGACTGGGGTTTGAACGACTTCGGATTTTCTAAAGTCGACTAATATGTGGTGAAAGTCGAGTTGATGTCGACATAAAAACACAGTAGAAAGTAATGCTTTGCAGCATTTAAATCTATATTCTTGACCTGAATGCATATTGTAGCGTCTCACGCAAAGGAAGCTACGGAGGCTTTTCTGCAAGTTTAGTGAAGCTTGAACACAAAGTACTGTCGGTCCACGTCAACACCATAAACAGATCTAGCTTTAGACGATGAAATCCACCAGCAAATTGTTGATGTGTTCCCTCCTTCTCTCTCTTACCCCAGCTAAAGTCGTTAACTGACTGTCGTTGAGAGGATTTTGACTGTTGCTCTGCTAGCATTAGTGGATGTCTTTTCAGATGAGTGTGTATTGCAGCTGTACATTTGTTGTATTTCAGGATTGGCTTACATATTCTGCAGGTTGAGGGCTTCATCTTTAGTGAAGTATTTCCACGCGCTGGACTCCTCACCTGTTTTCTCAGAGGCGTCCATGTTGTTATTGTCACGTGATCGGCGACTAGTCAACTTCCTGCTAAAAGCAGGAAGTCGGTACAACCCCTACTACTGTGGGGTCCTTAGGAAAGTACTGCGATGCTAAAACACCCAAAAAACATATAAACATTAGAGATGGGCGATATGGACTAAAAAATGTCTCCCGATAATTTCTGCTATTTATCACGGTAACGATAAAAATGACGATAAATAAATACAATTTTAGCCTAATCTTGACTGTAGTGCATTGGCAGGTTTCGTCTGAGTATTTGTTTGCAAACCTTGCATGTTGTAAATTGCTGCTCCGCATCAGACTTTTAAAACCAAACCAGCTGAAGATAATGTAGGTGGAGTCTCGTCTACGAACAAGCTCCTTGTTGCCCGGCTCCGGCTTCCGGTCTTGTCTTACCCTGGCGAATGTTTTTGACGATATATCGTAAACGTTAAAATATCGCACACCCCGAATAAACATACTTCTTTTAGTGTATATTTTACATTTTTTACACAAATTTACCAAATATCCTAACTGCAATTGATCCAAATACGTCTTTGGTCGCTTTTGAAATAGATGTTGCCTCATTACTGTTTCTTAAAGAAGGGGTTTTAGAAGTTGCACACATTTTCTTTGAGCATTATAAACAGTTTAGCCATGACTTATTGTCCTACTGTTCATCAGAGAGCTGTTGAGATATTTGGTGATGGAGCTACAGACCAACACTTAGCCTAGCATAAATTAAAACTGATCATTTCCAAGAATACGGTTTGTAGCAGCTCTGGCTTCATTGACGTGGAAACGCATCATCTCATATGTTGATAATTTAACCGTGTCTGATCTGACACTGCTCTATAAAGGTCCTGCATTTCCCACAAATCTCCGTTCTCAGATCTCCGCGTGTCCCTGCCATGAACAGTAGTACAGTAGACGCCCACGACAGCCCATCGGCGTGTTCTTTTGAAGACTTCCCCCTTCAGTCGGGAAGATTATGATGTCAGCACAACAAGATTTATTGTATGTGCCTGGCTGCTTAGGTGTGTCCGTGTGCGATAGGAACTATTTGCCCTCGCTTGTTTATGTGCATATCTGGAGCGTCTGTGTAATCTGAACTCCACACTGGACAGTGATTTCAGCTCTGGGTTGGAGATTGCGGCGGAGAGTCCGGTTATCCCCTCTGGTGTCTGCTTCCATCGTCCTCCCAGCTGATGAAAGTGCCTCCACCGCGACATCAGAAGGTGTCCTCCTCACTTTTGTCAGTTGCTCGTAGTCCATCCATCACCGCTTCCACCTTAAGTGTCAGAGGGCAAGTTGTACACCGACAAGTCTTTGGAAGGATCCTCAGCTCGGCACATGAGAGGAGGCGTAACGTCATGTATGCTTGTGTCGTTTCAACAGGCCAGTCTAGCAACCGGAGGCTTTCAGGAGCTGGTTTATGTTTGGAAGCCCGGGTGTGAATCCCCACCTCGCCCGGGGGAGAGTCGTGGCAGGAGAAGGGAAACGTGTAAATCCCTCTTCTCCCTTTGTAAACAGCATGAAGGTGCCCCCGAACAAAGCCGGGGCTGCTCAGCTGCTCGGCGGTCAGCAGCCAGCACACCGCTGTGGTTTTATTGATGTGAGCTGCACAGTTGACCAAAGATCAACACAGGACAAGAGAAGGGACGTGTGTGAAAGCCACGTGTTTGACTGTATAAATGTCGAAGTGACGTTTAAACAGACGTTAACATAAGAGCTCTCTGCCGGTAATTTTAGAAAAATGCCCTGTTTATTCCGGTTGCGGTCTGAATGACTTAAGCGCACGCGGATGTGGCAATTGTGCCCGGGCTCATTGTTACTGTAGGTGTGCACGCCTTCTCCCAATGGGCGTATTCAACATTTGTAAGGTATTGCAGCACTTTTGTCAACTTTCCAAACACACTGTTGTCTTTTTAGTGCACAGGATGTGTCACCGTGAGTTGTTTTTTTTTTTTTTTAAGGAGGTGTGCCTCACCTTTTGGCACTTCCATTGGTTTCAGGGCTTTTTTTCCAGCTACGGCGCCACGTCACTGCCGACCCGTCTTACCTCTGCTTCAGCCTGGTCTGATTGCTTTGTCGCATGCAGATGTCAACGCTATTCAAAAGCTCTGTCTGATTAATTCATGTCCACCGCTCCCTTTGGCTACAACTATATTTATACCTCCTCTGTTGATTGTCTCCAACCAGCTCTACCTGCTCGATATAAAAAAAAAAGTTGCCTCCTTCAAGGTAGGCTGGGACATCCGCATCGCATGCAAAGGAACTGGTTGGCTCCTGACAAGAGGCCACAGCTGCCAAATGAGAGGCGGCTTCATCATTGTCTTCATGTTACAGATGGATGGCGGCGCTGACAGACAGGCGGAATAAATTGGCGCAGATATCAAGGAGAGACGAGCTTACATTTCAGCAGCAGCTCTTTTTTTTTTTTTCTTCCTCCCCTTTCGCTCTTGTTCTTAAAGCATCAAGGTGTATTTTTATTCAAATGCAGCGAGAGGATGAGAGAGGCCATTGGTGCACACGTTTTGTTGAATGCAAAGCGAGGCGAGGCATTTGCCTGCACCGGTTTCCTGTGTATACAAGACACAGCCCTCTGTGTAACTGGCCTGTGGCTCGGAGGTGAACGGATAATGCACGCTGGAAACGAATTCAAATAATGGTCATAGCTGAATAATCAAACACAAATAGTGGTTTAATGTAAAAATAAACTGGAGGGATTAGTGTGAATGTTTTTTTTTTCTTCCATTTCAGAATCGGATGCTTCTCGTCTTCTTTGGTGAAGGCTGGTGGATCGGCGCTTGATCATCCGTTTGTTATGCAAAAGAAAAGCTGTATCTCGTCACCTGTCAGTCATTACACTTCTGCAGACTCAAATCACCGCCATGCAGATTTAGATTTCTGAATTTATCTTCCCTCTACTCCATCCTCCTTACTCTGTTGTCACAGTTTTAGCATTTCCACTTCACCATGAGTCAAAGAAGTAATTAAAAAGTTGACTAACTCTATTTAGGCATTTCTTTTACAATGCATTTCTTGTTTACAACAAATCTCTCCTTTCTCCTTGAGTGGTGTAAACTGTGGATGGATACTTGGTGACAGAGTAACATACTTTAGCTGCAATTAAAACACTAAGGCATCGTTTCAAGAATATCTGCGTCCACACGGATCTGTCTCAGCACGACTCAAAACGCTACTTCATACTCCAGGCCTATAGGTGGCGCTGTTTCGGTTTCAGAAATTCACCAAAAACAAAGAGGAAGAGGCAGAGCATGCCCATAAAGCTTGAACGCTGTTTACAAATCGGCTTTAGAAGAAACCAAACTCAAGGAGAAGAAGACGAGTAACCCAAATAGCCTGTCCGTGTGGACGGCCCCTAATATCCCCACCCCAGTTCTTTTACCAAAACAACGGTCCCCTGAACTATTTCTTTCTATGTTTACCGTTCGCTTTGGGTTTGCACTTGAGTTTGATGTGAATGCTTCTCTTCTAAAGTATTATATTCATATTTTTTTGCACATGGTCTTATCTCACAACTCCATTACGGCATCTTTGAATGCCTATTGATGCTAAATAGTGGATTTAAATGTCATTGGAGCCGCTAAAAGTAAATACTTGAAGGCTTGTTTGAGAGACGGTGTCTTTTTCACGGAGGCGGCACAGTGATTAAGCTCCCACGGCAGCCTTGTTTCATTTAAATATATTTACATCCTTATATTGAAATGCTTGCAAATGCGTCCCCATATCATTTGGAGCCAGATGACACGTAACATCACATGTTGTTCCAGTGCATACTCTTCCGTCCGGGTATTGACCAAACACCTTTACCGGTGAGTTATATTCCCCGTCTCAGAAGGCCTGTTAAGGCAAGGGAGAAAAGGACACGCAGTATATTAAGTGCAATTTCCATAAGCCTGGCCCTAGATTAGACGTTTGGTGGTGCTTTAAGTAAAACCTGAAGGCAGCGGAGGCCAGAGTGGAGCCAGAGAGATCAGGAAGATATATGGTGACATCAAAGCTGTTCTTCGCACCCCACAAAACCTTGACAGAATCAGAAAATCCACCCAACTTAGAAGTGCTAGAGGGCACGTGAAATGTCTTTTTAACCTTTGTGCGTATGAGTTTGTGCTTTTAAAAGACGGCAGCGATATTTATATGGGAGCGTTTTATCAGATGGACGGTGGCTGAATGTATGTGGGGGTGTAGCAGTGTGCGATGGGAAGGGATAAACACAACGATCAGGCATAACAATATGACCACCTTCCTAATAGTATGTAGGTCTCCCTTGTGCTTGGTCAGGTCTAGGTGGGTGCTACATGTCTTAGGGGCCATCCAGATGAAAATGTATTTTTGCGTAAACGCAGATGTTTTTAATTGTTTTGGCCGATCGTCCAGACGAATCCCGTAAACGCACTTTTTTCAAACCAGGTCCCAGGGTGGTAAAATTCGAAAACTTGTGGATCTGTGTGGACAGGGGAAACCGGAGATTTTGGCAAACGATGATGTCATCGCCACCATGGCCACGCCCCTGGAGCAGCCTTCCACCTCTTATGTCCCGCAAAACGTCTCATAACAACATCAACAACAATGGTGGACTACATGCTCGTGTTCCTGCTGGAGAAGATATTGAGCCTATTATGGTTACTAGGGCTAAATGTCATTTCTCCTTGAGTTTGGTTTCTTCTAAAGCTGATTTGTAAACAACTCAAGCTTTATGCGCATGCTCCACCTCTTCCTCTATGTTTTTGGTGAATTTCTGAAACAGCGCCACCTATAGACCTGGAATATGAAGTAGCGTTTTGAGTCGTGTTGAGACGGATCCGTGTGGACGCAGATATTCTTGAAACGATGCCGGGGAAAACGGAGGAAGGGGAAAGATCGTTTTCGTACGTGTGGACGAGGCCTTAGTAACATCCATACAAATGAATGTCAGGTCCAAAAGTTTCCCAGCAGAACACTGGATTGTCACAAGATGGTCAAAGTTATTTACTTCTCCTTCTCCTGTGGTTTTCAAGTTCTGGCTGATCGTGTAAATTTGTCCTTTGGATTATATTACATCAAGTGGACACTTACTCTGTACAGTTGGAGGTTTTTCCACTTTTTACAGAAGGAGATACATAATTGCATTTACTTGCCAGCTAGTTAAAGTGCAGATTCAGATCTGTTGAATATGATGCACTAATGCCAAATTGCTAATACTTAGTAGTAACAGGATCAGTAGAAATCATATTTAAATCATATTTAAAGCTGTTGTACATTAACCTGTTTTGATGAAATGACCTTTGACCGTTAAGTTATGCGCACAAAGAACCAGCAGAAAAGATGGCCTTACATCACCTGCGCCTGGAGACATGAAGTTGCACTTGAACACACCGCAAAGACCGCAGCGAACGACTGCCCGACACATTTGATCTGTGCCTGCATGAAAAGGAAATAACAGCCGATTCCAGGCTACTATTATTAGCTGGAAGGCTAGGAAGCTAGGAAGATTTGAGAGATTCTACTGTAGATGTTCATCGTGAAAATATGCATCTTTGAATGTTCAAATGACACAGTGATGTTTGTCACGTCCATTTTTCTCCTCTTGTGTTATGACCCACAGCAAAACATGTGTAATAATATACTTCTAATGACAAGAACACTGTTTCCACCTGTCTACATGAGTAGTTTGTGGTATTAAATAAATGATTGGCATCAGTTCTCCATATACATATCAAGATTAATGACTTGAGATGTCATATGACAGCTGTCTGCACGTCTGATGTGATATTTTTAAAGCTGATTTGTCGTGAAATTAAGCGACAGGAGGGAGAAAGACTGTGTTTCTTTCCACAAACTGCAGCGCATTTGTCTCCACTCTGCAGGATTTCTGCTGAGCCGTCAGGCTTAAACAAGCAAAATGCCCCGGGAGAGAAATACATGTAGTACATGTAAGGCTGCACAAAACCTTAAAGAGCCAACATGCGGTTTGTGACAGGTCTGATTTGGTAAGAAAAATAAGAGAGCGGGGGGGAGCTTAATCATCGTGGAAGTTTGAGGCAGTCGGAGGGTTGACGTGGGCGCTGGAGAATAACTGCTTTGTTTTCTTCGCAGCTTTTGAAAATCTGAAAGAGTGTTTCTGTCCCGCATGACACCTCAAATTGCCTTCATGAAAAAAAAAAAAGACGTGATCCGGGCCCTTTTCAATCAGGCTGTATTTACGTGCTGTTGATGAATGATAACTTTAAACACGCTCGTCGAACCTGAACTTTATGCCGAGGTTACACTTACTTTGATTTCCTGTGCCAACACCGGCAGTTTTTGGACGGCAGGAGACGTTTGCCGCAAGACAGTTACCCTCCACAACACATATAATTAAAACCGATTATACGCCCGTGTGATTAGCTCTGCCTTTCCCTGTGACTCCTTGCCTTCTTTTGATGTTACACTCGGCGAGCTTCTGAGAACCATGAGTGTGTGACTCGATCTTGCTTAGGTTGCTTTTCTCTCCCAAAGAGAAAATTGCGTGCGATTAAAGAGAAATGTCAACATTCGCTGCCAACTGGTAACGCTGTGCCACATGGATGCTCCAATAAAAACAGAAATTACGACGACCACTCTACAACTGAAATTACACCTGGAAAGCAGCTCAAACAAAGGCTCATTCACACTAGTCTGCTTTGCAATTAAAACAACATTTATGATGTGTTAGTAGTGGGAAGTAACTTAGCGCATGTACATTATTATTTTTTTGTTGTTGTTGTGTACCGCAGCTGCGCTTTAATCTGTCGTCCATTGTCCGTCTCTTTCTCTTGATTGTTCTTCTCCGTTCATGTGCCTCTGCCGTGGTTCATCCAAGACGAGCTAAGACGAAGCTAAAACGACGGCGGCGGCACTTGTTGGGTTTTCTTGAAGTCTTTTGTCAAGTCCGAGTCGATTCCTTCGGTTCCCGGATGAGCTTTAATCTCTTGTTGTGGCTTTGTTTTGGCTTCATTCATGGACATACCGTGACTTTGATGACTGAGACATCTTCAGACATCTGCTGTGGTCGTTCCCTTTCACTTTTCTTTTTTTTTTTTCTCAGCTAACCTTTCAGCGATTAAGAACACGAGCTAGCTCTATCACACTTAATTTTCAGATTTAAAATTCACACAAATTCAGCATTAATTTCAAATTGTGCTTACACATTAGTGCACAAATGCATTGAAGGCGTTAATGCTTTAATAACATGCACCAATCAGGCGTAACATTATGACCACCTTCTTAATATTGTATAGGTCTCCAAAACAGTTGGGACTCAACAGAGAATACCGCTGTTAGTGGGGGGGCCTTTGAGGGGAGGGGCCTCTGTGGATCATCCCACAGATACTTGATCAGTTTGGGATCTAGTGAATTTGGAGGCCAGGTCAACACCTCGTGCTGTTCTTCATGTTTTTGTATGTGTGTCCTGCTGGGGACATCAAGCTTATAGTTAGGGCTGGACTAAACCATTCCTTAGTTATTTTGCTATAGGCCTAGGCTGCTGGGGGACAATGCACCAAACACATGTTCTTCTTCTTTCTTCTCTCTCCACTCTCGTGTCCTCCACTTTCTTTTCTCTGGCACAGAGCTCTTGCCCTTCCTGTGGAGCGCCATACTACATCTGTTGTCGTGGTCTCATCAGCCTGCCCAGTCTCCATGGAATCCTGCTGTTATCCACTCCTACCTGAATGAACAATTCTCCAACCTGCCGATGATTCCTCTTACATTTTCCAACTGTCATGTAACATCGTCAGTTTGTATCATAATATTCCACGTGTACGCTTTAGTCAGATATGTGTATTTATGACAGATGTATGTTTACCTTGCTGTTCTCTTTCTCTGTCTGTACCCGGCTGGCCTTAGGCAGATGGGTCCCTCCATATGAGCTGGGTTCTGCTCAGAGTTTCTTCCTGGTAAAAAGGAGTTTTTCCTTGCCACCGTCGCCTTCAGGTTTGCCCTGGGGGTTTCAGGCCGGGTCGTGTAAAGCATCTTGAGACGATTTGTATTGTTATTGACGCTATATAAATAAAACTGAATTGAAACTGAACTGAACTGAATTGAACTGCTGCCATCAAGGAGTGTCATTGCTATGGGGTGGGGGTGCCTGGTCTGGTCTAGGTGGGTGCTACATGTCCAAGTAACGTCCACATGAATGAATGCCAGGTCTAAAAGTTTCCCAGCAGAACACTGAATTGTCACAAGATGGTCATAATGTTATGCCTGATTGGTATATATAAAACAACAGGTGCCATTCTTTTAATTTTGAATTAATTTTTCACTGTCAAATCATCAAATGGTTGATTTTTAACACCTTATTCTCCTTTGGAATAATAATTATAATAATAATATCTTTGGGATGCGTCATTAGTGAATATGTTTTTGTTCCTTTGTCCATATGCAAGAAAAACTTTCTTCCCTTCTCTTTTCCTCTGCTTCTTATTTATTAAGAAATTCAGGAAAGCTGTGACAGAATGATTGGGGGCTAAATCCAGGGGGGGATACAGGTGTGACAGCGACCCCAAGTCCCACCTGAATTATTCAGACATGGCAACTTAAGTCATTGCCCACATGCCCCATATGAGCCTTTCGTGAGCTGTGCTTGGGAAGAGGGGGGAAACAAAGACTTCTTGGGAGAATGCACGAAGAAACAAATCAAGAAAGAAAGAGACTGTCAGGAACGACTGGGAAAAAAAACAAAACCCCAAAAAGCAAACAATAAAAAAGAAATACAGAGAGGGACAGTGAGAGAGCGCCAGGATTTACCTCGGACTTACTGTAAGTCCTCGCCCTGTCACTCTGCTATCCCGGCCTAATGCCAACACCTAAGTGGCCCTCATTTAGTCCATTAGAAGCCATCCTGGTCAGCACGTGTAAGTGAGGTGGAAGCAGATACAGGAGAGGGGATGTGCGGGTTAAAGTGGGGATTGGCCGGATTTGCTGCAGCGCAGACGTAATCCTGTCTCCCCGATGCTTGAGATTTCGACCTCTGTTTACAAACTGTGTGCCGAGATTTGCCTCCAGACCCGGAGATGCTGCGTCTCGTTCGCGTTCGTTTCAAGGAACTGCGCCGCCAATTTGCTACGGGACGGTGACGCAGTTTGTTGCGGAAGAGGGAGTTTGCAACCGTGTCCCTCGCCGAATCCTCCTAACCCCCTCTGGGGACGTAACCGGTCATTTTGGTTTCTTCGCTGCTCGGCTCGAGGTCCTGGATGTGTGTTTAAAGCAGCAGCAGCAGCAGCGGAGGAGAACACAGCTTCACTGTCTTAGTAGCCTTCACACGGGCTTCACACACAAAGTGCAGACAAAAGTCGGAGCTTACGCCTGTAAATATGCCTCTGTTGTAATCCTGTGAGCCTCCACACTCTGCCACTACAAAGGGAATTGATGATAGGGTATTATGTCAGTATACTAAATATGGCCCACCCTCAGATGTGCCTGAGATGATATATTAGTTAAAATGCGACTGTACCAACACTGAGCTGCTTTTTAGTTTGTAATTAGATGATGGATTCGTAGATCATTCGCAGGATGAGTCTGCAGCGTGATTAGGGTTCTTACACTAGATCCGAACCGCTTAAAGGGCAATAAGTGTTCAGACAAAACAGTTTGGAGTCATTTAAATCGTGCGTCAGCGTCGTCATCGAGGTGATGATGTTCTGCAAAAATCTGCATACAGACACAAAAAAATAAAAAATAAACTCTCTGATGACGGCGTGTTTCGGCGTAATACCTGCTCATCCTGCCGCACAGCTTTTCAATGTCATGTTGAGACGGAGATGTTATTACAATCACTTGGGCTGAACGTTGCATGCAGCGTGACCTTGAGCTGGCAAGTGGCTTTACTGAGAATTGGCAGGATAAAAATAAAATTTAGGAAAAAGCAGGCAAACAAAAGAAGCGCAGGTAATAAAACAAATACAATTAAGTACCAAAAAGAAATACTAAAGTTGGAAAATACACTTATAGGTACAGATAATACATATATATGGTATATATCTATATATATAGATATATACAGGCACAAACAGTCAGTATTAGGACATGGTCTTGGGATCAACTCATTTAAAAGGTAATTTAAGAAAGACACTGTAAGATATTACAATATTGACTGAGTTAATGAGTTAAAAAACTGCAATATGTATGTATTTGTACATTTATTTGACTCAAACTCTTCTTTTACTTCCTGATAAAAATGCTGTTTTCAGTTACTGCCTATTATCTGGCTGGATAAACAGATATCTGGATACAAACGCAGAGCGCTCGCTTGTCATTAGACGTTACCGGATGGTTCTGGGATTTCCTACTGCCGCAGCCTCGCATTAAAAACTGGCAAGTCGACTTTTGTTGGGAAGTAGTTACAGGAAATGCTGTGTGTGTGTCATTGAGGTTTGGACTCAACGCAGTCATTCACCAAACAAGACGAGAGTCCTTCACGCTGCGGATCAGTTGGCATTTTCAGGGAGTGCTGGAGCCACAGTGAGCTGTTATATGAAGAGCTGCACTATTGCTGTGTCCTGTTGTTCAAATTTTAAATTTTAAATCCTCTTTTAAAATGCATTTTATCTCTTTGGCTTTTAACCCGAGATGTTGGTTCTTATTTTTTCTATTGTTTGGTTTTATGTTCCTTTTGTTTTTTATATCCTCATGTCTGTGTCCAGGACTTTGGCCAACTGTGGCGTCTTTAAAGAGCTTTATAAATAAAGATTGATTGATTGAAAACACCATGCCATGTGCAGAGTAAAATCAGAATAATGGAAAAGCCAAACTTCTTCATTCTTACGACAGCTGCAGTTTTCTATTAAACCGTATATACCGCTGTTACCAAACGTGACCACAGGTGGCGCCAAACCAGGACTGAAACCTTCCAGACTGTGACTTTAATTAGACGTATGGAGTAAACCATACGACATGCAGTAGAGCGAGGGCTCGACTTTTATAGCAGTCATTTGTGTTCGTAATGAACGTCGGGGTGAATTTGTTAGGGTTTCACTCGAGGACTCTGTCTCTCAGCAGCAGCAGTTTTATCCCTCTGGCTGCCTTGACTTCCTCCGCAAGTGTTTGCCGCAGCTGTCAGATGACACACAGTGTTACTTTACTTGGCCGGCGTGTGCGCGCTGCACTTCAAACTGTTTACTATACAGAGAGAGAACAAACTTTTTTTTTTCCGGATTTATTGTTCTCCCCGTCGTCATGGCAATTCATTTTTCCGCGCACCAGTAATGGTAATGATCCCAACAAGACTAGTTTGCTCTATTGTTCATCCAACAAATAATATTGCTTTCGTTCAGCTGGATTACCACCTCATATGGCTGCTGATGTGGTTGCATACTTATAGGCTTACAGAAAGTAAGCTGTTTCAAGAGTGGATTTATAAAAGATCAACAATCAGGACGGGGGAAATCAACTTGATGTTACTCGTTCTCCTTCGCGCAGCTGGGGACAAGTCATTAACAAAAGTTGCTTTGCTTTACTAACACTAACTAACAAGTCTCAGTCAAAATAAGCAGATTTCCCTTAAAGTAACAACAGCATTAAACAAATCCCATTGACTCGTGTTTGCATCGGCTGCGCTCGCCCGGACTCCAACAACAACAACAACACAACCGAGGGCAGTAATAACTTCCCAAACTATTTAGTAGAAGTTCATCGCCTTCCGACCGGCAGGTAAATCCGAGTTACGCGAAAACAATGGAGGCTTCGCTCGGTGGCCCGCACAGCCTCGAGCCAAATGTTTCGCCTGTTTGTCACAGAGTCGCGCTGACAGGGACGGGTTTTGAAAGCCAACACGGCCGTGCAAGTAAAGAGCAGTGTGCACACAAAGCACACACACACACTCTTGCCTTTCTCCCCCTCGTCTCAGCACAATTGCAGTGTCAAAGTGTGACAGGAACATTTGAATAGCTGTAGTAATAACAGTTAAGGCACGGCATCAGCGCGACGCAACACTGGCACTCTTAACCTGCCTCCATCAACATGCGGGAACTGCCTCACTGGCTGAGCAACAATTCTCTCACGGCGCTAGTCAAAACAAAGTGCGCTGTTCACACACTCTGCACCGGCCCGAGAGCTCTGCTCCTCGCCACACAATGCATTTTTGTTGTGTCCACACACACACACAGAAAGAGAGGGAGAGAGAGAGCGCAAAAACAACACTGCCGTTCTCATGAAATCAAAAGACCCCGCGAATCCCGGTGAAAGCCCTTTATTTCCTATTGATTTCACCTGTTAAATCCATTTCTAGCGTGAAAGGAAGGGGACAAAAAAAATAATAATAAGAGTTTACCGAAGGATTTTTTTGCCCCCCCCCCGAGAAGATTTGGATGCCGACTGTGAACAAGCTGCAAGACAGTATTGGAAAGAGCGTCTTGACAGTTTTGCAAATTCACAGTAGAGCAGAGCCAAATCTGATCCATGAGCCAGAGGTGAGTCAAGGAGAGATTAAACTGGAAACTGATACAGCCAAAACATTGGCTGCATGATGCAACCGAAGCTTTTAGATTCTACTGAAGTGACTTCAATATTGTGGCTGCAACACATGGCCTGAGGTTGATCCTCCTCGTCACTCTAAGCTAATCACCACAGAAGCTCATGCTTGTGGTTTCCTTCATTCAGTTACTTATCTTGTTTTTACCCTCCCCCCGACGAGTCATAACTAAACCTCATCCCTTCAGCAGATATCTGCCCCGCAGAGGGCCACGTGAGTTCCGCTCTGAAAGATTCATACGGATATTTTACACCCTGCGCGTGTTTACGTTAGGACGGGAGCTGTAAACGTAGCGCGCTGGCTGCTGAATGTTTTATGAATCCCTTTTGGTGAGCAGCGTGCGATGAGCTACGGGGGATGTAATGAGGGACGATGATAGCCCCGGACAAGTCGGGAGAGCGCGGGTAATGAGGGCCGAGTGGGCCGGGAAAGCGTTGCACAAAGATCTGGCACCGTTAGGGATGGGCGTGCTCGTTTTTTAAGACGCTGTTGAAGTTAATTGGAGCTGAAATAGCTCCAGAGTCGTAACTGTTGCAATACGTCTGTTATTTGGGAAGGTTTTTTTAACATGTACGGTGTTGGGCGGGCACAGTGGCCTCTTCTGTTTACATGTTCTCCTTGTGTCTGCACAAGTACTCCCATCGTCCAAAGACGGGCTCGTCACGTTCGTTGGCGATTCTAAATTGGCCGAGTGTGAATGGCTGTCTGTCTCCTTGTGTTAGCCGTGTGATAGATTGGAGACGTGTCCAGGGTGTACCTCACATCTCGCCCTGTAACAGCTAGGACAGGCTGTGACCCCACAAAGTTGAAAATGTTTTCCTGCTGAATACGTTTTTCTTCAATTCAAAGCAGTCTGTTGTGGTTGAGGAGGTTACTTAGCACAATAAGACTATCCATAGCTACTGTTGCCTTAAAAGGTGACGATCAAATTTAATTATTGACCGTGGAAATAATAAAAAAAAAAAAACGCTCCATTCATTATCTTTTGATTGTAATCGGTTAATGAATCTCATTCAAGATTTTAAATCGATTTAAAATGAATTAAAGATAACCACGCTTCACAGTACAGGGACAATTTAACCACCATTAAGTCACGAAAGTGCTTCCTGTAGAGCAACAGGACTTGATTGTGTTGAGGTTAAGTGGAGGAGGTGAAGGACATCATAATTATCACTGTGCAGATTTTCCCTCGAGTCCTCTTCACTGTCTCTCTCTCTCTCTCTCTCTCTCTCTGTCTGTCTGTCTGTCTGTCTGTCTGTGTTTCCTTTCTCAACTTGACAGGATGCCCTGCAGGGTGACCTGTCAATCAAAGCTGTCACAGTTACATGCGTGCACACACACACACACACACAAACACGGATGCTGACCTCATGCACAAGCGCACGCACACGAGTAGCTGCAGCGACATGTAAAGGAGTGGGAAGACAAGTTTCAGATTACACAGCGCAGTCAGTGGGAAACTGTTAGCCCTGAAGTTTAGTCAAAGTCAAAAGACACACACACACAGACAGGTATACACAATATGGACATGGATTTTGTATCTGTACGCACATGCACAAATACAAAACTTGTATTTAGTCCTGGAGTTCGTATTTTTGCTTTTTCAGATGGATATGTGCCAGTGTATACACGCAAACCACGGTTTTTCTTTTCATGAAGCAACAGCCAACGCTCCCGAATGACTCATCACGGCGCTGACGACAAATGAAATGGCAAATCATCTTTTATACGTGCTGTTGCTGCCTGGAGGGGCCGTAACCGTGGCTTCAAGTTAAAGTTTGAGAGGCTGGTTAAGGTGCACCTAAGTCCAACGGTCATCAGGCGTATGCCGCGCCCCACCCGTGCGCTATGGAAATTAGGCAAATGATCGAACAGGATGAAGTAATAAGAGAGTTGCATAATGTTTGGTGTTGGAAAATTACGCGGAAACTGGCATTTTCAAGCTGTAGCACGCAGGCGGTGTTGGTAGGAATCAGTGTTTTTCGTGGGAAAACTTCACTGCTCTCCACGTTGCTGACATTTTTTGCAGCCCAGTTAAAAAAACAAACAAACATGCAAACATTTTTAATTCCCTACCTTTTTAAGCGTCAAACATTGACAATGAGACCTTCTTTAGCCTTTTTAGCTTCTGTTTTTGGAACGGGGGAGGGGCAGGGTGATATTACTGGCTTAATAAAAGCTGCTAATTACGATGCTATCCCAGCTTTTAAAAACTATGACGACACATGTGGAAGAACATGCGATTTTGCATCACCCCGTCTTTAAACTGCCGTAATGATGCTTATATTGGATTTAGCAACATACAGCAGCAGCCAGTGCAGTTCATATACAAAATAGTAAACATAAGCTTGAGATGTGGCATTCTACGATCAAATGTATGTAAGAGTTAATAAAATATCGGTCAATAAATCCAATTTTATAAGTAAACAGTTGACTTTCAAGCTAACCTTGCTAGCTTGCGCTTAGCAAGTTATGCTAGCAGTTCACGCTACGTCTGGAGTCGTTTCCTTTAGGTTTCGACCAACTCTCTGTCAATTATTGTAAATCTCCGTGGTCTAAAAGCTAAAGAGCACAAACATTGGGTTTTAAAAAGTGTCGGTAACATTAAAAAGCTTTCGGGAGCATAGCGTGAGACCATGGCAGAGTAAATTAGCTAGAGCTTCTAGCTGTAGCCCAGAAGCTCTTATAATGGATCTTTTGACTTTTAATCAACACATAGTCCTGGATTTTACCGCAGGATCAACCTGCTCCTTCCCGTGACGCGGACAGCCACCCGACACATTCACGGAGACGCCATCTGCACTTTATCAGCCAGGCCGACGGATTCTCGAAATAACTCATCCTCTATTTTACATAAACACCATTATGCTCTTACACCGCTGTGCCGGCAGAAGTTTATAGGTCATGTAGCTTAAAACTGTTTTCAGCTTTTCTTTGTAACCTACAAACAGGTCGAGCTTACTGCATCAGATAAAATCTCTTAAAGTGTTTCTAGTTTATTTTCTTAGCCTCACCCATTTAATACATCTTTCGCGGAGCATGCCGGCTATGTCTTTGGAAATGTTTTGATGAGCTCAAGAATCTTATCGAACTATATCCAAATAAAAGAAGCAATGAAGCCAAAATATGTTTTGCGTTGTAACTGTTGTAGACTGTCATAGTTTGACATCAGGCCACATAATATTTTCTGTGCAAACTGTTTTCAACCGAAAAGCTGCAACCGTCCGGTCTACTGGAGGATAGCGACTTCAGATACAGTAGCAGGCTTTTGTAAGTGGACAATGAATGCTGCACCGTGAGACGCTCTGAGGATTCAGAGCAAACAAGCTTTCTTTATATACACCTCAAAACCTCCTTTCAGTATTAAAAAAAAAGCACTTTTAGAGCCTGAAGTTTCTACACTGCTACTGCTTTGGCTTAACGGCTTGCGCATCTCGACACATTTGTGATTTGAGGTATTGAACTGTCTCTAAAATGGATACTGGACATGCATTTCCAATAAATTCTTAACCAGAGTAGCAGACAAAGGCACATTGTGACCTGGTGACGCCAATAAACGTCAAATGACAGTAGTCTATCCAGATTCATGGCGCTCCGTCCAATAGTTCATTCATTCATTTATCTTTTTCTGTCGCTGCTTGTCCTGTGAAGGGTCGCGTTGGGGGAGGAGCCTATCCCAGCTGTCAATGGGCCGAGAGGCGGGGTATACACTGGACAGGTCGCCAGTTTTTATCGCAGGGTTAATACAGAAAGACAGACAACCATTCACACTCACACCTACGGCCAATTTAGAATCACCAATGTACCTAACCAGGATGTCTTTGGACGATGGGAGGAAGCTGGAGAACGTGGAGAGAACCCACAGACACAGGGAGAACATGCAAGGACCCAGTCGGCCCATGCATTCAAACCCAGATCCATCCAATAGTTACTGAGATATTTTCTTTATAAACACATATTTGAAGCGAGAAAAATCCGGAACAGTGAAATGCAAGACTCTCATACATGGTTGTGGAGTTGGTACAGTCCATAGTCGCTGCACAAATCCTCCCGTACTTTTATTCAAAATGGTTTGTGCTGGTTGAGCTTTATTCAGGTGTTCAGATGCGCATGACTGAAGTCTGCCTCTCACTCTTCTTTAAGAATCATTCATCTGTGAGTACGTTGGCAGCTAAGGCCAAGAATCTTGCAGCGTTCAAGCCACGATACCCAATGTGGTTCATGTTGTTTGTCTCCAGGTGTTTGTTTTCAGGATTCTGAACTCTGTGTCCCATGAGAGTCTCCACTTAATGGCTATGGCATGGACATACAGTGTGCTACTGTCCCGAAGTAAGTTTTGATACAGCTTAAGCCAGCAGAGAAGGCTTTGCCCTCACCGTCCACCACTGGGTCTGATATTGACTTTCTCTTTCTCTTTCTCTAACGGAAATGTTGCAGAAAACATTAATATCAGCGGGATTAATTAAAGCCGTATTGTATCAAAGAACTTTGATGCAGTCAAACCACACTGTCATTGTTTAAATCTAATGCTGTAAAGATGAAGCACAATTGTTTCCAACCATCGTCTTTCAAGTGAAGCCGCCTGAAGCCAAAGAGATATTAAAAATAGATAAACCTGTGACAGCTTACACCCAGTATCAAAACATTTAGATTCATGAGCGTGGCTGCCTCGGGACATGAACGTTTGTTTTTGATCAGAGGAATCCATCTGCAGATTTTTTTTTTGTCTCCTCAGCTGTTGTTTAAACAGCACGAGAGCCAAGAAAATGCCACATGTCACACTGAACTAGATGCCTGTCGCTCCAGTCTTAACATTTTGTAATGTCACTTACTTCTGGAGCTTCCAGTTTGGCTGCTGATCAGCATTTAGGTCAGGAAATTAAACCTTGGAAGGCATGAACCATTCAGGTGATGGTGTTTATGTTTCTACTTAACTTCACAATCAGGCTTTGGATCTCAAACGGCCTTTAAGTGTTGTTTTCAAGTCACTGCTTGTGCTTCCAGGTCACCTTTTTAAAGGAATGAATTGTGCCTTTAAAGTGCCGACTTTCGAATAGACGCATTTTAGAAGGAACCCTTGATCTTTTGGATTCACTTTTTTTTTTTCTTTCGTCATCTTGTGTCGTCAGAGCAATTTGTCATGGGCGGCGATGGTACCATCACTATGGAAGCGGCTTTGTCTTTCGTGCCTTCTCATGCAAGAAGTCCTTGTATAAATAGGTTTGTACTTGAGTGGCACGTATGAATGATCTTTTTATTAGTGCAGCCACAAAGACCGGCATAATGCAATGGTGTGGGAAGCAGACATTTGCTGAAAAGAGCTCAGTCTACGTTGAGCAAGACGAGGATTGATGTGGTGCAGGAATCTGTGACGTCTTCAGATAAGTTATACATAGTACAATGCACAGTGAAGTGTATTTTTGTACCTGGAGCCAGTAGGAAAAAAAAGTACTACAGTAGAACAGTAATAACTGCACATAACACACGTGGTAATCAATAGAAGTGTAAATGTAAACTTTGAAGTGCAGTGGTGCATGGGGAAACCTACAATACTAGCGTACAGTGAAAATAAAGTCAAGAGTCTTTAAAGGCTCTTTAAAGACGGGCTTACTCACCAGTTTTCATCTCACACTTAGATTGTGGTGCAAGTAAAAACGATGGCAATATCCATCAAAAATTTGAATTCAGATTCAGATTTTGTCCCCGGGAGGCAACTTAAGGCACAAGTGAGCAGCTTAACGTGCAAGAAGAAAACAGAAGTAGAACAAGATACAAAACACAAAGTATAGAAATCACCATGCCATAAATGTTATGAATATTTAGAGTGACTAATGTGCAAATGTAAACAGTAAACATTAGTTACGGGGATTACATATTTATAGCCGAGGTAGAATGGGTAATAAATAAAAACAACCAAGAGTCTGAATGAATGAATAATGACGTTTTTCGTTATTTAAATAAATAAAATAAAATAAAATTGGTTCCTATGCCTCTTTCTATATGTAGCCTTTTGAGTTATTTTCAGTGTAAACCCCTTTTCAACAAAACAATAAAAATAAATAGTTTTCTTCAATGAAACTTCAACAATTCAGCTATTAACAGCAGCAGGTTTCGTTACAGCCACGCTCATTCAGTTTACCCTCATCGCAACTGTGCAGCCGCAAAATTCTCCGTTACTACCGTGGCGTACGAATGAAAAGGCAACTTCACACAAATTACCAAAGAGTACTGACATGCAATCATTTAGAGAATTTTGGTCTCTGTCAGCTGAGATTCCTTCTTCAGTTCGAGCTCAGCGGAAGTGAAGGTCGTTTGGTTTGCGGCGCTCAAAGCATTTTAAAACGGATTACTGGTTTGCTCCGAGTAATCTGTGAAACTCACTGACATTTTTTTGGAGGGCGTGCATTAATTTCGCCCGAGATGACTTGTGCATGAGATTGCTAATGCATGTCAACATAAGGGTCTTGATTGATGTGTCAGTGAACTAGCAAAGCATTCTGGGATTTGCAGTAAATGTAATTCGGGACAGATTTGGGCCTGAGTTTGGCATTTTTATCATATATGAGTTTTCTGAAATATCACAGTTTAGGGGCCCAGAGCATGCAGACAATAACAGATTAAATAGTTCAGTCAGCACACTGAAATGTTTGAAAGGTTTGTCCAGTTAATAAAGTTTGGCAAACCAGGTTTTGGATGATTTCAGAAGTAATCCTTGTAGGAAAAACATACAAAACCTTTTCCTGAATGAGACTAATTTAAATCTTCGCAGAGAGCCGGTCCAAATACTCAGGAGTCTAACAGTGGGGGAAAAAAATCCGTCCTAACTTTTGCTATGGTTTTTAGAGTTCAACAGTAAACAGAGAATCGCAACTTTTGACCCATACGGACTTCTGCACAGTTAATTCAATGCTGAAATTTGCCAGAAATGGTCCAACTAATGTAAACTGTGGAAGGAACAGTTCTTTAAAGAAACCAAAAGACAAATGTTAAGACTTTACTCTGCAGCGAGCTAATTTGCCTCCAATAACAAATGTCGGCGTCTCCATTTATCAAGTGTTTTCCACCACTTGGCATTCACTTCTGCGTGTCTGCCTCAAACTTTCCTTAAAAACTTATCTATATGTCTATATGCGTCTTTCGCCCTTAAAAAAAGTTCCAGTCTGCTTTAATTGACTTGTCTAACGGATGACCTGTCACGTCTGTGTCTCTTAACAACCACATCCACACTTCACCCACCAGAGGGTAATGGCCAGGAGGGAAGGTGCCTTTAGGTGCCTCCGAGCCCTTTCTTTCCTGCTACCTTGGCCTGATTAAAACAATTGAGGGGGAACACGCAGGATACTTGACCCAAACGGCCTATCGTAACAAATTGCTTTTGTTAGGTGAACCTTTTGCTATGCCTGGCCTGCCTATCTGCCCGTGTCTAGAGGGGATTTGAGATGCATATACATGAGCGGTGCAGGTTGGGGGGGGGAGTCAGGTGGAGTTCTCGAGACCAATTTAGGTCTGCTGGGAGAGGTGAGGAGGACAAAGGAGAATGGAGAAGAGGGCAAGAGGCGAACCTAATAGAGCTTTCTGCTAACAAGCCCCATCTCTGGGCTTTAAGTCTGATGTCACCACATCTTCTCCTCCTCCTCCTCCTCCTCCTGCAGATACGCTCACTGTTTGCCCCTGCATAATGTCCCACACTCATTTTGTTATGCTGTTATCCTGCTTTCTCGCCTTTTCCTCTTTCACACCAATTTGGTTGGGCAGCAGTGGGTTAAAGACTCCTTCTCTTTCTGCCTCATTTGTGGAGACATAAAAAAAGGACAGGTTCTAGTGTTTGTTTGCATGTTTGTGTGTGTGTGTGTGTGTGTGTGTGTGTGTGTGTGTGTGTGAGGGTTGTCTATCTGTCTTTGTCAGACAGGTGCTTTGTTAAGCTGCTGCCAATCATTGTCTGCGTTGTCTTTCCCTCCCGGGGGGTTGAGTTTTTTCCTCTTCCACGCGGCGTTTGTTTGCAAGTGCAACCGAAAAGCAGCAGACAGGTTCAGCAGAGGAGATTACATCTCTAAGTTTGCTTTCCTTTTTGGTATTTCTCATGCATCCCACGCTCCAGACAGTCAGGAGTTCATTAAGGTCGAGTTCCTCATAGCAGCGCTTCGGGCCAGGTAGGTGACAGGTCAGAAAGTTTCCTCCAGGCTGCATTTGGCTACTTAACAACGACACAAAGACAAATCTTTTTTTAGTTTATTTTAAATGCCGCAGTGACAGAACATAAAGAAAAGTTTGAAAGACTTTCCAGTATATGTATAAGCCTTTCTGTAATCTTTTACACAAAAAAAGAGTTATCTTTATTGTCCTTGTGCTTGTGCATTATCAAGTTTGACTACCTGCACACTAGGGGCACTGAGCAGCAGCGTGCAGAGCCTGGGTTGCTCTTCTGGGTCTCGGCCAAGCCACTCTGAACGCTGCTTATTCATTCCACCCTCACACATTTCTTCCTGCCTGTCCTTTGACCCTCTGGTCTTAAGACTGTTTCCTTAGCATACATGTAGAATATATAAAGAGCATACATTCATATTTCTTAGGATAAGATTCTGCTGCCACCTTGAAGACCTGGACGCATCAAACCAACATCAAAAAGCTTCCAGTTACAGAGGCAGCGTCTCGACCTAAAAGTTGCACTTGAACACACTTCAAAACACCTCCACGTCCAATTCTGCCATGACACTTTTTTATGGCTGACAAAGGATAAGTGAGAGATCTGACGTAATGGTGGACCTAAACCAGGGCAGGGGATTAACGAAGACGGTAGATTTCATGGCCGGTTGATGGATTAAAACAGGGGTGGCCAATACGTTGAACGCAATCGACCGGCAGATTGCGAAGGCAATGCGAGCCATTGAAAAAATTTTTTAAACGTCTAATTATTTATCTGTTGCACCTCTAGGACCAACAGCGAGACAAACGTTCACAGACATGCACAACATCATCATCAACAACAACAACTGAAGACTACTGCCTTTCTTAGAGGGACAATATTATTTTTATAAAGGTGCAGTGCACAAAGAGGGATAGAGTTTTTAACACAGTTACTATGATTCAGTGTAGGGTGTATATATATATATATATATCTATAGCCTATATATAGATACCACGATACTGTACCAGACAAAGTATCACGGTTCTGGGTATTATCGCGATACTGCAGCCCTTCTTTATTATTATTATTATTATTATGAACTGCAATGTATTTGTACAAGTTATGAATATTTAGAAACTACTTGTAATGTCTGTACCTTGTTTAAAGCCAAAATAGTTCCAAATTATGATTTTTAGAGTTTGATATTACTGAGCAAAATTAGTGGTGCCACTGACGACGACGGCACGGCATAATCGCTGCTCGGGCCCGGTGCTTCTGCCGTGGTGAGTGTGTCGTCTCGTGTTTGTGTAACAGAACTGTAGCTTGTTGTTTCGAAGCAAATTTCTATCGAAGCGGAGCTGTCTTCATGGAGTTCGTTCTTGCCGGCAGAAACACAGGCAATCAGCTAACAGGCTGGTGGACCTAGCGTGCAGAAACAACCTATCATATACCCAGACGTCACCAGTAACAGGCAAACAGCCAAATCATTCAGCAGCTGTGTAGTTTGGTTGCAGTAGTTGCCATGCAGGTTTGTTTACAAGGGAGTAGCCTATGTAGCGGAAACTGGCACCAGTAGTATAGTAAAGCACGGTAGTACCGTAGTGTAGAATTTCTAGTATAGTAGGAACCGTTACGATTTGGCACCGTGGAGTATTGTGGGTACTGTGGGTATCGTGCAACTTTATATATTATGTGTAGGTAGATCACTTTGACTTGGTCGATGTAAAAGTAGCTTGCAAGCTAAAAGAGTGTGGGCACCACTGGATTAAAATGTTGACATATGTTCAGTCTTTGCCTAAAAGCTTTAGAGCCACAATGCTAGCATGGCTAAAAAAAATTCCAGGAGGTTGCCAAACTAGCAGCGCACCAAAAATTGTGGCGAATTCAATTGCAAAACCCCCTTTGACACCACAACACCTCCCGATTCCAAACAGCTGCTTAAATTGAGTTGTGCTTCCACTTGATCATTCTGGAGACGCGCTGTCAGATGTCGCGGGTTAAACTGAGAGCTTGTCTCCTTGCCAATCAAAGCGGCGCGAGACGAACATCTCTGTCAAAAATCAACTCCACCCCCCCGCCACCCCTCTCGCTGTTCCACGCCGCTCTCGCCGCTCTCGCTTTGACATCTGTGTTAAACGAGGCCTCCGACAAATCCCGCCTCTGCAGGCTTAGAGTGCGCTACCTGGGGGAAATCACAGCTGTCTGGGTGTGTGATTGCGTGCATGCGTGTGTCATACATATCCATGATGCCACCGCTCCTCTACCAACATGCAGGAATGGGTGCGTGCATGTGAATGTTAGCGGCGTCCGGCGTGCTCGGGTTTACTGACTCCTGGGGGTAATTGACAGGCTCAGGCTCCCTTGTTTGTTTCGGTCTCAGGAGGGGCAGTTAGGCTGCCTGCGCTCAGCGCTGCAGACCTCCACTCATGGAGAATGCATAAAGGGATCTCTGGTGTATCTGTGGATTAGCTCTGTTGTAAAGGGGCGAGGAGGCAAACAGGACCACGGCGCCGGTTTGTAACACAAGCATTAGACGGAGTAATTATGACTCGATGATATGAAGTGCAGTGAATGTAGCATTTAAGTAATAGTGCAGGACAGTTTTTTACAGTACACAGCGGTATGTTTACTAGTCTCGAGTTTTATTACTTGGAAAGAAGATGATTATTTATTTAATTCAAGCTGTGGTATGAGAAAGGTTAGTAAGAAACATGATCACCTCGTTTTACTGTAGATCTATTGGCAGGGATGCGGTAAGTAAATAAATACATGACTTATGTTTAATCAGAAGGAGGCAGAGTGGATGCATTTTGTCGCCTTGATGTTACATCCTCAGTTACTTTTACGAGAAGAGCCTGCCATGGTCTGAGTAGCATGACGTGTAGTTACGCTTCTGAGGAAGAGTGGGGTGTGGTGCAGAGCTTCGGTGAACCCATGGGGTGGAGCCGATGCAGAAGTAGGGCTGGGCGATATGGGTGAAAAATGTATCATGATATAAGTGCTCATATCAGTCGACTTTGATAATTATTGATTCGTTCTTTTAACCTATCTTGCCCAGACTTCTAAGCTCTGCTGAGCGGGAGCATGTCCTTCGCTAAATGATGTGCCCCTGCCTCCGTTATTTCTTTATATCGCTTTGATGTTTTGTCCTATGGCACTGTTGCCGTGTACCTCTTGATCAGAGGTTGAATCATGAAGAATCATGACTCTAGAGTCTATTTAACCAGCTCCGTTGAGTCTTAACGTTTGATTGGTATAAACGGCACCATTCAAACATCTTGCATCTCACTCGGCAGAGAAACAAAACGTACTACCCGACTTGACCAGAAAACAACACGCAGAGAAACGAAACTTAACCGACTCGTGGATCCCTGCTTAACCGAGTCAGCAGCCACTCACTCGGCCGGGGGATAAATGAAACTTAATCGACTCTTACACTACTAATCAAGAGAAACAAGAGCCAATTAATATGCTCACCCGCCACCAAGTTTGCAGACAACATCGGTCTGACTCTTGTAAATAACCAAAATATTGCCAAACTGGTAACGTGACCTTTCTTTTTTTATCTAACTTCCTCTCGCGCTGTCGCTCTCATATTCTCCTCTCATGCCACACCGCTCTTTTTTGTTGTTGTTGTTGATGCCACCAACCTGGCTTAGCTGGGCCGTGATAGGTCGAGAGGAGAGTATAAATCCTCATTTAGTCTTTAGATCAGAAGTGTAGTGTGCCGTCTTTGGGTGGTGAGTTGTGGGCAGGCATACTAGACGAACTATTAGCAGCAGAAATGCTGTCATCGCATTTAATTTAACGGCACAATTTTTATTTTTTTTCCTCTGCTTGCATTTCTTCAGCGATGCCTCCCACCTACATTTAGTCAGACATGACCCAGCCTGCTGCTGCAGCACTGCTGACCTGGTGGTTCTCTGCGGTGGCAGCATTAACAAACACTACTTCTCATCCAGAACATCAAACAGGGCAGGGCCTCCAGGAGGAACCAGGGGAGAGGTTAGCAAGTCTGATGCTGTGTTTGAAGACGTTTCATTTAATATTTGACGAGCGACTGTATCCACAATGAAAATTAGTGCGGCATTTTTATTTTTGTAGCAGGACAGTGATCTGCCCGGGTAGGCACACATATCTCATTTACACGACCTTGATTCAAGTATTAGCAGTAATAACAGAAGTAACAGAAGCGCATACAGAGCATTTCATCACAGCTGAAAACTCCCAGGGAGCAGCGTTACACGACTATGAATGCAGCAACAAGCCCCAGACGTCTGTGGAAAGAAAGCAGGTGCATCAGTAATAAAATACTGGCAAAACGAATAAAAGGAGGGTATCTGCGCTTCCACACCTCCGTAAAACAAACTAAGAAACTGTTAAAAATGATAAAACAGGACGTTCAGTCACTGCAGAATCCCCCGAAACGCCTCCTCATTAGACGGCCGTGATGAATTGATAGTGATTTGTTAAGGTGCGTGCATTTCAACACGCACTTTATCATGATTGTTCCTTTCCACGCGATGTTTGCATTATTTTGTCTACGCACTCTCCCGTCTGTGCCGTGATAATACCGTAGAAGGGGAAAGCTGGATCGATAGCGCTGTTATGTCTGCAGCCCAGCCCAGTGTCCTGGACAGCTGTGCGCCGCGATTTACATCCGATGCTAATGTCCGGGAAGCCGCACGGCAGAAAGCGAGGGGGGGGTGGAGGTTGGGCGTGTAGCAGACGGTACTATTTGTCATAACATGCAACTTGGTATTCATAGCATAACACGTCAGGTACATTTTGCATGTAACGGCATTTGTTTGTGACCTTAGAGCGTCATGACTGGACATCTGTAACATTTCATTTGAAATTATTAGGATGCAGACGCTCCTCTCATTTTCTGTTGCTTGGTTGCAAATCTGAAGAAGCTGTATTTGTAGTATTTTGCATATTTTTAACCAACTTTTTCCCTTCTACAGAGAAGTTCCTGTCTTAAACTGTTAGCATTGTTGACGTGCATGCTAGTCGTTGCAATAAAAGTCATATTATAAAAGATATATCAAGCAAAACTGAAAATGAGTTGTATGACAACAAAAGAGTCGGACATTAGAGGTTTTTGCCGTTTGAAACCTTCTGAACAGATCATATAATCGCCGGATCAGTTTCTGTAAATATACAGGCCTTGCTACGATGATGTTGCTACGCTAGGTGTTTTGGCTGCATGTTTACTTAGCCATGGCATCGCAGGTTCACATAAAGGCTCATTCATCCTCTCCCTCGCCGCGATCAGACCTCACACAGATCTTCACTCCCCCTCAAACATGACACCAAACACAACCGCAGAGACAGTCGACACAATTAACCCCTCGTCAAGGAACCTCACCTAACCCGGTGACGGAGCGGGAGAGCGGCGCATCTTCAAACGGCGGCGTCTCACGCTCCGCCGGGTTCCACATCTGCTCTAAAACGCAAGTATTTGCCGATTGTGTGAAACGCGGCATGTTGTCAGTGACGTTAACCAGGCATGAGAGATCACACAGGACGTGTTTATTTTCTCTGTCTGAGCCTGGCGGTCACGCCTGGCTTTACCGAGCCTCCTCAAGCGTAACGCGTCCTCATTAGACGGCTCTGATGAATTGATTATGATTTGACAACACAGTGGATCAACAGAAACGACTGAAAGATGCGTGAGTCATCGTCTAAAGAGAGATTCTGCGGAGGCTCAGTGTTTTGGACATTACTGTCTGCGCTCCCGCTGTATCGTATTTGACAAATCGAACAGCTTCTTAGTTTGTTTTGCAGAAGTGTGAAAGTGCAGATATCCTACTTTAAACCTTGCAGAGCTGAAAACACAACAGATATATGCATTGACAGTGATGGATTTGGATGCTTCATTCCCAGTTATGTTACACACACTGAAACCTATGGTGTACCTGCAACGTGCCACTGACTGGTTTAGTTAATGCTCACTCCGGCAGCACATATGATAAATTGGATACAGAGAAGATAAGTGTAGCCCCTGCGAAAGGATGACGCACAAATTTGTGAGGTGTTTCCACATTTAAAGCAGTTTCCCTTGTGGATCAGTAAAGTTTATCCAAGTCTAAGTCTAGTTCTTTCTCTTTTCTTGAGTCAAAATGTTGACATCTGAAATCTCTGCCTCCTGAGATCCTTCTTCTTTTTTTTTTTAAATGTTTGACATGCGCAAAATTATTCATTTTCGTACTCGTCTAGAATTTAAAATGACTACAAATCAAATTACCTTCAGTTTATTATCGTTTAACGTCGTATTCATGGCCAACACTTAAATCCAGTGCCACATTAGCACACGATACTGGCATTAATTCATGTAATAAATACAGTATATGATATATTATATAAATAAATATGACAAATAAAGCAGTTTCTGAGACAAACTTGGGCCCAGACAGTGAGGGACAACATGCTGCTACTCTGAGATAAAGCCAGATTTATAGCTGTGCATCTGCTCTGTAACCCGCGCCGTGGCCTGACGTGCACCTCTCCAAAAATGGAACAACGTGCTGCGTCTGCGACCGGCCTGAAATGCATTTCCTCATCCATGTCTCTCAGCGCCAGTCCCGTCGCAGAAACCCCGCCGCTCCTGCCTCCTACTCGCTATCTGCTCTTCTCTCTCGTGTGCGTTGCAGTGATTCCAACAAAAGTACCTGTTGTTCAACATACGGCATGTTTAACTTCAACACGAGGCGCTCGGATCGCCATCGTTTGATGTGCACAGCAAAACTCGGCGCAGCTGACAAGCCGCCGACTAGCGGTTTGGCTGCATAATTACAGAGCAGTGCAAACACGGCAGCCGGAGCACAGTGCTGGGAGTCTTGCTGTGATATCAAACTGAATAGCTGAGCCTTGATCTATTGGTTGGGCAAACTCATCTCCGGCTAAGGAAGCATTAGAAGGACATTCCTGACATTCTGCAAACCAGTCTAATAATATAAACTGAGAAGGTAACGCGCAGAATAACCTGTAATTAAAATACTTCGAGTATTAGCCCTTACAACAACCTTTTAAACCTTTCTAGGGCTTTTCTGAGGGCAACTACACGCTGGACTAAACTATGAAGTGACGTAATAGCTGTCTGGCACTTGGCGTGACAAGATTACTTATCCACTGCGGCATTCAACATAAGTAGAACAACGTCTCGTATAGCTCGATAAATCCCCGACTTCACTGTCTAAACCAATCAGTTGGGCCTGTGATGAGGTTATGTGTCTCTCCATGTTTGGTCCTGTTTTAGAGCCTAATGTTAAGAGCTGATGTTTGCAGTGAATGGTAGCTGGTGGCCAATGTATTCGAACATATCACCAATAAGACACTGTGCACTTGCAAGACCAAAGGTTCTTCTTGTGCTTGGAAATAGGAGCTAAGATTTTTAAAATGCGGAGCTGCATCGCGCCGGCCTGATTTTGGCGGTAGGTTAAAGGGCCAATCCTGCACAGTCACTGGTGCTGTTTGCGTCTGAGCTGGCGCTGCACGGATGGCCTGTTTCTGGGGTAAACAAAGACATAATCTCCCTCAGGTCTGCGTGTCATTAATCTTCATCATTTGATTGTACGCTGTGGCACTGTAATGACAAACGTGGTGTGGGTGATTCTGTTGAAAGGCCACACACTGCCTAACCCCAAGGCGTGGCTCCGTGGTGTGGTCCCGTCGCTTTGCACATGGCTGTTTGGTTGGCTGGTGTGTTGCGTGGTTGACAATTTGTAGGACTGATTGATGGTTTGGCCGTCTGGCTCGCGATGAGTTGTCAGACTGTTTGGTGGATTCTTGTTGTGTTTTGTCCTCGCTTCAGATCGCTGCTTGGTCGGAATGTTGGCTGTCAGTTTGGTGTCATATCTGTTGGCCTGTTTTCTCGTTTCATGCTTTGCTAATGCTACAGATTACCACATCCCCCATGTCTCAGCAGTTCTCTTGGCATAGATTCATTAGCAATAATAAACTTATATAGATTCCCCCCACCTTTCCAATAATTCCCTGCAGTGGATTTAGATGCAGATTGATGTAAAATTTAATGAGAAAACCCTCATGCAACAAACAATGTAGACTGTAGCGCTGGTTTATGACCATTGCAATCAAAAGTTCTGTGTGTTTAGACGAGTTTGTTTGCACAGCGCTCATTTGTACTCATGCACTGCAGCTTGCAAAGGCGTTAAATGCCGCAGAGTTTGAGTTATACATTTGTTCATATGTTCATATCTCCAGCTCAGGCAAAATAACTGACTCTCGCCTGACGGATCTCAGCTTCTCCAGCTAACTGGAACGAAAATGCCCACGTACGAATCTCAATCAGAACCGACCGGCACGATCGGAAGGGTTTCTGAAATCAAACCGAGACGGGCGTTAGAACCTTTCGTGACCCGGTTCAATACGAGCACCGTAAACACTTGAGCCGTGCATGCTCGCCCCATTTGGGGCAAACATCGGGTGAAGTGACACGTTTCTGGGAGGGACGGTTGAACAGCCGGTGAAAAGACGAACAAAGCCGGGATCGATGTGCACAATGCCGAAGAATACACAAGTCTGTCTTGGTTGGTGCTTCTGAAAGAACGAATTGAGTTCTGTCCGTAAAGTCTTTGTCTCTTATGCTGTATTTCTAGTAGACTCATCTCTCCGCAACAGGCAGAACCACTTTGCGCACAATAAAATGAAAAAAAATATATTGTGATTAATGTTTTGGGGCATGAAAACACATTCGTCTCATTAGGTAATTTTGTGTACTGTCTCGAATCAGCATAATTTCAGGTTGGATGACAAATCGTTTACAGTAGACAAACGATCATCAAGCTCAGCCATGTTTATCTGTAAACTTTAACACTGACCAGCTCACTCTTTGGCATCCTGGTGAGTTGTTTGGTATTGACTGCAGCACCGCAGACGTCCACGCATCTCCTTCCAGACGTGAATTCACGAATTTCAAACTCAAACTGCCCCTGGTGGTGAGGACCGACATCTGGACGTACGCTGCAAAACCAAACCGCTAGAAGCCAAAAGAACACACAAACCAAGTCGTTCATAATATCTGTCAACACACGGGAGACAGACAGGGATCCAGATAATAGTTTATGGTCTGGATGTGTATTGGCTTGTTCCCTTGAAGACGGAGAGAGAGAATGGGAGACACAGAGGAGAAGGAAAGATAGATGTTGTTTAAAAACTATAATCCGTGGGCCTGTGATGAGGTATGCGGCTCTGCTGAGCGTCCCAGCTCGGCCTGTAACACACTGTGGCAGCTTCATTGAGCATCAGCTCAGTGTAGAACAGTGACTGGATGGGGCTGATATATACAGACACAGATCAAGAATTGACAGAAACTACACCATGAAAAGATTAGTTGAACAGATATAATTTAATCTACTTCTTACTGTTAATGCATTTCAATCAGAAGAGACTTATTTAAAATGTGCCCTATGAGAGAAAGGTGAGAGTCTTTTCATTAGACACAAGAGGGTAAAGGGTGGTTTAAGCTTCTGAGGACAGCTGGGATCCAGCAGACCCCCGCGACCCTCAACAGGAATAACCGGGTATAGGAAATGAATGAATTAATGTTTTGGATCAATAAAGGTGGAACACATCGAAGAAGGATTGACCGAGGAGGTTCGGAGATACAAACATTTGCACGGCTGGTCTTTGCCGAAACGTTTCAGTCGCCGTTGTTGAATGTGAAGCAGGAAGCGGAAACAAAAATGAACCCGACTGGCAAAAAATACAGCGCCAACTCACGTTTGGTTGAGCCAGACTGATGATGCACAAGAATACATGGCTTGCACTAGAGGCTGACAATTTTTCGGGACTCCCACAGGTCGCGGTATTCCTGCAGTTTGGGAATCAGTTTCACTGTTGGGGCGGACGGGTCGGAGCCGAAGATTAACTTAAAAAACTGACACATGTATAGCCTAAGTGTAGCCTAAATTTCCAAGGCAACCTCAGTGATTTGACCGGGCTTACCCAAACACGCTACAGGGGGATACGTTGGGCAACAGAGTCTGAGAGCTGTAGACAACAACATAGGGAGCAGGGACGGGTCTTTCTCTCTGGATTTTGCAGGACAGGATTGGTTTGGGGGGGACAGTCAAGTGATTGGGATATGACGAGTATTTTCGTGGGCTTGGGATTGGATAGGAGCGACAATTGCTTCCTGTGTCACCCTCTAGCTCGCAGGCTACGTACGTAGGCTACGTACGTATGTTACGCCAGTCTATGTCCCGCAGAGGCATAGGACTAAATGGGATGAGAGCTGGATATACACAAAGTGGACTGGAGTGGTTATGAAAACTGGAGGAGAGCGGGTAGAGGAAATGGCAGCAGCAGCAGAGAACATGTTTACAGTTTGAGATCAGTGACGTGATTGCTGACTGAGATAGTGGAGATTTATGAATGAGCGGATAGAAAGGATAGAAAAAATATTCTTCTTGACTGAACTTTATCAATTTATCAGTACAACTGGAATGTAAAAAATATTTTGCAAGCACTTGAATTTCTTCAGATACCAACAGCAAACAATAACACACACCCATATGCCCCTATGCATGTGGCTGAACGCGCACTGACACCTACACAAACAAACGCATGAAAGACAAAGATATGATCAGCACGGGTTTTGGTGCATCTTCCAAACACCTTTTTCCATTTTTAGCCTCCTGACACCACATCTGCCTCTGTCACCAGGAGCAGTTTAATTTGACGATTTCCGTTCGAGCGGGAAAAAAAAAACAAAAAAGTTTTTTAGCCGGCAAAATAGACGCACAGTCAGTTATGACTAAGACTCATCCTGGTAAGCCTGACTTTCATGGATCAACAGCAGCCTCTTTAGTTGATCCAACATCAGTCATGACGTTCATGGGTGGGTTGCTGTCAATCGCCACCGCGCGGCTCTAACTGCTCCCATTAGCGCGACGGAACAGATAAAGCGTTTTCTGGAGTTCTGTGCACGTTCGTGTGACGTGGAGTAAGGGTCGCAGGGTGGAAGGATTGCAGGAGGCTTATATTTAAAAATGTCAAATTTCAAAGTGTAATAATTTCTAGACTTTTTTTTTGGCTTTGGGTGTTGAGTGCTAACTGTGTCCCAACAGGCAAAATCATTTAACACAAACTACATCCACAAAAAAACCTGTAAATCAGAATCCTTCAGCCGTAAAGTGAATCAGACCATCATAACACTGTCTGTGGTTGCATTTTTATAATTGCCCCGAGATAGAACAGCCATCAAACGGTCTCATCAAGCAACTGAAACGTTCCATAAAAACAACTGTGCCAATTTTCACGAGCGTTATATAAAAATAAACCTCGCTGCATATATGTGCAGAACCCATGTGTGCAAACTGTAAAAATACAAGGCATGACATTATGTTGAGTCTGTCATACTTGGCAGCTCCGTTGTCAGACAGTTCATTGTGATTGCCGAGGAAAGCATTCATGCATTCATCTGAGCGTAAGGTGTTTGCACAGACAAATACAGGAGGAAGGTGTGCGCCGTCTGGGTGTTATTTCCTGTCCTATTGTGTGTTGTCATACAAGTGATATGGTGGGAACCTCGCGAATGCTCTTGTCTTTCACGGGGAGTGTTTGTCTGTGCTTCTGTGTGTCTGTCTGGCTGGCTGCGATTTCTCATCCAAACTAGTTCCTGCTTGCGCCGCGGCTGCATCACAGTGTGTGCGTGCGTGCGTGCTTGCGGGCCGTGTGCGTGCCTGTCGTGTTTGCGTGCGCGCGTTTGTGTGTGGTATGGAGCCTCAAAGCGTCAATCAAATTTAAATCCGGAGATTAAAGGAAGGGGATGCCCTTGCCTGTCTTTTAATTACGGCGTTTGCGGCGAAGGAGGCCGGAAGCGCCGATGCTAATGTGGCGTACATTACCTGGACAGGTAGACAATACAGTTCCCTCACCGGGAGGTAATTAATAGTTTAAATGACAGGGAGAGAGTGAGGAGGGAGGAAGTAGAACCACAATAAAGACGCAATAAAACGTCAGTAAATGCTGTAAAGTTCTTTTTTTTTTAGTGTAAGGGGGGCTGCAGGTAGGAGGAGGTACAAAATCGGGGTTAAAGAGCACAGAGGGGGGCTGCTATGGTAACGTGCAGTGCATTGTGTAAGGTAGGAGGGAGAGGCTGGCAGCAGACAGGTTAATCCTCTCCAGGCAGCCAATTACAGACTCCCATTTCTCATTCTTCCTCCCCCATATTATCTCATTGACTCACCCCTACACTCCTGCACTTACCTCTTCTTCACCTGACTTCTGGCCCAAATCCTCCTCTCGTTTCTCACAGGAATTATGCCCATATCGGGTGATTCCGCACCTCATCACTTATGTAGCGAGGCTGAAAGAGTAGCGCCAGAGTCGTGCACTAATTGTACCCGCCATCTTCTCCGACCTTGACCCCAGATAACGCTGCTGCACGGGTGCTGTAGAGAGAACTGAACGCAGGAAAAATAATAATGCTGTGCAACGTTGATGAATTAATGTTTGAATTGCGCACCGCGTTACGCTCGTGACGTTTGGTTGTCAACGTGCAAATCAAGCGGAAGTCACGGTTTGTTGTAAAGTTTGTAGATTCTTGTGATTTAATTAATGACACGCACCGCCAACGCCGCTCTTTAAAGGCACTAACGTTCGTCTTGTAGCTTGCCGAGAGACAAAGTTGTGAAGACGTAACCTACGGGGCTGCTGGGTGTGTCTCGTATTTGTCTTATATTTCGCCAAACTTTCCCATTTTCTGGATGAAAATCCTTTAAACCGGCAAATACGACACGGTTGAGTTCACGGCACAATTAAAGCGATACTGAAAAACATAGTTTGTCTCTCTCTGTGACATGAACGTCAAAGAAGTTGATTCTCTCTGTGTACGTTTGTTAGATAAGATTTGTCATATGCACAGTTATACGTACTTTTTGTACCTGCAGCCAGTAGTTAAAAGGTAAAACAGTAAAAACATTAATAATTATACGTCGCACAGAAGATAAACAATATACGTTTAAATGCATAACTTAAAAAATAAACTTGAATGTAAACTTAAAGCAGGTAGCATATATACATGTATTTACAGTATTTAAAGACAGCTGTGTGATTAAAGTGCAGTGATGCAGTGGTACTTTTTACAACATGGTCCTTATTTCTGGCATAAAATCCGTCGTTTACTCACCCATATAACTTTGGTGTCATTTGGAGTCATACAGACGATATTTAGATCCGCGTAGATCCATATGGTGGGAGTGACTGGGGCACCGAAACGCAGCCTCTAAATAACGTAAATATCGGATGTAAATATCATCCGAACGACTCCAAATGACGGCAAAGTTATATGGGTGAGTAAACAACCGTATTTTATGTCAGAAATTCAGATATAAGGTCCAGGTTGTTTAAAAAAAAAACAACCAAAAAAACAGTGGTTCCCCTTTAAGGCTCAGAGTTGTGTAGACGGATGGCATTGGGATAGAAACACCGGGCTGATGGCAGCAAGCGATCTTCTCACCCCTTAACCTGCAACGTTTCGTATAAATGTCCTGCAGGTCCTGCTAGGAAGTCCTGTCTGGTGCAGTGTGGCGGAGAAAAGGCGAAGAAGGACATCAGATAAATCACATAATAATAACTAAAAATCTTGAGTTGAGCTTATGGCAAAAGTGAAGGAGAGGAGTCTCATAAAACAAGTCCAGGACAAAATGTCCTACAAACGGAGACAGGGGTCAGTTTGTAGGACATTTTGCCAGAAAGCTGTAGATGTTGCGTCCTGTGTTGAACAATATCTCTGATTTTTTTCTTTTTTAAACAGTTGACTTTCTATTCACATTTTCATACTTTTGTTTTTGGCTTGTTTTTAGTTTATTTAGTTGTAAAAGTTTGGTTTAAAGATGCCCTTTCACAATCTGTAGATAGAAAGACTTTATTCATCCACAAGGGGAATTGCTTGGTCACAGTAGCTCAACTGCACATAAAAAAATATAAAATAAAATGAATTAAAAATAAAAAAAACTCTTGAATAATAATAAAATAAAAATAGACATAAATAATGGAACATTAATACAAAAAACAAACATAGGATGGATGTTACGGTGCAGTAGTATGAATAACTTCTACAGAAAGGTGCGTTGGATGAGTCTGTTGGAGAATGAGTTCCGTTGCCCCCCTCTAAAGTCCCATGTAGTAGGTGTGACGGCTTGTGACGGAGACAGAGTTACGTGAATGTTACAGTTTTAATCTGCATTAAGCTTCTTACGGCATCTACTAGGGAGACGTTACACACACACACACGTCATTCCTCCATTCACACACTCCCAGGAGGCTGCACACTCATTCCTTGTAGCTACAAATGCGTAATTTAGGGACATCCGCTCGAATTCAGTCACATTTTTACGACACAAGAACCCAATAGTCATAAAAATCACTTCTATCACTTTGATATAAAACATCAGTCAGCGTTACGTTTCTCTCCAAATGTGATTATTGTTGCCAAAACGTTTTGTATATCCACACTGGACAGATTAGACCTCCTTAAAGTATCATCATTAATTTGTGATTGTAAGTGTCATTGAGACGGTGTTTTAATTTTTTTTATTATTGTTCTGCTGTCCTCACTTTGGACTGGCTTCTTGTTTTTTTTCTATTTTTGTTGAACAATATGAGTCAGGAAACGGTGACGTCCTGCCTAAGACAAGACAGTCTGGTGAGGCTTTGATGTGTGGAGCAGCAGAAAACTGTCTAATCCTTTAATGGGTGGATGCCGAGTCGTCCTGACATCCGTCACACCGAGACACATCTGTCACACATTCAGTGGGGTTGTGAAAACTGTCCCGAGCTTCATTATGCGCTTAAATATGACGAGAAGAATTAAACTCTGTGCTGTTTACATGTAAGAGTTTTATAGTTTATCATAATTTAAGGTTTATCATGATTTCGGTTGGAACAAATGCTATTTTTACAGATACGCATAAGCTACTCTGAATTTATTTTTAGTTCATTTACAAGAAACAATTTTCCAGATTAAGTTGCTTTGTGTTGATCATCTCTCATGTGGATATCTATAATTTCCTAAATCTTTAGATCTGTCTTTTTCATTCCAATCCCTGCGGCAAATCCTCTCGTTCGTGCGTTTCAACCGCATTTTAGCGCTTTTTGGACATTTACAAACGTCTTTATTGCAACCAAATGAAACACAGCCTCCCCCCAAATGAGCTTTCACTTTGTGCAGCTGCTTCGCAAAGAACCAGCAAATCCCCTCAGCTACGTCTGCAGCGGCCCCGCTCGGGGTTTTATTGTGTCGCAGCTCTGGGTTTTTTACCCGGCAGTACGCCTGCCCACGGTGAGTGCTTTGGTTCTGTGAGGTCACTGCACCAAAAAGTGGCAACATGCACGTTGTAAGACGCAAACAGTTTGATTCAAATGGAATTTAAGTCAAAGACACACTCCAGTTATTACAGCTTTTGTCTTAATTCAGGTCAAAATAAACGCAACACAGTTTAGACATCTGGATTTTGTTTGAGGACCTGTCCAGGGCGTACACCTCCCGCCTCTCGCACGATGACAGCTGGGATAGGCTCCAGCCCCCTGCGACCCTTCACAGGGACAAGCGGTTACAGAAGAGTTTGTGTTCTTATTCCAATAGGTCCTGAAGAAAACATCCTTTTCGTATTTTCCTGCAACAAGTTGTTTAATTTGTGTCTTACGTTTAATTATTCATTCATTCATTCATCTTCTGTAGCCACTTGTCCTGTGAAGGGTAGATTTTTATCACATTTTGCAAATATTAACTTCAGGCCTCTTCATTACGTTGTTGTTTGTGACTTTGTTAAAAAAGAAGAACTGGGCTCAGTGAAACATAAGTTACAATACAATCAAAAGGCACCGTTTCCCTTCAGGACAGTCTGCTTTCAGAGGCTCCAATTAGTCCCTTGCTCCTGGGGTGAGAGCACTCCAGGCAGGCTTTCACCCTGGAGACACCCTACCCTACCCTACCTCCCCCCTCAGTAGCTAAATCCCTGTGCAGGGATTAAAGATGGCTGGGCTAGAAAAAGATGACCCAACAAAGCTTTTTGCTCTTTTTTTTTTTTTTTTGTTCTGGTGTGACAGAGTAGGTGTGGGGTTAACGGGGGAGGGTTGAAGGTAGGTGTGTCTGCACATATGCATGAATTCACATGCTCAGTCGGGAGCACCGAGAGCGGGGTGGACGGTTTCTGTCCCGTGCCGTCTGCTGATGGGTTGTACTGCTCTAAAGTCTCCTTTCCTGTCTGTCGGCTCACCTGCAGAGGTGTGTGTGTGTGTGTGTAAGCACTGCCTTTCCGGGAGGAGGTATTAAGGCTCATTTAAGGTACTCCGGGAAATAGACGCTACGTAACCTACGTACGTAACCTACGCCGGTGGGTGCGAGCCATTTTATACTTGTGTGCCTCGTCGGTCTGACTCACTCTGTAAAAACGCCGCCCAGGTCGGGTTAATTTTTGTTTTACTTCCTGCTTCACTTTCAACAAAGGCAACTGAAACTGTCGCCCGAAATTTCGCCAAATTCGTACAAATGTTTGCACCTCCGAACCTCCTCGGTTAACCTTTCCTCAGTTTCTTCCATCTTTATTAATCCAAAGCAATTAAAATTTGAAAATTGTAGAGATGGAGAAGCAGCCAGAAATACAATCACAGCTCTTGAGGTCTGCATGGCCCTGATGCGTAGCTAAATGTCTGAGGAGTTGCGTGTCAGGCTACGGCGTTAGGGTCTGTGTATGCTAAACCGTCTAAACCGCCTATTAGTGAACAGGAGGGGCTAACATGGCAGCATACTGCGCTGAAACTATTCCTTCTTCCTGCTGTGTGGTTTCTAAAAGGACTTGACTGGTATTTAGACGTCATCACACATCCGTGATTAGTGAGCCGGCACCTCTCTTTAGATCCCACACAGATTTCTGGGGCCCCAGGATCTCCAGGATCTCCAGGATCTCCAGGATCTCCAGGATCGCCCATCGTCACAGCACGAGCCGCCAAAAAGTTCAAATCTTTCTACTCAGGTTTTAAATTTGAACAAAAAAAATACCAAAACAATCTGTTTGTATTTTGCATTATTGTCACAAGTCATTTATATTTGGACAGTTTAAATTGCGCTGGGATAAAAAACGTAATGAATAATTTCGTAGGTACTAAACACACAGTAGTCTGCGGTGAAGAGTCCGACATCATTTTCTGCAAACTTTTATTCCTTGTTTCATGCCCTTGATCATGTTTGCTTCAACAGAAACCTTTGTCCACATTTCTCTGACTTTCTTTACATCTTAGATATAAGCGCTGGCTTCACGTATCTCTTAAAGCCGTACCATGGCAGTTTTGTGCATTTGTCTTTACTATGGAAGATATTTTGAACCTAAGAGAAGCCTTAGAAGCCGTCATCTTGAACTGCGTGCAATCCATATTTGGAAGCAGTAACACTATCACTTTATTATTTGATATTTATCTTCAAACTGATCTACTTTTGTTTGGATATATAGCTGAAGGCTTCTCTCCGTCTCGGTTTCAATCAAGTCTTCCAGTCCTCCCGGGCCAACCTACCCCTCGTATTGGCACACCGTTGGAGCGCACACAATGACGCTTGTTAGGCCCTGGCAAAGAAAAGAAAAAGAACCAGCAAGAAGAAGAAAAAATGACTTCCCTGAGGTAGCTTGTAAATTACGCTGGAATGCCGACGCAGCCAATCGAATCACAGGAGCCTGAGCCAGAGTGGGAGGGCCTCGGCGTTGAGCAATGATGATGCTAATGCAGCCAATTAGAGCCGGGCGCGCCACGCTCCGTTTTCTCCCCCCCCCCCCACCCTCTCCCCCCTACACTCCCTTCCTCCCAACAACGTCAATGGCAACATTTATCCCCCCAATAAAACAGACATGATCTCAGGAGCCGGGGCCCTGCCAGGGCTTTCCGTTCCTACAAATTTCGGTTGATTGTACAGTGCTGCGCCTGTAAGCACTTGGAGGGATGATTACCGAGCTTATGTTACACATTTAAAGGGAGATTCTGCTTTGTTTTAAAGTTTTTTTTGTTTGAAATATTAAGACTGAAACATGGGGGTTGCTTAAACAGAGAGTGGACGCAGTAAATGCATGTACGTGAATGTTTGTGACACACATGACGTATCTGTACACAAGCACGCGGGCATCAGGGTTAACTCTCCTCAGGGTGGAAGCAGTAGAAGGGAACGATTATCGCCAAACGACTAACAACCATGCACCGAAAACCAGGAGTCTGAATCTGTGTAAGTCTAATCAGACGAGTTTAGGTGGTTGAAATCTCCAAGATCCCTGTTTGCTTTTTAAAGCAGGTAAATGGCATTGTGCATGTTTGAGTAGATGGTTTGAGCAAAAGAGTTAAAATAAGAGAGAAAATCATATATCGCTTTGGCTTCAGTTAAAACACATCGACATGTCTGAAAATAAAACCGTGCACAGAGCGGAACAGGAAACAAACTTCAGAGGCATTTCATATTTCATTTCATATCTCTTCAGCAGCGGCACAACCGTTTCCTCACTTTTAAGCTGCTTTGTTTTGTCGTACTTCCCAGCATGCCTTAGTGGCTTTTTGTGCAAAGATAATCTAAAGCTGCATGACTAAATGATTCCTGTATAATGAACGAGATCTTTACTCCAAAAGCCTTCGGTCACTCTTGGATCTTCATTCCTCTCTCTGCGTGTTTCCACCTGATTCATCTTTTCCGTCGACACCTGTAGATGTAGCTTCTTTTTTTGCAACCAATCCACTGCAGCAGGGAAACTTCATTTAAACTAATGCGAAGTCAGCAATTAGCGGCTTCAGCACCTTTCTGTCGCTGCGTGCGTGTTTTTTCTTCTACCAGCCGGGAGGCGCGGAGCGGCCGCAGCTAATCTCGCTCATGCATCTAAACGCCATTATGTCGTTATCTGCATGACAATGCTGCCTTAAGCCTCACCAAGCCCTCTGAATTAACAACACAGCGTCTGAGGTGTCGGCGTTACGTTCGGGGTGAGGTGCGTGCACTCCGTGTTGATGCTTTTTTGTTTTGTTTTTCTGAGCTACTTTTGGCACAATGCGAATGCTGATGGCATTAGTGGATTGCATTGTGTGCGTGCAGCCTGCATACAGCATGCAGCACCGGCTGTCTGGCTGCATTTTATCACAGCGTCCTTAGCATATTTGGCACAATTTTTTTGTTTATGCTGCACATCTGATTAAATACCCACTACCTGACATACTGCACGTATAAAAATATGCAGCTCACTTATTAATTTTGACATAAATTAAAAAATCTTTGGCCTAGACTGAAAATAAAACAGCTCATATTAGCTTCTTAATTGAAACAAGCCTAAATCAAAGCTGCAAAAAAAAATATTTTTTGGTCTTTTCTCAAAAATTATAATTGTAGAAAAAGTAGGACCTCTTTTTTTGCAGACTGCACCCTTGCTTTTTAGTTCCCACATTCACCAGACTCCCCCCCTGCCTTGTTAACAGCATCCAGCAGTGTTCTCCAGACCTCTTCCTCTCCTTCTGCCCCACTATATCTTTTCATTTTATTCCTCTACGTTCCGTAAAGACGGGGCCCTCGACATTATCCAGCAGTGATCTCCACCTTTCCCTTGTCATTAGCCGTGGCGATTAGCAGCCTCGCTATCATCCCGAGACAATGCTTCATCACTGGATTAGTCTTTAATTGTCTGCATTAGCTGGCTGCCTCCCCTCCGGCTCTGCAGCAGCTGTGATCTGAAACGCTCCGTCGCCCGAGTCAGACACACTCGAGGCTCTTCTAGTGCCACCGACAGTCTGCAGGTAGCAATGGAAACGTGTTTTGGAAAACGGTGAACTTTAGAAAAACGGTACAATGCAACACTCGCTTGCAATTACGCTGCTGCGGCTGATTTTTTCACACATTGTGCCCTTACATGGAGCAAAATGGGGCAAAAGGCGCAGGTATCTAAAGAGTTAAGGGAGCCGAGTGGCATGGTCATGGCCCTTCCACCACCGGAATTTCTGAATTTCCTCTGGGCATGCATTGTTTTCTGTTCATTAATATATTTGTGTACACTTTGTGCATTTAAAGACAAGCTCTTTTAATATTTACGGGGCCAAATTGGGTCCCCAAATCCCCCAAACATTCTCAAAGCTCATGGAAATTCAACAGGATCCCGCTGCAAAAAAAAAAAAAAAAACGTCCTGCAAACATTTCCAAAGCAGCTTGGCCGCCAACAAAAAGATAAATGTGAGGTTTTACGTGGTGGTATTTTGAAGCTGTGAAGGATTTTGATTTTTATCCCCACACATAAAAAAGGCCATCAAGTTAAAATGCACAAACACACATCCAAGAAGCGCGTTTGGAAAGCTCCTCGTACGCAACTGGCTGGACCTTTTCAGGCCCATCTGCTAATCTTTAAGTTTTGTTTTTGTTTCGTGAATCTCCTCATTAAGGCTATCTGGGCGAATTGAATTATTTTCTAATTGGCGCTTTAATTGACAACTAATTAACCGATATATAAAAGGATCCAGGGTGAGGCTTTAATGCCGTAAAAAGATCAGCCCGGCTCAGTCGAGGGCCTTTATGTGAGGCCCTGCAGCACTGACCCCCACATCTGCTGCACGAGAGAGAGCCAGGCGGAGAGAGTGTGTAGGTGTGTGAGGGGCTTACGGCTCGGCTGGCCCGGCGAACAGTCTGCCAGCGTTAGTAAGACAGTAAGGACTCTATTACAAAGCACTCCGTCTGCCTGTCTGGAGGTAACGGCGCTCTCACACTAGGAGGCTTTTAGCATCGATTTAAAGTCCATATTACGTCATTTAAATGCTTCTCTTCGTTTTGTGCGTTGCTATTTTCTGTTTAGTGGAGACTTCTTGTTTAAAAAAGTGTTTTATAGCTCATATAAAGACTTGTTTTGTCTGCTAGATTTAGGAAAGCCTTAGGAGTACTGCAGGGTCATATTTATTTTTCAGAAATGAGTGGGTCTTGGTCTGTAGAAAACATAGAGAAGATGTAGAGCTACAGCTGTACAGATGTTTTGTTGTGTTATTGCTATTGTTGCAGAGAAAGTTTGCACTTCTGGTTAAACTATTTCTATATGCAATGACAATAAACCTGCATCTAATCTAATTTAATGTAGATACATATATAGATAAACTGTGCACATAATGTTGCATGTAATTAATTTGCTATATGATCCAATTTATGGATTTAACGTTTGCACATAATTATCAGAATTTTTGAGGGCACATTTCCAGATATATTAAATAGTAATATGTTGAAAAACACTACAAATAATATGCATAGTTTGCATTGTGTTGCAGTTTGAAAAAATAAATGCGTTTTAATAGATTTTTGTAAGTTGCAAAAATAAAGAAAAAAGCATCATCTGTTGCTTCTCATTCTGAAATAATATATTTGAAGCGACCGTCTGCAGACTTTTACTGTCTCTAATCGTCGCCACATACATCCTTAATTTAGATCTGAGACAATCACATGGAGCAGCGGGATAAATTCACGTGCTGATGTTTAAATTCAAATGTCAACGTCTCTGCGAGAAGCCAAATATTGAGCCGACACACACACACACACACACACACACACACACACACACACACACACATGCGCATACAGAGGACGCAATGGAGGGATGATTCATGTCTACGACGCGTCCTCAGCTGGAGACTGGGGTCTAAAGCCTCGAAATCGATCCGTGTCCATCAGATCAGGTGACATTTTTTTTTTCTGCCTCCTCTGGTTTCTGTTAGATGATCACTTCTGATATTTCTCCAGCTCCTTTTTATCTGCCCTGTTCTTCTGGCCTCGTGTTTTCCCACCGTAATCTCACTCCTGTTTTTTTTTTTTGTGAGAACCAAAACGTTTCATCTCGTGATGCTTCTCATCCTCCGTGATGCATTCAGGGGTCGTTTCTACCATTAGTGCATTCGTTTTTTGCACGTACTTCTCAAAGATGGAAAAAGTTCATAATATTTGGCTCAGAATACCATTTATCTTTTGTTTTCTTTTCAAAAGGATGGTTGACATTTAGATTTCCTTTTCTAACCGTTGTTTTTCTGTTGTGTTTGTCTGATCTCTGGAGACTGAACGGCAGCAGTTTTAAGTAACATCAGGAGTCGTCTTCCTTAAGAGGCTCAAGTGTGGAACAATAAGGGGTAAGTCCCCTTCCTCAGGGGACGAATAAAGAGATGGACCCCCCGTTTAACTAAAATAAATAAATTAAAATATCAGATCTCACACTCATTTTCAGAAGCGCTCTGTGCCCATGTCACTTTTTTCTTAATCAATATTTAGATTTTAAAAATATATTTTTAGCTTCTAATGCAGTTTGAACGAAAAATAAACCAATAAACATTTAATTTGCTATATTTTATTTAATATAAACCACTATCAGATATAGAATTGTCTTAGATAATTTAGTATTATGGTCATTTTTACAATTCGTGCGTATTTTTGTAGCTAAATCGTTTCTGCCAAAATATAAACGTATGAAACCGTTTAAGTCGACCGTTAATAATCGAATAAAACAGCCGAGCAATAAGTGGAAATATTGTTTTCCGTTTAAAATGATAAATTATGTCTGATTAAGCCCAAACATGTGATCTTAATTAGATTTTTGCTCCAATTTTCGGCTCTGTTTCGGCTGTTCATTATTATTATTTTATTTATTTAATTTAATCTTCTGACTTTGTTTTACACATTAGCTTAAATGCATCTTAAATCCAAAGTGTCTCTTGTGTGAGCCTCTATTTTTTTTTCTTTTAATCCTCTCGGTTTTAACAAATATTCAGCGCGCTTTCAATTAACGTCTGATTTCGCTCGTGTGGGTCATTTATTTAAACCCGGCTTTTATTCCGAGCAAATTGAGCTCATGAGGTTTAAATCGCTCGGCGTCGCTTGTGGCTTTCTTCCCCAAACTGGGAGAAGTCACACGTCGCGTTATTAAAAACTGAGGAAGGACGATTTAACGGAGCCTCTTCACATAAACGCCGCTTCTTGCGCAAATTAAACTTTCAGTAGCGGCGCGCAATTACAGAAATGCGCACGAGAAAGTTAAGAGGCTCTGCGGGCAGACTGCATGTAAGGAGACACACGGAATATTTATTAGTCTCGTTTCGAATTAAACACAACAACACTGTTTTTAATTCTAACGCGGATTAGGAAGTTAATTAAAAGTGTAAATTATCTACGTGTGCTACGTTTTATATATATATATATATATATATATATATATATATATATATATATATATATATATATATATATTCATTATTTTATTTTAGGAATAGTCCGAAGTTTCTGCACGCACATTCTTCTCCTCGATATTTTGCAGATGAATGATCGATTATTCAATTGAAATAGCAAATAATCGAATATGTCATGCTTCTTTAAATCTCCTACAGCTCACCTGAGTTTGTTCTCTGCAGATTTCCCTTGATATCAGCTCTCCTTCCACAAAAATACCTTTTATTTTCTCCTGAAACGGTGCTAAATTCTCCTCCACTCCTTCCTTGCCTCTGTTTTTTTAACCAAACGGTCTGTTTTTGATTGAGGCCTAAAGGTCAGCTTTGGGGTTTTTCTTCTAAAGCATCCCTGACTCCAGCTCTGCGGCCAAAAGCTAACAATAAAGCCCTCAACTCCCCCTGATTTTTTTTTATTTTCTTTTATCGAGCTTCTGAACACCCCTTTTTCCTTGGAGGGGCTTAAGCGCTTTCATGTCTGTAATAACTTTGTATACAGTGTATGTATACACACTAAGCTACAACAAGGTGATAATAAACCGGCTGCTAACTGCTCACGGTGTGGCTAAAGCTGTGCAGAATTATCACTGCTGGGGGGAAAAAAAAAATAGTAAAATAAATAAATAAATAAAAGAAAAGCAAACTGACAGCACGTCAAAAAGGTTTTGATTTAATATCGCTGTGGTCAGTTTAGCCAGCTGCTTACGAAACCGGGCAATTTTAATCAAATTCCTCCTGCTTGTTGGAGAGCAGTTGCGCTGCAGCTTCGCCGTAATGGGGCAGTTTGGGATTTCACTGTCATCAAGAAGGAGGAAAGCTCTGATTGATGCAGAGGATGTATCTTTAGTTTTGGCTTGTAACTTTAGCTGCACTCGACTCTCGTTTTGTTCTGGAGTGCATTTTGAGTTTACAAAACCTTTTTTTTTTTTAACACTCGTGCATACGCAAACTTTTAAAGTACATCTAGAAATAAAAAAGTACATCCAAGTGAACATCATATCCATGCACCATGAGGGTTTGGAGCAACTGTTTGAAACTCAAAGACTCATCCACATCTTGATGTTTCGTCCTGATCACTTGGCCCAACATTACTGTGTTAATTCAGCTTTTTAACAAGTTACCAGATATATATCAGGACAAAACTCTTAAATCAAAAAGCATTTCTCAAATATTTTGCATTTTCCCAGCCTATAAACCCTCGATGCAACAAACTGCTCCATCCACAAACTGCTCCATCCAACATTTGAACCAACGCTGACTGACTCTACCTGATACGGCTGCTTGGATCCCTCTCTCCGGTCCTCAATGGCCCGTGCAAGTGCTTATCATCAGGCCTCGAGTGCTCTTGTGTCGCTGATAACATGAAGCTTACACATGCACACACACATGAGAAAGTTTGAACTTCATCTCATCGACAATTGGTGTGATTTTAACAAATATCCACCTGTGATGTTCGCTCAGTCCGTGAAACCTGCTGTTGAAGGTTATTTTGAGTCTTGTAATGAAGCTTTCAGGCTGATTTGGGATATTTTTATGTCCTGTGATGCTCTACGTGGTGTTTCTGAGGGGGATTCTGACTAAATGATGATTAAAATCCAACAGGTAAACAGAAAAAGCTTCATATTCCGGTAACACATTACAATAGCTGTACGTTTATGATATTTATAGACAAACTATGACACACTGATCCATTTTTGTTTAAGTTTGAACATGTTTTATCAGTTTGTGTGTCGTATAATTTAGTTTAATCACCCTTTCTTATTTTCTTTTCCAACTCTTCTCTTGTGGATCTGTTGAAAAGCTCTTTTCCTTTAAATACGTCTCCATTTTTGAGTTGCATCATAGATGGCTAATCTCATTGAGGACGCATGTGCTGCGTTGACGTGAACTTCACACGTGATCATTTCAAACAAGATATGTGATTTGTAATAAAAGCCCGCGGAGAAAGAGCAACCGAAATACGGTGCGTGTGCATAAACGTACCGTATATATGTGTATGTTGAATTTCGCCGCCGCCTTTTCTGGAAGCTTCCGCGGCGGCTGAGCCATAAACGTTCTTTATGAGGTTAAAGGTACAGCGGTAGGCCCATATTCTATAGTTTATGATCAGTTAAATAAACAAAGTGTCTTCAAAATATACACAGCAAAAGCAAACACATCTTTAAATATATGGCGAGAAGTTACAGTTTGGACCTTTAAACTTTCTCCTCGGTTAAAAAAATAAAATCAGCTTTGAACACTCTTGAATCTGCGAGGACGTCTACTTCCTTCACTCCGTCTGCCTGCTGTTAGTCATGCGGAGGCCTCCTGCGCCTCCAGCCCTGGCAGACACAGAGGCACTTTCTCAGGGCTGCAGCTCGGCTCTGCTGTTCCGTGATAATGATAAGGCCTTAAATCCCTCTGTAGATTTGACCTTTGTCCTCCCCTCTATTTTTAAACTGTCTTGCGCGTTCTAGAGAGAGTTGCGCTCCGGCCGGGTTCTGCTAGGATTAGGTGTATGTTTGGGCAAGAGGTGACTCCGGGAGCCCCCCTCTGTTTAGTTTGGCCACCCCACAACCACCACACAGCTGCTGGCAAAACCCCGCTTGATCTACCAGATACCCAAAATCATTATGTGGTGTTTGTTATGGAAGGGGGGAAAAGTGAGGAGAAAAGAGAAGAAGAAAGAAAGATTTACTTTTGTTTGAGGAGGACTTTGAGGGTATGAAGTTCGGTCACTCAGACATGTTACAGACGTCCTTTCAAACTTGACGGATGTATTTACACTGGGCTTCCCCTTTTAAACCGTTATCAGCGGCCTATTGATCGAGGCCGTGTTGTGCTTCGTCACGTATTTAATCCGTATTTGTTTTGACGAATGGGCTGAAGCTGGCTGCATGCAAAACGATATGGAGGAAAAAAACGGTTCTCCGGCACATCTGGGGCAACCGACACACCGGTGTAGGGACAGCAACAAGGTTCTGCTCAGATGCTCAGATGCTCAGATGAAATATAAATATAGATTCTGGATGGATTTAAGCTGCAGTGGAAGGAGTATTACAATCCTTGAGCGCAGTACGGTTCTGCGAGAAGAGGATTACTCCTCATGTAAGGAGCATGTTTATGCAGCATCTGGTGACGTCGGGCAGCCTGTGCTAATTTTAACTGCCTGGTCTTCTGTCATAGTTAGATTTTTTCCTTCCAAGAGCTTAAATCTTTGAAATAACAACTAACTCCGGGCGTCAAGCGTAGTACGGACACCTCAAAAACGTGTTCAATAAATACTTCACTTTTTAAACGCAGAGTGTCTCAAGTGTGAGCCTCTGTTTTTTTTATTTTTTTTGACAAAAGCTTTTCTTTTAATCCTCTGGGCTTTAACAAACGTCAGCGAGCTTTCAATTAACGTCTGATTTCACCCGCGTGGGTCATTCGTCTAAGCCCGGCTTCTATTTCAAGCAAATGAGCTCATGACGTTTTAGGCTGCTCGACGTCGTGCGTGGCTTTCTTCGGACGCGCTCGGTTTCAAATTAATCAAATCACAGTTCAGTAAATAAAAACAAAGTACTCATTTTAATTCTTAAAGGTGTAAAATAAAAAAAGAACGGGCCCCGGCTCTGGCTCTAACCCACCGATTCCTCGGCTGTCTGAGGCCGTCTCGTGCGTTTCGACCACTCGGGCAGTCAGTCATCCTTACGGAGACAAACTCGTCCCCCGCCTGACAGTTAATGGGTTTGGCCCACTGATTAATTGTGATGAATGGGAGCTCATTCATAACACATTGTGCCGTTGGCCCTGGGTGCTGTCAGCGGTGGAGGACACAAAAGCAGCAGCAGAAGCAGCAGCAGAAGAGAGTTGAGTCACCGTTTTTACGGCGGGAAAGAGGCAAACTACTGCCCCCTGATGGCCTCCGGGCCTCACTGAGGAGCTCCTGGCTTTGTGGCAAGTTAAAAAATTTACTACATGACGGTGATGCGTTCGGGACAGATAAACAGGAAGACACGCCAAAGACAGAGACACACTCAGGTCCTGATTAGAAATAAGATATCTATCTCCTGTGTCAATTCTTGTGGTAATATGAAAAACACATGAAAAAATGTAGCTGCGAGCAGCGATCAGGGGGTTTAAACCCATATGGGAATGTTAATAATTTAAGGCTGTCAGGGGTCAAGAGCTACATGGGAATGCCGGGAATGCTGAGAGCAGAGTTTCTGGCAATCATATACATAATGACATGGAAACTCTCCACGCACTAAAGGTTGACTTTTCTTACTATTATTGATATGTTTATCCAGTTTTATATCAGCGTTGTTGTGATGGATCTGCTGCTACCTTCCTGTTTTAGGAGTAAATCCTGCATGTGATGTATGTTTCAGTTGGAGGGCTTTGCGTGCACGACATGTTTGTCCAGGAGTGTATAAATCTGCCGTGAGTTATTGTAAGACACGCCCGAAACTTATAGGCCAGTGGTGGAGCGAGACTTCTGAGCCTCTGTGTTTTATCATATGTAATCATTAATGCCAAAGTGGTTATTTGAAAAACAGAAAGTCAGTGTCCTTGAAGAGCTTGTGTCCTTAAATTCTTTTTCTTGTACTGCTACTTCCCTCTCGTGAGGCTTTTCTCACAATACGCTGATCTCTTTAAAGGATAAAACTATCTGTGGTTAGCAGGGCTAAACTTCAGGTAGCAGCTCTGATTGCTGCCAATTTCACCGACTTGCATATGCTGATGTGGCTGTACGGTACATTTGTCATTATGGTTATTGTTGACCGACTAAATAAATGAAATGTTCTGTGCTCGCCACATTAAAAGTCTGTCTGATGTCTGTGTGCTTTCACAGACATCAGAGCTGCTGCATCGTGTCGAACGCCAACCCGGCCACTCTTGTGCTCGTAAAAACGTGCAACGGCAAACATCTTCCTTTCATTAAAGTCTCATCTTGTGGTCAGATAATCGCATGCAGTGTCATCACTTAAAAAGGCCGGACACCCACGTGTTTGCGTTTAAAACGGCTGTAATCAAATCTTTTATATTAACAGTGGATCATGGGATTACTTGCATGTGGAAGACGTGCGGTGCAGTGATGAATGAAGACTGAATTAACACCTCTGCTGCTCCCAACGGCGTCCTTTAGCGTGTTGTTGTTTTGGTTCTTTGTGTCCTGTTGAGCTGCCGATTCTCAAAAGCATTCAACGGCTAAAGACTCTTGTTTCCTCTGGTGGTGGAGACCAAAAAGGAGCTAAAAGGAGAGTAATCTTTGGTCACAGACATAAATGAAAACTCAACGTGGCTCCATTTCTGCTGGACTTTAAAACATTTAAGTGTTTGCTTTAGTTATTATGAAAGGTTATGGATCAGTATTGTATTTATCTTTCCACTGCCCTTAAAGGGGAACTACTGTTTTTTTGCAACCTGGACCTTATTTTTGGCTTAAAATACTGTTAAAATATTATTTACTCACCCATATAACGTTTGTGTAATTCGTGTTCCTTTGGGAGATATTTAGATCAGTGTATATCCATATAGTGGGAGTGAATGGGGCACCGAAATGCAGCCTCTAAATAAAGAATTATCTGCCACGACGCTCATTAATTTCACTAATATTTTGTTATCATACGCTAGTGCTGTTCCCTGTTGAGTCTGGAGTTACCTGTTATCATCATCTGTAGATTGACCTTAGTAATGTGTTATCTAGAGGCTGCGTTTCGGTGCCCCATTCACTCCCATTATATGGATATATGCTGATGTAAATATCTCCCGAAGGACAACAAATTACACAAACGTTATATGGGTGAGTAAACGATCATATTTTATGCCAGAAATAAGGTCCAGGTTGTAAATAAAAATAGTAGTTCCCCTTTAAGACAATGACCAATAATGTAATTTTTGCAGGTTTAGCTGTTTATACAATGACTGGGTCGATGTACTCGGATGCTGGTGAATTTAAAACGACCTGGTAACAGTAAAATGAGATGTGCACAAATAATATAAATACATGCTGTGATGTTGTGTGGTTAAAGGTGCAAAATACCTGGGACATGTCCTCAAAATTCATTTGTGTAAACGTCTTTCTATGCAATCCATAGTTTTTTTAGTTGTTTTTTTTGGTAAGCAACACCAACACAAGTTCACTTTTAAAGGGACGGCGTATTTCAACAATGACGGGAGCAAAGGAGGAAGTCAGGAGATTACAGAGTTACGGAGCCATTGTTTAGCGAGGAGATCGGGGTTGATGGATGGGTCGGCAGTGCTTCGGACTTCAACACAAGAGACCGCACTTCTTCTTTCGTTTCGAACCAGTTGTTTTTCACTTAATCGTGGTCTTAACTCCGACCTCGCCAAAGATCCTCTAACCTAACTCAATGAAACACGTTTCACCCCCGACCACTAAATATAACCAGGCTGTTTTTGTGCTTGACTTTTTGTAGTGTTCGTGCATTATCAGAGGGTTAGTTGGTTGTTTTTCCAACAGTGATTACTGCCTGTAAGGCTTATCTCCTGCTGCTGATTCAACCTTTGCGTCATGTTCTTTAGGTTGGAGGCCTGGCTGATTCACCGTGCTCAAATGAGAGCAGGAAAAAAGAAAAAAAACAGCTTTTTATGTACATATATGAGCAGACTTTGTCTCCCCTTTCTTCCTTTTCCTTCCTCTCCTCTCTTTCTCAGGCTCACACAGCTTCTCTCTCACACAAACACACACACACACACACATAGCACCGTGCAGCTCGACAAGATCTGAGGCCAGATATTTGATTTACACCGGCGAGGTCAAAGAGAATGCATTAGGACCTTTTGCAGGAGAGGCACAGGGAACAGCCAAGAGTTATAAAGTGGTCAGATGGATGCTGACACATGGCCCTTCATAACAATCAGTAGAAGAGTTAGTTGCACTGGCCCTGACCTCCTCCTCCTCGCTAACACTGCGATCTGCTCCACTCCAGCCTCGGCTCCTCTACCCCTCTCCAGCCCACCAAACACATCTACCAACTAAAAGCTCATCTCTTCTTACTCTCGCCCTTTTCTAACGCGGAGTATTTAGCGCATTTGTGGGATTCCAACTTCTGTTCAGTTTCTAAACTGTTATGAATAATTGTCACCTTGCATGATAAACTGCGAGGTCTCGTCTCTTTTAACTTGGCCGTGAAGACACAGAGCAGGCTGACTCCCCCCTTTTTTTTTTATTGTGTTATCTGAAGGCCTTTGGAGTTTTTATGTCCGTCGTAACAGCTCTTTATCTCTGAGCTGAGCACACGGTGAGATGATCCCACTGTTCAGTCTGTGAAACTAAACAAGCTGCAAAAAAAAAAGAAAGTCCAGCCGAACGATCGCATCGCTCGACGACGTCTGCGGGATCTTTTTGCGGGGGATTTTAATGTGCGCTCGCGCCATGTGACGATAAATAATCAGAGAAAACAACTTTTCAGACCTGTGAAAGTCTCTGCAGACGCACAAACATGACAAACTGTGGGTAGATTGCCTTATTTTTCCTCTTTCTGCTCACTAAATGGATATATTAAGTCACAGAAAATCAATTAAAACTGGAATTTACGGCTTGAGCATCTATCTAGCGCGCATAACTAATTAAACGAATGAACCTGCTGAGATCCTGACACAGAATAGGCGTAATTAAATTAATTATTAAAGTATATTATCACATTTTGTGTTAGATGCAGTTTGCATCTTCCTCCATGACGGTTTAATAACACCTGACTGGAGTTAGCTCCTCCACCAGCTCCTAATATTTGCAGCATGTCATTTCAGTGCTGCAAGGACAGTAACACAAATAAACATAAATAAAATGGCATTTTTTTTTTTTGCATCCTTTGAGTGGAAAGTTGAGTAAATATAGGATCCACTTTATACATATATAAAAATAATATCCTGCTCATTGACGGATGCCTATCCTCCTGCCAGGCCTCTCTTTCTCCAGGCCCTCTCTCTCAAATGTTTACATCACTTTTTATAACTCCGGCATGACAGACGCAGACCTACTACAGTCGGCGTAATGCACACACACACTTGACACACTTGTGTCTGGACAACATCAGGCAACACTTCAAAGTGCAGGATCCCCCTTTTTACAAGCCATATTAGGCTCACATCAAAGCGGGCTCTGCGCTGAGTTTTCTGCTCGGGCAAACATCTTTGCTCCACATCGCGGCCGACCTGAAATCAGAATACCTGCGCTCGCAGATATTACAGCGCCGACTGAGCAGGGCGCCGGGGCCGCGACCTTGGAGCTCTTCCAGCGTGCAGGTATAACGTCAGGGAATGCGGAGCGAGTGTGCATTTGTTCTGGATGTGATGAGCCGTGATGTTTGCTGATTTACATCTTTGCATGATAAGCCGGCAGCTGCACCAGAGCAAATCCAAACTCCTTTGGTTTCCTGTCACTCGTTTTGGTTTCTAAGCACATTTTTGATTTTATACTCAAACTTACAAACAATATTTCTGTTAATGAACCATTTTTTATTGTTCCTGCGTAGACAGTGTGTCAAAAAGCAAGATTTCTGCTCCCTCCACCTTCAGCGTCACGCAACGCCTGGACTCCCGTGCGGCGCGCGGTGCTAGCAAAACACCGCATGTGCTCTGTCGCAGCGCTCAGGAACCCTGCACATCGCCGCTGTCCGACTGTAGCCATGGCAGCCAGCAAATAAATAATGAGCGTAATCATTACACGGAGTGCTGTTGACAAAGAGCGACGATCTGTCTTTTTTGACAACGGCAGAGTCCTTCGGCAAACACGGCGGCACCCACGGTTTCTCGCAGATACTGTAGTCTTTGTTCAAAAAACATTTTTCCCCTCCTCAGCACTGGCTCGGTTTAAGGGACGTGTACACAGGAAAGTTGATCGTGACTTTAAGTGTTGTAAATGGCTGAATGGCAAGGCCACTGTGCAAGGGGATGTTTTGTGGACTTACATGTCGTCCAAAAGCGGCATATCTGCTGTTGCACAATAGCCCGCTGCGATTATCGCCGACGCTGCAGACGCTCGCTAGTTTCATGCGGTTTTAAACCACCTGGCGTGAAATGGCGGTAAACTTTGTCCACAGAAGGAAACGTCAGGCCGCATACTTCTCTCCGCTTTTCACTCGCCACTCCTCGGCCTGCCAAACAGAACATGTAGGCCACCTATTCATCTGCACTTGTTTACTCTTTGTTTTAGACCCGGCTTGTTTTTCCAATGAGCGGCGTTTTAAAGGGAAACTCCCTTCCTGCAACCGTACCACCCGTCTTGATGCAAAAAAGTCCCATAATTCATCAGTTCCTCTCCGTCACGAGGCTCCCGTCAACCCGACGGGGCTTTGCCCTCCAACTCCTCCCCACGTCGGTGCCGTCGTTGCTCTCGACACATATCACGCTCTCTCGGGTCATTAACTTAAAACGAGACGGCGTTACATCCACAGAGGATACACCTCCGCGCCATTGTGCGTCGCGTGTCCGTGATGCCAAAGCCGTTTTTTTTCTTTATAAAGATGCATTGAGTATTTTGTTGCACCTTTTGCTCCACTTTGTATTGAACATATGGTTCACCTGTAGAATGTGGAGCATGGGACACTGGTCAAACGACTGTAAATGTCATTATATCACCGTGAAAGGGTTTACTCTTTAAACACGGCCTCAGACGTAGGACATTTATTGTTGGCGATTCTTCTACTTAAGTCCTTCGACTTAGACCGAGACTTAGACTTTATCCATCCACGAGGGGAATTTCTTGGTCACAGTAGGTCAGTTGTACATAAAAAAAGAGAAGTTAAAAAATATAGTTAAAATAAATAAATAATATATAAAATGAAATAAAATTAGTTAAAAAATATTAAAATTAAATAAAAATAAAACAAGTAAGAATCTAGAAAAAAAAAAATACGTTAAGCAAAAATAAAATCATATGAACAAATGTAAAAGAAATAAAAACATAAGTCAATAATATATACATAGGAAAGATGAATTAAATATATAGATGGATGGATGGATGGATGGATAGAGTTGCAGAATGTACAGGCACTTGGCATACATGATATATAACAAAAAATAAAATAAACAATAAATTTAAAATAGGAAAACAAATGTGCGATGCCCGACTGTAGCCACTGGTACATGTGCACTAACATTAATAAGATGGAGTTATCTGTTACACAAAGGTTAGTCATTGTACAGCTGGACTGAATCGGCTTCATTTTACATCTTATTTAACTTCTGAGTCAGGCTGAATCTGTGCAGCGTTCCTTTAACAGAAGGTCACACGCTGGACGATCGCAAACCCAGTAAACTTCAGCAGGAAAAAAAAAGAGAAGAAGAAGTCTTTGGTGATTTGGTTTGGTTTAACGCAACAAGTCGACTTAATTAAGAGTTTACAGCTCGCAAGTTGAGTCTAAACTGTATCACAGCTGTTGGGGGGACGAGGGGCAATTAAACAAATAGCAGTTATCCAGAGGTATATTAGCTGTCAAAGTTATGACCGAGGAGAAGCACAGACACTGGCAGGCAGAGAGTGGAGGTAAAGAAAAGAATACAAAAGCTTCTCACTTCTGTTATCCTACAGGGGAAAAAACAATCTGCAGAAGAAGATGGATAAAACACAGGGTTATTTCTTGGCTAGCTTGGCTGGCTTGTGTATGACCCATGGAGATATTTTTATTGCTAATTTTGAAACACTTCAAATTGATGGCAGCTGGGATTTTAAAGGGTGACGTGAACAAACAGACTTGATGTCTTTCTTGCAGAGAACACAAACCCTCCCCGTTTCTACATTTATTCTTTCTTCTTCTGCTTTTCCTTTCTCCCCCCTGTCTGTGTGCAGAATGAGTCACTCCAAGGCGTTTTCACTGCAGAGTAAACTGGGCAGAAACTCCCATTCATCAAACAGGTATGTGTGTGTTGTCTTTGCTCACAGGAGAGATGCGGAGAAAAAAAAAAAAAAAGTGAGTTATTTTAGCAGTGTTTGGGCTTCCCTCCAAGCCCTCATACCATCCCTGGGCCGTCCTATCTCCCACACAGGGGCCCGGGGCGGCGAGGGCACGGCAGAATCCCCGCAGGATTAACACAAAGTCCTCTAATGGAGCCTGAGGTGGAGAAACCCTGCACACGGGCAACAAAATTTAAAGATCACCACTTAAGCTTTAGGTGCTTAGGTTAGATTCTCAGCTAGTCTGGCTCCTGGTGTTGAGCAGGAGCAGCCAGCGCTCAGCGTACTGCGACGGCTAAACGGGCGATTGTTAAAAATGGAAATTGGAATTAGGAGCTGGTAGCGAGTTGCTGTCATAGAGCTGCAGAGTAGACTCGATAATTATCTAATTCAGATTCAGGCTTTCCTAACGTCTGTAGCAGCATAGATCCATAAATCAGGGGCCTGTTTCTGTTAATTCAAAATTAGCTCTGATCCCGGTTTAATTCGGAATTTATCCACCTCTGCGTCTGGCTTTCGAGCGGCTCTCGAACGCACGAGTCAGCGTTTCTCACCGCCGCTCATTCCTGAAGTGCTGCACTCATCAACCAGCTTCCCAAAAAACCCACATAACTATGAGGAAACAGCCATCTCCCGCTGTTTGAACAGGGATTCATATCTTCTCCAAAGGACAAAGGAGTAAAAAGAGATTGGCCGCGTAGACCAAATCCTCCCAGATTCATTCACCCAAACTATCTCCAAGTCATTGGGCATTAACAAGGATCTAATGGGCTAATTGCCATTAGTAATGGTTGTTATCAGTGGAGCTTAGGCGGCCCTATCGCCCAGTGTGAAGTCTGCGTACGTGTGTGTGTGTGTTCCTCGCCCTGAAGAGAGGCTCTTGGGTAATCCTGTGTTGACCAGAGGGCTTCGTGGTCCATTACAGGTCATGCCTTGAGACGGAGGGTAAACAAATTCCTAACTAACGAGGGAGGAGGAGGGAGGGGGGCAGCCTTCGCACCCTCCTCCTCCTCCTCTTCCCGATGGCGTGACCTCTCTTGTGTCATGGGGGCAAGACTTAACAAATTGCTCTTGCTACAGTGGCCACTGCACGCCGGGTCGCTGCTAATTAAGCGTCTGAGTGGCTGCAGTTGCAAATAAGTGCATGCAAATGTGGATTTGTAATATAAATATCTATCAGTCGACTTGCAATAATCTCCTGGACTCTTGCATATTTGCACTCCTATTAGTACACGCACTGGAAAGAAGCCTGCATCGTGTCATCTCTGACATTTTTATAGCCGCGTTACGTTTAATAATCTCTTTCCCGTGATGTCAAACTAATAAAACGCTGGACGAGAGTATCCACAGTTTCTCTCCACAGACTAAATAAAGTCAGAATGTTGTTTGTGTAATCGAGTTTGGCTTCGGTTATTCTCGCCCATAACGTGTAATGTGTACTCAGCAGAAACACAAAGAGCACTTTCTCACACAGCTCTGGACTCATGCACGGGCCTGCAAGTGCTTACCGCGCCGTTTCAGACCAACATTTACACAACATCAGAGAGTACATTATTTAACTGTTTGTGGAGCGAGTGCCACCTGAAGGATCTCTAAACGGAACGAGGGGGGTGAGGCGTGGTGGTGGCGGGACGGGGCGGAGGGGGTTGGATCAGCGTAGCTTCTGTCTGCGAGGCTTTGTTCTGTGCCGCTAAAGAGTTAAAAAAAAAGAAAGCCTTTTTACAGATGAGTCTTTTACAAACTGAGCATCATTTGAACTTGTTTAGACATTCAATTAAGTTAAAGACACACACATTAACGCTAAACTGTAATTTTCGGGTGCTTTCCAAGAGGCACTGATTGCGATTGAAATGAGGTGAAACGAAGAATAAAGAGAGTTTGGAAAAAAATAAAAAAAAATAAAAAAAATGCAAAAACAACTCCTCACTTCAGCGGGATGATTAAGGAGCCCCGGTTTACCCACAGTTACCCGCTCAGGCTCAAACACGTCGGCCTCGTGGCCTTCGAGTGGAGGTCGGGAGACGTCGGCGAAACGTCGTCTTGAGAGAGCGGCTGCTAGGCAACCGCATCTAGAACAACCAGGTAACGTAATAGAGGACGTATGCAAAGACGTAAGGATGAGAGTTTATGAAGGAAACTCTCCTTGGCTGTGGCTTAGTAGAGCATCTTGTCCACGAACCAGAGGGTTAGCGGTTTGATCCCCAGAAGGTGCCACGTGCCAAAGTGTCCTAGAGCGAGACACTGAACCCCCCAGTTGCTCCCTGCGCGTGACACCGATGTGGGAATGTGCTTGTGTGAACGAAAGGGTAGCGTAGTTGATTCAGTTTTCACTTATCTCGTAAAAATCTCTGTCTCTGATTGTCCTAAACACACAATTAATTCACTTTACAATTATAAAAGAGTAAATAATTGTTCAGCTATTATTTGAGAAGCTGGAATTAGTTACCAAAACAACTTACAACATCAACAGTTTGATTGATTTAACATGATTGAATCCCATCATGTAATATTTACTCTGATCTTTCCACCTCCATCTGGGCTCATTCTTTTTTTTTTATCCCGCATAAAAAAAAAAATTCAAACACTTTTCTTAATGCCTGAAATGGAGCTGGACACTGACGACGTCCCCACAAGCGAGAGCGCTGCCCTCCCAGCGGCACACTGAACCATCAGCACCACCAGATCTTAACAGAAACCTTTTAAGCCCGCTCTGCGCGCCGGGTTGACACTTCCTCTCGCCCTGAGCTCCTGCAGCCTGGTTTACACAGGCGGCCGCTGACAGTGGGATTGCTCCCTCCCGTGTTAACATGCAGATCAGATAAGGACAACATTCTCGCCCTCTCTTAAGACTTTGGAAAACACCAGCTCGCGAATCCGTCCTCTCAGACGGTGACAGCGGTGGGAAGCGGGCGGCGCTGCCCAGCGTCTTGCAGCTTGTCTTTGCAACACGGTGACTCATAATTGAATGTTTTAGACAAAAATAATACTTGTACTATGGGACACAACTTTTGTTAATACCACAGATGATGTAGTACTTTCTCAATTTGAACTCAACCTGACCTCTGTGCCCTCTGTACGTTACCTGAAGAATGAAACCCAGATTAAAGAAAATCAAGTTTCTCTTTTTGCCTTCACAGAGCGGTTTGCGGGCACTTATAAACTTGGTGTATGGCAGTGATTTGAAAGAAAAGAGAAGAAGAAATAGAAGCCTTAAAGATTTTCTTAATAAATATTTTTAAAATAGGTGGTGACGGTGAAGCTGTGACTAGTAAAGTGAACGTAGAGCGAGGACAGCGCAGCCAGCGTTTACCAGCCTTGTAGCGTAACGTAGCTCTAATGCTAACGTCCGTTAGCTTACCTAACATTCATTTGCTATAATCACTTTTCCACTGGGCCGTCATGGGGAGGGCTGGGCACTATCATCGAGAGGTGGGGTACACCCTGGACAGGTCTCCAGTCTATCATAGGGGGCTAACACAGAGAGACAGACAACCATTCACACTCACACCTACGGCCAATTAAGAATCACCAATTAACCTAACCAGCATGTCTTTGGACAGCGGGAGGAAGCTGGAGAACCCGGAGAACCCACATAGACACAGGGAGAACATGCAAACTCCACACAGAAAGGCTCCAGTCAGCTTCGATCAGAACCCAGAACCTTCTTGCTGTGATGAATCAGTACTAACCATGAGAAAACATAACTCCCATTATCTCTTTGACAGTGAAAGGAGATGCTCAAAGTTCGATAGCCTCAGGGCCGTGAACACGCGTTAAAAAATGCTAAACATTTATTTTTTACATAAATGCAAGACGCGCGAACACGCACACTTGTTCTAATGCGTGCATTTCAACATCGCCTCTGTCACTCTCCTGAGCTGTGACTCATAACTCAAGGTTTTCAGCGTGGCGTCAGGGGGGAGCAGCATCTCCTCCCCGACGCCACGCATGTCACACTAACATGTCAGCCGAGTCAGATCCATTTTAACACCTAGGGGAGGATGTGGGTGGAAAAGCAGCAGTCCAGCTGACAGACGGCCTCCTCTGACCCGACTTTCACCTCTAACCTTCCGGTAAAAAAGCTGTGACGCACCCGCGAAGCGCTGAGACAATGTCGGCGCTGACCTCGGTCATCAGGCAACACGGTGTACGCAAATAATAGAACCAATTAGCTGTCTTAGCTGCCAGCAGTCTTAATATATATATATATATATATATATATATATATATATATATATATATATATATTATTTGAGAGGAAATTTATTCCAATTTTGACTGATATCTCAATTTATCATGTGAAAATGACAGTTGTTGCTTGTAGATGATGAAACGTAGTGATTTGAAGATGAATTTCTTCGTTTTTAATCATTGTAAATGTAATATTTGTACATATTTAACATTTAAAGCCTGCAAATACAAAATATTTCCTTAAAAATGACTGAGTTAGCTTTATAAAGTCTTTTTCAGATGAAGGAAATGAAAAAATTACTGAATGCTAGGTACTCCCATGCGTCTGCATCTGTGTGTTTGAATGAACCAATGCATTTTGACTACATTTGTAGAAACACTGTGGTTTTAGATGTTTTAAATACTTGAAGTGCCTGAGAACATTTTCTTCCGTCAATATTTTAAGCTTTCCCTTGACCAGAACCAATCCTAGTGTTTACCTTCCATATATGGAGCATTAAAGTATAAACAACCCGGTTGTTTGCCTCCACTAACCAGTCATGTCCATGTCTGTGCACACTCATAATATACTGTAAGTGGAAAATACCTTCAAGGAATCTAAGACTTGTTGCATCTTTTGATCTTAAAAGTCAGTTTCATTATATCAGTTGAAGCCAGAAATGTGTTTTATGAGATGACTGCCAGCGACTGCCAAAAAGTTCAAAACTTAGCAGGTCATCCTTCAGTCCAAGTGAACAGTTTATAGATCAAATCGTTCTTGATTTATAAAAATGGGACTGGCAACCTATATTCGTCTTTTTCTTTGTTTTCTTAAAGGGGAACTACTGTTTTGTATTTTTTCCAACCTGATCCTTATTTCTGGCATAAAATACGATTGTTTACTCACCCATATAATTTTGGTGTCATAGCTCCAACGGAGTGCCGCATATATCCATATGGTGGGAGTGAATGGGGCACCGAAACGCAGCCTCTAAATAACACATTATCTGCCGCGAAACTCGTTAATTTCACCAATATTGTTATGATATGCTAGTGGTAGTACACTAGGGTCAATCTACAGACCCCAGATGATGATAACAGGTAACTCCAGCCAACAGGGAATAGCACTAGTGTATCGTCATAAAATATTGGTGCAAATAATGCGTTATTTAAAGGCTGCGTTTCGGTGCCCCATTCACTCCCACTATATGGATATACGCTGTGCGACTCTGGAGCTTAATATCTCTCAAAGGACTTCAAATAATACTAAAGTTATATGAGTGAGTAAACAATCGTATTTTATGCCAGAAATAAGGTCCAGGTTGGTAAGGTAATTCCCCTTTAAGAACATAATAGTCACCGAATGCTGCTAAATATGTTTATTACAACCTTTCCTCGTTATTAGACAATTTTCTTCTTCCTCTTTGTCACTCTGTGAGTTTTTTAAAACATTTTTTCTTCATATTTTTTTCCTCTTTGTTTTCTTCCTGTCATTACATGCTTTTAAATATGTTTATAAAACTCATATGGAGAATGTGAAATTTTCTTCTCCTTCTTAATTTTCATTGTTTTCCATCCTTCTTCTCAATAAGTGTCGCTTACGCTTATTTAAATTCTTCCTCATTATGTTGATTAAAAACAGAACTTATGATTCTAATTCAACATATTTGCTTCTTAAATATAAGAAATATATCAAGATAATGTTGCAGACATCTGTAGCTTTCACACACAAGCACTTACATATTTCTTAAATGTCTCTCTTCGTGAATAAACTTGTGATATGTATCTGACAGTTGTGGATGTTGCAGTTTGCAAAGGTTCAGGTGAGAGTGTTTGTCCTCAGTCCTCTCTGCAGGATGAGTGCAGGATTGTTGGTTTAGAAAATGTAGGGTTTGTTGTATCTATCATGACAAGCAAACACACTGAACATCATCGCTGTCCAAACACGAGAGCAGGTTCCTCGCTGTGCTGCGGTGAAAGAAAACATCATCATCTACGGTCATGCAGTGATGCAACCAGCCTCCAAATAGAAACCTTTTTTTTTTTTTTTTAAGAGTGCTCTGTGATTAAAGGCCTCCTTCCTTGACACGTAGGTCATTAGATTGATCAATAACCGGCACATGTAAACTCTCCGCCTGACACCAACGCAGTAAGTGAACAAAGTAATCAGTAATGATCACCGCAGATTTCCGCCTGAATCGACAACCAGAGGTGTTTGTCGTGACGGCCTCCCGTCTGAGAAGCGTTTGAGGAGCAGGCCCACCGCGGTTCCTGTCGCAACACACTCGGGCGGGTAACCATTCACCAAGAGTCAACAGCACCAGAGACCCCTCCACAAACACAGCACACGCACAGGTATGCGTATAAAATGACTCGCTGGAATGCCGCAGAGAGCAGGTGAACGCAGGTCGATCAAGAGTGATCGACAGGGGAGGCAAAGAAAAAGTGTTTTACGTCCAAACAGACGGCAAATGTGTAAAAAGGAATGACAGCATTGTTATGTTTTGTGTTGTGTTTAATGGTTTAAAAGTGGATTTCTCGCTAAAATGAGCTAATATTTAGTTATTGTCTGGAGCCCACATCTGCAAAACAGTGACAAAATGGGTGATTAGTCACTGAAGCTCAGCAAAAATGTTATTTCAGTCTGTAAAGACTTTAAGTAGTAATCAAAAGGATTTGTCAAACCTGGCAACATCAAAGTTGTTCTCATAAACTGGTAATTTAGGGATAAGGAAGGTGTCATGATTTGTTAATTATTAATAAAACCTGGGGCTCTGTATGATTGCCTTTTCTGCACTTACTTCATCACCAGCCTATCTCTTGCTGAGGGCATGGATGAGGACACAAGTATTTTTGCGCTTTTCGTGACAGTTCGCCATCATCCAATTTTTTGGAAGTTCACCACAGATTCTGGCAACACAAACGTTGTTGACATAAATGGGTAATTTAGGACATTTAAAGGGGAACTACTGTTTTTCACAACCTGGACCTTATTTCTGGCATAAAATACGATAGTTTACTTACGTGTTATTTGTATTCCTTCAGGAGAAATTTAGATCTGCGTATATCCACATAGTGGGAGTGAATGGGGCACCGAAAAGCAGCCTCGATGATGATAGGATGATAATAACAGCTAACTTTGGACTCAACTGGTAATAGCACTAGCGTATCATAACAAAATATTGGTGAAATGAAGGAGTTTCGCGGCAGATAATGCGTTATTTAGAGGCTGCCCTCCGGTGCCCCATTCACTCCCACTATATGGATATACGCAGATCTAAGTATCCCCCAATATGGGTGACTAAACAATCGTATTTGTATATGTCAAAAATAAGGTCCAGGTTGTAAAAAAAACATAGCTCCCCTTTAAAGCATCAGGAAAGTGTTGTGTTCATTAATTTAATAATTATTGATAAAACAAAAAAAGTTATGTATGATTGCCTTTTCTGCACTTATTCGCAAGTTAGCGCAGTGTCGATTAAGGTTTCTGGAGTCACCGTATTTTGACCAAAAACAGATTTCTGTTGTTTGCCTTCATCCAGAGCACACCATTATTCTCTGGGCTGTCTGCACGTTCACATTGATTTTTAGGCGCCATATTTTTTACAAATAAAGCTGCAATAACCTTTTTTTCCGACATTCTTCAAGCAGTACCGGACAGGCTGAGGAAATACGGCAGCACATGTGCTGGGATGAGCCGTCTTTGACGAAGCTGCATACCGTATTCAGCGAATTTAGATGGGCGCTGCACTAGTTTTCTGGAAATTCACCACAGATTCTTGGCGCGTATACTCCGCAGAGTCACCAAATTTTCATCAGCTCCAGTGTCAAATGAACTCCCTCTTTCTCTTCCCACAGACAAGTCAGTCATGTCACACGGCCTGTTTGCTCACCTAATTTCACAGCAAACACCGTGAGAGCAGGCCAGGGCTTTTACCGCGTCCGCGCGGCGCGTTTCAAGCCCAGTTAAGACGTCAGCGAGGCCCGCGTTAAATAAATAACCGCACGGAGACGAGCAGATTCCATCGGCGCATTTCATCGGCCGCTCCGTGGCATGAAACGAGCCCTCAGACGTTCAGCTTCAAATCACATGTGTTGTTAATAAGATGTTAATACGCACTCGGATGAATACATGTGCAGATGGATTCCCCGGATTCCTTCCTCCTGTGTGTGTGTGTTTGTGTGTGCGCTAACAAAGTGTCAGTGATTACTCCTGCTGTAATCAAATGGTCTCTCTGTCTCTCTCTCTGTCTCTCTCACTGCTGGCCCGTGAAGGGCCGAGAGGGATGAAACAAATCTCATAAATACTATCATTGAGGAAGGGAATGTAACTTAACATGGTAACTCTAGAGTCCGTCTGCGCACAGCCAATGTGGACCAGCTGTGCGGACTAATCTGTTACCTTACAGAGGATTTGGGGCGACCATGCCAGGTTTAATTGAGCATTAATTGCAAACAGTGCAATTTCCCAACGAGATGGGTCTGGTGCATAATTAGAGGCACCCTGATTTGGATTCATTGAGTCTGAGGCTCCCCCCCGACACTCTTTCTTCCTCTTGGTCTTTCACTGGTTTTCCGGTTACTTCTGGTACAGTTGAGTCTTAGTATTTTGCGTTTTTGTTTAAGGTAAATAGCCCTTTACAGTCGCATAACATAAAAGGGCTCGTGGCTCATGATGCCTGTTTCATGACCAAAAAAGTTGCTGTTGGACACATCGTATAGACCAAACAATGGCTGGCACATACACCACCGCCATCTAAGGCTTAGTGTGTAGGCTACAGCCTTCAGAGAGGACAGTGTCGGTTTCTGCACCAGGATTTTGGTCCCCACTTAAATAATCTTATTGGCATGAAACTTTCAAGTGAACAATGTTGACTACCTGCATATCTAATAATATTGAGCCTTAGCTTCTTGATTTGTTCTTACTAGCAAATGTTAGCATGCTAAGTTGCTAACCTCAGATGGTGGACATTGTCTTTGATGCTGATTGTGTCTCTCCTACACAATCAGCAGCTTATTCTTTGTTTTTCTTCAGCAACATGTAGAGATTTTTGCAATTTTTTTGTGCTTTTGAGGTCTTTTAGTTACTGTTATTTGAATGCAAGCCTCCAAATAATTGGCATTAATGCACCGGTGTGTGTGCCAACCAAACATGTTGTCACCAGTTTTCCTTACTTGCGCACTGAAACTGACACATTACTCAACGTAAACAACTGCTTCCACCATTTCGGACTTTGTGACGTTACGAATCAAAGGTGACATTTCTGTCCACTTCTGTCTTTTGTCAGAATCCATAAAGACACCACCACACAAAACAGCCTGTCATCGGACATCAGCCACACCACCTTTAAATACGAAAAAAACCCTACAACATGTGTAGTAAATACTGTATATGTGATGCATATGGTTAAAATAAAAAGAGATTTATATCACTCTCATACGGTACGGTTTCTAAGGGCAAATCAGAAACTAAAAGTCTTTGAAAGATAGGATCTCCTGCCAGAGATAATCAGAATATGGCGTGACCGAAAGAAAAATAGCAATCACACTATTCAGCACTCTCAGCAATACTACAATTCAACAGCTCAGCCACAAATTCTACTTTTAAGAAGTTTATACTTGTTTCTACCCTTGCATATCGCTAGGTTAGATAAATTATGGACGCTTTTCAATACAACGAAGTGATGATGATAAATTGGAATCGACGCCTTTGACAGCACTGCTGGAAAAACAAAATATTTAAGCTTTGTGAAAGTAGAATTTATGGCAGAGCTATCAGGCATAAGATTATGACCACCTTACTAATATTGTCTAGGTCTCCCTTGTGCCTCCAAAACAGTTGGGACTCATCAGACAATGGACTTGGGCCTTCTGAGGGTCCTGTGGTGTCTGGGAACAGTATATTAGTTAGTGGGGGGCCTTTGGGTCCTATGGGTTGAGGCGAGAGGTCTCTGTGGATCATCCTACAGATACTTGATCAGTTTGGGATCTAGTGAATTTGGAGGCCAGGTCAACACCTTGTTTTATCCTTCATGGTTTTTTGAGTTGTTCCTCAAGCCATGGTTGCTGCCATCAAGGAGTGTCATTGCCATGGGATGGGGGTGCCTGGTCTGGTCTAGGTGGGTGCTACATGTCTAAGTAACATCCACATGAATGAATGCCAGGTCCAAAAGTTTCCCAGCAGAACGTTGCATTGTCACAAGATGGTCAGTGTCATGTACTTCTCCTTGTTGGTGGTTTTAATGTTGTGGCGTATCAGTGTATGCACAAAACATAAGTGTGCGTTTGGTGACAGAAACCTCCTGAACCTTTCAGACAACAGCAGCACATCTCTCTCTGTATGCGTGTTCCTCTTGTGGAGAGATTTATGAGCGCTCACCGTTAAGTTGTAGTTCTGTTGTCTTTGAATCTGTTGCAGCAGCAGCTGTTGCCGTTCTGTTCACTGCTGTTTCCCGTGGAACCTGCAAAGGATCTGGAACACCTTCGGCCATCATGCACGGCCACACTCAAACACACTCTCACCGGCTAAAGTAGAAACGCTGACGTATTATCAGTGTTCTGTGTTGTATGTGTAAATCATCTTAGACCCTTCTATGATCTCTATGTCTTACTGTAAGTTGTCTGACTGCAGCAGGTCACCTCTAATCTTTAAGAAACCTGGTAATGCCAAGTTGCCAGGGTTAAAATATGCATCAATTTAAATTAAATCAAGGGTATTTAGCACGTCGATCTTAGCTGAATTTCTTAAACTGCAGTTTTAACTGCTTCATACTTATTTCCACGTACAACGTTAATAGAAAATAACTAGTAGCAAAAAAAAAAAAACATCTGACACCTAAAATTATGAGGAAATAGTTCCCATCATTTTGCTTATTTTTAATCATTACTATGTTTAGATGCTCTACTTCCATAATCCTCATGCGTCTGAACTGAACTGACCTGACTTCAGACGCGGAGGGGAACCTGAGGGTTTGAGGAAATGAGAATAGGATGAATGGATGGATGGAGGAAGGAGGGCCGCGTGTTGGTTTATCTTGACCAGCTCTGAGTGGTTGCCCCCTCAGTCAAATATACACGTTCTGACCCCCCGAAGCTTTCATCTCCCCCCCCTCGCAGAGAGAAATGGATCCACGCTGCTGGCGTAGGATATGCAGTGAAATAACATGCCGCCCTCAGCTAAAACGGGCCGGGATGGCCGGCTGACACGAGAGGGGGGGAAATGGGAGGGTGTCATAGTGTAAACACAACTCAATCCTCTGAGGCCATGATGTGTTCTTTGTGAGGATAGGAGTCAAACTGGGGCTAGCATGTCGCCGTTCTCTCCCTTTTTTTGCCGCTGCAGGGAGAGTTTAGCGTGGTCCTCTGTGGCTCAGTCAACAGGGAACAGAACTAAAATTAGCATTGTGGAATACTAGAGATAAGATAAGATAAAGCTTTATTTATCCCACAGTGGGAATATTCATGACCCTTTACTATCTTCTCCAACCAGCCCTGCAAAGACCTACAGTTCAGTTTTCAGTTACTTCAATTAACACAAAGAAAAGAAGCCTTCTCATTGCAAAATATTGATTTCTTACCTCAAATTATGACAGTAGTATAGCTTAAAGGGGCAGCATTTACCTCTGAAAATGTGTTCGCCTCACAAGATCTAGCCCAAAATGGGGTACAAATCTGTTTACACACCATTGTATTGCCTGTTATCATTAGATCTTGTGTGCGAGGCATAGACTGTATATAAATATGGACAATGCACCCCCACTTCCTTGCACCGCCCCAACTAACGCTATTTTCCCAGGGATACAGGTGGCACCATCTTCTGGTTGTTACTGCGCTCTGCTCACCCAGTTACAAAGAGTTACCGGACTGCTTCACAGAGCGGTTGGCATGTTAACTTGTAGTGATTGTGATGTCACATCCTGTTTTTGTAGCGTCAAGTAACTAAGCAAAACAAAACTTCTCAGAAGATGCTTCAGCATTATATGAACTACCTAAAATCACTGAAACCATCCTTGAAAAAAAATAGATACTTTTGTGTTTTAATTTGGACCAAATCCCATCCACTAACATGGGGGGAGGCGGAGCTTATGATCTATACTGCAGCCACTCACCAGGGGGTGCTCTACTTTTTGGCTTCACAGGCCTGAAAAGGACTTGTTAGGTAGAAAAGTGCAATAAATACAAGAGCATTTAGCTAGAAATCTAAGAGGACTCATTCTAGATGATTGTGTTGTTAGTAAAAAAAACAAATAACATTCAGAATTGTTTCAAAAGCCACCAATAGGTGTCTAGACTAGTGCCAAAACTAGGGCACAGACGCTCAGACAACCCAACACTGGCCAACACCTGACTGTGCATTGGTGTGTCACAGCTTTTAACAACCTAACTCAGAAGGGGTGGATGGATGGGCAAACAAAACAACCATGTGGTTATAATTGTAGCCGTGACAATAAAGTGTAACTTTAACCCCGACCTTCAGAACTTTTAATGTTCTCAGCCTGCTTTTTTTCCAGAAAAGAAATCATTCTTGCCATACAGTAGTCCTTCTTTCTTCCTATCTGCAGCATGTGGCTCATTGGTTTTGGTTACAGACTAATGATTCCCCCCTTCAGAAGCAGATTCGTCTTCACCCAGAAACTCAACTAGAAAGGCAAAGCTCAAGACAAATGGCAGGTGTTACATGCACGGCCATGAGGGAGAGTCGTTTCGCCGTGTGTGCCGCTGTCATACCATCCGCTCCGTTCCTGCCCTCTTCTCCTCCCCGTCATCCCTCAGTGTCACGTTGTGGAATGAGCCGGAGCGTGGACGTAAAGATGATCTGAGAAAAAAAATGTCGCTGGCATCTTCTCTGGTCACCTGTGGCCTCTTCACCATGTGTTTCTGCTCGTCAGCGTTTGTAGTCTTTGTTTGATTTGATTTTTCTTAATAGTTGCATGGATAAGACGTCACAGGTTTTGCAGATGACACGTTTCTCTGTGTAGGTTTTGACTAAACTGTATTTTGTATAAGCCAACTTATTAAGTAAGGGAATCGCTTTTAAATTGATGGTTTGGAACTCAATAAATGTTTGAGAGACAGATATTCTTCTCTGTGATTAATCAGCTCTTTGACTCACAGATTTTATTAAGATAAATTAAGCACAATAAAAAGAGACTGCACTAATATCTGTCATTACCGCTCTATCATCATAACTAAGACTATTCCTGCTGCCACCTCCCAAACCAGTAACACATCAGGCTAGCCTTAGCACAGCAACGTGAGCTCCTGTCTGTTATATCTATGTTTGTCCCAATAATGAGTGTTTGTGTTGTTGGGCAGCTAACAGGGGCGGCGGTGGCGGCGGCGCGGCAGCGGCAGCTCTCTGGTTTCAGATTGATTCAGCTGCATGTTTCTGAGGATTAGAGCTAGTAGCCAGCCAGTCTAGACTGGTCTCCAGTTACAGTGGACACACACAATGACAGGGACCCAGACAGAGGGGGACACCATGGACAATATGCTTAATGGGCGGAGAGGGGTGGGAATGTGTGTGTGTGGATGGAGGTGATGTGCGTTTTACTGTATGGGGCCTTGAAAGAGGCTTTAAAAAGTGAGCTGGTTATTAGGCAGCGGTCAAGAATGAATGTCATTAAAGTGTCGTAAAATGAGATTAAATATTCTCTGGGTCATTGTCTGAATTTGCAGGATTTCTGTTTGATCTCGTTGCAGTTTGAATACTTTAAGGTTTTAATGTGTTCGAGCGCAGGATTTTGATGATTTGATGGTCTTTGTGAACTCATAAGATAAGATAAGATATGTTTATTAATCCCACGTATGGGAAATTTCTTTGTCACTGAAGCATGGAATTTGGCAAAAAGATATTTATATATATACAGAAAAAAACAGTGACAACTTCAACAGGGAAAAAAGTTACAGAAAAAAAACACAAATACAGAATTTTTGAAAAATATGTACAAAAAAATATACAAGAAATACAATACTCTGAAAAAATATAGAGAGAAAGAACTAGAAATATAAAGACATTCTGTATATAGAGTGTGGTGGTGGAGTAAACTTTACTCATTTACTTGTGAATGACAGTAGATTTTCTTTTTTTTCCCCAAATTTATCTAAACCTAGTCTAGTACACTGAGGTCCAGTTCTTTGTATGCGTGTGCATATTTGGCCGTATGAATTCTAACAGAACTGTTGTTATTAATCAATAACGGAAAAAAAACTTGAAAGTTGCTCCTCTCTTTAAGGGGAACTACTGTTTTTTTGCAACCTGGACCTTATTTCTGGCATAAAATATGATCGTTTACTCACTCGTATAACTTTGGTGTCATTTGGAGTCGTTCGGATGATATGTAGATCCGCGTATATCCATATAGTGGGAGTGAATGGGGCACCGAAACGCAGCCTCTAAATGACGCGTTATCTGCCACGAAACTCGTTCATTTCACCAATATTTTGTTATGATACACTAGTGCTATTCCCTGTTGAGTCCAAAATTACCTGTTATCATCATCTGCGGTCTGGTTCAGGTTGTAAAAAAACAATAGTTCCCCTTTAAGCTAGTCTTTATGGCTCTTTATAGTTGTTGCTGACTTCTGTTTAGATGGTTGCTTGTGTTGCACATTGCGCCTGTGCGTCTTTAAATTCAGATTAATTCTCTCATCAAACACCGTATGCAAAGAAAAGCTATTTGCTCTGTAGACATAAATGTTAATATCTGCAGCTGCTACAAAGCTTGAAATCTATCTTTGCATGGCTACATTAATGTCTCTGAACACATCCTTCAACAAATATACATGTTTACTCTCTCTCTTATCACATGAAGCTGTTTCCTTCCAGGCCACCAGCTTTTACCTGAAAGTAATCATGTTAATGGGAATTAGTGAGGGCTGCTGATCCATGCAACTACTCTGCAGAATTACAACCCTTTCATCAACTCTGAGGAAGTCTTCTCTAATAGTCATTAATCTCTCTTTAAATCATAGTTACTTTGGCGGTGAATGGAAAGAAAACAGAAGAGGCCGACATTAGTGAAAAGAAGGAGGTAAATGCACACAAAGATTCTGTGCGTGCTCCTCAGACGGTATCCTTTAACCCGGCAGAAAAAGGCCGGGATCCCCTCTGTAAGCTCCTAATTGTGTCTCATTGTTCTGCTGGACTTTGAACTCCGAGGGGTAATAGATGACACCTAGGGCTGCTGCCGCGGTCTGCGTGTGTGTCCCTGTGTGTGTCCCTGTGTGTGTGTGCGCGCGGGACGGGTAAAGGCCTCGGGTCCTGAAGAAGCACAAAAAGAAGAGGCTTAAAGTGTCAGGACCCTGACACCCAAAACACGCAGACAAAGACGAACATGTGTGGCCTCAGCGAGCATCAAAACACAACACAGACACGCAGACTCGAGGCTCTCGTGTAGGAATACACACATATGCACACACACACACACGGGTGCGTGTGTCTAGAAAACACCATTTCCACACCCAGACCAAAGGCCTTTTTGATTTGACCTTCGTCGCAGCTGAAGACCACCAGGCTGGCTCCACCTGTCCGTCTTCCGGTGAAGATTTTCTCAGGCCTAATCCGTCTTCGGGGGCGTTTCTTTTTCTTCTTCTTTCTCAGTGTGATGCATGTCTGTCTGAGGGGGCTGTGTTGTCAGTGACATGTATTTGCATCAAAAAACAGCATAGTTCCAACAGAGGAATGTGTTCCTTTAAAACTGCGTCTTATTTTAGGACAAAAACAAGAATTTAGATGCTAAATAGTTGTTGAGTTAAAAGTTTTACAGCTTTAAATGTATGCTTATGTTTCACCATGTTTTCTGTTACGCCCAAAGTGCAAAAACTCAATTCATCCAGGCTTGTGAAGATATATTTTTGTCGCCTTTCGCTTCTAAAAAACAACTTTAAGCGTCATACATTAAAACTGACTGCTTCCGTTCAGACGTTAGTTTATTTTAACTATCCTTCCACGCCATTCACAAGTATTTATTCGCATTTGAACGCACCATTAGAGAATATTCACAGAGGAGATGTTATTCCCACCTTCCTCCCGGGCCAGCGTGTGTCATCGCTGCATCGCTGTTCGTGTGAGGCCTCAGGATGTCTGAGGATCAACGAGCTGACAGGTCGTGACTTATGTGGCATCGGGGGAAAAGCCGGTCTAAGGTGTTCTGCAGTGTGAAAAAAAAAAAAAAAAACTTCTTTACCTGCGGGCTTGAATTTTCTGGTTCCGGAAGAAGCAGATTTTGTGCACCGATTTCTCTTTGTGTCAGTGTTACAGTTGATATAATCCCGTCCCATCAGGTCACTCACTGTTTTTTTTTGTTGAAGTCAAACATACAGTCTATGCGTTATTACTGTTGCTGCAGCTCTTGATTAAATTACTTAAACATTTCAAGAGAAGACTTCCTGTTAGGATTTAACTATGTCCCATCGGTGCATGTGTTTCTGCCAATAGGGATATAAAGGCTAAGTGCCATATTGAGCAGCTCTGCATCCAGATGAAGCCCATTACAAATCTGGTTGAGGCTCTCGTTTGATCCGCGCTGAGATAAATCTGACGCCGCTGTAATGCCCGTACCATGTATTTTTTAATAGTGTAAACACTCGTCACATGTTCTTGTATCACAGGCAGGTGCTGGTTACGCACAAAGATAGCTGATCCATGATGTAAGAAACCGATAAAATCTCGTTACGCTGTAAACTTGCACATGCATTTTAATCAGCAGCATTCTCCGCTCGCCGGCTGATTCCAAACCGCATCTGACAGTTTCATCACCTCACCTGCCACTAAAACCACAAACTATCTGGTTACACGTCAAGGAAAACAATTAACAAATGAATGTTAATAGAAGAAAACAAGAATGTAACCGCTGTAGCTTCCCCCTCAGGAGCAATAATAAATGCTTTCATGTCTCAACACCACAACGTTAAGTCTCCTAATGAATTATCCGGTGCCACAAGAAATGATTAATGCTCGGCTGCAGTTGACTCATGACAGATCAAGCGAAAGAAAATGTTTTCACAACAGTCAGAGCTAATGTGTCAGTAGAGAGACACGAAGAATTAAAATGATGCATGTTCATTTGATACGTCAATTAAAGACGCTGATATCTCAAGTCATTTTTCATCAGCAGAGGTTGTTGATACTCATAGTTCACGTTTAGCACGTTGCAGCTCCGATCAAATCACGTTTTATTCCACAAAAAGATAGACGCTGCTTAAGACCACAAATCTACAAAAAGAGCTACTGTGCAGTTAGTCTCTTTAGCTCCCTGCCATTTCACAATGAGCAGGTAAAGTATTGGAAGTTTTCTGTGTAGCACTGATGAGAGCGAGAGGGACGTAACTTTGTGGAGCCAAGACCTGAAAGCCGTTAGATGCAACGGACTGCACTGCAAAAAAACTAAATCTTACCAAGTATATTTGTCTAGTCAAAATATCTCATTACACTTAATATAATATAATTAATATAAGACACAATTGCCTAAAGAGTACCATTTCAGCAAGACACAAGGACTTGTTTTAAGACAATACATCTTAATACAGAGACATTTTCACTAGTTTCATTGGCAGATTTTTTTTTTTGCCTATTTTCAAACCTTTTTTTCAAGCATTTTTTGCTTTTCAAACTATTTATCAAGCAATTTTTGCTTAAAAATAGACAAAAAAATCTGCCAATGGAACTAGTGAAAATGGGTCTGTATTAAGATGTATTGTCTTAAAACAAGTCCTTGTGTCTTGCTGAAATGGTACTCACTAGGCAATTGTGTTTTATATTAAGTGTAATGAGATATTTTGACTAGAAATTAGACAAATATACTTCGTAAGATTTTTATTTTTTTTTGCAGTGTGGAGCATTGATTCTTCTGACTACATGCAAAGGGGTCTCTCTTGAGCTAGATCTGCACAGAGCCTACGTCGTAGCCCGCACAAGGGTTCCTGAACCCTTGCGAGCATTTAAACGTGGGCACTGGCGTCTCAGCATCGCTCTGCCGGGTCGAGTTTCTTTGAGTACTTCAAAGGATGCCGACTGGAAACGAACAGTTCATGCTGGAGTCAGAATCAGAATACTTCATTAATCCTTCAAGAAAATTGTTGCTAGTTAACAGAGCTAATACAATAGACTAAAAGTATTACAAAAATATATAAAAAATAATGTAATAAAGGTGCATTTTAAAGAAATAAAACAAATAAACTAACAAATACACTGTATATTTGCGTGCTAAAGAAGAAAAAGCTTTGAAGAAATATTAACTGTGCATCAGATAATAAGGGTCAACTCCAACAGTTGAGAGATGTGGATGAGGAAAGCCGGTTCAAACCAGCCGTTGCAATCTGCATCACCTTAACGTGTAGTTAGATCCCTAGGGAGGTGCACAGCGTCCCTACGTTGCAGGTCCAATGCAGAAGTTTAAATTTAGCTTTAGCTAGCCTCATCCTGCAGCTATGAAGCGTTGCAGGAACGTTATGGTCATTATTAAGCTCTCGCTGTGCACAGATAAACATGGTTAGCTCTCTTTATGCAATTTCAAACCTAAACTGAGCACCAAACGGGAGAAGGTTAGCAGCTAGCTGATGCACTTAAGCATTTATCTGCTAAAGAGGCAGCTATTTCCATAAGAAACTGAGGACAAAAGCATCTTGTAAATGCTGTAGAAGTTTATTTTCGTCACTGCTTCCCCAAAGATGTCGAGTATCTGCCGATTGTTGCTTTCTGTTCTGTTTAAAATAATTAATGCACTGATTTGGGGGGGAAACAGCAGATCCTCTCCGCGTGCTCACCAAACCTTTCCACCAACGGATCCTCAAGATGCTGAGGTGGTTGCCGGGGGCGACGGTGATGCAACCGCAAACCTTCTTTCCGTGCTTTCGGCTTTATCGCCACGTCTCCATCTGTTGCCATCTTTTTATGCCCTGCCTCGGGAGATTTAGGAAATCAGCTGGCTGAGGGCAGCGGCGTCGGCGCGGCTGCCTGGCTGAGGCCGGCCCGAGTGGATTTAAGGTCACACCCAGCGTTTGAAATTAACACCAGGCGAATGCTGGTAGATGTAATCTGCACAGGGTCTCCAGCTTTCTGACAGAGATATCACAGAAATGATTTCAAGGAGCGGGACCAGGACTAAATAGATATTAATAATCCCTTTCTTATGAAAAGACAGTTATGTAATGTTATCATTAAATCTTTCAAATCCAGTCATATTAAGTCTATTCATTTTTTTTTCGTTGTTTATTCTACATTTCAACATTAATGACTGTGTTTGGTGACGAAGCTGTTGTGAATCGTCTCGTCTGATGTGTCATATTTCATCATTTTGAAACTGTTTGCCGTCGTCGTCAGCGCTTCAAACCGTGCTCACGCCCTGTTTACACACCCCGATGAATACCTGGAATGAGCAGCCGCACACCGAGAACACACGATCACCTCCCTGCGTCGAGAGTGTGCAGGCTTCCACATGTACACGCATGAATACAGAGAGGCAGGTATACACCGTGCGCACACACCGAGATACAGGTAGAGCAACATTCGCGCAGAGATGAACCTGAGTCACGGCGCCAAAGCTCGCCCCGAGGTGAACCCTCCTCTCTTCTTGGGTGGGGGGGCGCGCTGGCGTCACCTGTCTGTTTTTAAGAAGGTGTCAAAGCACGGAGGTGAGAGCCCTCTCGCCGCTCTGAAGGATGTAGGGATCCCGATTAGCCAGAGGCCGACCTTTCCCCCCCACTCCGTCCCGCCCAGGTAAAAGAGCAATCAAGAAATGTGGGAACTGAGAAGCTGCTCCTGCAAGTTCTCTCTTTTTTTTTTTTTTTAAACCCGATAAAGGAAACTTTACATTTTTGCGGGCTGTTTGTTGAAAAGCCTCGCAGCTGTACCTTTTTCCCCCGGCTCATTCTCTTCTCTGCTGGCTTTCTTTTGGGCCGTGATCACTCCTACGCTTCTCCTTCTGCCTCCTTTCTTCTCTTCGCTCTGGCCCTGCCTTCATGCCAAACCTCCACGCTTTGATACCCTTCATTTAGCGTGTCAGCAGCGATGACACATGTGCCCATTCATCCGCCCCTGTCTGCATTGTTAGAAGTGTATTCCAAATCAAGCCGGGACAAGTACAGCCCTTCGCCTTCCATTGAAAATTTTCTGCCCAATAAAGCCTCCAGACATCCAACCAGCTGAATATTTGGCCTTTTCAAAAGGATTCCTCCTTGGAGATCTTTCATACAAAGCCGGGAGAGAATATAATTTGCGTGGTTGTGTTTTCAGCGAGATCCCATCCTGTCGGGGGTGAAGGGTCTTTTATCTGTGGGGGTGTCTTGAGTGGCTCTCATGTCTGGTTCAGAGCATGCAGGAGCACAAAGCTCAGCGACAGCATGAGTGGCAGCCCGCTCGACGGCAATGGCTCGGACAAATCCTCCTCTATCTGGCCCAGAATCCTCTGGGGCTACTCGGCGAGCTGCAGTGGATCACCTTGAGTTTAATGATTTGCAGATATACAGAGAGTAGAGGGCCTGAACCTCCTCCAGGGCTGGAGTTTATCTCCTGGACCTGACCCCTTTGATCTGGGCTGCAGATTAACCCTGCAGAGACAGAGCCTGTGTGTGTGTGTGTGTGTGTGTTTGTGTATGAGAGGTGACAAAGATCTTGTGAGCGTACGTCTCATGTGTGAAGATGCTGAATAACCTCGGTGTAACCCTGAGACCCCGGCACAGACCCATAAAAGCAATTTACAACAGAGCGCCGATGCGTTGCGTGACCCTGTCCCTGCTGTCCAGTTCCCTGGAGAAATTCACTGTCATGTTTGTCTGCTGTCCATCACGTGAACACCTTATCTGTAACTCTGCAGCAATGCATTCTGGTTATTTGGTGGCAGGGCCTAAGGATACATTATCAACGATCAGGCATAAGATTATGACCACCTTCCTAATATTGTGTAGGTCGCCCTTGTGCCTCCAAAACGGTTGGGACTCATCAGAGAATGGACCCATGGGCCTTCTGAGGGTGTCCTCTGGTGTCTGGGAACTGAGTGTCGTTAGTGGGGGCATTTGGGTCCTATGGGTTGAGGGGAGGAGCCTCAGTGGATCATCCCATAGATACTTGATCAGTTTGGGATCTAGTGAATTTGGAGTTGTTCCTAAAGCTATGGTTGCTGCCATCAAGGAGTGTCATTGCTATGGGGTGGGGGTGCCTGGTCTGGTCTAGGTGGGTGCTACATGTCTAAGTAACATCCACAGGAATGAATACCAGGTCCAAAACTTTTCCCAGCAGAACATTGAATTGTGAGTGGTCATAATGATGTGGCTGATTGGTGTACGTTGCTACAGAACGTCAGCATGTGTTTGCTCTTATGGCCTGAATATTCACAGGGCTATTTATGGCTCAAATAAGCCAATGAAAACTTCAAATTAATGCACGTTTTCATACGTTACCTTCGTATATTAGGAGTTCAGTGTCTCCTGTTAAACAATTGGTGCCATTAATGAGTCACATGACTGATACATCATGATTTATTCCCAAAATCTGTTTCCTTTGCTCTGTTTATCTGACTTTTTTTTGAATTTCCACATTTCACTCATTTATTTATTTTTATTGTAAACCTGCAGAAAGCTTAGATTCTCGACCAGTGAACTTAAATTAATGGCACCCTGACAAAGTCAACTATGTCCAGGCTCATGCATTTTCTCATCCTATGACATCTCACACGTCTGCATGCCTCAATTTGCCGGTTTGGAACCTCATTCAGTCTCAAACAAGCGCCATTCTCCAGACAAGATGTCATAATCAGTGTTTGTATATAAGCCCACAGGCTTTCCTGCAGTGCCACCCTCAGGACAAACTCCATCTTCATTTTTAGTCCGCAGACAAATGAGGTTCTGCAAATTGCACAACATCGGCATGCGCGTTCCCACCGTCATGTTTCATTTTTTAGGGTGTAATTGGACATCGGTCAGACCGTCGGCCTCGTTCAAATCCGGTGGGTTGCTTAAGTCTTTGGTTTGCGAAATCCTCAAATGCATAAAGACTTTTTAGAAAGCCGCCCGCAATTTCAAAACTAGCAGGGTGTCCAGAAGAAGTGTTTGTTCTCTGCCATGCCACGGTACGTGAATCTGAGTAATCGTAGTCAGGAGGACCTGCTCAGACTAGTGGAAATCTGAAAGGTTGAGCTAATTTGAAGAGAAAGCTTGCTGATGATGCCAGATATGTTTTAACTGTTAAGCCGGTGTTAAAGTTTATGATCTTCAGATTGTTTTAACACATGAAGTTTATTCTGGAAATGTCTGTAGATGGGAAATCAGTTGACTGTGTGTTCAAGGAGGAACTGCACTTGCTGTGCTATGAACATTTAGCTTAGGTTGTTCTGGTCTATTTAAAGTTATAAAACTGTACTCACAGAGCACAGGAACGCACTAAACCTGAATATACAAGGTCAGCATTCTTTGTACTGAAACCCTGAAAGGCTTCATGTCCTCGGCGGACAAAACTGGTTTTGCTTTATTCTGTTATAATGAAATTCTGTTCCGGTTTGACTACTCACCAAACTGTGGATGAAAACGGCCACCCACTGCAGCTCATGTATCACACAGTCCGTGTTTGTCAGCCGTTGACAGATGGAGTGACAAAGAAAGAAAGGCAGCGAAAAAAGAGCCTTGAATCCAGCCTTGTGTCTCTGATATTAGACTGACACTTGGTGATTCATTTAAATTGGCAGTTGAACATGTCTGACCTGGACTACAATGTGAATTCCTCTTCCGAGAGCTTGTAATACACCCTTTCTCTGAGCCTCATTAACGAGGAAGAACCAGTTCCACTTTTAAGATTCGCTCTACTTATCAAAACAACGTCACGTGTTTGATTTGGTCACTGATGAAATTAACTGTGTTTTGGTATGAAACATAAATCCCTAAAATGGGAGCCTTGGACTCATTCCTCTGCAACAAGTGGGCTCCAAATTGGATTAAAGGCAGACAGTGACCCCTGTAGAGTGTTCTTCATATCCAGTACATTAAGCAGCTCAGCCTTTTGCTGCATTTGTTGCAGAAAACCCAGCTTTAATCTTTGATCCAACGTGCTGGCAGAGCAGTGGCGGAACGTGCATTTTCCACCTCGGCCTTCAGTGCCCTCCAACCTCGTTGAAAACACCTGTTAATATGATTTATGACGCCACTGCTATAGAAACCATCAACATCATACGAATACGGTCAAATCCAGCAGATTCATCAATGTCGACCCAATAAAATGTTAAAAGTATACACAATTTTCACCAAAATGTAAGAAGCAATTTATAGTTCTCCTCTGAGCCTGTCGACCAAGAGTAGCGCTCATAGTTGCTGTCCTGAATGTTTCCCCAGGCTGGGTCAGGCTAGCTAGCTAGCTAACTGCAGGATTAGCCGGCATCTGATCACAATATCCAGTTTTTCCCTGGAAATATCTTTCTGAAAAGATCTGCAACCAAATCAATAGCGTCTCCTCTTTTGCCATCGTGAGTTCAAAAAACAGCTGTCAAAATGTAAAAATGTGGTTGAGCAGCTCGCAACAGATGGACATAAACTGCTAGCTTGGAGCTAAATGGAGCAGCTTTCTGATCCTTCAATCAGCTACCTTAGGTCACAGAGAAGGCTTAAGTATACGAACTTGAAATCTGATTGGTTAACAGCTCATAGTTGCTGTCCTTAAAGTCTCCCCCGGCTGGGTCAGGCTAGCTAGCTAGCTAGCTGCAGAATTAGCCGGCATCTGATCACAATATCCAGCTTTTCCCTGGAAACATCTTTCTGAGAAGACCTGCAACCAAGTAATAGCGTCTGTGCCTTCGCCATCGTGAGTTCAAAAAATAGCTATCAAAATGTTTAAATTCAGTTGATGAATATGAACTGCTAGCTTGGCTTAAACGGAGCAGCTTTCTGATCCTCCAATCAACTACCGTAGGCCACAGAGAAGGCTTAAGTATACGAACTTGAAATCTGAGAGGTTAACAGCGTCAGTACAATGTGTTTCAAGCTTCAGCTGCCTGAAGTTTTAATTGTGGAGGCCTGGGTAGATTTCACTGACTCCGGCAACACGTGATGGCTGAAATATGATTGGATAAAAGCTCTAATGCAAAGTTACACTGCACAAATTATCGCAGCTGACGGACCATGTAAGTACAAGCTAAGAATAAAATGAAAATAACAGACTATTGGGAGTAAATTAAATAAGTTTAATGGGAAAATATTAAAATGTAAGTCAGTGTTTTTGAGGAAAGCCTTTTTAATTTGGCTTTGAATGCAGGCACTTTACCTGAAAAGTCAAATTCTCTTTGCAGGTTGACGATGAAACTTTACAATCCACTCCAAGTACTTGTCACTCTTTCTTTGAGTAATAAATACCTGCTGTGGCTCGAGAACCGTGACGTGAATGAGATAGGGCTCCCTTGTTGCACCGAGGGAAAGTGCAGGACACAGATTTACCCGTAAAATAGTCAAATAGTTTCTGATCAAAAGTCAATCAAACTGTGTTTTGTACTTATACGTCTGATATTTTTTTTAATGATGCTGTTTCAAGGTGTTTTTATAATTTAATTGACTTTGTTGGTTTGTTCAACAATTAGTTTCTTGGTCAGATCAACACTTTTTTTAAAAAAACAGATAAGTAGTGTATTCAGATTCTTCGTTCTGCAGCACGGCGTGCAAGAACTAGGAAACAAATGATAGAACAATGCACAATATATGCAAAAAACTATGCCATGAATATTGAAACTTTCCAAGGGATGGATAAAGTGAATAATGTGCAAATGTAACCAGGAATTACAGGGATTATATATTTACGCGTTGCTAGATGCTGTCAGAGATAGGTATGGCTCAACTCCATACACTAACAATGCTTTTCATTTCTTTGTTGATTTATTTACAGATTTTAGAAATACAGTTTCAATATTTTTCCAATAATTGAATAAGTATTATTCTATTTTACACCTTTTTTAAATAATTCAGTCCATTTGTTCCTGGCAAACCAGTCCTGTGTTTTACTTGACGTCATCATAAATCCTGGGATTACTTCTGTTAAACAAATGAACCTTATTTTTCACCATCTTCCACCTTGTTCTGATCTGCTGGAAAATAAGACATTTATGATTCTGAACTCATCATTTCCGTTTTTGCTATGCAGCTTTAAACCCTGCCCTTAACAACGGGGATGCATCATCCCATAAAACCCTGACACAGCTCTGCCAGTCAGAGACACGAGTGACACAGACTCACAGATCAGGAGTCTAAACACATATTACAGGCTTGTCATCCCTCTTTGGCCGTAAGACTGGTGGCTCTTCCAAAGCCCCTCACACTGCATCGGGGCCTTTTGGATCAAGACTGAATATTCTCAGAGTCTCAGATTTATGAGCCACTCGGTGACACATCTCCATCCCCGTCCTGTCCGTGCCCTCTTCCCGCGGCAGCATTACCCCTCCGTTCTCCTTCCCTGACTCGTCTCACTGACTGACAGCTGAACAGAGCCTTCATTATTGCCACACAAAAGCCCCTATTTTAAACCATATTTACCATTTTCCTCAGCGAGGCGGAGATTGATGGAGAGGGGGGTTGTGGACAAGGGAGAGCAGGAAGGGAGGGAAAAGCTCCCCAGATGAAAATCCTAAATCAGTATGCCCTGCTGCTGCAGCTGAGGCCTAGGCGGGGATTGCGTTTAATTTATTCTCCTAAGCCTGGGAATCAGGCCATCAAAAGGAACCAAACTATCAGGTTTCCTGCACTAAATGGCCCAACAGTGTGATGTGGCCAGCCTGGGATCCGACTTAACCCTTTCGAGGTGGCAGGCGAGCGTCAGAGGCAGCAGCCTTCCATGTCCAGACTAATTTATCTCCCGACACTCTCGGGCTGCAACCAGGGAGACGTACATATGATGGTGACACGCCGGGGACGGGTGGCACTCCCTCCCAGTGTTTGGTAGATGTTGGTTATCCCTTCTTTAGCCTTGTTTAATGGTTGTGGATCATGTGGATTAAGGAACACAGGCTCACGGTAGACCATAGGAGTATAGCCTAGCTTCCTTTTTAGCAACCTGCTGAAAAGCCAGACTTTCTATGAATTCAAGGTGGATAATTGATCGCGACAACCTTTACATCCACTGCCAATATTCAGCGACCGTGCAGGACAAAGTGTAACCTTTATATATTATTGAGAATATGACGACACCGTTGTTCCACTTCCAGATTAAGACGTTTTGTATGTGTCAATATTAACTTAACTCAGTTTACAATCACCACTGTTCTCTGTGAACCAACTAGCCGACCGTTTGCAAAGCCTTTGTGGAGATGCAGGCCCGAAACAAAGGCCAACAAATGTGGCTGGAATCAGAAACACACCTCCTTTTGAATATGACACACCAAAAAAGACAGTCTGCCTTTGTTAGTAGCTCTATTTTTGTGTGGTGTGTCCGCCACCGTTGCCCGTTGGCAGCATAGTCTGTATATAAATATGGATAACGTATGCCCCACTTCCTTGCATTGGCCAAACTGATGCTATTTTCCCAAGGATACAGGTGGCAACACCTTACGAGTTTGAAGCCAGAGTCTGCACGCTACAGTCGATATCTATTGCTTCCTCCAGACTCACTCGTGTTTTTGTTTAATTAATTTAATTAATACTGTGCTCTGCTCTACCTAGAAATATCAAATTATTTTTCTTACATTTTTTCTTTTCAGCTGTTATGATCGGGAATTGGTTGGCATGGCAACTGGTAGTCATCATGATGTCACGTCGTGTTTCTATAGCATCAAATAACTAGCTAAAACTAAACTTCACAGAAAAATGGACACTTGAGTTTGCACCAGCTTTATATCAACTACCTATAATGCCTGAAACCATCGTTGAAAAAAAAAAATATTTAACGTGTATTTTAGTGTTTTAGTTTGGAGGAGGTGAAGCTTTTGACCTATACTGCAGCCAGCCACAAGGGGGAGCTCTACTTGCTTTGTCGTCCATCTTTGGACATTGGTTGTTCAGCTTTGTGAACGAGTGCACAAAAAGAGAAACGAACACACAGACGACTCTTCTCTCTTATTTCAACATTTGATTTGAATATTCAAATAGACAAGTAAATTATATATAATCATACTAGATCATCGTGTCTTTGTGAAACTCGGCATGGCAGTTTGTAGCTCTTCCTGTTTTTCCCCTTTCGGATGAAAAGTAATTTCCCTCCATGTGGGTGCGGAACGGTTGCGCCAGTTGATCGTTGGCTGTGGTCTGCAATGATGGTGTGTTCGAGTGAAACTTTTTGGTCCAGACACAGACAACGTGAAGCAACATCTCAATCAGTTTTCATTGCTGGTAGCTGTTTGATATCCATCTGGTGTGCCTGGGTCTTGATTTGAATATTTGAATGTGAACCTTTTTTGGAATCTGCACAATTATTACAAACCTGACAGAGGACTATTGTAGAAATCAATGATCATGGAGCTTTTTAAACAGGAATAGTAGAACAATATGATAATAAACTGGAGTATTTTGTGCATGTGAGGTGTTGAGGGTAGTATTGGTGGGTACGAAAACCATCTTCCAAGAATCACAACTACTAGCAACTACTGTTTTTTACAACCTGGACCTTATTTCTGGCATAAAATATGATTGTTTACTCACCCATGTAACCTTTGTGCAATTTGCAGTTGTTCGGGAGATATTTAGATCTGCGTATGTTAATATAATAGAAGTGAATGGGGCACCGAAACGCAGCCTCTAAATAACACATTATCTGCCGCGAAACTCGTTCGTTGATCAATCTACAGACCCCGGATGATATTAAAAGGTAACTCCGGACTCAACAGGGAATAACACTAGCGTGTGATAACAAAATATTGGTGAAATTAACCATTTTTGCAGCAGATAATGCTTGATTTAGAAGCTGCGTTTCGGTGCCCCAGTCACTACCACTATATGTATGTACGCAGATCTAAATATCTCCCAACTAACTACAAATTAGACAAAAGTTATATATTTTATGTCAGAAATAAGGTCCAGGTTGTAAAAAAGTTCCTCTTGAAATGCATAATGCAGAAACTAAGGCTTTGCAGCAAAGCCAACCCTCATACAGGATATGAGTTTGCACCCGGGCCACACTCCTCCAATGAACTTTAACCTTTTAACCAAGTGTTTTTAGTGTCTAACCAAAATGAGTAAAGTCCGTTTTTGTTGCCATAACTGTATTGTTACAAATGGTTTTGTAGACTCAATAATAGTCACTATTGTTTAATGGTGTAATTAACATGGCGGACCATAATCAGTCCCTCAATCTTAGACGTACTGTGGCTGCTTTGAAAAACTGATCGTCTATCAAACTGAAAATGAGTAATTTAATAATAAACAACCAGAATTAAACCTGATATCAAGACTGTGTCTGTGTGTTTGGATGGAAACACTGTTGTTCAGTCGTTGCTCAAGGGCTGCTTCATCAGGTTGCGTGGGTTGCCATCAGCTCCCCGTTCCTATATTGCCAATGTCTGCCTTTTCCCAAACAGAACACTGCTCGTCTCAAACCAGCGACGAGAGCCCGGCTAAGAAAACAAACACTCGCAATCTCTCATGTTGAATAACCAAAAACTGTTCTAACTTTGGCAGAGAGTTGTTTGCTCATGTGGAGACCCCATCACTGGAAGCAAAATGCTGATGTGGGAAAAGTGAGTTTTCAATATAGAGGTTGGCAGAGGAGGCTAAAAAACATAACTGAATCCTTGTTTTGCACAATCGGCCAACGTCAACATTCTGTCTGGCGGGCGGTTTGGAAAACGCTGAGGAAAGAGCGATCACGTGTTATCTGACAGAAACCGCAACTGTGATCGAATTTTAGATTTCTGGCCATCAAATAATCTTAAGTGGATCTCTGAGATGGTGGTAAATGTTGGTGAACTCATTCAGCTCTTGAAAGAACTGCGTACGCTGCAGCAATTAGCGCAAGCCCAATTAGAAGCGGTTGAGTTTTGGCTGAGAAGATATTCACCCATGATGACAGGAAGTGGAAGAAACGAGGCGAAATTAAAGCTTTCTAGTCGCTAGTGTTTGGAGTTTTCCGACGCACTCCTTCATGTGGTTAAACTGGGCTCATCCCGTCCTCCGAGTATTTAGCAAATTTACATTGTAAGTGCTTCACTCTAACCTAAATTCCATGGTTTCTCAAAATAACCCATATGGGTCACACGAGGTCACGTCCAATACTCTCTTGCTCATGTGTAAATCCACCTCTTGAGTTCTTGGAAATTATCGAATTTCGCGCTGCGCCCTTGCCCCCCACCACATGAAACCCAGCTCTGACCAGAAAGCAACCGAAGGCTACCGTTTAACCGTCGGCGAGAAGCGCAAAACGCCCGCCGCGCTCACAAATATACTTCACACAGGCTTTATTTCCTGCTTGACTTGAAACCAGTTCCACCGCAGAGGGTTTAGGAGTTTTTTTTTTATTAACTTATTCCGACGCGGGAAGTCGTCTGGGACGCAGGTTTCCCAGCATGAGGTCCTTGGACCTTCGGGAGGCCGCGGGGCAGACGAAAGACGTGTCCAAATCCCACACCGATTTAAAAGTGGCGCGTTTATACTTGATAAGTGATCAAACTGATTTAATTTTTGAGGTTTCTGTTGATGAACACACAAAAGAAAAGGGCATTGTGGTGATATTGCATCAAAAAAAAAAACTCGTTTAAGATTTTTGTTTATTAGATCATCTCTATGTGTCGTGAAAGTTCATAAGAGATTTCTCGGCCTGTCTGTGCAGTTTATCTGTTCTATTTCAGGCCTTCTGGAGCTTGGAGTTAAATAATGTTAAACGCAGAAAGCAAAAATTAAATCCAGTGTGTTTGTTTAATTGCAAAAAGTATTTTTGACAAGTTTTTCTGAAATAATGAAAGATAAAACATCTGAAAATAAGGCTCGTTGGACCTTTCTCTGATCCACGACCACGTCCAGCACCAGTGGCACCAGAATCGGCCTGTTGTTGTTATCACTCATGAACATAATATTGCTTTGTTCCTTAAGAACACAGCGCAGAGCGGGGCAGATCTCCGATGACCAGCTCCTTACCCCATCGCCTCCTCTCCCCCTTGATCTTCCCACACTGTTTGCTTTACTTTATTTTCTGTTTTTTCTCCCCCCTCCCGCTGTAATTTTTTCGTGCAAAGAATAAAATTTCATCTGCGCGGGCTCTGGGAAAGGCGGCCCTCGGATTGGCCCTTGCCCGTACAGATGCTTTGAATTTACGGGGCTTTTCTGCCTTGCTATAGTAGAAGCGGGGACGGATGGAGGGATGGATGGCGAGATGGAGGAAAAGAGATGGGAGGGGGTTGGAGAAGGGGAAGGGAGGGGGTGAAACCTGCCTGTATTTCCTGGGGATTAGGCGTCAGATGGGCGCCCTCAGAGGAGGTCTCAGGTCCCGGCCTCCCTGGATGGCTGGGAAACTGACCCCCATCTGACTCTTCGGTGTTCCCTACCCGGCATGTAGCCTCGGGACAGGACCAAAGCCCGGGCTCTGTCCCGTAACCACGCAGGCTCACCTCAGACCTGAAATGTTTGCTCCTGCTTATTACATATTCTTCAAGAAAACGTTTAGTGCACTTCTGGTTGCACCAACCTTTGGGATTATAATTAAGATCTTGATTTCAACTTCAGATAATCAGCTGTTTCAGTGAATTAGATCGAGGTTAGAATGAATTACCTTCTAAAAATGTAAACCAATAACCTCAATCCGTGATCTAAACTCAAACGAGAAGGCCTGGATGCCACAAAATTAGCTGCTTGATACGGATGACAAAAAGGTGACAACCTCTCAGGTGTATTTGTGAGGTTTAACTTTTAAACGTTTAATTATTATCAGTATAAAAAAACAGGCCGAAGCGAAATGTTGATTTGTTTTCGTAATTTAAAACTCATCTTGTGATAGAAAAAACTGCTTTTGACCAAATACTGTGTTTTTTTTTTTAAAGCAAGACTTCATATGTGGAGAAACTTAATAAAAAGTTGCGACAGAGTCACAAGATAATGTTAAGAAAAATTCTCAATGTTTTCCTGATGTCACGCTGTCACCTGATAGGAAGAAGACAGACACATCAGCACCGCTTCACACGAGAGACACAGCTACAATCAGCATTTTCATATGACCGGCAGCTCAGCATCAGCACTACCCCGGCTTTACTCTTTGAATCTTTTAGCTCTTGCAGCTTGTGTCGGCAGATTCACGGCCTATCAGCGCGGCGTTTAACTAACCAGAGTTAAAAAGGAGACGTAGTATTTGAGTAATACAAACATTATTGGCCCAACATAGCAGCTTTAAAAGTGAGATTAATTGTTGTGGATTAAGTGAGGAGAGTGAGTATGCTTAGCCAACACTTCACAAGAAATACGTATTTTAATTCTATTTTTCTTTAATTTGGTTGTGAAGTAAATGTATAAATGTCCTCTTGTGAAGTAGGAGTACAACATATATATATATATATATAAAGCATATACTGGAAATATTCAAGTATAGTACACAAACCACAAAATGAAAGTAAACATGGTTTGTTTTTAAGTTGGGATTTTTTTTGTTTGTTTTCTCTACAGGTCACAGACACATAGAAAACTAATTCTACAAATTACATTTAGAAAGCGAAAAATGAATCTCACCTCCAAGTAAATTGTAACTAGGTCAGTAAAAAAGTATGCTTTGTACAAATACTTCAGCCTGAATTGAAAATTGATCTTGTGTCACGATAAAAAATGTTAAGTGAGGTCTTGCTTTGTTGTAACTTTGGCCTCAATATGAATCTTTGTCTAGATTAAAATAGGACAATGATGTAACGTGGGGGGGAAGAAATGAAAAATTAAAAATGAAATGACACTTGGTGGGGAAGTAAAGTTAAGCAGCAACAGGTGACTGATCTCAAACAATAGTGTAAAATGAATTCCTGTTTTGTTTTTTTCCACAGGTCCTTAGGGTGCAGCTGGAAATCGTGACTCCGAGTCTCTGCCGTTTGTTCTGCAACACTTCAAATGATGCTCCCTTTAGTACAGTGGGATTAATTACTACATCCAACACACACTGGACAACAGAGGTTAAAGAGGTTTTTTTTAACTTTATAGCACCCACAGTCCCTGAAAGCATAAAACATCCAAATAAGTTCAAGAGGAACACAATTGTGGTTTTTAAAGGTATTTTATTACCGGAGTGTGTACAGACTTTTTTTTATTTTATTTTATTTTTTAATTGTAGAATCATCAATTGTAGCAATTCTCTAGAAAGCATTTTACTTTTTTTTTTTTTAATTATTATTATTTATTTTTTTCTCGTAAGAAAAGTTAGGCTGTTGAAAAGTCCAAATGCGGCAGAGCAGCCGGGTTCCTCGTATACGTCCATCAGTCCCAATTCAAATCCAAACTCAAATCAGCCCCAGTGTCTGTGAAGAAGAGGTCTGCTGCTGCTGCTGCTGCTGCTGCTGCTGCACAGAAAATGGCTGAGGTGGTGAAAAAAAAAAAGAAATTCAAAAAGAAAATCCAATTCTTGATTACATGGCGCCATCTGGTGGCGAACGAGCGAACCTAACGCAACAGCAGAGAGCCTCCAGCGACGAATGACCACGTTTGATTTATGGCTTTAACAAAGACGAAACACACTCACAAAAAAAAAAAACCTTCTTTTCTTTCTTCCTTTCCGAATCTTGTGCCATTTAGAATCAGTGCGGAAATTAAAACAGAAAATAAAATCTATGTTACAGTCAAATATTTTACTATAACATGTCACAAATACTCCATCGATATAAACATTTATAAGAACGCACGATATAAACTATAAGCGCCCTGCAAAAAAACCAAAAAAAACAACCTTCCAATCTCCAGTTCTTGCTCGTATATTGATTGTACTGTAAATAAAAACCAGCAGGTGCTCAGTTAACAGTAAAAACTCATAGCACTAGTACTTGTTCGTATATTTCTTTTTTCCCCCCCAATGAAATGTTTTCTGGAAATTAAACATGTTTTGCATGTATAAACAGCAAAAAGAGGAATTTGCAACACACAACACAAAAACTAATCTCCATTACTCCGTCTCCTGAAGACTTTTCTTTTCTGCTTTTCTTTATACAGTACTAGAACAACGGAGATGATTCAAAACTAATACCAAAATAAAAACAAAAACACAATTAAGTGTACTGTGTTACTGAAAAGAAAGAGAACAGCTGTTTGTAATATCGTCACCGCTGTTAACATGCATTAACCCGTATTTATCTGACTTCTCTGGAAGCCGTGTCGTTGAGGTGTAGCTATGTCTCCTGCCATCTTTTTTTTTTTTTACGTCCTGAAAATGAAATGCTGACGCCAGTCCTCCCACTAGTTGAATCTGTTTCTTTTTTTTTTTTCTGGTGGCACTGTGTGTATTCAAAGACCGCAGAATGAATGAAAACAGTGCACGTCTACATTTAAACGCCAGAGGTGACAGGTAAATAAGAAATTAAAAACAATTAGAGGAAAAATACGAACGTAATGCAAAAACAAGTTCCCGGCCATTTAGAAAGATTCTTCTTCATTTCTTCATATTTAACAAATCACTAGTAAACGCCCTCCTCTTTCCTCGAAGGGAAAAACAAAACAAACAAACGACGGGGTGGGGGCGAGGGGACGTGGAGGCCAGTATTCCGTACTTTTAGCTCGTCTCCAGCTTCGCCATTTCCTGCACGTAGATCCCGATGCTCTCGCTGTCAAACAGCACGAAGTAGACGGTCTTGATGGTGGAAGACATGGTGGCCACGAAGTAGCTGGAGATGGCCTTGAGGATGAGCTGGGCCGCCGTCTGCTTCGGGAAACCATTCCTGACAGGAGAATGTGCGGTCAGAGACTGTAAAGACTACTTGATGGGACGGTGATAGTTTTGGATTTGAAGCTTTAAATACCTAATAGACCATTTTGACTTGTCATAATGACGCCTCAGTGTCATGGCTCTATGGGACACGTAATGGAGCCCAAAATAGTTTTACAAATGTTTGTGTATTGATGTGGTTTTAATGCCATTAGCTATGGCGTCAGACCAGACTCTACTCACACCCTAAAGTGGAGTTTATACCTCTGCATGATCTACATTTGTGCGAGCCAGTCCAGATCACTCTGTAAAATCACCACCCAAACACTAGTCGGCGCTCTGTCGTTTTGTTTCTACTTCCTGCTTCACTTTAAAGAATGGCGACTGAAACTTTCACTGAAATTTTGCTTAAGACGAGTCGTACGAATGTTTGTACCTCCGAATCTAATCAGTTAACCTTCCTTGATGTGTTCCATCTTTACTGATCCAAAACAATCAATTCAAAAATTGCAGAGAGGCTGAAAGTTTTGTGTTTAAACGCTACAGTTAAACACACCAATCAGGCATATCATTATGACCACCTTCCTAATATTGTGTAGGTCTCCCTTGTGCCTCCAAAACAGTTCTGACTCATCAGAAATTTGGACATGGGCCTTCTGAGGGTGTCCTGTGGTGTCTGGAAACAGGATGTTGTTAGTGGGGTGGCCTTTGAGGGGAGGGGCCTCTGTGGATCATCCCACAGATACTTGATCAGTTTGGGATCTAGTTAATTTGGAGGCCAGGTCAACACCTTGTTCTGTTCTTCATGTTTTTTGAGTTGTTCCTAAAGCGTTTTGTCCCTGTGTCAGGCTGCATCCTGCTGGGGATGGCTGCTGCCATCAAGAGTGTCATTGCTATGGGGTGGGGGTGCCTGGTGTGGTCTAGGTGGGTGCTACATGTCTAAGTAACATCCACACCAACGAGTTTCCCAGCAGAACACCGAATAATCACAAGATGGTCAAATTTATTTACATCTCCTGTCTGTGGTTTTAATGTTGTGGCTGATTGGTGTATCTTACCACAGGACGTAAGCATCAAAAGAAAGCCAAAGAAAGTCCAAATGAATGTTACATTTGTACAGTTGTGCTCACAAGTTTACATACCCTGGTGATTTTGTCCTGATGACACACACATGTTGATTCTAACAGGTCTGAATGGCTGCTAGAGATAACCATCCTCACCTGTGATCTGTTTGCTTGTAATCACTGTGTGTGTATAAAAGGTCAGTGAGTTTCAGGGCTCCTCACGGACCTTTGCATCTTTCATCTAGTGCTGCACTGACGTTTCTGGATTCAGAGTCACGGATAAAGCAAAAGAATTGTCAAAAGTTTTGCGGGAAAAGGAAACTGAGCTGAATAAACAGGAAGAGGATGCAAAAAGATATGCAAGGAACTGAGGATGCTAAACAGCAGTGTTCAAATCCTAATTAACAAGTGGAAAATGGGGGATTCTGCTGACTCACGCAGTTCAGGTAGACCAACGAAATATTTCAGCCACAAAATTGCCAGGAAAATTGTTCGGGATGCAAAGAAAAAACCCACAAATAGCTTCAGCTGCAATACAGGAAGAAGTGGTGTGGCTGTATCAAGATGCACAATAAGGAGGCACTTGAAGAAAAATGGGCTGCCAAAAGAAAGCCATTACTTTGTAAATGCCACAAAGCATCCCGCTTACAGTACGCCAAACAGCACAGAGTCAAGCCTCATAGCTTCTGGTGCAAAATCATTTGGAGACCAAAATTGAACGTTTTGGCCACAACCATAAACGTCACATAAACAAGGCCTCTCCCTGTGAAACACGGATGTGGATCGTTGATACTTTGGGGATGTGTGAGCTACAAGTCACAGGAAACTTGGTTAAAATTGATGGCAAGATGAACGCAGCATGTAATCAGAAAATACTGGAGGGAAATTTGCACTCATCAGCCTCAGAAGCTGCGCATGGAGACGTACTTGGACGTGGCAACGGTCCAAAACACAAGGCCAAGTCGGTTCTGGAGTGGCCATCTCAGTCTCCTGACCTTAATACCATTGAGCCGCTCTGGGGAGAGCTCAAATGTGCAGTTCATGCAAGACAGCCCGAGAATTTACAGGAACTGGAGGCTTTTTGCCAAGAAGAACGGGCAGCTTTACCATCGGAGAGCATAAAGAGCCTCATCCACAACTAAGACCTAAGCTGTCTTAATGTTGAAGCGGGCAAAACATGGTATTAAGATTTGTCAAACACAGTTGTTTGATAATAAATGGCCTAACCCTAACAATGAGTGATATTTTCTGAAAAATGGTCGAGAAGTCATAAATTCTGCCAGGGTATGTAAACTTATGAGCACAACTGTATACTGGGAGTTCACTGCTTCCAGTTAAACAGATGGTGCCATTATAGGTCACATAAACTACAGTAATACACATCTGGTCTAAGTGGGTGGTACACGTCTAAGTAACATCCACGCCAATGAAAGCCAGGTCCAGAAGTGAATTATCACAAGATGTTCAATGTTATTCACTTCTCCTGTCAATGGTTTTAATGTTGTGGCTGATCGGTGGATACAATAACAAACCTGTGATGGAAGTTTTCCCTGAACTTTTTGTTCCCAACAAAGCGAAAATGCTTCTTGTGATGTTTTAAGGACGTGCGAGGCAGCTTTTCTTCTGGTCTGGAACTAGTTTTAATTTGATAAACCTCTAATTCTAGTTTTTGGAAGAGAAGCAGGTGTGTTGATATTCCAGTTTTTGTCTAACAGCGTCCTCCTCTCCTTTCCTACCTTCCACTGCCGATGGAGGGGAAGGCCACAGACTTGAGTTTCTTCTCGTCGGCCAGGGCCAGGCAGTTCTTCACCGTCTTGTCCAGCATCTCCTCGCACTTGTCGGAGCCCCAGCCCGGACTGTTACAGTGGATGACGTACTTGGCGGGCAGACCGAAGCCGGCGGTCAGCACGGCTGCAAGGAGGAGAGGAACGATTAGTAAGGTGAGAAGGAAAGTGGAGAGGAGATGAAGAGAGAACGTAACTGCTGGCTGAACTGTGAAAATAGTTTTGCACATTGCTGTAAATCTGTGGCTCATTCTAAGCTACGCAGTGTTTCCATAGACTGTATAAAGATGGAGGAACAGCTCCTCTAAAGTGAAGCCAAAGCAAGTAGAGCTCCCCCTGGTGGCTGGCTACAGTATAGGTCATAAGCTCCACCCCCTCCATGTTAGTGGATGGGACTTGTACCAAACTAAAACACTAAAATACACATCAAATATATTTTCCTAGTTTCTGTAATTTTAAGCAGTTAAAACAATGCTATGTTTAAATGCATGTTAAGTGTAACTTTTTGAGGTTTTAGTTATTTGACGCTAAAGAAACAGGATGTGACAAAATGGTGACCACCAGTTGCTATGCCAACCGCTCTGTAAAGCTGTCCCGTGGGACCGTGAGAGTTGAAAGACAATTTTTAAAATTAAGTACAGTGTGTAATCCAACATTTCCCTGTAACTGGTGGAGGTAAAGCAGAATGTAGCATTATTTAAAAACAAGATGAGTGCATGAGTCTGGTGGAGGTGTGGTCGGGTCATCGATATCGCGGCTCCGCATGGCTCTACTCTCGGACCGTACAGCTCAGACTCTGGCTCCAAAATCGCAAGATGGCGCCGCTCGTATCCCCGGAAAATAGCATCAGTTTGGCCAATGCAATGGAAGTGGGGACACGTCGTCCATATTTATATACAGTCTATGCTGCCTGTGGGAAACGGTCTACAGTAGTTCCTCACTATAATGTGGTTCACCTTTCACAGCCTCGCAGTTTCACAGATTTTTTTTTTGTGCAATTTATTTATTTATTTATTTTTTATTTTTTACAGCGCATTGTTTTCTGCGTCCTGATTGGCTAAGTCAGAGCCCGCGTGTCGTCTTTTGCGTCCTGATTGGCTAAGGGACTGTAGACCATTGTCAATCAATCAATCTCCTCGTACGGTGTCTCTTGTCCAGTACAGAATGCGTTCAGCTTGACAAATTTACATATACAGTATCTTTGATCGCTGGCAGTGTGACTGAAGTGTGGTATGTTTGCAAGTTACTGTGAAAGTGTGTAGTGAGGGGGTTTTGCAACCTTAAAACATTTAGAATCATTGTAAAAAAATAAAGCTGACTACTTGGCGGATTTCGCCTATCGTGGATTACTTTTATTTAGAACGTAACTCCCGCGATAAACGAGGGACCACTGTATGAGTGTGTCCCATACAATGTTAATACAGTGGTGGCCCGCCAAAAGTTTTTAGAGATTTACAATTATTTAAAGAGAGTTGCTCAAAACCCTGAGAAAGCGACTCAGACGTAACGTAAACTACTAGCTAAACTTTATAAGCGCTAGCTAACAAAGTTAGATTGAGAGTCCGCCGTTTACTGTAAACTAGATTTATTCGCTGACACTTTATTTAATCTTACATACATTTGTCTATAGAAAGACACGTCTCAACAGCTTTATGTTTAGTTTTCTTGTATTTTAACTGCACAGGCTGCTGCTATTTGTCGCTAAATCCAATATTAGCGCGTTATTACGGTAATTAACAGACCACTAATACAAAACGCATACATATTTTACAACAGGATTTCATAAAATTTTGTGGTCACACTGCTACAAATTACTTCCTACATTCACTGATTAAATATTTATTTAATAATCTAGTCTCTAAAATGCCAGAAAACAACTAAAGCCTAGATAGGAACCAAAATAAACGAGCAAGCCATCCAAATGCCACGATCAGTAAGCCGCAGCATATTAAATCTTTTAAAACATCAACAGTAACAGGATGATATTCATCTGTGAAAACTGAAAAGGGGGAAAAAAAATGTGGTGTGACTTTTCAAATGTTTAGATGTTAGATAAATGTTTACACGAGTGCTTGCACAACACCGAGAACGTAATCAAACTAAATGGAAGCAGAAAGTCTGTCGTCACCCACAGCTGCCACCCCATTTATTTAGCACTCCTGAGACGGATGCTTTACGCGTCCCTCTAACATGATGTGCAGCATCTGTACGAGACAACCAGGGAACTTTCTCAGCTTCGTGAACCGCAGGAGCTAAAAGAACACTTGGTGGAAAACGAATGAAGCAAATCCGGGATCTTAAACTGCTTTGACCGTTACAGCGAGGTGGGCCGTAGAAATGGCTTCTCCAGACAACTGGGATGGAGAAAGGATGAAGAGGGGGTGACAAGAGAAAGAAGGACATGGTTCTCTGTAGTTAAACGGTTAGTTCAGTCCTTCATCAAGCCGACAGCTGTAGAAAGTGTAACCCCAGCCAAAGCCCCCCGACTCTGTGAAGTGGGAGTTTATTAGCCCACAGCGAACGTGTGACTGGACTGCAGTCAAAGCTGAGGAAGAGCTCATTTCCAGATGGCTCACAGAGACGATGGAGAGACTTCACACGGCAGAGACAGAGCCAGGCTCGCTGCATGTGTGATCTGCCCGTGAGGTAAAGTCAGAGAGCGACGATGATGATGATAGTTTTAACGAAAGTTCAGCTTGTTTTACAGTTCAGTTAGGCGGAACAGTGTGTGGTGGTCTGGAGATGTGGACAGTCCTGCACCATTTCCAGGGTGTGGACTTGCTGGTGATGTGGCTTCGGGGATTTATTTTTTTTTGTCAGCTTTGACTCATGACTAGATTCACTCACGCTAATGATCAGCTTCTTTTATTCAGGCCCAAAAACCAAAAGTGGCCAAGTTGGTGCTGAAATACAACCACTAACGTTATTTCCTGCAAAAGGTCGACCAGATGTCAGCGAATGACAATAAAACAGGTACACAGTCCACTAGCATTCTATGCTGGCTTCTACAGCCGTTGATCCCTTGGCAACACTTAGAGGTGATGCTGGGAAACTGTCACAAACGTGGAAACTATTGGTCCAACTGATCAGGACTGTACCGATCAACCCTGACCAGAGCCATGCCAGCTGTGTGCGAAGGAATTAGCCGCATGTCAGTCAGGTTTATCAAATTCCCATACACTGCATCTGAAGGAGTGTCATTGCTATGGGGTGGGGGTCTGGTCTGGTCTAGGTGGGTGCTACATGTCTAAGTAACATCCACATGAATGAATGTCAGGTCCAGAAGTTTCCCAGCAGAATACTGAATTGCCTCAAGATGGTCAGTGTTATTTATTTCTCCTGTTAGTGGCCATAATGTTGAGGCAACATTTTACATGTACCGCTCCCCCTCTTCCTCTCTGTTTTTGGTGAATTTCTGAAACTAAAACAGCGCCACCTATAGGCCTGAGACGGATCCGTGTGGATGCAGATATTCATGAAACGATGCCAGGGAAAACGGAGGGGGAAAAGATGGTTTTGGACGAGGCCTTAGAATCACAGATTAACCTAACCAGCATGTCTTTGGATGGTGGGAGGAAGCTGGAGAACCTGGAGAGAACCCACACAGACGCAGGGAGAACATGCAAACTACACAAAAATGCTGTTAAAGAGCAACTGTTAAAGATTTATGATATCAATAATCATCTCGTAGGTTTTATCAAACGAGCTGCAAAAAGCCTAGCGGTGCCGAGTTCAGTTTCCTTGACCTAAAACTCGCGCATTTATCACAACAACAGTTCTCTACTTCCAGCAGAGCAAAAAATACATCAATAATTCACACCGGTAGGTTTGATATGGAGTCACTGCGGGAAGAATTTACTCACACACACCGAGCTGTTTTAATTTACAACAAGAAGTCGTCATCTTCTACTTACTCAGCTCACAGCACATTTTACTAAACTGTATAGTTAACAGATTAGTTTAAGGGTCACGTCTGGCCTTGAAATTAGGACGCTCGCTTGAAAAAACACCCAGAACACTTGGCAAAAAGATTTTAAACATCCTGAAGTAGTTTGTCCGACGCCTGTTCTGATCCAGGTCTGGTTAGGATGACCGTTGGGCCGATCCAGACCCGGAGAATCCCCCGGCAGCCTCGGCTGGCCTGGCGTTCACTCACCTGGTAATCTATTTATGAGCTCCGCGCGGAGAGCGGGGATTACGACGCTGAGCTAACTTGGCTGACGGCGGGGAGGCGTTTGAAGAAGTGAGTGTTAGTGACGGATAACGAGAGAGACAGATGGAGAAAGAATAAAAAGACAAATGGACTGAAAGATCAAATAATCTGTAAGGGCTCAAACTCTGAGAGGTTTAAAAACTGAAGTCACAAAGAACAGATGGGACGCGCCAGCGCTGCTTTCAGACGACAGCGCTTTGAATAATTTCTACGTTTAGCTCTTACAAGAAGAGGAAAACAACGACAGCGGCGTCCTGGAGTCATTTGCCTAATGTGGGAGTGGATGCCCAAAGGACCCTGGTTAGCGATGAGAAATTTACGTCAGTGACGCTTGAGTGGATCAATGTGCACTTTCAAACCTCCTTTAAATCCAGCATGGAAAGTAAGGGTGGCTCAGTATGTAGCGTGTTAAGAAAAAGAAAGAAAGGAAGGGAGGATGCAGGAAAGCAAAACAATGACGACAAGAGATAGTTTTGCTCTTTGTGGTGTGGATGTGAAGCTCGAATACTTCTAGCCATTTTGTACCCAGTAGAAAGTGCATTCAGATGTTTCTTTAGGACATTAGTCAAGGTTACTTCCACTTATATTACTACTAATGATCTCATACCAGAAAAAAGACCCTTCATAACCTTTGTAACTCCAGGGTTTGACTAATACCTCGAGCAATCATTGCCATCTTATTTTAATACAACGGAAATTTCGTTTCTCCAGTAAATAGGACAAACCTGAGGTACAACGGGGGATTTTTCCAGTCCCACTTTTCAATGTTTTTTTAGCACAAGCGGCGGATTAGTTTACAACGGTTTCACTTACTCTCCTTTATCAGGAATGAATGGATTCAGTCAGACAGAAGCAAGTATTCACGCAGACTTTGATTTAAAACTAGAGAATTGGAGCCAGGCTTCAAGTTTCTTACAGCGACTTGTAGGGTTGTCCCTTAAAAAATGGAATCATCCGGTATTTAGAAACAAAAGTACGCTTCCCGTATTGAGCTGAAACTGGACGCACTTTGTCCCGTATTACCGTGAGAACAGGGGTCGCGTTAACCGAATATTTTCCGTCATTGACCGTTTATTTATTTTTTTTAAATGTGATGTAAAAATCTGAAGGCCATCCGTCATTTTGACAGATTGCAATTCACACCCCTGACCACTTGGTGGCGAGTGACCTTATTAATTGACTCTTGTCTCTCATCTTAGTTTTTATTTCAAACATCGCAGAACCTTTGTCGGTGCACGATTTCATGGTACACCGATTACACTGATGCACATCATCATGCACATTATACAGTCAATTGTTTATGTCTGTGCAGCTAACGGCTACCACACTACGGTACCGCCTAAGAGCTGTTTACGCTAGCAGTCCCGTTCCAAGTACGGACAAGACGTGTCGGCAGCCGAAACTTTTGTTGTTGTTTTTGTTCCCATTTAAAGTCAATACTGTTCTGAAAAAAAGTAGTTAAAGTTAATTAAACTTTAATGAAAATTAAATGCTATTGAATATGTATTTATCATCAATTTAAAAAATTAAAGTGACGGGTAAAAATAGATTATGACGAAAAAGTCTAGCGCAACCTCTGCATGAGAATCAAAAATAGTGCGCAACATGTCAGTGGAATTAATGAATAACAGGATGCTTTATATGGAAATTTACGGTAAATTTATTCACAGGTCGTCTCCTGCTCTGTGACCAATGAGCTGACAGCGGGAATCTCGCATGACAACGAGTTGTCCTTTATTTATTTTTCACCTAGCTTTGAATCTGCTGCCTTAGCGTAAAGAATAAAAAGGAGTCGTGTGGGTTGGATGGAGGAAATCAATGGAAGCTTACTGCTGCAGGTGTTTTGCAAAATAAGCAAATTAAAAATCAGTATCTCAAGGTCATAACACACCAAGACGATGGTAAGAAGTCGGTCAATGTCAGCCAGTCCGTCGGTGACAGAGAACACAGACCTGCTGCTCAGGAGAGCCCGAGACGAGTCGAGAGACGAGCCGGAAAATCTGCGCGCACTTACCTCCAGCCACCTCCAGAGGGCCGTTCTTCTTCTTCAGCTCTTGCACCGCATCGGTGAACTCCTTGCCTCCCTTTTTTTCCAGAGCGGAGCCTGCACACGGAGAGGAGATTGGGGTGAGTGCGTCGTCGCGTGCTGCAGAGCTCAGCAGGAGAAGAGCAATGATTGATGGTCATGCTGACAGACAGACAGACAGCAAGCAGGCAGACATGTAGATGGACAGACGGACAGACGGGAAAGCAGACACGGATGCTGTCAGTCATTTCACCTGGCCTCTCTCTCTCTCTCTCTCTCTCTGAATCTCTGAGCACTTAATTAAGCATACAGACTTCCTGATACTTCCTTTATTTGTGAGACTCAGGAGAAGTCTCCAAGGCTGCTATTTTCCAAATGACTCACTCTGAGTCAGTTAAACTAACGTATTAAAAGCCTCAGTCCCTAATTACTTCCCTCTGTCCTCCCACACTGCCTCACACACGGTGGACTGAGGGCATTTTCTCTCGCTCTCAAACCGGAGAGACAGCAGCTCGCAGCACGTTACAGATGGCGACATAAAAGCTTCGTCGAAGCTGCTTTGTGTTCACAGTTAAAGCAAATTAAACTCCTCTTCCTTCTTATTCTAATGTGTTAAAAAAAAAAAAAAAGAGTCGTTTCACACCGATCTGAGTGAAGAGTGCGAAAGAGAGAAGCCGTACAGGAACCCAGAGAGCGGGAAAGGCGATTTAACGCGCTGGCTGCAAAATCATTAAAAAGAGAAAATGAAATTGTTAGTAAGTGGATTTAATCTATACGAGCAAGCAGACAGGGTTTCAAATCCCCTTTGTGGTCGTTAATGGTTATTTGTTCACTCGTTAATTCACATGACCGCTGATCTCTTTCTAACCAGCTGAAGTGACAGCATGGTCGAGGGGTTACAGGTCACAGGAAATGAAGCCCAGAGCGTCTGCGATTCAGCCGAGTGGAACAAACAACAACAAGCAGCAGCAGCAGCAACGATTCAGGATTATACAGACGACAAATAGTTCTGTATGCGTTACTTGATCCACTCTACCACTACTCAAGAGGATTGTGCAACTGCAGCATATGGATCACCCATGTTGAAGGACTATACGGTTGCTTTTGGATGTTTTGCAGGCTGGAAGTGGCTCGTATAAAACTAAAAAAATGTGCAGTGAACATTTAATGTGGCCGGCTTCATATGTGGAGTCAGGATTGCTGAATAATCCAGCAGCAGGATCGATGACTCTCAGGGCACAGCAAGTTATGAGAGTCTGAGACAAGTCCAGAAAGTTATCAAAAAGCCCTGTTCTCTCTGCTCCAGCAGAGACAGCCAGCTTCCAGCTAACAGTCTTTTCTAGTGTGGTAAGCAGCTAAATTATCCTTTTCCACATTTGTCCGCATTCAGTCGCACGCCTGCGATGGGTTTATTGAAAACAGCGTTTGAATCCCACAACAAGCTGCTCATTGCGTAAATATAAGAGGCCCTGCTTGCACATTTCAAGCCTCTCGAGCAAGTTAATGTTCACGTGGTCCATTCTGCAAACCAAATTACTTGTGGGGAAGCGTTTGGTTGTGGGTTTTTGTTTGGGCGGTTATCTCTAGCTAAAAACCTCCCGTAAAGAGAGAACGCGCCGCTGCTGCCGTGATGTTTGTCCACAGACTGTAGCGCAGAGCAGCATCCGGATATGCAGAGGGAGAGCAGACAGGCAGCCGTGGTCACTGCGGTGTCAGTGGTTCCTTTACCTACTTCACCACCTGTATAGAGGGAGGAGTTGGTCGGGTGAACGACAGCGTCGCTCTCCACGATGGAAATGTCGGCTTGGACAACTTGCAACTACAGACGACAACAACAGGCAAACAACATGGTGGTAAAAAAAAACACAGTGAATGACCACAGGAGCAACAACACGGGACAAAAAAGAAGAGAAGGAGGAGGAGAGGAAGAGACAGAGAAGTGAGCACGCTCCTTATTGGCTGAGGACGTCACAGGAAACAAGGAGGAAACGGTTACAGTGAGGACGCAGGACAGCACAGTTGGTTAGATTCATTTTAGATGTACAGTTAATAAGTCTGATTGTCTGTTACTATAGAAACCTGTCCAACTGTGTCGACCCGATTCCTGAATATTATGACAACCTTGCGGTCAGGCCGCAGCGAGCAACAAATGTTGGCTTTTATCCCCTAAACGGCTGCTCTATCCTGCAACGGCATGGTTTTCATTTTGCAGGGGCCTGGCAGCCATTTGGAAGGAAGGAAGACAACCTGGAATGAACCTCAACACGTCTACACGATGGGAGGAGCAAGCAGGATGCTCTGAGGAGCTTTGAGACGTTGAAAAAAAAAATCCTTGAAAGTCTCATTTGTTTTATTTATGATTTTCTGTCGATTTGTGAGAGAAATTCCACCTTTCTCGCTCCTCGTTTGGGATCGGTTGCTTGAGGTCGCGTGGAATCAAAGGATCTCATCATTTATTCACACTGTGAGCAGCTCTCTTCATTTTCTAAAAGGCGGACCTTCCAGGAGGCACCAACAAGAACGTCTACAGAGGAAAGTTCACTGCCGCATAAACCGCATACATTATAAGCATTTAGAAAAACAACAAGTTGGCCTAAGACTACAGTTTTTAACCGTCAGTACTTGGGAAGTGGCTGCGTCTTTTACTTATCATGAAGTAATTGGGATTTAATGCGTTTTTATTGTAACGCGTAATTACGAATAATAAATTACGAAAAAATTAACACGTAAAAAAAAAAAAAACGCATTTAATCACAGTTTGTGTTCCAAACAACGCAGAACTTTTGTCAGTGCGTGATTTCCTGATACACCGATTACACTGATGCACACATCAGAGCTCGGCTAACAGCTAACGGCTAACAAAATGGAGGAATCGGATGAAAGGTTTGACTAATGGAGGGAAAATTTTATTGCATACCACCACAGCACTTCAACCCTACGGTGTCATCTAAATGCAAAGCATGTTAAAGTCAGCACAGAAACCGCCAGAGCTGCTAGCGCTAACAGTCCTGAGTACGGACAAGACGTGTCGGTAGCACAAATTGTTTTTCTGTTAAAGTACTTAAAGGGGAACTACCGTATTTTTTGTTTTTCTTTTAACCTGGACCTTATTTCTGGCATATAATACGGTCGTTTACTCACCCATATAAACAGATGTTTACATCCGCATATCCATATGGTGGAAGTGAATGGGGCACCGAAACGCAGCCTCTAAATAACATTATCTGCCACGAAACTCGTTCATTTCACCAATATTTTGTTATGATACACTAGTGCTATTCTCCGTTGAGTCTGGAGTTATCTGGATATACGCGGATGACACCAAGGTTATATGGGTGACTAAACGAAGGTCCAGGTTGTAAATACAATGATAGTTGTTCTTTAAAGTACTTAAAATGGCACTTTGACTTCAGGTCTGTCCAGTAAATGCATTTTTCCAGATATTAAAAGAGCTTGAGTTTACAATATTCATGTTTTCGTGTCCATTATTTGATTAAGTCGTCCACAAAAATCCATTTAAATTAAAAAATTTTGCTTTTTGGGACAAATACTTATGATTAAAATGTGATTAATCGAGATTAATTAATTACAAAGCCTCTAATTAATTAGATAATTCTTTTTTTAATTGAGTCCCACCCCTAAAGCTAACATTTTGTGTCCTCTGAGATATAAAGCCAATATCAAAGCACATCAAATATCCTGTAATTCGCTTATTCAATGGCGTGTAGCAGCGATAAACCTAAAGCTCACACATAAAATCTTCAAGCTCCAAACAGCGTCAGGCTGTTTTGCTGCTACAAATGGACTCTGATCGCCACAAACGAAGCACATCAGCCTCTAATAACAGAAAATGAAAAGAGAAACTGGTATCAAGTTACTCTGGAATACAAATCAGCAAACATAAAACCATCAGTATCTGAGCCGCAGGATGAGTTGTGTCGTAAACTGAATTTTTCATACATTGATAACTTCTCTAAAAGGTCCACCATCAGAGCTAAACGAGCAAGACGAGTGTGAAACTATCCACAGTGTGAAAAAAAAAAAGTCTTTTCAGTTATTTTAAATTGGAAGAAGTTTAACTTTCAAGGATTTTCCAACCTCAAAGCCCGCTGGGACCAGAGAGAGAGAGAGAGAGAGAGAGAGAGCGGAGGGTGGGGAGAGGCTGGGGAGCTCACCTAGATCGTCTTTAAGTTCGAGTTCAGCGTTGGTGGGGTTGATGACCCCCTCCACGTCAAAGCCAGCCAAGTTACTGACCTCGCTGTGGATAAGGTTGAGCTGCGGAGGTGGGAGGCAGGGAAGAGCGGCGACGGGGCGGGTGGGGGGCGGGGGTGCATGCCGAGGAGGAGGAGGAGGAGGAGGAGGAGGAAGAGGAGGAGGATGTAGAGCGAGAGGGAAGAGGTGAGGAAGCAAAGCCATTAAAACCAGATTCACACTGCAGCTTGAAGGGATACCTTGACACTTTGATTAATTAAAAGAAAATGATAAGGCGTCATGCATTTACTGACGCTGCTACACTAAATAAAAGCTGATAATGTGTCTGATTAAAAGGCAATTAACAGCTTTTAAGACGTCTGGATGAGATCATGAAGCTCTTTCATATATAAAAAAAAAACCTATTTAATATAGCAAGGCTAAAACTCTGACGAACGACAACAAATTAGCCAAAAAAATGGTAGAGTTTCTGATATATTGTCTACGTTTTATATTAATTGAGGCGTTTTTGTTTCACAATTTGCCGGTTTTCTTTAAATTAATTCATTAATTAGTTAATAGATGATTCTAAATTGCTCGTAGCTGTGAGTGTGAACGGTTGTCTGTCTCTCTGCGTCAGCCCTGAGATGGACTTCACTGGACAAGCGGTCACAGAAGACGGATGAATGTTTAAATCTGGCTGCACCTGCACAGTTTCAGCTAATTTTTTTTGCCAACATCCAAATGTCAAGGTGTCCCCTCGAAAGAAACGTTACGTCCAGTCGGCACCTCTCGCTTTAAGATTCATATTAATCACGTGTTATCCAAACATTACATTCCACCACCGAGGCCCAGATGGTCCCAAAGCAAACGTGGTGACAAGAAGTGCACAAAGCATGAGCCTGAACAAAACACAAGTGGAAAATGCTGTGGAGAGTAAAGCGCAGTTAGAATAATTAAGTGTGTTCTGTTCACGTGTTCATTATCTTTATCAGCGGGGGGTTAACTGCTTCCATGTGATTAATTATCAGCAGCTGCTGTAATCTGTGGTCAGCGACACGACGGAGCGCCGAGGCGTTTTTATCTAGTGAAGAGCAGAAGTGACAGCAGGCGTACGGCGCAGTTCTGCCCCCTCAAAACATGCATGCATTTAAATTATTATTATGATTTGTTCCTTGCTTAAACGTGGCATTTACTGTTTCATCCATCTTTTGTTCATAAAGCTAACTCACAGAATCACAAGCAAGTGCTGAGGTGGCTCAAATTTAATAATCAATTCATTAGGATATATAATATTAGTGTATAATCTGATCATTTCTCTTCAAGGGGTAGAATAAATCCATTCTTTCTGTGCACGGCTGCCCCATGAACGAAGCCAGAATCAGTGGCACCGAAAACAAAGTGCACACCTTGGTGAAATTTAATGTTCCTGAAATCTGAACACTTCCTCTTCTGTTTTATTCCCAGCAGAGCCACACTGGGAAGAATGATTTCAATTCCAGTTGAATGAAATATCGTCTGAACAGATACAGCCATTGAGTCGATATGCTTTAAAAATAGCATCTGCGCTAAAAGGTTATAGCAGCTCCTGATTTACCACCAGCTAAATGTCAAGTTAATTACTATCAAGTGAACATAGTGGTATAAACATATGCACAGCAGACCAAAGCATGCAGCGCCGCCGCCGGCCGCTGTCAGGTCACGACTGAGCCGATGCTCTGGAGGGAAACAACATCCACGCTGCGGATTTTATTTATACACTCATAAAGTGTTGAGTTTAATTTGTAATTCGATAAAACAAATCTGTGTCGCGCATATAATCCTGATCCAAACACCTTACTACCTGCAAAATGAGCGAAAGGGATCCAGTGACGCTTCTTGCATCACTCTTGAGTCATTCAGTCTCTAACTCACAGTCGGTGTCACTGCTAGCTTTCATCCGATTGCACGTTCCTTTCGATCTTTATAATCTTCTGATCTTGAAGATGCGAGGAAATGTACTTTCAAGTTCCAGCTCAATAGAAGTCAGAAAGCATTATTTTTATGTTTTTTCTCTCAGCAGCACCAAAGCAAGGGGAACACGAGCAAAGCTTACAATTAGCTCTCATTTTAAAAAGGTGAAGCTCTGTGAGGAGACTTGCTCAAAAACATTTTATTATTTTAAAAAAGTAGCTTCATTTTATGAGTTAGACCAGATGAGCAGGGAAACTTTGTCACGTCGTCTTTAATTGAGTTCTACCCTGAGGTCTAGTTCAGTTATGAAGGGGAAGTACAGATAAAAGACTAAATAAAAACATTTGGATATAACAAAGCGGCTGTTCTTAGATCTGTTAGGGCTCTGTCGCAGAATAAAAATGACCGTTCTGTTTCTTATCAGGGAGGTTCTGACATAATATGACGTAAAGAGCTGTTTTATCCTCAGACTTTAGCACTGGTCTCATTCGCTCACACTCAGGTTATTTGTTTTCGGTCACTCAGGAGTGAGATGTCCTAGTTTGATCCCAACCGGGACTGGACCGGTAACAAAACAGCATAGTAACCTATAATAACCTTTGTTTTAGCGCAGAGAAATAGATTAGGAGATTATGTTTAAAGTCGATCAACTATCCTTTTACGAAACATTTTACGAATAACCTGAAATTTCGACGCACTGCTGCCATCTACTGTTCAGTTTTGGTTCAGTTTTTAAAACAGTGCGACCCCCGGTGGGCAAGTTAGGAACAGAAAAAATGACATTAATCTCTCCTACGTCATTTTTGCATTTTACAAATTCTTTCCCACAGCCCAGACTGGACCCTCTGGGCCGGTTTTGGACCATGGCCTGCATGTTGCGTCTCCGTTTCCTTGTCTTACCGCACCTATCAGTCATTTAACGGTCTACTCTACTCTCTCGTGTGGACAGAAAACTGACCTTCTGACCCAGGAAGAGGCTCTTGGTGGAGAGCACGGTGAAGCTGTCGGCCGGAGAGCCCTCTGTGGTGCTGTCTGCCGACGCCGCCTTGCTCACCTCGCCTTGTTTCTGTTGAGGGAACAGAGTACATGATCATCTGGGTAGCCATCGTGTTCTTCCTTGTCGTCTTGGGTTTGGAGGATATTTTGTCAGTGCAGAGCCTAAACTCTAAATTCAAAAAGGTCTTCCTAAACAAAGCTTTGTGATGTTTGATTTATTTCCCACCATTACCAGAAACATTTCACGTATCCATGTATGAAAGAACTTACTGTAGTGACTTATTTCTTCTACTTACGCTCTGACTTGTCACCACTAATTGTCAGTTAACATTTATTTTCCAGCTCCTTTATGAACGCATCAGGAAATGGCAAAACATCTCATCTCTGATCAATTTATAATCTGTTTTTATCTTCCCGCTCCTTCCGTTTAGAAACGTGTTAATCTCATTATACTCTGTTGCTATTGGAATTAAATCATCATTTCCTTTAGTTTTCTCAGCAAGTTAAAGTCAAAACAGCCAGTAATCTACTCCAGACGTGGTTAAATGTTGTTATTGTGAGTAAGTGCATGAAATTAAGACATGTTGCTGTTCCTGGCATTGGGTTTGATATCACTGATAACATTTCTTTAACCAGGTGAGTAAGACAACTACTGTTTACATTTGATAGCAGCTTGAGCTGTCATGACATTTTACGTGCACGTGAAGTCAAATAACTGTGATTCATGATTTGACTGTCAAATTTTTGCAAATGCTCATGTTTCAACAGCTGCAGTTCCTTTGTTCTTTTCCTTTTTCTTGTCTGTTAAAGGGGAATTGTTTTTTTTTTTTTTTTACAACATGGATCTTATTTCTGGCATAAAATGCGATCTTTTAGTGGGAGTGAATGGGGCACCGAAACACAGCTTCTAAATAAGGCATTACCTGCCACGAAACTCGTTCATTTCACCAATATTTTGTCACGATACACTAGTGCTATTCTCCGTTAGGTCTTTGAGTTACCTGTTATCTGTTCACGGACGTGCAGCAGTTTGTTGCTCTTGTAAAAAAAGCAGATAATGTGTTATTTAGAGGCTGCGTTTGGGTGCCCCATTCACTTCCACTATATGGATAAACGCAGATCTAAATATCTCCAGAACGACTCCAAATGACACCAAAGTTTTATGGGTGAGTAAACGACCGTATTATATGCCAGAAATAAGGTCCAGGTTGTAAAAAAACAGTAATTCCCCTTTAATGTGCACATTTATAGCAAAGAGTGGGAATGGGAGAAGTCTGTGAAAATTCTCACTCATCCAGATTTATATCTAAAACAAAGCTAAACCAGAGGCAACGGGACTCCTTTGAGGTTTTTGGATGATTGGTGAAACTTCAAACTAATTCAGCTGCCTTTGGTTTATCCTTCTTAAAGAGTGTCCCGTAGATAGTTTAGCAGATTAAAAGATACCATCGCCTTCGACCGCCGCCGTTTTTGCTAATCCAATTTGAGTGCTCTCCTTTTTTTATGTGGCTTTGAAAGTAAATGCGTGACATTAATGGAAATAAATGCTCATTAAAATGCGGTCGGTCGCATATTAGAAGGTAAACACCTGGAGATAAACAGTTGGCGAAACGAACGCTCCCCTCAGGAGACACCGTAGCGGAAGAAGGGAACGTCATCAAAAGCGGGCAATCGTATTTCAAACACTGGAAAACTATGTGAAAATACTGCTGGACATATGATACTGCTGTTTTGTAGATATGTATCAGTAACCGTGCCGTGCTCATAAATCAATCTGCAGACCAGAACATGTACAATTACATGTATCTGATGTTCTGTGATCCACTTTAAACTTCTTCTGTGTTTTTTTAACCACTGCCATGAAGACGTACCTTGGCTTTACCTCCTGCCTTCTTCCCGCTCATTTTCTTAGCTGGCGTTTTCTTGACTGCCTTGGGTTTCTTCTCGGGGGCCGGCGAGACGGGCGCCTCCAGTTTGCCCTTTGCGCCTCTCTTCTTGGCCAGCAGCTCTGGGTGGATGTTGGGGAGGACCCCGCCCGCTGCAATGGTCACGCCTTTCAGCAACTAACAGAAGGAAAGACACGGAGACGTCACTGGGAGGCGAGGAAACCCGACTAGAAGCTTCTCGTGACGCCGGGTACTTGCTCATCAGCCGACCTGGTTCAACTCCTCGTCGTTGGCAATGGCCAGCAGGATGTGCCGCGGTGTCACGCGACCCTTTTTATTGTCTCTGGCTGCGTTACCGGCCAACTCCAGGATCTCCGCTACATGGGGCGCAAACAAAACACAAGGGGTTAACTTTCAGGTGGTCTTATATCTCACGAAAGGCAACAGATAACGTATCTCTGCAACATTCAAAGAGTAAATATCCCTTCAAACGTAAGCCATCAGCTTTAAAGCACACATCAGGACATTACGTGACCTCTGAACTGAGAAATTCCTGATGTTAGCTAACTGCTTTCTTTCTGCTTGGGTCCTGAGTACATTTGACTGAATGTATATTGTGTAAATATTCTGTTTATACCAAAAATGTTCTCACATATTCAAAAAAAAATGTCTTCAATATTTAAAATTTGTTCTTACAGCATTACACAAACATGAATCTCACCAGTGAGATACTCGAGGACAGCAGCCAGGTAGACGGGCGCTCCCACCCCGATGCGGTACTTGGGCAGCCCCCTCTTGATGTAGCGCAGCATGCGCCCCACGGGGAAGATGACCCCGGCCTTGGTGGACCGGGACGTCTTGGTCGACTTTTTCTTTCCTCCTCGGCTGGACATGGTGCTGATAGTGCAACCAGTGTCGGACTCTGCGGGGAAGGGGGACACGTTGATAACGCTCCGTTAACTGGACGGTACAGAATTTCTAGCGCAATAAAAAATGACCTGCGATGTGGAAGGAGACCGACTGTGGACACAGCGTGGATAATGAACTATGGATACTCTGTGTTTCTGAGAATGGATCCATTCTTCTGGTTTTACAGACGGAGAAATCTTTATGAATCCATACAAACAAAGACAGCGAGAAGCCTCTGGTATGAAATACCAGAAAGAAACCGATGTATGACCCCATGAGGCTTTATAATAAAAAAAACAAAGTGTCTTTTTGTTGACAAGCCCAAGGTGACTTGCTGCCGTGCCTCATGACTCCTTTTAATTCTTTATTTAGTGGTAAACTACCCAAGATTCAAATCAGGCTTTTTGTTTCAATGTCACCCCTGAATATTTTTCAAATTATTTTATTAAAAACACATGACATTATGTTCAAGAGAACCCAGGAGGGCTCAGTTACTAAACACAAATATCAGGTGCACATAGTTCTGGTGGCTGAAGTGTAATAAAGGTGAGTTTATGATATGATAAGTCTCATTATTGGGATTTAAATTAGTGTCACTGCGCCATATGCGGGCACCAATTAGCTGTGTGATAATCAATTAGCTCCACCATAGGCCACGCTACTTCCTCAACCCTGCTCCAAAGCATCGTGTCCAAACGTAACATTGCCCGTTTTTCTGTGCAGCCAGCAGCTTGCAAATATGTTTAATTTGCACCATCTGCAGGATTTCTGCACCCCGGCCAGGTGTAGGTGGGTTTAACCGCCACGGTGGGCATTTATTTCTGTGGCCACTGACAGCGATTTCCGCATGTCAACAGCCCACCGGATGTCTTGCACAGGTAAATGTATTTCTCCTCCCTGTCTGAGGAACCGAAATAAGGGTTAAAATGAAGCTGTCACACGACGTGCGTGACATTTTCCCGTTCGGGTCAGCTTTCTGGTGGAAATAACCCCGGTGTAGCGGTGTAGCGGCGGCTGCTGCCCCGCTCCACCTTCCCTCCCCTTCCTGCCTGTCAGCTCCACGGTCTCCGCGCTCTCTCGGCCTCCATGCCAGACATATAAAAATATAAAATTAAATAAAACAAATGGCAACGTTAACGCTTCAATTCGGCGAACGGAGACCGGCTCCACTGTTGGGGAGACGCGGTGCGAGACGCGCAACGGCTGCGTGCAAACCCGGGGGAATACTTACAAAACAGGCGGACGGCGGAATTTTTTCTCCCGTTCTCCGGTAACGAGCCTGGGCAGTGTCCCCGACTCCCACAATCCACAGCGAGCAGAAATATCCGAGTGAGCCAGCGCTGCCCGCGGAGCAGCGACTACAGGGAGCGGAGAGCTAGTCTGACTGTGGAGCTGATCGTTAACCCTTTACGCATTTACTTTGCCCAGAAAACACGTGTCTTGAGCTGAAATGCTTCTCCGGCACATCGATAAACGACTCTTACATTTAAGCTTTCCAAATGTCACGTTATAAATACAGCTGATTTATTCACTCTTTGACCAGGGGTGTCACTGCAAGGTGCCCATGGGGCCATTTAAGTCACAACACATGAATTCTTCTTAGCGGTTAAAATGTTTAGCATACTTTTGATTTTATGCCACTAAACCAATGTTTAGTATCTGCTTCCTTTTGTTACGCCCAACCCATCCCACTGTTACAAATGGACTTTTACCTTATACTCCTGGATAAATATTTTTGTACTATCAAATTAGCAGCTATAACATCTAGCCAGTGTGATCATGGACTAGCAAAGGATAATACTGCCAACCAAGGCCGACTGTGATGGGTCCTCACCTTGCCTGTATCGGGACACTTAAAGGGGAACTACTGTTTTTTTACAACCTGGGCCATACAGTAGTTTACTCACCCAAATAACTTTTGTGTAATTTAACAAGTTCAGGAAATAATTATATCAATGTAAATCCATATTACAGGTAAACAAGCCAACCATCATGGATGCGCGTGCTGCTTAGAGATGACATCGTCGGAAGACAATCTACAGACCCTGGATGATGATAACAGGTAACTCCAGACTCAATGGGGAATAGCACTAGTGTATCATAACAAAATATTGACAAAATGAACGAGTTTCGTGGCAAATAATGCGTTATTTAGAGGCTGTGTCTCGGTGCCCCAGTCATTCCCACACTGTGGATTTATGTTAATCTAATTATTTCCCAAACTTGTGCAAATGACACCAAAGTTTTTTGGGTGAGTAAACAGAAATTAGGCCCAGGTTGTAAAAAAACAGTAGTTCCCCTTTAAAGAGCTCCTCCAAAGTGAAGCCAAAGCAAGTATAGCTCCCCCTGGTGGCTGGCTGCAGTATAAGCATGTTAGTGGATGGGACAAATTAAAACACTTCAATTTTTTTTTTTTTTTTTTTTTTTTTGAGGATCTCATTTTAGGTAGTTAATATCATAAATAAATCGTTCTAAACATTTTTAGTTATTTGACACAATAGAAACAGGATGTGACATCATGAGGACTAGCAGTTGCCATGCCAACCACTCTGAAGTGGTCCTGTGGGACTGAAAAAGTGTATAATCCAACATTTCCTTGTGTCTGGAGCAGAACGTAGTATTAATTAATAATAAACGCGAGTGAGTCGACAGAATTGCGGCTCTGGCTCCAAACTAACTAGATGTTGCGGCTCGTATTCACGGGAAAATAGCGTCAGTTTGGCCAACGCAAGAAAGTGGAGACGCATTGTCCATATTTATAAACAGTCTATGATCTGGACCAAAAAGTTGCACTTGATCACATGCAAAGACTAAAACCAAATAAGTGGGAAACCAGAAGAGCTACTACAACTGCAGGACACACCAAAAAATAAAAATAAAAAATTTAAAAAACTAGGGCCAAGTCATATTAAATTATAGAGCAGTGTTCAGTGCTGCAGATCGTTTGATCATCATGTACTGTAGATGATCTGAGCCTCTGTCTGGTTTGATGAAATCATAGCACAGAGGGAAAAGATCAAGTCATTTCTTTCCTTTTGTTGTTGTTGACACAAATGTAGTCAGTAGCAGCAGGTTTTGACCTTTCAGCGGCGGATGCAGGAGCTTGAGTAAATAGACTTTTAGCATAGTTCACCTTTGCTTGGGATTCAGTCAGATTATTGTGGTTGTGATTGAACTGTCTGACCAGACTTGAATCTGGCCCCGCTGTTTTTAAGGAATTGGGCAGACGAAAGCTTGTTACACTATAATCCAAATGACGTCAACATGATTTTTTTTTTTCCCGTTAAGCAACCAAATACATTCACAAATACTCTGTTGGGCAAGAGTCACAAGACAGATGAAGTAGTAACTTTAACGAGTGTCCTCTTAAGTCACAGTGGACCTTAAAAAAAGTAGAGTTTAAACATAATTCACTGTTATTTATTGTTAGTTCTACTATGACATGCCAACATGCATTGTTTGTGGAAAAGGCCAGATCAGTTATATTAATAAAAATACCAAATGTGGCATTATTTAATAGAATATTAGTTGAAAATAGAAAATAGAAAATAGAGAAAAAAAAAGTGACCTGTACAAACTGTCACCTACTGAACAGTTCAGATAAGCAAAAGATGAATTAAAGGTTACAAGATACCAGTTTTAAGACTTATCAGGTACTACTGACGTTGACGTTTTGAATGTTTTATCATTAAAAGTTTAACAGTCAGTCACAAAACCTGGATACCATTTAATAAAAAAAAACACACAGAAACACAGAAAATACAATACAAAAAGAGAATAACAGGGTACACCCTGGACAGGTCTCCAGTCTATCACAGGGCTAAAACAGAGAGACAGACAACCATTCACACTCACACCTACGGCCAATTTAGAATCACCAGCGATCCTAACGAGCATGTCTTTGGACAGTGGGAGGAAGCTGGAGAACTTGGAGACAACCCACGCACACACAGGGAGAACATGCAAATGCCACACAGAAAGACCCAGATAGTTAATAAGGATAATTATATGCAAATGAGAGTGCATACTGCAGAACAGTTGTACATTGCGTGCTGTTTTCACAGATTTTTTGATAACTTATTGATACTTCAACTGCCAGCCTCGTCTCTTTAACTGCCACGAGGTCCCGTACTTTCAGAAATTCGGATGCAACTAGAACCCAAAGCCTCGATTAACTCTGAGCAAGGTCAAATAAATCCCCATGCACATGTTACAGAATTTAAGGTGCCTGAAACTGGATAAAGAATTGAACTTTAAATCACTTTACCTCCGTAACACTCAATTAACACAACACTTCATTTGTTTTTAAATGGAACCACATGACAGATGTGTGCCGAAGCCCTGCAGCTTACTGATGCAGTGCAGTGGCTTCTCACCAGAGGTCAGACCTGAGCCGTGCATTCAAACCACCATTTTCTGCAGGACTTGCCCACCTGCTGTGAGAACTCTCCTCTGTTTGCAGCAGACATGCACATCCCTGTGGAAAGGTGCGGCCGTTTAGAACTGGATCATGCAACGAGTGTAAGATACAGAGTCTGAAGTTTACACGAGGAAACCTACAAATTAATTCGATGCATCAATCAAAATGCATAAAAACTGCTCATAAAAAAACACAAGACAACAACAAACAACTTATGAATCAAACAAAAATTTGATTTTATTTAAGCATAGAATAATTACACAATGAATAATAATAATAAACGGTAGAGATAATTTGTAAAATTCTGCCCACAGTCATGCAGAAACCTTTGTGGTCTTGTTTGGTATGTGTGGTAAAAGCCATTTCCTAATTTCACAGAGGGAGTGTGAGTGGCGCCCTCTCCTGGACGGCTAGAGAATCACCACATAAAACAGCAAACTGAATTCTGACTGTTAAACTTGACAGGAATAAGAGAAATGCTTTAAATCTATTTGCAGATTTGCATAATGTAATGGTTTCTGTGTCTTGTCCACAAAACAGAGCTCAGAGTGATAACCATTTACATAATGATGACTGCAGGCATTATACAATAATAAGTAGTGATAATGGAGACACGTGTTACAGCAACAGATAGGCCTGAAGGTCGTCAAGTGATAGCCTGTGGACATCTGTAACCCTACAGAGAAAGTCTAAGAGATGAGAGGAGTAACGATGGGGGGAAAGTAATCAGGTGAAAGGTAATGTGAGCAAAAACAAGGAGATTATTATTTTTATTATAAGAGGAAATAACAAAAAAAGCAGTAACCAAGCCACATAAAAACTGCCCAAAACATTCTGGTGCTTACTGCAGCTTCAGAATATCTTCTCCCGATAAGAAAGTGGAACACTAATGGCCGTAAACACCCTGAATGTTCTCGGTGTGAGAAGCTGCAAAGTTCGTACAGTTTGTTTTAAATACTGCAGGCTGGTGTTTCCCGATCCCAAACCAGCAGTGTCAAGTTAGGCTTGGGCCTCTTTAAGGATATAAAGAATATTAAATGACAAAAGGTTAACTGCTTCTATACCCTTAAAACCTGTACAAAGCTCAATATGACTTATTAATTTATTATCAGAGCTCCATTGTTGTCCATATATCGTAAAAAGGTATTGAATGAACCATGACTTGTTGTAAATACTGACAAGAGCTCACAGCTGAAAATAGTCCCTAACACATGCACTGTCTGTTTACTCCTGTACATTTGTAAGGTGCAAAGAAAGTGACGGCTTGTTTCCTGCTGTTAGGTGGCACTTAAAATGGTTATGAAAAAACTTAGTCTTGATCAAGAATCTTTAAAACACTTATATTTATATTCCAGTTGTTCCTGATTTGCCTGTTGCTTTTTCCGTAGTTGTTGTCAAGTCTGCCAGCAAACCAAATGTGCAAAAGTTGCAGTAAGCGTCGACAAAGAGAAACAGAAGGTAAGATGAGAGCTGCTCATCAGTTTCGTGATTCATTTCTCCAACTTTAGATGAATATTTTTGATTTAGAAGCAGATCCTGCAACACTTTATTATTATTATTATTTCATCTTAAGGTAATAACTGCACTGCTGTGGTTTTAACTTTAAAGTGTATGTATCTCATACAGTTATTCGCTTAACCTGACTACCAGGAAAACTTGTAGATATCAAAGATGAGAAAGAGAAAGATATCTAAGCTCCATCCCTTCACATTTGGTATCATTGCATAGCCCTAAATGTCCTCTGTAGATAGTACAAGGTGTTAATTCAGTAATATGGGAGATATTCAGGTTTAAATATGAACTACAAATTTGCACTACAGGTAGTCAGGAGGTTAAGATGGTATGTTGTTTTTCCCCAGACAACAAACAAATATGATAAAACATAATAATGATTGTGCTCTAAACATGGTTAATATACAGATATCCTCCAGAAGACAAGCGGTTAAAAATAAATGAATGAATGAATGGTTTATTATCATTACAAAGACATCCTTCCTCGCAAGGTTTCAACCTTCACCTGGATAAATAATGCGGACTGAAGCAAAAACAAAGGGAAGAAAGGGGCGGGCGCCGCTTCCGGGTCAGCTGACCGGCAGGAGCCAATCAGAAGCCGCTAGCTTTTGTCAATAACTGGCTGCTCCGGAGCTCGCGTGAAACAGCAGCAGGAGCAAGAGAGGAGCAACATGACCGCGGAGACAAGAGTCAGCGGTAAGTCACTGATTTATGGGTGTCATATCAGTGGAGTCGGGTTTTATCAAACATAAAGAAGGGTGAAACTGTCAGTGCGACTTTAGAAATTATCTGAAAAACAAAAAGTGTTTAAATCTGGGACACTTGGTGCGTTCAGTGAAACTCAGTGCAGCTCATCAGTCTGCTTTGTTTGTTTAAATTATATTTTAAGGTGCAAATACTACTTACTTTCTATGTTAACTACTTTGTTCATTCCCAAATGCATTTATGTTAATGATTTATATTATTATTATTATTTTATTGAGATGAATATATGAAAATAGTTTAGTTCAAGTGCTAATACTGTCTGGCAGCAAACAATGAATGCATAAATAAATACCTTAATGATGATTAATGATTGATATCAAATGTGATATTCCTTTTTAATACCTTAAAATAATAATAGTGGGTATAATGGATCTTTATTAAAGCCCAAACACTGATATGAAACTTTCAGATTTCACACGATCACTATCCAATAATCGATGGAAGAATATGTAGGATAAAAAAGGAACGTATTTCAAAATGATTTGCTAAGGTCACCTTAGTGTTTCTGAAGCTGTGACGCGTTGAAGTCTGCATACTCGCTGATTGTCATTAATAAACAACAGTAAAAAGATGTTCCACTTGATTACCTTTGGTCTAACACTTACTCTGATTATTCCATTACCCAATTCTCCCACTGTCACAACATGTATCATTAAAATGTCATTTATTTTATTTAAAAAAAAAAAAGAACAAATACAGATCTCTTATGTGGATATCTTCTGGTTCCATGCCCTTTTACGGCAGTAAGTCAAATATATTTGCTTGTTTTGGTCGCTCAGGCATGAAAAGCCAATGTACAGAGTGATCACGGGTTCTGGTCTTTGTTTTTTACTGTACTTTCTCTACAAAGAGGGAGACGGAGAGGATGCAGGGCCAAGAATCTGTCCATAAAGAATAGATTATCACAGGATTATTATATATAATCCTGCACCAGTCTCCGCTGTAGTTAAGTAATTACTGTACCGTGAAAAGAAGTTAGAAATGTTAGTGTTTTAAAAATGCACACTACATTTTGTATTAACATAGGAAGCGTCTTTAAGCATATGAAAATGATTCTGAGATAAACAAGTGTAGATGTATTTATTTACGCTTAAGATTTAATTCACAAAATGAGTAACATACACACATATAATTATATCGCAGTCCGGCTGAAAGTGGGCCACGCTCCTTTTAGAACAAACAGCAGAAAACATGTCATCTTTAATCCTCTGCCGTCGGTTATTTTGGGACATTTGCTTCCACAAGCATCCATCTCAATCTCATTTCAGGGGATTTTTAATTCTAAAAAGCGTCTTATAAATGTGAACTCATTATACCTGCATGCTAAAAAAAAAAATGAAGCGCTCACTGTGTGTTTACTGTGTTTACTCTTCCGTCTACAGACATGAGGAGAGCTGAGGGAAGCGCAGCGAGCAGCGGCGTCAGCGGCGTCAGACAGGTAAGATGACAACACCTTTACAAGCCCTGTTATGTCATCTCTCAACGAGACACATGGGACAATACATTAAGTCAACACAGGCACAACCCTCGACCTGTTGTTTTCTTTATTTCTTACCTTTGTGTTGTTGAATTACAGGTTCTTTGTTAACAGGTGGAGTTTGTTTTGAAAATGTAGCTCACATGCGGTATAGACTATACGCTGCAACCATGCTATTTAATCGCTTGTAGGTGTGTGAAACCTCCTGCTCCGTCAGCGAGCTACAAATCCTCCTTTAAATCTCACACAGTGGTGATATTGTGACTGATTCAAAGAACATATTTAAAGCAAAGCATGAAGCACATGTTTGCACGATTCACTGGTGTCTGTCCGTCCTGCATATTTATCTATTCTTACCCGCTTCCTAATTTGTTTTCCGACTTGACCTGACTTGTATTAGCTTGTCTTATTCCACCTGACTGCTGTCTTTCAGCTGTGGGACTTCTTCTTTGCAACAGGCTCAACCTGACAAGTTGCTTTCCCTGTTTTTGTTTGTTTTTTTGTCCCCGAGAAAAATATTTCTAGTCCTCCAGGGTGCAAAGACACGACAGCAAATAATGGATTGTGCACATGACCGAGAGAGTAGCAGGCTGGGGAATATTTGCACACTCCTGTTGCAGACTTGAGAATAATATGAGAGCTAATAATCAGCGTATTTGCATCTTCGAGGACTGATTTTGTCTCTGAGAAAGAATAAAATAAAAAAAGGAGAAAGCACATCTCTGAGTTCTGAGACCGTCGTGGCATTTGAGTTTCATTGTTCCCACAGTTGCCATGGCTCGGCCGAAGGGAGGCCGGGGTAAAAGCTGGCATTTCAAAAGGCCTCATGAATGTGACATCAATCCCTGGACTTAATTCCCACTGAGTGAACTGATCCAGATTTCTCTCAGCGCGGTCGCCTCGTGCTTTACTGAAGGCTCCGTGCCTTTATTAAACACATGGTTACACTTTACGTTTGATATTCAAAAGAACATTCATGCACAGGATGCTTACTTATTGGGATACACTGATCAGGCATAACATTAGGGCCACTTTCCTAATATTGTGTAGGTGTCACTTGTGCCTCCAAAACAGTTGTGGCTCATCAGAGAATGGACATGGTCCTTCTGAGGGTGTCCTGTGGTGTCTGGGAACCGAATGTTGTTATTGGGGGGCCTTTAAGGGGAGGGGCCTCTGTGGATCATCTCACAGATACTTGATCAGTTTGGGATATAGTGAATTTGGAGGCCAGGTCAACACCTTGTGCATGTTTTTTTTTTAGTTGTTCCTAAAGTGTTTTTGTGGCTGCTACGATCAAGGAGTGTTATTGTTATGGGGTGGGGGTGCCTGATCTGGTCTAGGTGGGTGCTACATGTCTAAGTAACATCCACATCAATGAATGAATGAATGACAGGTCCAAAAGTTTCCCAGCAGAACATTATAAAGTCGCAAGATGGTCAATGTCATTGACTTCTCCTGTCGGTCATAATGTTGTGGCTGATCGTTGTATTACCTCACACTTAAGAAAACATGAACCTTGGAAAGACTCTCTCGTCGGTTTCAATAACAGTCTCACTGTTGTTCTAGAGACACTCCCACACCACAAGAGGTTTCTGTGGGAATGAAACGCTGGAGTAGCTCGACATCATGACGGATTCACACACAACTGTTGCTCTTCTTCTCCCCAGGACGGCCCCGGCGGACTGTGGGACTCCGTGAAGAAAGCCGCGTTCGTCATCGGATCCGGAATCTTATTCCTGGCTGCGTTCGGCAACTCGCTGACATGGTAGGGCCGCCGCGCAGCGAGCCGGAGGGATGAAGCTCGGGTTATTGCAGGCAGAGTAGAGAGGTCAAGAATGAAGGTGAACAAATGAGAACCGGATGGAGCAGGGTGGTGTACAGCAGGACAGGATAGACAGGACTATTGCACAATAGGATGGCATCCAGGTGTGAAATAAGTTAGTATGATGTCATGAGATGGGGTGTGATGCGTTCATTGTCGTCATGTGATGAGATAATCTCTTTTGTTCTTTGCCTCAAGCCATGTCAACTTAACTGAGACCTTTTGTTTGTTTTCAGTCTCACTACAGATCATGCACTGACATTTAGAAATACGATTTTTAAATTCATTTAGAAGCTCCTGTATAGTCCTGAATCTTCCATGTTTAATCAAGAATAAGCTAAGTGGCGGAGCGTGAGTGGAGGCGGCTGATGCCTAGAAAGACAGCTAGCATCTTCAGACCACACCCTAAAAGCAGCCACGCCCTTAATTCCGCATAACTTTAAGGCTGAGTAATATAAGGATTCACCTCCGTACAGTCGTCACGATGTTAACATTTTTGGCATTTCTGCTTTGGCTCATGGACGGTATAAATATGGAGGCGGAGCAGTTTCTCAAAAGTGAAGACAAAGCAAGTAGAGCTCCCCCTGGTGGCTGGCTACAGTATAGGTCATAAGCTCCACCCCCTTCATGCTAGTGGGTGGGACTTGAAGCTAAAACACTAAAAAAAGTCAAATAATTTTTTTTCAAGGATGGTTTCTGTCCTTTTAGGTAGTTAATGTAATACTGTGGCTTTGCGTGGCTCCACTTTCAGACCGTACGGCGCAAAGTCTGGCTCTAAAGTCGCGAGATTAGTCATGGCTAAAAATGAACTGCAGTTCCTCAAATGACCACTCGGGGCTGTCTCTAAAAGTGAGTCATGTTAAAATGTTACAAAACAAATTTACAACCTGGTGCAAGTTTCTCCATTTATGGCAACTATAAATGGGTACATTTTTTAATTAAGTTCATCCGTTTCATTTATGAAGATGTAAGTCCACTTCAAGGACTTAAAAGAACAATATCTATTGGAGCTCAGCCCATTATTTGTTAGGATGTTGGATGTTTTAGCAGATATCATCATGCTACATGGTTTTCTTTAGCATTTCCAGGCATCATTAGGTGGAGAAAGCGTAAAAGCCCGGTATAGAATAGGATGGCCTTTGTAAATGATGCTGAATTTGACAGAACGTCGACAGGTCATAATGTTCCTCCACGTCTGTGTGTGTGGCAAAAAGTCTGCACAAAATATTTCCAATAGAAGAAGAAGAAGAATATGTGTTTAACGTGGCGAAAACCTAACCGTGGTTCTTCCTGCAGGCACCTTCAGAGGTTCTGGGGAGCCTCAGGAGACTTCTGGCAGAACCTGTGGACCAAGCTGTACGTGGCGTTCGAGGGTCATGAGGCCGCTTTGTTCTTCTTAGGTAAAGAAACACGGCAGCGCCAGACCAGGCAGCTACTGATGGTCCATAACAGCGTTTTTTGTCAAGTTTTAGAGATTTGTTTTTCTTTCTTTCTTTCTGTTCTAATATGTTGGAAACGTGTTTGTGATACTGTTATAGGGGAAAGGTTCAGAGTAGTAAAATTAGATCAGACTGTTGGTGTCATAAACTGTTATAAGGGGTATCCATCCTCCAGATGTTATCTATGTACTAGGACTAACAGTGCCAGACTTATACATTGTGCACCACAACAAAGAGAGGATGTTGTTTCCAGCGGTCAAGATCAAGATGTTTGCACAGTTCCCTTTCATTGCATTGTGGCCTGTGAAGGCTTGAATGCTACCTGTCGGGTTTTTGTTTGGCGTCCTGCTGAACTGACCTCGTTTCTTTTCTCTGCAGGGACGATGTTGGCCCCTCCCCTGGTGTTCTGGGCTCTGAATGGTCTGCTGCTATTGGTGGACACCACCGGTAAACCCAACTTCATCACTCGCTACCGCATCCAGACGGACAAGAACAACCCGGTAGGCTCCGGTCTCAGTTACAGTGGATGGTAAAGTCTGAACTCCTGTAAATCACAATGCTGACACATCAGGAACATGGTGACCCAAACAGGCTGGGTGCTGTAATCAAATCAAAGGTTGTTTAGACTAAGTGTTCAGGGTTTTTTATTTTTATCTTTTTTTCTTTGAGATCTGCTAAATTGGTTTTTACATCACAGATAGGTTGTAATTTTTAAAATAAATCCACAAAAGGTCTGTTATGATATCCCAGAAACCTGCTGAGTGCGCATTTTTTGAATCGTCTATATTTAATTATCAGGCCAAATTTTTAGGATATTTAGAATACATTTATTCTAAAAATTCCAAACCTTTAGAGAAATTGTAATGTCATAATGAAACGTGCGTTTGAAAGCAGCCCTTGCTGAACCAGAGCGTCCACATGTCCATCTGACCAAAGTTCTCCTCTGGTGGTGTTTGAGTAACGCAGAGATAAAGGTCCACGCTGCCGATAACCAGAGCTCAGACTCAGCAGTTAATCACCCGCAGGAAGGTCGTGTTCATTGACAGATTTGCGACATCAAGTTTTGTCCCCACCGTCAAAAACGTAAAACCTTTTATTTGTTCACCGTCTGCCGTATCATTTATGTAGCCGTCGCTGAAGTTCAACGCCCGGGAATGACCGTTTGAGCCAGAGATCTAAGAGCCATAAACAAAGACAGGATGTGGCGACGATTACAAATGACTGACTGTGCAATTCATCAAGCAGTAGATCTGTCTGCAGATATTATTTCCAAAGTCCATAAGCAATTAGTTGATTTATTATAGTTTTGGACTTTTTTTACGAGCACATTTTGAAATATATGTGTGTGTGTATAATGTTAGAGGATATTTATCAGAGGAAAAATTTACGAATGAAAACTTTAAAATACAAACTCAACAATCTGTGCACGAAAAACAGACAAGAACTGATTGTTAACAATTATTTAAATTTAGATGAATAAAATGTTTTTGGGCCATTTAAACATAAATACAGATCAACATGCACATTGATCTTCTCAAAAAAATGCATTTAGTTAAGGGTGACGTTATGTTGTAGCCAAGAACTAGTTCATCTGTATTAATCGTCATGTGTATTTATACAGTACAGATCCTGGAGCTCTGTTTTTCTTTTTCACTTCCAAGAAAGATTATTGCATCACATTCACATCATCTGTCAGAGTCATCTTGACCTTTGGATCCAGGTTATGATAATAACAGAATAGATAAGAATAAGTGTGTTGTGTTATGTTAAGATAACTGTATTCAAATACTAGGAAACAAGGGGTAATGTCATCATATTCACTAACTCTTTAAAGGTTGAACTAATATTTTTTACAATCTGGACCTTATTTCTGGCGTAAAATATGGTTGTTTCTCACCCATATAACGTTGGTGTCATTTGTCGTTTGGGAGATATTTAGATCTGTGTATATCCACATAGTGGGAGTGAATGGGGCACCCAAACGCAGCCTCTAAATAACACATTATCTGCCGCAAAACCTGTTAATTTGTTATGATACGCTAGTGCTATTCCCCGGTGAGTCCGGAGTTACCTGTTATCATCATCTTCTGACTTGAATGATCTCTGAGCACCACGCTCACCCGTGACAGTCATCGGCTACAACTCTGAATCGGAAAAATATTCAGCCATGTTGCAAAAAACTGTAGGTCAATCTACAGACCCCGGATGATAACAGGTAACTCCGGACTCAGCAGAGAATAGCACTAGCATATGATACTAATATTGGTGAAAGGAACGAGTTTCATCGCAGATAATGTGTTATTTAGAGGCTGCGTTTCGGTGCCCCATTCACTCCCATTATATGGATATACACTGCTCTAAATATCTCTTGAACGACTGCAAATTATCCAAAAGTTATATGGGTTAGTAAATGATCTTATTTCATGCCAGAAATAAGGTCCAGGTTGTAAAAAAAACAACAAAAAACAACAAACAAAAAAAACAGCAGTTCTCCTTTAAGTATCTCAAATGACGCATAGTTTTCTCTGCCCCCGTCCTGCAGGTGGATCCGGTGAAGCTGCGCCACGCCGTGAAGATCGTCCTCTTCAACCAGGTGTTCATCTCCGGGCCCATGGTGGTGGCCGTCTACTACCTGCTGAGCTGGAGGAACCCCTGTGGGCCCGAGCTGCCCACCTTCCACTGGGCCCTCATGGAGCTCGCCTTCTTCTCCCTCGTGGAGGAAGTCCTGTTTTACTACTCACACAGGTGCTCGTGTTGAGAGCTTTTAAGTATAACTGCACCACCTTATGAGGTCCTATTAGGTATTTGCTGCTGATTTAATCTGCTTTTCGTTGTATATAGTCATATTTAGATTAAATCTTGTGCGCCTTCGGAGGCTTCATGAGCTCAGACTTCAGTCGTCCGCCTCCTTTTACTCTCAGGTTGTTCCACCATCCCAGCCTCTACAAGCACTTCCACAAACAGCACCACGAGTGGACCGCTCCCATTGGAGTCGTCTCCATCTACGCTCATCCTCTGGAGCACATGGTGAGACCAGACTTTAATTATACACGAGGAAAATAAAAAACATAAAATGTAAAATGCAAAAAGAAACTTACAAGATTTGCAAATAAATATACTTCTATTAGTACTATTCATTTCATTGTCCTGTAATGAGTCCACATATCTCTCCTCTCGTCACTGTGCTTCATTTCTACACCTGGAATCTGGACGAACCTGATCCTAAAAACAAAACAAAGTTTAAGCGAGTTCAAAACAAAATCACTTGAACTCACTGACACATCTCAGCTGCAGCATGCCAAAGTATTTACCTTTTAAAATCAGGACACAGTACTCTCCTACTACACGTTCTAGTTTGCATGAAATCTAATAATAATAATTTGCTGGATTATTATTCTTTTTTTTGTTCCTTGTCCGTTAGCTCTCCAACATGCTGCCCGTGGTGATGGGGCCGGTGATCCTGGGCTCTCACGTGACCTCCACCACCATGTGGTACTGCCTGGCTCTCTTCAGCACCACCATCTCCCACTGTGGATACCACCTCCCCTTCCTGCCCTCCCCAGAGTTCCACGACTTCCACCACCTCAGGTCAGTGCACCTCACGACTACCCCCCACAAAAAAATAAAATAAAATAAATCATCAATCTTCAGTATCAGCAACTTTGTGAAAACACATAAACGCTTGAATGTCCAGATACAAAAAAATCAAGTTAATGCATTACTAGATTTGCACATACATATGCAAATCTAGTATTTTTCTTCTTCTACTTTTTATTTTTATTTAATTTTATTTATTTATTGCTTACAACTATCTTACAGCTATTTTTCTTCTTCACTAGTATTTATTTTATTTTATTTATTGCTTTTAACTATTTTACACCTATTTTTGTTTTTCAATAGTATTTTTATTTTCCTTTATTTAATTTTATTTATTGCTTTTAGCTATCTTCCATCTATTTATTTGCTTTTTTTTATTTTATTTAATGCTTTTAACTATCTTACACTTATTGTTTACTAGTATTTTTAATTTTTTCATTTCATTTTATTGCTTTTAACTGTCTTGCACCTATTTTTCTTTTTCACTAGTGTTTTTTATTATTTAATTTTATTTATTTATTGCTTTTAACTATCTTACACCTATTTTCCTTTTACACTAGTGTTTTTTATTATTTAATTTTATTTATCGCACCTATTTTTCCCTTTTTACTAGTATTTTTATTTTTTTATTTAATTTGATTTATTGGTTTTAACTATCTTACATCTATTTGTTTTACTAGTGTGATTTTAATTTTTTTTCATTTAATTATATTTATTGCTCTTAATCTTACACCTATTTTTTTTCTTCACTAGTATATTCTATTTTAATTTATTTACTTTTATGTGCGACTGAGGAGCTGTGATCCAAGCCATTTCCCTTGTGGATCAAGTCGTAGCGTCGCTCACATTTTCCTCCTCCTCCCAGGTTCAACCAGTGTTTCGGGGTTTTCGGCGTGCTGGACAGGCTCCACGGCACCGACTCCAAATTCAGGCAGACCAAGCAGTACGAGCGGCACACCCTGCTCACCAGCCTCACCCCTCTGAACGACAGCATCCCTGACGCACCCAAGAAGGGCCAGTGACGACCTGCAGTCCACCCCGCTCCCTCCCCACCCTGCACCCTGACCTTTAACCTCAGGCCAAATTTAGGATCGTGATAAAAGAGGGGGAGAAAGTTTCCAATCAATCTTAATGATTGTTTGATTATTTTAATATTAAAAAAAGAAGTCTGTCCAGACGCTATGGATACTAACATTCAGTTTAAGAAGTTTGGCCTCGGTGTTCACGGCTGATTTGGAGTCGCCTCCTGCTGCGTCTGTTTTTAACCCGTTTCCTGCGTTGATAACATCTTCCTGTGACCTGAGAGGACGGTATTTATAGCTTGTGATATGGTTCAGAGATAATAATGTGGCAGAGCAGTCAGCGGTTCAAGGTTTTGCTCTGCCAGCAGAAGTGGGAAGGTATGGAGGCCTAAGTGTGCCAGGAAAAATGATGTATTGTGAAAAAAAAAAAAGTTTTTCTTTTGGCTTCCACTGCCCATGCATTCATTAATGTCTGCATTTGATTATTTAAATGATTGAAGTCCTAATTTGATTTAAAATGGGACACAAACCATTATTTTTGTCTCTTCCGTTCCCGATACAACAGGTTGATGGTTCAACTTCCACTTACCTGTACAGCCTTTGCTGCTCAGTTTACATTTTTTTTTTTTTTTTTTTTACTTTCAAAGTTCTCACTCTGTTTTAATCCTGTCGGACTCAACCGTGCCGACTAAACCACTCCAGTTACACCTGGCGTGAAACATGAAACGTGCGCGAGAGCAAAAAAGCAAAACGGCATGCAAATCATTTCAGTGTGAACGGGTTCATGGTGGAGATGGAACACGTCCTCTTGTTAATGTGAATCATGGAAATGTTGACCGTGTCCCGGTTTACACAAGCTTGTCAAAAAGTGTCACATCATCCACTAAAACATGTTCCCTTCTCCGTGAATTTGGTTTTACTTCACTTACCGCACACGCACGTCTCTAAGACAGATGATGCACTTTTACAGTAGCGCTTAAAACATGCACCTGTGTTGCACGTGTCTTTTGATATGACAATTGTACTTGATAATTTTGTAATGATTAAAATACTTTAAAAAAGAAACGCATCTCTCTTCTATTTCTATGGCGTTGGCAGCATGGACTGTATATAAATATGGACTACACGCCCTCACGTCCTTACATTGGACAAAGTGATGCTATTTTAGGGACACAGGCGGCGCCATCTTCCCAATTCGGAGCCAGAGTCTGCGCAGGACGATCCGAGATTGGTGCTATGAGGAAATGCGATATTGATGACCCGCCCACATTCACTCGCTTTTTCATTTATTTAATATTTTGATCTGCTCTATCTCCACCAGTTACAAGAAAATCTTGTTTTATACACGGACCTTACTTAAAAAACTAAAAATGGAGCAGTTGACATGGCAACTAGTGGTCACCGTTATGTCATATCTTGTTTGTGGAGCATCTAATAACCAACTAAAACAAAACTTATCCAAAAACACTTTGGATTCATCAGTATTATACTAATTACCTTAAATGACAGAAACCATCCTTGAAATAAACATATTTGCCAAGTATTTTAGTGTTTTAGTGGATGTAGTCCCATCCACTAACATGGAGGGGCGGAGCTTATCACCTATACTGCAGCCAGCCACCAGGGGGAGCTCTACTTGCTTTGTCTTCACTTTTAGGGACACACAAAGAAAAACAACTGAAGCTGGTGTTTTGAGGTTTTTTTGTCCATTTTCTGTTTTTTTTCTTTATTAAAGGAAAAGCATAATTACTACAAATTACAAATAACACTAATAGCGAATCACGTCAGCCTACAAAGCAGATATTATGAATATTAAATGTTATAATACAAGATCTCATTCAAGTATTTTACATTTTTCCTTTTTATATATTTTTTTGTTCCTTTTTTACTCGTTTTCATCTTTTTTTCCTCATGACAAGCCTAGGATATTGTAATGTAATGAACTATTTAAATGGTTCATACAGTTTTTTTTTCTTATTCATATGGCTTTATGGAATTTTGTCCTTTTTGTTGTTTTTTTTTTCAGTCTCCAGACATCATCAACCAGCCATATTATTCTGAGCAACGTCACAAACCCCCGACCGATCCGTCTTTTTTCCTTTCTCCTCCTTTCTTTCTCTCGTCCATCTTTCACCTCTCCAGCGTCCCAAAGTCCAAGTGTAAAACTCGCCGAACGAAAGCAGACTGCGCCCTCTAGAGTTCATTTGGAAGGTTGAGACGCTCCCAAAACCACCTGAAGCCCCCCCCCATCACCAAAAATGTCCAGAGACGGGCGACACATTAGATCACAATTAAGAGGAGGATCATGTGACGGTCCCCGAAGGAAGAAGGCAGCCTCTCTGGCGTCCGCGGCCACAAACCAGCGCCAACGACGCTGCTGTTTTTTTTGTTTGTTTTTTTGGAGGGGGGGTACGTTATATATTTCCATCCAAGTAAACACTTTGATGCAGCAAGCTTCAGATCCAAAATCTCCCTGAAGAAAAACCAATAAAAAGGAAAAATAAAATAAAAATAGCAAGTACAGCTTCACTTTGCATTTTTCAGAATATTCTGGATTTAGAGGAAGAAACTGAACACTGACGGGACGATGTGGCGACAACCAACAGGCTCGTGATGATTATTACACGACAGAGGAGCAAAAAAAATAAAAAATAAAATAAAAACAAACAGGCACATATAACTGGAACTAATTCTTCTTCGTGGATTTTTCCGCTTTAAGACTTCTTTATCTCTCATAACTTAACGAACCTCTGATTCGATTAAAAAAAAAAAAAGAAAAACTTTTAGACGCACGTAGTATTCGTAGAAAACGCTGGAGGCTGAAGATTTAATAACAGTTTCTCGCTGTTAGCTCTCGTCTTGGCGGATCTCTTTACTAAAAGAAAAATTCAACTGTGATTTCAACATGAAACGATTACAGATTTAGTTTTTTTGCGTTTTTTTCCTCTTCTCACTTTTAAACACCTAAGACCTGTTGACGCCCTGATGCCAACGTTCCCTTTTGTGTCGTGAACCATGACCTGAAATCCACAGATGTTTTAACGGCCTAACACAACCCCCCGCCCCCCCCCCCGCCCCTCCCCACCCTCCCCGCCTCCAGCATGACAACACAAGAAACACAGCAAATAAAAAAAGCATTAAAAGATAATTATGAGACGCTTAAAAAAAAAAAAAAGAAAGAGAGAAAAAGTTAAAGTACGTACACGTGTAAGGCAAATATATAATCTGTTCTATAAACAATAAAACAAGGTAGCAGGAAGCTGTAATCATTTCTCTTCATCTGTCAGATTCACATTTACATTAGTGGAGGAAATCACTCTTCTGTTTGATATCATCAGTTCTGAGTCGGATTAAGGTTTTATCATCCGTGACCGTGGGAAGAGTGACGACTGAACAGAGTGTGAATTTTACGCTGTTTTTTTTTTTTAGTATCGCTGCATCGTGTACCTGCAGTGTGACTTTCAGTGTTCATGCCTGTGCGGCTGATGTTTGCGTGTGAAAACAGGAAGAGGTTGAAGCGTAACGTCGGCCTCGTTGAGCAGCGGGTCGAACTTCAGTTAAACGGCCGAAGAGGCGGAGGCGGGAGGCGAGGTCGGCCTCCGAGCCTCCGCCTCCGCCCAGAGCACCTGCGTCAGAGCTCGACGGCTCTCCTCATAAACCATCGCTTCTTCAAGTAATCCAGATTGATGATTCCAGTCCTGCGGCGTCGCTGATGGTCGACTGATGGATGGATGTCCAACGGATGGGTTAACGGACGAGGGAGGAAGAAAAAAAAAACAAAAAGGCGGAGGAGGAGAGAGGAAATCCGGAAGCACCCGAAGGGAGATGGTCCTTGTGTTCCTGCCGTCCACCACGGTGAAGCGTTTTTGTTTTTTTAAATTGTGTGTGGGGTGAGTAGGAAAGGAGGGGGGGGCAGCAAACTTCCATCAGGAGGACGTGTTTCAGCACGAAAAAGCCACGACTCGCAAAAAAAAACTGAAGAATTACAGGACTTGTAACAGACTGAATGACACCTGGAAGACAGTTCGAGGTGACGGAGGGGAGAGCGAGGGGAGGTGGAGGACAGTTTGGCAGGCGGAGCAGGAGGGCGCCACCTCGTGGGCCTCCGCTCCGAACCAGGGTGACTCTGATGCTGTACAATCGACGATAAGGTGGCGGGCACGAGTTAGAAGCAGTGAAACCATTAAAATAAGGCAACTTTTAATGATCTTGTCCGTAGCGAGGGGTCGGTATACGCCCCTCCCCCTCAAAGTCCAGCCAGAAAATAAATCAAAAGCACTCGGGGCGGCCCTGCGGATGGAAACGTCAGTCGCTCGGTTCTGACCACTTTGGTCCGGCTGGATGTCGGGGAAACGGCGCGGCCTCCAGCGGGCCGCTTTATTTTTATTAAATTTATTTTTACGTTTTTTTCTTTTTTCAGATGCTCAGCCTTGTTCAAACTATTTCCGTGTCTCCAATCCCACCTCACACCGAAGAAATAATAATCATTAATCTGAGATCTGGGCAGGGGGGTAAGCCAGCAGACAAAGAGGGTCCCGGCGACGGAGAGAGGGGCTCAACACGGAGAAAGAAATCTAAACCGTCCACCGTGTGGATCGGAAAAGGTTTGTAACAAGAGGGGGGAGGGAAAAAAAAGTGTTTGACACCTCATCCTTTGCCTCATTAAGACAAAAAGTTCTCCAACTTAAAATGAATCGATAAACTGAGCCATATCAATTAATCGTCTTTTGTAGGCAAAGGAAAAAAAAATATATATATCTCATGCTTTGATGACGAGCTGGAAGCCCCTCCCCCTCCTGTGGCGCAGAGAGAACCGGCGCGGTTTGAGTCGATCCGTGCAGGCCGGCGCGTCGGCGGAGTTACTTCAGTGTCTTGGCGTCCGGCGCGGGATCGGCGGCGGGAGGCGGGGCTTTCTGGCTGCTGGGTTTGGCATCGTCCTTGGCGGCGGGGGCGGAGGAGGAGGAGGGGCCGGGGGCGGGGCCTGAGCTGGCCTGGCTGTGGGGCCGGCTGGTGGGCTGAGAGGGGTGGCGGCGGCGGCCGTCTCCGCTGGATGAGTGTCTTCTGCGGCGTCCTTCCTCCATCGGTGGCTACAACAAGAAATATGACTTTAAAAAAAAAGAAAAACTGCAAAAGCAACCTCATTTTCACGTCTTCAGATATTTTTGTTCATCAAACCTCAAACTTACATCAATCCTGAAATCTTCCAGGCGTTTAAACTTGCTCAGGTGCTCCTGCAGCTTGGGGTCGATCTCCATGGTCTTGGCTTTGGCGTATTTAAGGAAGGCCCAGAACTTCTCCAGTCCATAAAGCTGACCTGTGGATGTGAGGGACAAAAACAAAGAAGCCAGACGTCAGAAAACATCACAGAGATGATGAACCGTGTCGTTTTTCCATCTCCTCTCATCCGACGGGTTCCTCACCGGCCTCGTAGTCTTTGATGGTCTCCTCCTGGAAGTCCTTGAAGATGTCCGGCCTGAACTTCTTCTCCAGACCGTAGCTGTAGTACCTGAACAGGCACTCCAAACCGTACCTGGGAAATAATGAGTTTGGGAAAAGGATTTAGATGCGACTTAGGTACAAAAGACGTGAAAACTGAGTGGCCCCTTGCATGCATAATGTTTACAACAACAGCTTCTTCGTAAATTTGACGGCATAGCTACGGCGTTGGCCCAAACCCTACGCAGACCTTAGCGCCGTCTCAAGAAATGTACCGTTATTTTCAGACTACAAGCTGCTACTTCTGTCACTTGCTTTGGACCCTGTGGTTTATACAACGGTGCGGCTTATTTATGGATTGTTACAGCTAACGGACACCAGGGGGCGCACTATCCTGGAAACGCAAGAGCGAGACAGACAGTTAGCGCCAGGTAACGAGAGCTAAACAAACCAAGTGAGAACAAATGCAGCACGAGAGACAGTTTGCGCCAAGGAAGTGTTCATGCACAGACCCTCATTATGGAAAACAAACGGAGCATATGATGCTGCTTTTAAGTTAAAGGCGATGGATCTGGCTGACTTTTCTGGTTATTTTGATACAGTAAACGACTGTGTTACTGCACCTTTACTGCCGTGTTACAGGCTAGTACTTTTAAAAACTAATTAAATTTAGCCATTTAACGTTATTGCCTCGTCAAGCGTTGTAAGCTTTGTTTGTTGTTATACTGCACTACTACGGTAATAAATGGGACGCTTTGAGTTTTCAAACAGTCATTTCTGTCCCGTCAATCCCCTCCGTGGTAGAAGAAACCCTTATATATGGTAATTAAACATTGAAACACCAGCGGCTTATACTCGGGGGCGGATTATTTAAGGAACAATCTGTATTTTCCCCAAAATTTAGCTGGTGCAGCTTATATTCAGGTAAGTATTCAGAATGGTGATGCAGACTGCAAGAGCTGTGATTGGTCCACTTGGTAGCATTACTGCTTTAGTTTTTCCGACTGTTTCTCCACGTACGCAGTTTTCAAATTGATTGTTTTGGATCAATAAAGATGGAACACATCGAGGAAACATTAACTGAGGAGGTTTGGAGATCGATTTTGGCGAAATGTTGTTGAAAGTGAAGCAGGAAGTGGAAACCAGTAAACAAAGACACAGCGCTGACTACTGTTTGGGTGGCGTCGTTACAGAGCGAGCGCACAAGTAGAAATGGCTCGCACCGCCGTAAGCAACGTACATAGGTCCTGCAGTACCTTAAATGAGCCGTTAGTCTTCTTATTACACTACTCTCTGGTCTTTGTAATGTCTTTTTATTTGCACTGTCGCTCGTTCTTGCACTATTGTCTGCACCATTTGTGCATACGCGCACTTTAGGCTCACTGCCTTGTGTCTTCATGCAGCTCCATGGTCCTGGAGGTGCTGCACCTGCTATATATGGTTGAAATAACAATAAAAACCTCTTTGACCTTTAGAAACGACGGCGCAGGAGTTCACTGATCACAAGCAGACAAAGAAATCGAGTTAATGTCAAAATGTGGAGCTCAGTTTGGCCTCTGACTGCATCTTCAACATGAGTGGAGGTGAGAAGATTAATGGGTCCAATGGACATGAAGTGTTTTCATTAGATGCCAAATCAATGCACACACACTGTGGTTCTGTGGTTTGACCCTTGGCCTGCCCCGTAGTTTGGAAAACTTGCTACCGTCAGCAGAGCAGCTGCAGGAGCCGTCATTTCCAAACACATCATGTACACGTTTGCTGTTTAAATAAAGGCTCTCACCTGTATCCCTCCTTCCCGTCCTCCACCACCAGCTGTCTGAACTCCTCGTACATCTTCCTGTTGAAGTGATCCCGCAGGAAAAACGACCAGAAGCGGAAGAGCGTGTTCATCTCCTGCGACTGGCCGATGCCTAGCCGCTTCCGTTCTGTGATTGGTGGAGAGAAGACGGTTTCTTAATGTTTCTCCCCGCAAAAGGAAGAAGAAGAAACAGCAACTGTAATACGTCCAAGTAATAAGAGAAGAAGAAGAGGAGGGAGCGTACCGTTTAGGCAGCGCCGGCGATACTTGTGGTAAACGTGTTGCGTGAAGCCGTTCTCCTTGAGCAGCTCGTGTGACGGATGCTGGAACTTGGGGAGGGACTGGGGCGTGCAGCCGATGTTACCCAGAGCTGGGGTGCCCTCTGACGGGCTGGCGTTAGAGCTGAGAGGGAAGAGAAGGACACATGTTCAATTTAGGATCCACTTATTGTTATTATTATGCATTATTTTACATAAATAAACCTGCCCAACACCTTATTTTTTAACTTTAAGTCTCAGAGTCTCACCTGACGGAGGCGGTACGGGATCGATGCTCTCTGGAGTCCATCACCCAGCCGACGTGACACTCCATGGGCGGGTTCGAGCTGTGTCTGGTCTTTCTCTTCCTGGGCGTCTGAGAAGAGAAAATCAAATATGATTAAATGTTTTCTCAGCTGTTTGCGCCACTAACGCCTCAAACTCAGACGTCACCGTTTTGTCTTACCTTGGCGTCGACGGGCCGACTCTCCTTCACCACCGGGTAGAAGCGCGGCGTCATGGTCGGGTCCTTCCGGTGAGGCGTGCGAGGCGTGCGCGGCGTCCGGGCACTGCGGTAGTTGGGCGAGTCAGGCACGGTAGTTGGGAGCGAGCGAGCTATCGAGGACGGCTCGGGGGCGCCGAAGAGTTTGTTTGCCAAAGCGTCTGTGGGGACTGAGGAGGAAAGGAGGAAAAGGGATGTGTTAAGGAAGAAAGTGAATGTAACGGCTTCGTTTATGTCTCAGTGTGATGGTAGCAGACTGGCACGAGATGTTTTAGGGTCCATTAATGTCAGAAGTCCAAGTCACAGGATAACACAAATGCTTTCTGAATGGAGTAGAGTTGTCATGATACCAAAATGAGTAACCACGATACTATACCAGACAAAGTATCACGGTTCTGGGTATTATCGCGATACTGCTGCCATTTTTTTTACTCGCCGCTCAGGCCCGGTGCTTCTGCCGTGGTGAGTGTGTTGTCTCGTGTTTGTGACTGTTAGCTGTGCACGCGTCTGGGCAAGACAGAACTTTAACTTGTTGCTTGTTTTGAAGCGTATTTCTATCAAAGCCGAGCTGTCTACATGGAGTTCGTTCTTGCCGGCAGAAACACAGGAACAGGCAGTCAGCTAACAGACGGGGCCGAAACTGGCACCAGTAGTATAGTACTCCACGGTAGTACCGTCATGTAGCATTTCTAGTATAATAGGAACCGTTATGATTTAGCATGGCGGGGTTCCGTGATAACTGTGTTACCGTGGTTATCGTACAACTCTAGAATGGAGATGGACATCTACTCTTAGTTTTTGGAAATTGCTCCAGAATGAAACACACACCGTCACCTGTCGCTCACCTGCTCTGTACTGAATTTAACCCGACGGAGAAAACGGCACCGACAGCTCACGCAGCATGAGAAACTATTCATGTTGTTCACAAATTAAAATAAAAATAAAACCTGATGTTTCTGCTCTTGATTTATTTTTTTGAAACCATAAAAATTTTCAATTATTTAAAGAGAGTTGGTTAAAACTTGAAGAGAACGACTCCGGACGTATCTAAACTATGTAAGCGCTAGCTAGCGAAGTTAGAATTAAAGTCAACTTTACTACACTTACTTTACTAGATATATTTGCTGATACTTTATTTAATCGTAGATACATTTATCCACAGAAGCCACGTCTCAAAAGCTTTTTATTTAACTTTCCTGTATATTAACTGCAATATTTTTCACTAAATCCAAAATCTGCATTATTACGATAATTTACGACGGAATGATATGAAACACAGATTCTTATTTTACGTGCCATATCCTGTATAATTTGGTTTCAGTAGTTGGGATAGCCTCACATTTAGGGGCTTTTATTAAAACTGCAGAACAGAGACTTTTTAAGACTTTTACATACATTTTCTCCAACGAAATGCAACAATTTTAAAGGCCTAAAGAAAAATAGTTCATCATTTTTCTTCCACAATAAACTCTCAAATATTAAATCAGTGCAGCTTTTCTTGTGTCTCTCTGTTCCCAGTGGTTGGGAAGCACACAATGCCGAGAAAAATCACATTTAGACATTTATTAGTAAACGTTTTGTGTCCTTACTTTGCTGGGGTCGAGGGGGACCTGGGGGCACTTCCTGGTTGGGATCGACGGGGGGCTCGGGGGTCAAACAGTCAAACTGTTCGCGGCTGATCAGGTGGACCTTCTTGAAGTTCTCCACCTCTTGCTGTGAAAACGAGAAGATCGGGAGTTATGAAGGTTATCAGAAATAAACAAGAAAGAAAACACTGGATCCAAAACGAGAAACGTTTCAAGTATTTCAATCTAAATAATAAGTAACTAGGAGTTTGATTGGATTACTAACACACAGACCTTATCTGCAGCAGTCTGGAAGCTGAGATGCAGCAACAAAACATGGCTGCCCAAAACAGTTTTTTCACCTTCATATCTGACGCCTCTAACGCTCTGACGCGACCACATGAACCGACAGGGTTATATCAGCGCGCACCTCCTGAATTTTCCACACAGCTCTGAGCAACACAACGGTTTTCATCCCTCAGTTAAAAGCGAAACAACGCAGGTAAGAAGCGTCCTCGCGTTTCAGGGTCATCCACTCACACTCGCCCCGCCGTCCCTCCGAGCGTCCTCAGATCTTTGAGCGTCCATCTTCGCCTTGCCCCCCCCAAACGTCAGCTCTTCAGGCCGAGGCCGAGTCATGCGGGGTTTATTTATAAACAAGCCTCCTGTGTTCCACGCGCAGCTGGACGCGAGCCGGCGAGCACGTGAAGGTCCAACAATGAGACGCAACAATGCAACAATGCGCAGCGACGGCAACAAAAACATAACAAAACTCACAAAGAGGTGGCGTTCCATATCCAGAAACAGCTCTAACTGAAGAAGAATAAATCTACTCATGGCCCAGCCTTGGGCAGAAACACCTCCAATGTGTGAGCGACCTGGAAGCTGTCAGAAGAGCTGATCTTTATCTATTTGAGCACAGATTTCTTTCCTCTAGCTGAATCCTTGTTATTCCGCGGCACCCAAGCGTAATAAAACATCCTCCGCCGTCTGCGTTGACCTCACCTTGATGGTGGCGTACTCGGGCTCGTACGTGTCGTCCCACAGGTCCTGCTCGTAGTAGAAGAGCCCGTCGTTGATGACCTTGACCAGCTCGCTGGTCAGCTTGGCGCGCGACGTGTGGTGCCCCGTGCGGTCGCCGCCCGGGTGCTTCCTCAGGTAGGGCGGCGTCTGCGTCACGATCAGGATCTTGTTGACGTCGTGGTCGTCGATCTCGCCGTCCGTCTCCTCGTCCGACCAGTCGGTGAAGGTGTTGCGGCGCCCGTCGATCTGCTCCATCTCCTCGTCGAACATGAAGTCGAGCTCCTCCGGCTCGTCGGTTCTGCTCCGTCCTGATTGACGAAAACAGAAATATTATAAGTTATATCGAGGGAAATAACTACGTTCAGGTTTCTGTTTCTTCTGAAACAAGTCGACTCCCCCGACACATTTTCTTACTCACTTTATTTCCTGAGGTAGCAGGGGAGGGCGAGGAGCCGGGCTGGGGCACAGGGGAGCGATTCGATTCGTCCTTTTCCTTCTGCTGCAATGATGGGGCCTTCATCAGTCAACCAAATACACGGGGAAGGAAGACAGGAGGTGGAGGGAACGGAAAGAGACGAATGATGATGATGATGATGTGCAAAGAATAAAATAATGATTTAACAAATACAGAAAAGCGCAGATGTGTTGAATGTTTAAGAAAATTAAATAAAAGCTGATGCGAAGAAGCTATGAAGAGGATTCCTTGATAAAAAAAAATGTCTGATGTCTACTTAGCAGCTTAAAGGGGAACTACTTTTTCTACAACCTGGACCTTATTTCTGGTGTAAAATATGATCATTTACTCACCCATATAACTTTTGAGTAATTTATAGTCAAGTAATATATTTATATCCGTATATATACATACAATGGGAGTGAATGGGGCACCCAAACGCAGCCTCTAAATAACACATTATCTGCCGTGAAACTTGTTCATTTCACCAATATTTTGTTATGATACACTAGTGCTATGCCCCGTTGAGTCCGTTATCATCATCCAGGGTCTGTAGATTGACCTACAGACCCTGGATGATGTCATCTCTGAGCGCCGCGCGCACCCGCAAATGTCGGCTTGTTTACCTGTAATATGCTACTGTTAGTTTATTTGCAACATGGCTGAATATTTTTTGTGGACGAACCACAGGACGAACTCAACGGAGAATAGCACTAGTGTATCGTAACAAAAAATTGGTGAAATTAACGAGTTTTGTGGCAGATAATGTCTTATTTAGAGGCTGTGTTTGGGTGCCCCATTCACTCCCATTGTATGTATATATGTGGATATAAATATATTACTTGACTACAAATTACACAAAAGTTATATGGGTGAGTAAATGATCATATTTTATGCCAGAAATAAGGTCCAGGTCGTAAAAAAGAGTTTGCCTTTAACTGTGACAACTGTGCACGCAAGTAATTTTTTAGAGTCCAAGTTTTGTGGATAACTATTAAATAAGTTTTCCAAATCCAAAAATTAAAGTTATTCAATTTAACCTGAAAGAGACCAGAGAAGCAGCAACTCAAGACAGTCTGACATCTAATTTACTCTTTTTAAACAAGTTCTCTCATGACAAACATGTTGTTTTACTGTAATTACTCGTTTTAAACATCTGCTCCAAGGAGCTGCATTTCACAGATTCGTCTTTGAATGCATCATGGACAGAGACCACCAAATAAAAAATAAAAAATGTGATGTAACGACATGATGGGAACACAGAAGCTACACATCACAGCTGCAGACGTTCTTGCGGCACTCATTCGCTTCCTTAAACCCTTGAAATTTCACCTTTTCTGTGCTGACCTTGGGTCTGGCTGGGGAAGGTCTGGGCCTCTTCTTCACCTCGATCCAGGACTCTGAGTCCAGGTCGGGGAGGCTGGCGGAGAGGCCCTTCGGCATCGTCTTGAGGTTGGAGATGTCTTGTTCAGTCTTGGTCTGGCGCTGCACGGGTGTGGACGCCCCGGGAGACCCTGCAGCGAAGACACAGACAATATATCGTATGATTAAATAACAAGTACAGCAGCTTTAAAAAGTCACACCAAAAAGCCTTACTTTCCAACAGGAACTAATAAATCAGAGATATGCTTACCCGGGGAGTCGTCAGTCATCTGTCTGGGGACGAACTCGGGACAGTTGATGAGCTGGGAGAAGTCAGTGTGAGTTTGGTTAGGCATGGTCAGACCCGGCAGCGGCCACTTCTCTGGATCCACCTTCCGACGGATCTTCATGTCGATCACTTCCACTTCTTTACTGTCCTTCAAAGCCTGACGGGGACACGTGATTGGTCAGTTTACGTGTGTGTGGGAATGGAAATCCAGCTACAACGTGTGTTTAAAGCATCGTCTACCTCACAGCAACATCCAAAAAGGTCAAACCACTCCATCAGGGAGGAGATCTATTCATTGTGTCACCTATCACTAACTCAAAGACGTGTGCTTACTTCGAGAATGAGGTTGACGTCGGTGGTGAGGGCCTGAACTCTGTGGAAACTGGCGATGAGTCCGATGGGCAGGAAGCCCTCCTGGTCCATCTTCCTCCGCAGGAAAAAGTCGCGCTCCAGGTTGTCCAGGCTGAAGTAGTACTCACTACAGAGAGGGGCAGACGAACAAAAAGAAAAGTGGCTGAAAACAAAAAAATAAAACTGCTGGTATGTGGGAGGCCGCTGCAGGGGATGCAGGTGAAGAAAAAAAAAACTCTCTTGAAAAGAGGACAGGAGTCAGGAACGTGTAAACAAATACCGTCCACAGAACCCCCAAATCAAAACCAGAACCCTTAACAGGATTTCAAAGAGCGGGTAACATAATACAGCTTTAAACCGAAGGGGGCAACGAGTGCACACACGGAAACTGTTACCCCTCAGCTATGTGCCAGGAATACTACCGTCTGAACACACACAGTTTTCAGCCGAGCCAGGACCAGGATGTGTGTACGCTAAGATTTCAGACTCAAACACATGATGGTGCAGATGGGACACAGGAAACTGCTGCAGGTGAGTGGATGAACCATCAAATGTAAGATTTAAATAACAACCTGCATCGCACGGTAGCGGAGCATCGAAGAGGACAAGACACCAGCGGCTTCGAAAGCTACCAAGCAGTCTGTGTTGTTAGCGTATCAGTGCACAATTTTTGCCGTTATTCCATGAAAAACTTCTGCACAAAAGCTGCATTTTATTGCTTTTGACTGCAACTAAAACAGGCCCGTGCAGTAGCTGCCAGTAGTCCCTCACCGAGCGCTGCCACAAGCACATAACTCATAAGAATATAACCGCTTCAAAGGGTGAGAAATACTAATGTTTTTCATACATTCTCCTTGTCAGAATCTTCAGCCTACATTACCCACAATTAGGGATGCTCGATATTGGCTTTTCTGCCGATATCCGACATTCCGATATTGTTCAACTCTTAATTTCCGATACCGATATATTCAGTCTTTTTACACCAAAATTGTTAGGTAACAACATAACATATCACCTATTATGGAATTAACACATTATGCCTAATTTTATTCCGATGTCCCACTGGATGCAAACATAAATGCAACATGGTTTTTCACATGTAAACACTGTCTGTTCAAAATAAGTTACAGAAAAAAGTGCCATTCATTTATTTTTGTGTGTTTTTAGAGAGAATATTTTGCCTCAAACAACACTACAGACAATATCAAAACAAAGATGACAAATGTAGCGTATAACGCCGCATGTTTCTTCTTGAGGTGGTTGATTAAATTTGATGTATTAAAGGAAGACGCCTTGTTTCCTCCTCTCATAACCACCTTTGCTTTGCAGTCATTGCAAATCGCAAATTTACTGTTAGTAGGTGACACTTGGAAATACTTCCAAACCACGGACATCTCATACACCGGGCGAGCTAGCTTGTTAGCCACGGTTAGCAACCTACGATACTAGCGTGTTGTTGTTGTTTCACGTCATCAAGCACGCGCCTGTTAACGTCCCATGCTGCGTTCATGCAGACTCGGAAATGCTGAAGCCTACAGAACAAACATCGGTTATAAAAACCCGATACCGATAATTCCCATTTTTAACTCAATATCGGCCGATAATATCTGGTATCCCTACCCACAATGCAACTCGCCCACCGACTGCATTCACATGTGTTTTGCAAGCTGGACCTGGACAGCTGTCCTACTTTTAACATCTACTGAAAGTTTTCATCCTTGTTTTGCTTCGATGCTGAGATCAGAGTTGTGAAAAGTTCTCTCCATTGATATTTAGTCAGAGAAGAGACATGAAGAGCTCATCACTTCTACAGCACGACTCACGCTAGTTTCATCTCCCGCTCCGTTCCCGAAGCAGAGAAGCTAAACTTACATCTGCCTCTTGATGTAGTCCTTCAGCAGGTCCTGGTCCACGGCGAAAAGGTCGTTGCTGCTCATGTTGTCGTAGTAGTAGGTGACGGAGTTGCCGAACTTCTGGCCGTAGGGACCATCTTTCATGTCGTAGGACTTGTAGCCGTAGTGGTAGTCATAGTGGCCTAGGACGGAGATTTACAGCGTTATAATTTAACATCAAATCATATTTCACTTTTACATCCTGACTTTATGTGTTCTTCAGTCTAAAGCCAGATTCACAGTCCTGCGTTGGATCTGTACTCTTCTCTGTAGCGTAACATGCACCGCTCACATCATGCCAACCACAACACAACAGCTGTGAATGGTTTCTCTCAGAGGCCTGACAAGGACAGGAAATCCTCCCTCATTCAGCCTCGACGCACCAACTACTCAGACGCCTGTGCTCTTTTTCTTAAAGATTAAGTGATTTTAGTAAAAGTAGCCGTTGTTTGACATTTATTAGCTCCAACTCCAGTCTCCATTGTTTGATGTAGACGGGGAAGCTAAGCTGATTAGCATAATTCACAAACAGTGCACAGTAGGGGTTGCAAGTCTGAGTAATATCTGATGACGTAGAGAGTAAAGCTTTGCGACAATGAAATCTGTATTCTTGACCTGAATACATATATGCTACATATTGTGTATAGCCTGTATAAAAACAGGCAGCACCTCAGCACCATCAACAGCATCTAATAGTGCTCAACAGCGTGTTTTTCGTGTATAACAATTAAAGTTGTTATAAATTTGATAATATCCTTTTACCGCAGGACGTTTGGTGAAGTTGTTAATTGACTGTCGTTGAGACGATTTGGACTGTTCCTCTGTTAGCGTTAGCGGATGCTTTTCAGTTGCACTTTTGCTGTATGTCAGGAATGACTTGCATATTTTGCACGGGCTTCATTAGTGAAGTATTTCCACACCCTTGGTGAACCGCTAGTTTGCTGCAACGACCCACCGAGCCTCTCATCTGTTTTTTGTTTTGTTTTTTAACTAAGGCAAGGGTTCTGACTAGTCGACATCATTTTTAAAGCGTCATGGCACAGCAGAGAAGTCAATAAACCCGACTTGTTGACTAGTCTGTACAACCACTAGCGCACAGGTGTAAAGATGGACGGCAGAACTGCTCCTCAAAAGTAAAGCGAAAGCAAGTAGAGCTCCCCCTGGTGGCTGGATGCGGTATAGGTCATAAGCTCCGCCTCCTCCATGTTAGTGGATGCGACTAAAACACCAAAATATATGTCGATTTTTATTTATCTTTATTTTTTTGCAGACCCCGGCTCCAAATTCGCAAGCTGTCCATATCCCCAGGAAAATAGCGTCAGTTTAGCCAATTCAAGGAAGTGGCAACGCATTGTCCATATTTATATACAGTCTATGTAATAAACGTTAAACAGTGTAGGCTACATAGTAGGCTCTTCAAATATGGATTTGTGGGAGTATAAATCAAGCTTACTTTGGTGACAGTGACTCTCGGGAGTCTTTTTAAAAAGAAACTTGCTTTTATCAAGACATTTTTACCCAGGTTGTTATTTGTGTGACTTTAATTTTATTCTATGTCCATTTCCTTCTAATTTTTTTTGCTGAGCGTGTTACTTTCTTATCTTGAATTTTTGCTATGGTCATAACAAAAACAGAAGTCAGGTTGTTATTTTAATTAAATACCAAAAATGCTCACAAAAAAAGTATATATAAGAAGATATGATTCACAACTAAGGTCTCCTGGCAGCTATTCTAGCCCGACTCTATTAACAGACAATAATAATAACAACATTAAATGTGTAAAGAGCACGTCTGCCCGAGTAAATACGAGCGCACACGCGAGACCAGAGTAAACAAACAAAGTTCATCTGCTCTGCATTACGTCTGACCGTTTGCTCACAGCTTCTCAACGTACCCTCAAGGAGACGGCGGAGACGTAAAACCGGGTTTAAAAACCTCCTCGGGTTATTTGCAACCTTTCTTTCCTTTCTACAAAGCTGTCGTCTCGTTCTCTAGCTCAGCCAGCGAAGGCAGTTGTGAAATAGGAAGCAGAAAGCGAGAAAAAAAGAAGAGCGAGGGGAGGAAGAGAGAGAGTAAAACAAGACAATGTGTTTGAAAGGCTGAGTAAACAACAGGGGGGCGAGAGGCAAGAGTCCTGCCAAGAACAACAGGCCTTTACTGAGACCTGCCTCTCCCGCTGGATCCAAGGCCGCCTCTCGTTAGTAATCTCAGCTTGTTATTGCACGTTTATTTTATTTTATTTGGTTTTCGCTGTAGAGCCAGATCAAGGTCACCAGCCACCCAGTGGGAGAAGCAGCTCAAACACAACCAGGACGAGACGCGAAAACAAAGTTATGTCTGATCACCAAGAGTCAAAATAGGTACTGGTTGCATTTTAGCAATGAGGAGGATATTTAACGACGTTATGCAGCAACTGTTACACTAGAAATCCAGAGCATAAAAGAGAAAGGAAGAGAAAGTTCACTCCAGGATCATTAAAACAAGCTCACTATAGTTTATGACAGATGTTTTAACAACAGCTCTGAAGAGAAACAACAAAATGATCGACTATTTATACTCTCTAATAGACTGTAAATGGATTTCTTGAAGGACACATTGGTTAAACTAACTTGGACACTAGTTATTCCCCTAATTAATCAGAATAGATAATCTTTCCCACGCAGTTTAACAACCCGTCGATCATCAAGTGTTTGAAAATACGAACAAAGCAGCGTTAAATGTGTGGCTCCGTCTGTTGAGGCAGTTTGATGTAGTCGAAAGTGTTCCCAAAGTGTTTTTGAGTGTGTGCCCGTTCCTGACTGCATCCCGCCGGGGAGAGTGTCATTGCTATGGGGTAGATGGTGCATGGTCTGGTCTAGCTGGGTGCTACATGTCTAAGTAACCTCCACATTAATGGATGCCAGGTCCAAAGGTTTGCCAGCAGTGTAGTGTTAGTGAGGCTGGACCAACTTCAATGCTGAGATCAGAGTTGTGAAAAGTTCTCTCCACGGATGTTTAGTCAGAGAAGAGACATGAAGAGCTCATCACTTCTACAGCACGTCTGCAGGTTAAATGTGACCCATAAATTTAGGGTTTGCAAATTAAGGGGGATTAAAAAAAAAAGAGAACAACAACCACAGAAGAAGAAGGCAGCTGCCGATAAAATCCATTTAATTCAGGAGAAATGTATTTTAAAACCTACCTCTCCCGCTACCTCTGCCTCGCCCCCGTCCTCTTCCTCTCCCGCGTCCTCGACCCCTGAACCCTCCACGGAACGGCGCCCCCTCGCTCTTCACGCTGGACACCTCGTCGTGGTCGTCGCGCCACTCCCGCTCATACTTCTGACTGTGCCAGTCTGAGGGGAAACCAACAACCGATCAGCACAACCCCACAGCAGACATGCAGTTAACTCTTTCTCTGGTTATATGCACGGCCTGATCTCTTCTCTGCAGCCGGCACCTTTCGTTTCCTCCGTAAATGCATGAAACAAGTGTTATTTATTTAGAACACATTTAAATTGTCGAGATATGAAAGCAGAAGTAGACGACTTAAAGAAGCTCTCCACATCCTGCTGCTGAGTCATGAGAACAGTCTCAACCTATAATAATATGTTTGATATAATTAACACATGTCTAAGAAAGTCGGTCATTTAAAACATACAGACTGTTCTGATGATCTAAACTCTTGAGACGGCCGCTATCCGACACCTCCCCTAGGTAACCTGAGCACATGCGGCCTCACTCGGGGACTCTGTGTCGCGTGAGGACGTGTCAGACTGACCTCTGAGGTCGTTCCTGGCGTTCGGAGGCAGACGGGGGTTTTCGTTCTGTCTGCTGTTGTTCCTGGAGGCCGAACGCTCCCTGGGACCCTCGGACTTCACGTCGATCATCAGAGGAACCCACTTCTGCTTGTTTCCTGTTTGGGGTGAGACACAGGTTTAATTATTTAGTCAGCGATTCGGTTTTAAATAGAGGACTTTCATAATAACTTTTATCAGAGGTGAAGTTTATTTATGAAGCTAATGTAGACTTTTATCCGTATCTACAGATGCCTGTTTCATGGTCTGTGTGCAATAAAAAGATGATTTATGGATAAAAACAATAACGATACTCAAGAACCAGACACAGATTGATTCATTTTCATTTTAAATACTTTTTTCTTCTATTTTTCATTTTAATTTTTGCTATAAACAGCATCTATTTAAAATAAGCTTAAAAAACTAAATAAAAGACGCATCAACGTGCAAGTCTCTACTTCTGCTGTATATTTATATATGAAATTAATTGTTTTTTAATACAAGAACTTAATAAATCATAAACTTTCTAATCAAAATTTATATTTTTTTGGACAGATGTGGTAAAAGTACAGCTTTTATTAATCATTAATTTATGGTTTGTCCTATGAAGGGTCACAGAGGGGCTGGAGCCTATCCCAGCTGTGATTGGGGCAAGAGGCGGGGTCCACCCTGGACATGTCTCCAGTCTGTCTCTGAGCTAACACAGAGAGACACTCACACCTACGACCAATTTAGAATCACCAATGAACCTAACCAGCATGTCTTTGGACGGTGGGAGGAAGCTGGAGAACCATGCAGACACAGGGAGAACATGCAACTCTACACAAAAAGTGAGACTGGATTTGAACCCAGAACCTTCTTTCTATGAGGCATCAGTGCTCAACTTTCATCAAGACGTATACGAATCATTTTTCGAGTCTCTTTCTGTGGATGAGAAACTCTCCTGCAGTACCTCCGCTGGCCAGCAGGCCGCATCAGTGATCTGCCGTTCAAACCAACATCTGGTCGTCAGCCTGTTGTGTTGTGGCTGCGTGGGCGAGTTTGTGACAAGAGACCACATGAGATGGGAGAGAGGAAGTGACAGCCAGTTTAATTTGACGTGGCCTTGCGTCGGTCAAGGATGCAGAGAGAGAGAGAGGGAGAGAGGGAGAGAGGGAGGGAGAGAAAATAAAAGGAAACAAAAGAGCAAGCGAGCAAGGAGAAAAACTGGAGGATATGGTAACGCTGAAGCTGCAGTATAGAATTTGATATTCTGCAATGTGGGAAATCTTTTGTAGGATGGACGACAGCTAAAGTGTTTCTTTTGCTTCAATGCCGAGATCAGAGTCGTGCTAGTTCTCCTCATTTGTGTTTAGTCGGAGAAGAGACATGAAGAGCTCATCACTTCTGCAGCACATCTGCATTTGAGACTTGACAAACACACGTCCAGCAGAAAAGTTTCCAAACAAACTTTTAGATTTATAAGCAGATATAAGCGTTTGTGGTTGAGTCCGAGTCACACCACGGGGCGCGTAAATCACTTCTAATTACGCGTTTAAGCGGACATATCGCTCACAGAGACACCAAACTAAACTGGCACCCAAACATAACGGCAATGAAACCACTGCCAGCACATTTGTATGCCAGTATTGTTTCAGGGGGGTAAAAAGAGAGAGGGAGGCAGGAAGTCCCCAACACGGCAAACTCATTTTGTTGGGGACTCTGAGGGCAGCCATGTTGTGAAGGTCAGAAAACACTCGCTGCCTGCCTGGCACACTTTGAGCCTTTAATAGCTGCCAAAACAACCACCAGTTACCGCAAACCTCCAACTCTGGCATCTGTGGTAGGCACAAAGTTTAAAATAAAGCAACCGAGAGCCAATACGTCTGCTCGAACTGTACTAACGTCTTTAATACAATAAGGAAATAAGTTTACGTCATCCGCCGTAATTTAGCCTCAGCTATTGATTTTAAACCATAAACCAGGAAGGTCCGGTGTCATTATTATTGACTTAAAACGCACAAATATAAAAGCATAAAACTTTTATATGACGCCTTAATATGGAAAGCGGCAACGTGTGCTGTAAGTCATGAGAACAACGCTGCTAGGCAACTGGACGGCTAACAGCTTAACGATCAAACAATCTAATAACTTAAAGGGGGACTACTGTTTTTCCACACACTATTTCTGGCATAAAATACGGTCGTTTACTCACCCATATAAGTTTTGTGTAATTTGTAGTCAGCTGAGAGATATTTAGATCTGCGTATATCCATATAGTGGGAGTGAATGGGGCACCGAAACGCAGCCTTTAAATAACACATTATCTGCCCTGAAACTCGTTAATTTCACCAATATTTTGTTATAATACACTAGTGCTTTTCCCCGTTGAGTCCAGAGTCACCTGTTATCATCATCCGGGGTCTGTTGATTGACCTACTAACCTCCGACGTCGATGATGCCATCTCTGAGCGCCGCATGCACCCACCGAATCGTAAAAACATTCAGCCATGTTGCAAAAAACTAGCAGTAGCAAAGTTATATGGGTGAGTATACTACCGTATTTTATGACAGAAATAAGGTCTAGGTTGTAAAAAACAGTAGTTCCTTTAATGCAACTTAACTTAATCTATTTAATCTGTTAATGTGCATTACTTTTTAATAATTTATTTGTTTTTTATTTATTTATTTCAGATGTTTATATTTTTAATGTTGGATTGTAATTTCAATCCTATGAACATATGGCAGAATTCCTCAGTGCCTAAATTTCAGTATTTACTGTATAAACAGGGGAATCCAACTAAACTTCAAAGAGGTCAGGAAGATCCTAATGTCTAACTATTTAGTGTGACGTATATTTAAAGTAGCCTACTAGTTGTATTAACATCTGCATGTAATCAATACCTCAAATCAAATGAAAAAAAGTTACGACAATCTTTATTGTCACGTATCATAGACTGATTTTCCCTCGTTAACTAAATAAAACTGAGCTGCGTTTTGAAATTAAATAAATAAAATGTGAAATGTGAAGCGATTAACTTCAGAAAAAGTTAAATAAAATCAGGAAATTGAATTTCGCCTCGTGTGTTTCAAAAGTCTCGGATAATAAATCTTATCACATCTTAACTTTCTTTAGTTTTCTCCATCCTAATCTTCCTTCATCTTGCCTCCAACTCTGACTTGATTGGTTGACTGGTGCCTCGTGGGGCGGCTTAACTCGCATGCAATTGGTTAGCCCTCATCCACTCATCCGTTAAACCACTACCGTAATGACTGTAAAAGCTGCACTCGTTAAAAACAGAAACGCACCGTCAGGTTTTAAACCATAACCTTCTGCTTTGACTGTAGGTCCGGGTCGGTATGGGACGGCTTTTGAGGTCATGAAGAGGGTCAACGGGACCCCATTTGAAGGCAGCGACAGCCTAAGCCGTTAAACATTATTTGTAGGAGAAATGAGGTTAAGTAGCAGCGTTAGGGTAGGCGCAGTTGTAAAGCCATTTGTTTCTACACTTACGACCAGTTAAATTTTCTAGAGCTTTCTTTGCCAGCTCAGTCTAACTAACAGCCTTTTGCATATTGGATTCAATCACCTTCGTCCTTAAACTGCTTATTAGCTTCAGTGTTTTTTGTGGGTTAAGCAGCTAGCTGTGGAAAAACTCAAACATAAACTGAAACGTTGGCGTCAAGAAGAGCCAAAAAAAAGTTCCCGATTCAGTAAACTGGACAAAGGCGTCAGAGAAACCAAACAGAAATAGTTTTAGGCTGCCATTTTCTGCCATTGTCAACCACAGCCGCTATGTTTAAAGCAGAACGCCTACCCTAAGCATTGTTGAGGTTTAGCCCTCATGCTAACAGTAGCATGCGCCGCCACGTCAAACCTCCGAATCGACATTCACCTTTTTTCTTCGGCCCATTCTTCTGGGAGTCGTCGTCGCCGTTCTTCTCCTCTCCCGAGTCGTCCGACTTGGCCTTCAGGTTCTCCTTGCTCTCCTCGTTGCTCTCCCTCTTCTCCTTTAGCTCCTTCTTGGCCGTCGTCCGTTTGGGGCCCTGGAGAGGGAACGGGTTCGGGAGGACAGGTGGATATTTTAGAAAAGAGGTGAGGAAATTGTTCAAGCAAGACAAGAATTAGGGAGAAAGTCCTGCAGTTCACCTCTTAATACACTATGGGCTGAAATTAGTGTCCAAAAGATTGGTTAAACACAAGAAACCTCTCCCCTAAGCAGTCCCTGTCCAGTCGTAGCTTAGCAACATAACTAGCATGAAACATAGAGCTATGCTAGTAACGTCAGGCTTTGGATTTGGTGGCCTCTGGTACATACATTTTGACATGTAGGTTTAGTCTCTTTAGCCAGTCATGTTTGCAGACACTAAATAAATATTTAAGGCTCATTTGGACCAAACGAGCTCATGTTTCCAGCCAACTGTGGAATGAATGCCACTTTAATTATCAAGTTTTTTTTTCTACTCTTTAAAATAAGGGCTGGGTGTTTTATAAAAGGCTAAAGCTGATAAAGTGCTGGGGCTTGGCAAATAATCAACCAGAGCTGATGACTGATTATTGATTGGAATTAGAGAAAATCTGGACAAAGACGTTCAAAATACAGCAATAACATTAGTGAAAGAGGTTTTATGCCTTAAATATTAAACGGCAGAACTGCTTTTACCAAAACCACAAGCACTACCTCCCCAGAGCCACAATAAAAATGACACACAAAGACGACTTTGCATGTGGTTTAGGGTTTTCATTATCTTGTCCTTTGTTCGCTCTCTATATTTGACTGCAGCAGAGCAACACGCTGCCCCTGCGCCTCCAGCCGAGCCTGAGCCAACACAGTAACGGACGCGGGGCAGTTCACAGTACACGCAGCGGCTCCGCTAGTTATCTTTGCTCGCAGAGCTGATATCAGAGTTTATTCAAACAGACTCTCCTCTGTGCTACGGCGGCTCGGCTATCAGCTACGCACACATATCTGCTGAGTCTGACACTCCTGAGGGGTTTGCACAGGAGTCCTGCAACGCGTTTGTCTCAAGTGAGTATTTAAGGAGAGGCGCAACAAGTTTCATGCCCCAAACCATCCATGTGCAGACACAAAGACGTTAGATCACTCCAGGCATGCACCGTAGTTCTTAGTCCTGCATTGTTAACAGCGGATCACACCAAAAGGGAACAAGGAGTCTGTCGCAGTTTCAACTTGCAAAGGTGCAAATTCTAACCTTTAATAAAAATTTGCAGGTTTAAAATGAACGTGATTAGAAATTATTTTAGGAAACAGATGAAACATTTAGTTTGTTTGCACGTTTAATATATGCCTTTCCAAATGGGAATAAATATGCACCAAGCATATATATTCTGCAATCATGCATGCTAATTTGTTCCTTTAGCAAATTCAGCGACATAATTTCTGCAAAGCTTACTGCATGCATGCTCGTTCTATTCACGGTGTACACAACATGACTCTGCTTGCTTATCAGTTAAGGTAATTGCTTGTCGTTCATGAAGTCAGAAAGTGACAGTTTTAACTTTATTTTCTATTTATTTGTTTATTTGGGACCAATCAGTTCTTAAGATTCTCTGACGACGCGACCCATTAGGAAGCTACATCCTTTCAATGGATTGTTTATGTATCCAAACAACTAATGGGGACGATTCAAGTTCATTCTCACTTAGTTCTCCATGACAAACAATAGCAACATACAACAACACAGCCCACACGCACAATAAAGCCAGGACTGTATTGCTGATCCAGTTCTTTGTTCCATTTCTTAAGGCAAGCGTTTGCAGCAATTGGATGCGCTTAATTCATTTGTTTGATCCATAAAGATAATAAAGCCATAAAAAGATCAGGTAGTACTTTCTCCAGCAGTGACAGTAAGTTCCTGCGATCCTAAAGTGGCAAATGCTTCTACGACGTGCGAAAACTCAAGGAACACAAGGCTTAGTTCTTTCTACGAAGGTTTGACCGGAGATAATCCCATCGGCCAAACCTCGGAAATCTCTTTTGAATAATTTAGGATGTGCAGGTGTGAGAGAGATGACTCAACCCCATTGAGTTTAGCGAACGAGACTAACAGCCCTCAACTTTCTAAAGGAATTAAAAATCTTAATGGCACAACAGGTTCTCATAAAGCGGCGTGTCGAGAAGGGAAGGGAAGTTTAAACGACTAATGTCTGACACGAAAATGGATGGATGAATATTCAAAGGACATTCTGCTCTTTTCACTGGAAGAGAACCATTAAAGTCTCTACAATGGAACCAAAGTAATGGTGATAACAGTTGATGATGATGACGATGATGCAAAATGATGATGATTGACTCAGAGACAGAGCAAAAATAAAGGCAACTGGACTCTAAAGGCTGCTATTTACTGCGCAAGAAGTTTGTTCTTGTTCCTAGGGCTGCAAGAAAAAAAAAGTTTGTTCCAGCCGATTAATTTATACTTCATGAGAAATTCAAGCACCAAACTCTGGGGAAGCCCTCGTAGGCCCCGCCCACCACTAAGCATAGTGGAAGATTATGGAGACGGGCGCCGAGGGGCACGTTTCTTATTATTCAGTTATCGACGAGTCGTTTTGACGACCGCGTCTGTCGGATCATGCCGTTCATTCAGCGTGCACCGACACACAGTACGCCGATCTCTACCCCGGAGAGATTAATGGTCACTCTGCAAATATTAGCATCTGGGAGCTAACAGAGTTGCCGCTAACCACACCCACTCCAATTTCTGAATAGTTGCCAAACACGACATGAGAAAAAAAGTTGTAAGAACAAACTGACGTCATTTTGTTCTTGCGGCCCAAGGAGCAAGAACAAACTTCTCATGGCAGAAGAAACTGCCGTCATTTTGTTCTTGCAGCCCAAGGAGCAAGAACAAACTTCTTGCGGCGTATGCAACAGCCTTTAAAGGACTGGTGGGGAGTACAGGAGTACAGAACTGAAGTAGCTTTGTTTTAGCTTTGTCTCTTAGGATATACCACAACCTGGAAGACGGACAATGTTCAGAGTGCAAGAAATCTCAATTCACCGCTCACTATAGAGAGGATATTAGAAGTTAGGGAATAGGGGGGTGACTTAAGACACAGCCTTGTTGCTTTTTGTTGCCAGATGTCAAAGAGCAAACACCCCCAAACTTTTTTAACCTCTTTAAATAAACTACTCAAAACACTATTCCCCAGATTCAAATTTGCAGTTTGACCCAGTTCTTTCTGTATGTGGCGTTTTTGTCACATTTTATCTCGTTATTGGTCTCATTCACAATCAGATCAAGTGGCTAAACGTCGTCAGGGAGGCAGGCAGCAGGTTTCATGGGCTGCAGGTTGAACTTACAGTGGATTTCCATGAGTCTCTGACCTGCCTGACAGTCGGCGGGCAGGACACGGTCCGTGTCACTGCCTCGATCTGAACAGAGGGGAGGGAAGAGCAGTTTAGAGAAGACAATGAGGTGGACCATGATGCGCACACACACACACATTCATACACACATGATGAAAATGTACAACACGCTATTGCTAAGCAGCTAAGAATGGATGGAGGTCCCGGTGGAGCCTGACGAGGTAACTAGTGAGCCCTTCCAATCCCCTGCAGTTATAATCTGCTGTTGCGCACTGAACAAAAAAAACCACATTATTGGCAGTTTAAAAGCTCTTCTGTGTTGTGCTGCTCCGCTCCACCAACAACACGATGGCATTATGCTTCTTCCTGTTGCACAATCTGTGGGTAATAAGAAGCATCTGCTGCATCTATTAGCCGACTGATCTCTCTTTCTCTCTCTGGGCTTTGACATCCAATAGCATCTCATAAGGCAACATGGTTAACGCCTCACCGCATCGTAACAGCCACACTTTTTATTTGGTTTATTGCTTTGGATTGTGCACATGGAGGAATAAGAGCAGGCTGTTGTTATGATTATTGTGTGATGACAGAATGGTGTGAAATGATAAACGGTTGGAGATGGCCAGGTGTGAGTGGTGGAGGATGTTTTCTGAGACGATAAGAATGCTGTGACGACTTAGTCCTCTTCCACTAGAGGATGAAGCGTCTGTTCCCTCCACTTTTACAAGGAAACGTTACAAAATCCTGAACACGGCCGCACAAGAAACAGACGGAGTGATAAGACGAACTGTTAAATGTGTTAGTTCGCGAAAAAGTGACCCCGTCATATATAACACACTGAACACAGTCACATGCAGAGCGTGACTTTTTATTATTCCATGAGATTGTAGAAGAACGGAGGGTTTTTATCTTGTGCACGTGGCTCTATCAGCCGAACCTGCTGCCACCGGATATCTCATCACGCTACTCAGTAGAGGTTTGAATTGATTTGACTGTAAAGACAGAAAAGGTCACGACCTATAACTCTGATAATGTGTTGAAGAGGGGGCTTGTTTTAATATCTTAATGCATTACTTTTGTGGCAACGCCCACCGCAAAGTTAAGCGTAAGCTAATCTGAATTTTATACTAAGTCCATGTGATTTTTATTATCCATAAATCTTCCAATCGCCGTTTCAAGTAAATCTAGGACGCCATCTGATCATAGTTTTGCTTTTTCCGCTCATTTTTCCCCCCAAGCAACAGTCCCAAATACTTAATAAATTTGCCAATTTAGGGTCATATACGTATTCAATTCTCACATTTGTGAAGCTACAAACACCGAATGTTTGAGCATTTTGCCTGAGGATTTACCAAAATTATAATTTGATGATGAAAATAGCCTTTAAAGGGGAACTACTGTTTTTTTTTACAACCTGGACATTATTATTAGCATAGGGGTAACAGGTAGCGTATCTTAACAAAGTATTGGCGAAATTTACAAATTTCACAGCAAATGATGCGTTAATTAGAGGCTGTGTTTCGGTGCCCAATTCACTCCCACTATATGGATATATGATGATGATAACAGGTAACTCCGGACTTAACGGGGAATAGCACTAGCGCATCATAACAAAATTTGGGCAAAATTAACGAGTTTCGCAGCAGATAATGCGTTAATTAGAGGCTGCATCTCGGTGCCCCATTCACTCCCACTATATGGATATACTTTGATCTAATTATCTCCTGACTGAGTACAAATGACACAAACGTTATATGGGTGAGTAAACGACCGTATTTTATGCCAGAGATAAGGTCCAGGTCGTAAAAAAACAAAAACAGTCGTCCCCCATTTAAGTTATTGGATTGTTTGCTCGCTAAACTGTTATCCGTAACAGCGTTGTTCTCATGACTTATACGCTGCTAATGACACAAAAGTTATATGGGTGTGTAAACGACCGTATTTTATGTCCAGGTTGTAAAAAACAGTAGTTCCCCTTTAAATCAGTCAAATAACTCAATAATTAACTGATCACTGCGCTTCTAAAATAAAAAAATAAAAACAAAACATCAGTCACGGTTGATTTTACTTCCTATAGCAACAGTATAAATGCAACACCATTAAATTCATAACAGGATAATAATGAAAAATAAATTTTTAAAGCTGAGGCTAACGTGATCGGATCGGATTAAAACGATTTGTCTGTCGGTAAATGTTTTAATTGTTAGAGCATAAAATGTTGAGATAAAAATGTCTCGAACACCACCGTTCACTAAACCCTGCAAACCCTGAAATGAAATGTCAGTGTCGAACAACTCGTGGAATTCAGTGGCGGATTTACGGCCTCAAATGTTACGTGATGGCGGTGTACTCCGGTCCTCCCAAGAATAGCTGCAGCACAGATCCAGGGGTGGTTTCTTTTAAGGGGGATCCCTAAAAGGACATCCTTTCCCAGGCCTTGGCTACTATCCCCATACTCCACCCCTCCCGCTGTCATGTTTCTGCCACCGGACCTGCAGGTTATTCCTGGTGCGGACGACGTGACCCAGATTTCGCCGCTCGGGGACACGGGCTCTCCGTCGCGTTCGTTCAGACCTGACTGCCTAAAATAGGGGGGAGGTTGCCGGGGTCGCTTGCCTAGTGACACACTATCGTCCGGAGAGCAGAAATAGAAGACGGCTTCTGGTACTACTGTAAGAGGTCACAAATGAAACGCATCCCCTGCTGTAGGGGACGCCGGGGTAAGATTAGAGTAGGGGGAGGATTTATTTAGAGATGACGTTTCTTATTTCGTTTTTCCTTTCACCCAAGTATTTTAATTATTTTGATTTATCTGGTCACAAAAGAACAACTATTCTTATTACCGATTAGGCTGCTTCTGTTAATTAACGGCCAGGCCTAAAGGAAAACGATCATAATAGTTAAAGCCCCAAATTATGTTTTCTACTGTGTTTTCGGTTTAATTAACCTTAAGATTTTTAATTGACAACGTAAGGAAAGTGGCAAATCTGTGGATAAGAAGCTAGTATCAGAAGATATTTGGTATTTTTGTTTGAAAGATGGTTGTAACGATTGACTAGTCTCTTCTAAACTCCTTTGCAAAAATCCCCAAACACCCAGTTAACAAGGATATTAAATAAAAACCTGCCAGTATTTCTTCATTGTGGTCTTAAATATACGTACGGGTCTTAAATCGGAGATGAACTGGTACGGGTGTTTGGTATTTAGGGTAGAGGCTTTCTGTGGGCTCCAAGTATTTACAGTCAAACTAATTCTTGGCCCGTTGGCGTTTAATTCAGTCACAATTAAAAAGGTCACCTGGACGTATGTATGTTGGCTCAAGGTGTTTAAATCAACGACTCAACTGATTTCTGGGGTCGTCTCATTGGATAACTCATTCAACGTCTTTGCATACACCGTTATAGTTGCTTATACGACAAATTAGAATTTTTTGGATTCAAAGTTTGAGGTCTGAGATTAGATTTGCCAAATTTCTAAACCCTTCTTCCAAATTACAGAAACTTTTAGCCGTATTCCTGCTTGGGCTTCCGATATATTTGCTCGTCTCTGCCGAGTTCAAGAAGTCCCGGCATGGTGGTGAGCCTGGACTAACCCCCGCCCTAAAAAAAGAAACACAGCCTACTGGGGACACGGAGTCGGGCCAGCAAAGGCTGGCTGGACGTGCTGTTTAGCTGCTGTGTAATTACAGCCACAACCACTAAAATACCTATTGTAGAGAACGACTCTCATCCACTGCAGTAAAGTGCAGCAGGCTGAGCTATTCTGATTGGCTGCTGATTGATATTATTTGCACCTTGAAGCTAATAAAATGGTCTTCTGTGGAAAATAAGTCAATGGTATATGAACGGACCAAGTCATAGATCCGGTCATTGCAGAGGTATCAAATTAACCTGTGATTGTGTCGCATCAACCAGCTCTGGCTCATCCATTAACATCCTGTAGTGTCTGGATCATTCCACAGATACTTGATCAGTTTGGGATCTAGTAAATTTTGAGGCCAGGTCAACGCTTTGCACTGTTCATGTTTTTTTGAGTTGTTCCTGCTGCCATCAAGGAGTGTCATTGCTATGGGGTTGGGGTGCCTGATCTGGTCTAGGTGGGTGCTACATGTCTAAGTAACATCCACATGAATGAATGCCAGGTCTAAAAGTTTCAGGCACCGTCCTAATCCCACCACGGTGACCATTACATTTCTACCAAACAACACTTACCTGCATGTCTTTAGTTGCAATCTCCCCTGGAGTCGGCCAGCTGTTGGTGTCGCCAAAATCTCCAACCTGAGCAAAAAAAAAAACACAAAAGAATTTGTCATGAACTGTTATGTGCTTTACTGTGTGTAATTCTAGCACATTTAAATGTTACACAACTACAACAACTCAGCAAGTCTTCACAGCTCACCACTTTCTTTTATAAGCGCTTCATTAGTTAATATCATGTCACAGCTGCACCGAGGCGTTCACACTTGTTTTTTAAATTTATTTTGCAAGAAAAAAATCCAACATCCTGCTTTCTGCATCTTTGTCCATGTCCTGCCTGGCTGCAACACTTAACACAAGAAAGCCATAAATGTTTGTGGTCAAGGTGTGGTCGCCAGCCCTGGAGTACTACGGTGTTTGCTGCTGGCTCACCAGGAAAACATCTGCACACCAGGAAGCATGAGCACATGGCCCGAGGCCAGATGAGTAAATATGCTAACTTAACTTAGCTTTTCTAATTAAGGTCATCAGTTTGAACTGGCAACGACTTTAAAATGAAGGATGGTTTGTCAATTTACAACTGGTGCATTACTGAAATATAATGACCTGAAGCTGCAGCCACACAACAGTTAGCTTAGATTAGCTTAGCTTAGCTTAGCACAAAGACTGGAATCAGAGGGGGTATTTAGCATCACTCTGTTTAAGGTAAATTAAGGCATGTCCACTTTCTGACATCATGGATATCCTGAAGGGCAGCCTTTGTGGACAAAGTCCTATGGTTGTCCACAAATGTTGACTTTATTTTCACTTTATTGTTTTTATTGTATGGCTGTGTTTCTTTTTTTATTGTCTGTCTTTTATTTATTTATTTGCACGTTGGTGCACTTTGGTGGTTATTAAAGTACTTTATAATAAAAGTTGGACCAGATTGGATAAATGTCTACATTTTTTAAGTGAAACAACAATATTAAAAGCTTACTTTCCCTTTAATTTGATTTATTTGCCATTTTAACCAAACATTTGGGCTTTCTGAATATAATCTAACCTTAAATGGAGCTTTACAGACAATTCAAAATGCTGTCACACTTATTACCTTTCCTCCACGTCTGGCTTTGGGTGGGTTCCCTGCTTTCACCACCTTGGCGGGACCAGTGGACTCTGTGGAAAGACAAAAAGACGGCCGACATTACAAGACACTCTGAACACATTAACGCAGCGCATGTATTGAGAAGAAACCAGGAATACAGCAGAGTCCATTATGAAATTATTTCTCGCATTTACACCGACTCGTTTGCCTCGGTTTAATTCGCCCGTCGCAGACGTTTTAATTAACATTTCCATTACTTGTCTTATCTCATTGACTTTCAGGGGCTTCCTCTCCTTTGATTAATAAACTACTGTGGCATTTCATTTCAAGATAAACACAAGCCCAGTTATTTTTTTAATCTCGTCAGAGTTTAAACAAGGTACACCGTCTGCCATTTATGTACATTTATGTCTGCCAGATTCACAGCCAAAGGTAAACACTGGATTACATGATCAGAGGAAGAGCACACTGAAAAAAAAAACAGTCAGAAAATATCCAGAAACACAGCAGCACATAGATTCCCATCAAGTCTGTTGCATAATTATTAATAGCAACTTATTAAACATTTAGTGGAGGACAATTTCAGAAAAAGAGAGTACAAAAATATCATCAAAATATCCCGAGAGTCTAAGGTGACATCAGAAATTAATATGTCTAACAGATTTTTATATAAAACACTTTTTTATTGCATCCCCATTGACTTCCACTACTTTTTCCCCCTTATGTTGACTAAAAAAAAAAGAGCAAAATCTTCCAGGTTCCTCTTCCACACCTGAAAATGGGCTAGTTTACACTAACTGGTAAATGTCAGTAAGCTCCTGATGGATGATCACGATAAGGGACAACACCAGAAAGAGAAGAGGAAATGGGAACAAAATTCATGAATGAATCACGTTGCCAACAACACAAAGAGCAGCGAGAGCATACAGGGAAAACTAACACTTCAAACTGAATAAGCTAAAGCAACGCGTCACAAATCCTATTAACCAGACCAGTTTCTCACAGGAAATCATTTTACTTTTCTCCAAGACAACTCAACTGACCAGTCATCGCAGCTCCAGCTTGACAATTAATAAGCAGCCATATTGATAATCAGTACAACCGTTTGGGTCTTTTATTGAGTATAATATCAAAATGTAAATATTAGTTTCTTTCTTTGATTTATTAACTAAAGTCAGAGCTAAAATGGGCTATTTAAAGACGTCACACTGTGCTCTGAAAAGTTATTTTATAGATGACGAGGAAATTTTGTCAAGAAACGAAGAAAACAACCATTATTTTCAACCAGAGAGCAGGAAGTGGGAAGTTTAACTCAACCAAGTATACCCTAGGTTTGTCTCATATTACAAAGTACATAAAACTTTGAGGTTGATGCAAATCTACTTAAAAGGATTATGTATAAATTAGATGAAAAGTTTAATATCCGTATTACATCAAGCTCTCAGTGTTTGGGCAAATTATTGTATGTCGGCAGCAGAACCTAAATCTGCAAACGGTATTAAATGGAATCAATTATACGACATCATAAGAAGCAACAACAAAACTAACCTTACCAGTCTGTATTTATTTATACGTAAAGGGGGGAGCCAGTGAGGGATATTAAGTAGAAACTCAGCACACTGTATGTTGGTCTCATACAGTCTTACAGCCCTTCAGGCAAAAGTATGACTAAGTGGAGATCACGTTTGCAGAGAGCATGACCGAACAACCTCGCTGAGGTGGGCAAGGCAGAAAAAGGAGCATTGTATTACCGATCAGGGAAATAAAGCTCTATAGGCAGCAGGTGCAGGTCCATGCACACCATTAAATCCCCCGGGTGGCACTCAAAGACTCATTAATCCCAAATAATCCTTCCGTCATTCTGGATTTTTACTTTGTCGGAGCAAGAAAACAAATAAAATACAAGATTTTCCCGTCGTAACACTGGCTGCACTGATATGGACTGAGACAGAGGCAACAGTACAACAGAGGACACGAAAGAACAGAATGTTAAAGCAAATACTTTCGTTATCTACCGTCTCGTGACATTTAGGAGCACTTTACAGCGTTGGCTCAGGTCCACCACATTGTTGAAATCACACACATGCCTAACCGGCAAAGCAGCAAAGCTGTATTAATCAATGAGGAGAACCTCAAGAAACCTCGGCTGATTTAGCAGAGCACCTAACTTAGCCTCCAGCAGAGATGAGGAGCAAGCTCCACAGGTCTGGTAACCTCATTTGCAATTCAGAGTCGGTTCTTCCTATCTAACCCACCCCTGCAAGCTGAAACTTGACTTCTGAACTTTAAACTGTTTGCTTAGTTTTCCGCAGCAGAAATGGTGTAACCGTGATTAAACTCTGGCTTGTTTAATTGACCTTTGCTTCACTTTGTTCGCCGGGCTGCGCCACAGTTAAGTCATCCTTCATGGGAATTTCAACAGAACTCAAGGGAAGAGAGATTTTAATTTCAAGTGAAGTTTCTTATCTGGCTTTAATAATGAATGGTAAACAGTGTCGAAGGAAAAAAAGGGGTGGACGGGGGGTGGGGGAGCAACCTGAGCCCACAACAGGGTGTGGTGGCCATTAGCATCACAGCTATGTATGGTAATTGAACAAGTCTCTCCCACAGCGACTATAACTAGGTAGCAAACACAAACACGGTGTAATTCGATAAGCATTGTGTCTGCTGCCATTAAAAGGCACAGTCACGGGTATGAGAAACACATTTATTGTGGATTTTCTCGAACTGTAAAAGAGCAATGGTTGTAGATTTAAGCTTCCTGAGGTCTAATTTAACCAACAAAAGAAAAAGTCCACAACTTATCCTTCCATTTAATTTAAATGGGGCAACTCTAGAGAATCCCCTGGTCAAAGATCAGAAGTTCAGGTTTGTAGTTTCCATTTGGCCCATTGCTTAGTAGAGGGAAGTTGGTTGCTAGTGTACTTTCCAGGTTCTAACCATAGAAATACAGCTCTTCTTGCCAAGACCACTCTCTATAGGTAGGAACCAAAGTCATGAATGGTGTTTAGGGAACTCTGTTGGTGGCGGCGGTACCAACCTACTCCGCATCCCAAAGGCTCTGTCCACCGTCATTGCCACACTTAATTTTACCCCGTTAGAGTTAACACGATGATGAGTCACTGGCATCAATGTGTAAACACATAAACGCTTAAGCTTAAATTCTCAACATGCCGACCGTTTCCTCTTACATGAAAGCTCTTTATATCGTGGCGCAGTTTTCAGCGGTTAACTCAACATCTCACACCCGGCGGGTTTTAATGCCGCTTCAACAGTCTACCGCTTAACGCTAATCATGCCTGATGACACCACGTGAAACTGCCATTCATCCCAAAATCCCTAAGGAGTGGAAACAAGAGGATTTCTCAAACTGAAGAACCAAAAGCATTTCCACACACAATCAGGTTCCTATTTCAAGGTAGGATTTCTCAATCTCGTCTCTGGGGCAAATGTCTTCTTTGGGGTTTATGACATAAACTCTCCGGGACTAGCTGACCTGAAGCCCTGACCAAGGTTTTTATTAAGTTAAGAAACCCCTTACTGATCATTTCTTTCTTGGGTCCTTCTTGGGAGATCTCAGTGCACCCAAGACACAACGAGTCACCTCCAAAAATTAAAACGGACCAATCTGATTCTTCATTTCTGGTAAAGCGAAAGCCTTACGTTTAATGTTGATGTTTGCAAATTAGCCAATATATATTCGTATTATATTTTGGGCAACCTTCATTAAAAGTCTCACTCGTTGACTTCTATCTATTTACTAAAGTCAAATGCCATGTTCTTCTTACAACTGCGTGCATGGATGCACCTCTACGCAGATGATGTATGCTTTTACTTCTATACTCTTCTATACAAAGCAAGAAATTTGTTCTTGCTCCTAGGGCTGCAAGAACAAAGTTCACTCTGGCCATGTAATTTATACTTCACGTCAGGCACGCCAAGCAGATGGACGACGAGAGGCACTTTTCTTATTGTATTCGAATGTCGGCCAGTCGTTTTGACAACCAGATCCATTCAGGATGCATCCACACACACAGTAGATCACTAACCAGGAGAGATTAGCGGTTACACCGTGAATATTAGCATCTGGGAGCTTCCAATTTCCAACCAAACCCAGAACAGTTACCGGACACCGTACAAGAAAAAAAGTTCTGCCGGATTCATGTGTCGAGATCAAGAACTAACACACTCTAACGCCTGGTGTGAACAGTGTCCATGTAATGACCTCTTACCAAACATCACAAACCCCTTTTAGCCATGTGCGCCTTGCCACAGTTTAAAGGTGCGATATTTCACAGATAAATCAATTAAATCAGATCAATAGATCTGCTTGTTTCATTTACACCAATTTGGCATGGGGAACTGAAGGACGGGGTGGTAGCTTTTTGAATAGACGGGTTACACAATCAACTTTTATTTAACCACGTCTCCCTGAGTATAAACCTCTCCACAAAAGAGGCATAGTTCACAGACTGTTATGAGACGAGGGGTCAGTGATGTAAAAAGCCTGACGAGCTTAGTGTCTGACAAACTTATTAGCTTCTGGGAGATTTATACCCAAGAAATCCCATAACTCTAAATTAAAATAAACTACACACAATGTCAATAATAAGCCAGAATTAAGTAAACAGACATGGATTCATTTCACTGTGCCTTTTTCTCAGCAAACCCACGCAGACTGAACAGAGCCTCCTGGGTCCAAGTTAACACATTTTTCATGTAACTGAAACTGAACTCCTGAGTCTTTGCATAAACTCTGCCGGGACAACAACTTTGTGCTAAATTAAGTAAAGGAATCAGCATGAATTCCTCAAGTATTTAACCATTCTTATCTACTTAGTTTGCAAGTGAACAACAGTAGTTTCAGACATTTTTCACTGCTACTCACGGTGCATGACGGAGCAAGATTTACAGGCCAAGAATCACACATCGGGTGGCCAGACCTTTACGGCGAGGGGGTGAAACGCAACTTTCTTGGTATCACTGTACAGATTTCCGGAAGCTTTTTTCTGAATGATCACAGGAGGAGGAAGAACTGACGAAGCACTCAGGTTTTATCGGGTCTTTCTGCCTCGTCACCATGACAGAGCACTCCTGACAGGCTGCGCTAACAAACAGAGATTCAGAATAACTGACTGGAGGAAAATGCTGAGCTTTTTATTGAATCCTCTTACGCTATATTTTGAATATCTCACACAGGGAGATCTTGTGTTATATTGCTTTAATTTTTTTTAGGACTTCTCCGTAGTTTTACGTTTGCGTACAAAAAGCTAGATGTTTATTGCACTGTATTAATGTTCAGTAACTATTTTAAAATGTTCATCTGGGTGCTGTGGGTGGGGGGTTTGAAAAAAGAGTTTAATAATTTAACCGTGCAGCCTTGTTCATTCACTATTCCCAAGAAAACAGCTGCCCGTTTACTTTGCCAGAAACAACATGACTGTATAATTCAGAATAGCTGACTCATTTATTGGATTATTTGAAACTTGAATGTACAGTTTTCCTTTTTTATACTTTAACTTAACAGCTGCAGATAATTTGCTAGAGTCGTACTGTACTACATGAAGTGTGCCACGCATCTGGTCTCACCTTCAATGATATTTATTAGGGATGTCCGATAATATCGGCCCTCTGATATTATCAGCCGATATTTGGTTAAAAATGTAATATTGTGAATTATCAGTATCAGGTTTTTATAACCGATGTTTGTTCTGTAGGCTTCAGCATTTCCAAGTCTGCATGAACGCAGCATGGGACGTTAACAGGCGCGTGCTTGATGGCGTATAACAACAACAACACGCTAGTCTTGTAGGTTGCTAACCGTGGCTAACAAGCTAGCTCACCCGGTGTATGAGATGTCCGTGGTTTGGAAGTATTTCCAAGTGTCACCTACTAACTAATTTGCGTTTTGCAATGACTGCAAAGCAAAGGTGGTTATGAGAGGAGGAAACAAGGCGTCTTCCTTTAATACATCAAATTTGATCAACCACCTCAAGAAGAATCATGCAGAGTTATACGCTACATTTGTCTTCCTTGTTTTGATATTGTCTGTAGTGTTGTTTGAGGCAAAAACTTTCTCTAAAAAAACTAAAAAAATAAATGAATGGCACTTTGTCACTTTTTTCAGTAACTTATTTTGCACAGACAGTGTTTACATTTTAAAAGCCATGTTGCATTTATGTTTGCATCCAGTGGGACATCACAATAAAATTAGGCATAATGTGTTAATTCCATAATAGGTGACATGTTATGTTGTTACCTAACAATTTTGGTGTAAAAAGACTGCATATATCAGTATCGGGTGATATCGGTATCGGAAATTACGAGTTGGACAATATCGGAATATCGGATATCGGCAGAAAAGCCAATATCGAGCATCCCTAATATTTATCAATTTCATGATAATTTCTTAATTGCTTTCCATACGTTTCCAAAACTATTATAGGTGAAGTTCCATACTTTTGGATAAATTTCCTTTACTTTTATGCTGCCCAGTAAGTGTGTAATCACTTTTACTGATAAATAAACATGATAACAAAGGTTTTCTGCAAGTAAGTGACTCTTGGGTAAGGTCTTTTATAACCACTTCAGGAAACCGAACGCAAACCGGACCCGACTAGTTCCTACAGCTGTATCTGGCTCGTAATTAAATTTTATAGTTCACCAATCACTGCAACAAGTGGACAATCAGCTGCTGTGGAGCTCAGCCACATTCTGCAGATCAGCTGAGCCACACACCACCAGTCCTCCACTCCTGAGCACGCAGGCGTCACTCACAGTCGCTCGCGTGGCTGCTCGCAGCTCCGTGATATCAGATGATATCAGATGATAGTTTAAGGTCAGAGAGGAGCCTCCAGGGCATCTCCCAACCTATAAGCTGCTGCTGCTGCTGCTCCTCTGGCGATCACACAATCGGTGCATTCAGACGAGACACCCAGTCTCCAGAAATCTGATTCTATGTGGATTTAAATGCCTCCCAGTTTCTTGGATTTATCCCACATGTTCTTAAGAAACTTTGATCAAAAGAGGTTTTCTATGTTTTACAATTTCTTCTAAGAAGCTACACTTGAACTAATTAATTATTCAGTTCTTGAGATAAAATATGCCCGGCGGCACAAAAAATGTTCCCGATCCCTGTAGTCTGCTTCAGCTCAGGAAATACAGACGACTTAAACGACTACTGCAACCGGTTTAAAGGGTAATTTCAAACATTTGCTACAGTGATATGTGAAAATCTTAACATTAGTTTATTAGACCAATATCTAACTTTGCTTGCTCCTTACTTCTTTATTAATAGGAAACAAAAGCTTTTTCATGAAGAGTTTATTATGAAATCAGTGACGGCACCTTGAGAACAGTCTGAGTCGACAGGTAGCAGTGAAAGCTGGGTGTTATCGAGGCGTTGTGTGCCCAACTGTACCCGAGCCCTGATAACAAGTGTTATATATATTCTCAAAAACCCAAGGACGGGTCAGGTGTAGGTTAGACAGAGATGTGGCTAAAAAACAGGAGCATATGAAGAATCGGTGTAGAGAAGGAATTGAGTTTCCGCCAACAAATGTGTTTAATTTTCCCTAAAGCTGCACCAGCAGTGAAAGCAAAACCGGGCACAATCGAGAAAAGCTCCTCAAACAATGTGCTCATAAGGAAACTAAAAGGTTTCCCCCCCTGCACGAAACCCTTAGAAGGATAAACATCTATAACAAGAGCTTTAAGAAGTGCACTGCGTGAGGAGGAGGAGAGGGGAAAAAAAACGCAGCTTTTAAGTCGTCACCATCGACTGTGCCTTCGTTATTTGACCTGTAACCAAACAAATGACACAAGTGAAACGGATCAGATGCTCCTGAACCGCAATCTGACACAGAGACTAAACCCAAATAATCATCTTAGGCCAAGAGCGGAAAAATACTTTGTGGACTTTTTGTCGACCGTAATTACACCCAAGACCATTTTCTTCCTTCGATTGTGTAGCTGCAGGTTATATTTGCTGTATTAAAGAAATAACAGCATCTAGATATGCAGTAAGTGCATGAATCAGAGGCGGATTAACGAATGAAGGACTCGTTAACTCATTAAATCTTAATATTTTAGGAGATGCATTTGTGACGAGTCGCTATAAAACTATTTCAGCTTTGTGTTTGTTACAGTTTAAAGGTTTAGCATGGGTTTAATTATTAGCCTAGCTTAGCAAAAGCCTGGGGAAAACAATAACTCGAGCGTGCAAGGTTCAAGGCGGGATAATGTAGTTGAATTGTTGTATTTATTTAATATATTTCGTCGGGTTAAGACAAAGGAAAATTTACAAAACTAATGAGGACAGGGTGGCTGCACGTACCAGATGCTCAGCCACGAATTTAAAGACAAATCTCTTTACTAAAAGCTGAGAATGAAACCAAACTTTTACCTTTAACTGTAGAAAAACAGAGATATTTCCCAAATTCATCTTGCATGCTGAGCTATTATACGATTACCAATGTAAAGCGGCTAAGTAACTTGTTTAAACACAGAACCAAATGCAGAGGAAATGTATGCGGAGGCGCTTGGACGTCTGCGAGGAGCCGCCGACGGCAAGAGAAAACGCCGCATTCATCGTTTAACTGCTGCTTTCCGCCCCCCACCACCACACAGACGCATTAGTCTGTAGTGACTCCCATTACTCTGAGGCGCATCGTCATCCTCGCGTCCCTTTCTCCTCCCACGTTTATTCCCCTCTTCCCCTCCCCGTCTTTCTTCACGGCGCTCGGAGACAGTTGCTGCGGCCTGCTGTGCACAACAGACTGCCAGAGGCTAGAATTAACATTAACCGCCAGTATCATCCAGTTCACATCTGTCTCTAAAGTGGCGTTGGATCAATTCAGTCAGGTTGAAACCTTTTGAATCTAAAAGCTTTACTGATTTATACACATTTAAGATGTATATATATATATATATATATATATTTCTATTTTTTGTAGATTTGTACATATGCAAATACTGTATATTTTTTGCTTGTACTATTTTCTTTTATTATTTTAATTTATTCCAATTTTAATTTAAGCAATCTTTTCTATATTTTATATTTTTAAAATGTTTTTTATTTTTATATATTTTGTATTTTTTTTATATATTTTATATTCTTTTAAGTTTAATATTTTTTTGCTTGTACCATTTTATTTTAACATTTTAATTTAAACCTATTTTATTATTTAATTTATTAATAGTTTTTAAAAATATTGTTTTATATTGTTTTATATATATATATATATATATATATATATATATATATATATATATATATTTATTTTATATTATTTTTATTTTTATTTTCTAAATATGTTTTATATTATTTGTGTTTAAATATTTTTTATATTTTTTTTATATTATATTATTTTAACCATCTTACACCTATTTATTATAGTGTTTTTCAACAACTACTGAGACAAAACAATTTTCCTTGTCGATCAATAAAATCCATCAAGTCCAACAGTGAACTACAGAATAAATGAAGTACCTGCCTCAATAAACCTTTATAATATTATCCAGCTATTGTCTCTCTTTCTACTTAATCTAATCTCTAAAAGTCACTTTCTCCTTTTCTCAGAAACCCAGCGGTGCGACACACCATCAGGTGGAGACCAAGGACAAATTCCCACGGGGGCTGCACCGGTGACAATACCTGCTCAAAATCCCACAGGGTATCGCTGGTGAGACCTATAAATAAACCGTGTGTCATTTCGCCTCTGCAGTCTCAGATAAACACGGTGGTGATGTTGCGAAAACGAGGCCCGGTCTTCTGCCTTAAGTCTCGTTTCATTCTGAGGTCATAGTGGAAATTTGACTTGTTCTGGGGCTGTGTTGGATTCAGGGGTTTCCCAAATTACTGCCGCACATCATACCAGATCTTAGACGAGAGATATCAGGACAAAATGAGACAGAAAGCACCGATTACAATTATTTTAACTTCAAGAAATTGTTCAACTTCTCGTCTCTGAATCAAAGAAAATGAGATGTGCATTCGAACGGAAACTTTTCCCAAAAAGGCAATGAAGACAATAAAAAAGTTAATTTAAAGGGAAATGGTGCTCAGCTGGGGATACGTACTGATCAAGCTAAAAGTCATGAGTAACATTTAGTCAGTGTGAAACTACTGTTTTATCGACTGGATGCTCGCTGTCTGACGGCCTCTCACGCAGAGCGGAGCGACGACAGAGGAGGGAAGCCTGTCTGCAAGAAACCAAATATGGAGGAAACGAGCAGAGAGCGCACGCCGGCACACAACCTGCCTCCATGACACACACACACAAACACGTCAAAGACTCTTCCTGGCGTCACATGATCAGGGTGGTGACATCACCGCTTGCATTTGAGTAAAAAGGCTCCCGGAGGTGTTTCCCCCGGCACACACCGAGCTGAATTAACACCACACAGACACACAATGGAGATCATCTAACAGGTGAGGTGCCATAAAACCATAGATTTTAACCGATAAATGTTAAAACACATATTCCAACTATTCTTATAGCAGAGCTAAACAAAGCTGATGCCCCACAGTTCAGTTCTGATCGGTTATTATTCCGTATTGTCCAATCAGACGCCTGACCCGATGTTGAATAAACTAAACTTCCTCCCCTGGAGACTCATAAACGCAACGTTCAGCGGCTTTCTCCTTTACTGCCTGACCAAATTCAATTTCCAGAGTAAACTTCGACGCTAGCCAACCGCCACGAAAACACAACACATAAGTTGTCTTCTTTATTTTTTTGGCTTAAACTTCCTTTACAACAAAAGAAGGTGAAAACGATGTTTTGACGCCACAAGGACGAGGTTTGGGTTTATGGCAGACCTTAAAAAAAAACAAAAAAAACAGGGATGCACCAAAAAATTTTATGATTTATAGCCAAAATAAGATGTTGTGATGATGCAAAGTCTTTGACAAACCAAACAAAAGCGTTCACATCACCTGATTCTGGACCAAACAGTCGGACGTGAACACACTGCAAAGACTAAAGGACATGGCTAACTGGCACAGACGTCCTTCAACTGCTCGAAAAGACATAACTCTTCGTACCAGCAGGTGGCAGCAGTCCGTACTCGTCAATCAAAATGAAGAGCTACTACTTAGTAAATGGGCTAGGAAGAGCTACTAGCCAATGTGATTGGTGCAGGACGCAAAATTAGGGCGTGTCACGGGCTTAAGATGATGACAGTTAAATTTGTTACACACTCAGTGAGAAGGAAGGAGCGAGAAGCAAGAAATTTGTTCTCGGGGTGCGCAAGAACAAGAACAAAGTTCGTTCTAGCGAAACTCAAGTGCTGAACTCCTGGAAAGTCCTCATAGGGCCCTCCCACTGCAGCAATTTCCGGCCGAAAAAAAGATCCGGCTCGGCTGAAGCCCGACACCGATCCGAGACCAATCGCCGGATAACTCACCGTTAAACTATCAAACCAACGTCAACACTTTATCGTATACTAGCACAGTTCCACTGACTATACCCAAATCACCCATTCCTGCCTTCCTGAGTCCTAAAGGAGATCTGAAAAATCTGAGAGAAGCGTCAGGCCTGGTACGACCACAGAGAAAAGCTGAACAAAAAGTAAAGCCTGCGTCACCTAGAGCTGAGATATTGTGGAAATATCACAAAACTCAATAGCAGCATTAGTTTTTCGGAAAATCTTTCTCATAGCCAAGCAAAATTGTTTTGAATCTTAAAGATCTCTAAATGAATCGACTCAATCGATTCAGGAAATCAGTAGACACCAAATGGCTTCTCAATAAAAGCCTCCCTGTGGTTTCCCAGTACCAACAAGAATGAAACTGAAATCCAAACAAGAAAGATTTGGTTACAAGCAAAAAAAAAAAAAGTACAGAGTGAGCCTTCTACTAACGGGGCTTTATCACAACCGCAGCCACACAAGTGTCAAGTGAAACAGCTGGTTGGTTTAAGTGAGGACACCCTCAGGACGGGTCAGTTAGGGTCCTCTGTTGTTTTTTTTTTTAAAAGAACCAGTGTGTTTTCTGGCCTTTACCAAAGAAGCAACACTCGCTCCTTCTCAAGCTGACGTTTGGTATTTTTAATTCAACCCATCTCATAAATCCATCAGACTTACTGCCACGGGAGCTCGGGCTCATCCTCGGTGCAAACAGTCCACACCCACACCTCCACAGTGGGACGTGCCGTTATCGCCGAGCCCAGACGCAACTCTGAGGCAGATAAACGTAACTCGAGCTGGACGACTCAAGACAAGGGCTTCTATGAAACAGCTGACTGTGGGTGTGGGTGCGTGGGGTGGAGACAGTCAGGAGGATATTCGCTCGGCTAACGCCTAGCTTAGCATCGCCACTCTGGTTTAAGCTGCTTTTACGTTCTGACCTTTGACAACTTTAAGTGAAGCTTAAAGTTCGGTTTATATCTTTGCAGGACATGGACGCTAATCTACGGTGTCTTTTTTGCCGGTCAGGTTCATTTTTGTTTCTACTTCCTGCTTCAATTTCAACAATGGCGACTGAAATCTTTGCTGAAATTCGTAGAAGACGAGTCGTGCAAATGTTTGCATCTCCGAACCTCCTCAGTTAACCTTTCCTCAATGTGTTCCATCTTTATTAATCAAAAAAACAATAAAAAATAAATAAATAAGGGAAGCAGACAAAAATACCAAAGCTTAAACACGCCACTCTCACTTTAGATGTTAGGTCAAACAGAAGCCGTCACCTTTCACCTTAACCTCCAGGCATAAAGACACGACTTTCTTTCCACAGACCAGTTTCCAATCAACTGAGCCAAATGCATCCGACACCTCAGAAGCAGCGGCCGTCTGTCCCGTTACCGGACTCCCACTTCATCCATTCATCTTCGCCCCTCTCCCGTACGGGATCGTGACCTTTGCCGGGTCCCGACACATCATAAACCCCGGCTACAAACAGCCCTGAGGTGTCAGAAGGCCGCAACAAAGACGCAACAAGCTCCACGGACCGGGACAAATGTAGGAGACGAGTGAGGTGTCCATGCTAATTTTGAAAAAGCAACCCCCGTTCCTGTGAGCTGTGGAAGCAACTGCTGCACGAGAGACTGGTACAAACAGAGCGGAAGCTTTAGTATCTATAAGCAGGACATAGGTGGTTTATAGCACATCATAATCAAGCTGCTTAGTTTATTTTTTGGCTTTAAGTTTATATCCGGCCTAAAGAGAAGAAGGGGGCTTTCATTCAACAGTCTATTTAAAGTTTCAGAATGGGCTGCATTTGCTCTACTTAAAGGTTTCCCCATGTGCTAAAGGAATGCTAATGCTTCAACCCAAAGCCACATTTACATTTATTCATGTGTCTGACCTGCAAGTCATTCCTGACTCTCACACCTCAGCTACAGGTCAATCTAAAGAAAAGGAAAAGGTTCTTAAATACAGACTAGATATCACCTCTGATACCAGATCAACATCTACATAATCTAAGATTAAACCAAACTGTACCACAGATCCGTGTAATCACCTGCAGACATCAAGAACTCGGCTATACTTCTGGATTCAGACAAACTTCCAGGGATTTTCTGACCGACCAGATATATACATGTCCAAAAATAAATGTTTTGTGCTTTTGTGTCAAGTTGCCGTTTAGGGAAATCTTTACTCCACACTACACTCGTCAATCAAACGGAAGAGCTACTACTTCGTAAACGGGCTAGGAAGCTAGGAAGAGCTACAACCCAATGCCATTGGTGCAAGACGCAAAATTAATGTGTGTCATGTGCTTAGGATGTTGACAGTTAAGTTTGTTACACACTCGGCAATAAGCAAGAAGTTTGTTCTCAAAGTGCGCAAGAACAAGAACAAAGTTCGTTCTGGTCAGGTCATTCAAACTCAAGCGCTGAACTCCAGTTAAGTCCCCATTGGGCCCTTCCACTGCAGCATACGTCACATGAGCTAAGCATTGTGGGAAATGCGAAAGACGGACGAAGAGAGGCCACTTTATTATTATTTTCAGATGTCGGCCAGTCGCTATGACAACCCTGCCCGTCGGATCACGCCGTTCATTTAGCACACTGCCAATATTAGCATCTGGGAGCTCACAGAAGGGACGCTAGCATTTCCGATTTTCCGCATTAACCACGCCCACATTCAATTTCCGGCCAATCACAGAATAATAGTGTTGCCTCAAATGGGAAACAATATGTAAATTGCAAATCAAACGGCCCTAAAAGTCAAATTCGTTCTATGTTTGTCCAAATATCCCAAACATATCACAACTCTAGATGTCCAGGAGTATGAAATCCTACGTTTTTTTTAAACCGAGTCATTTTTAATACGTGCTGGTTTTAGAAACACACACGTGCTGCTCCTCTATGTTTTTCTTCTTCTTTTTTTTTAATGGATGTGAGGCTATTTTCAGCCTGATCCCATCATTTCTGTCCGTCGGCAGCAACAGGTGCCACAGCAGGAGAGGAAACTAACGCGCTTAGCCAAAGTGGCTGCATTTTGTTGGCGGTTAAAAGTTAATTGTTGTTTTCTGGACAGTGATCAGCTCCAACTTGTTTCATTCAGCGTGATCTTATTTACAGCTAACTGGATTTTGCTCCACTGAAACTACAGAGAAAAATCTGTCATCTCTCCTAATTTGGATTGAGGCGGCGATGTCCGCGAAGCAACGCGCTGTTGAGCCCTCGGGAGGCAAAACAGGAGCCGTGATTCAGCTGAATGCCAGAAATGGAAGCTTCAGCACTACGGTCAGTCTGAGCCGGTGACGGTGAAGTCAGACCTTGGCAAAATTTACTCCTGTGAGTCGGCAAAAAGCCGGCAGCAGAGGAAGGAGGCACGTGAAGCTAGCGAGCGGGGGGGCTAACAAAAACAAAAGTCCACAAATCCGTAAATTACACAAGCTACTTATGAAACGCTGCCATTTCTTTGAGTCGCTGCCCCTGAACGGACCAAGAACTGCCTCTCAATCCCAATTACTTATGATACTTCTGCATAGATAAATAATAATTTGACATAAATAGAGATAGAGAAAGAAATCACGCCAGGTGTTTAGCACATCAGGGTTAAATATGACTGAACAACTCCCCCCTGTACAATTTCACAGCGTAGCTCGCCTTAACGTTACCCTGTAGGGGGGTTTTGATGAGGAGTAGTACCACAGAGCGGTTTTAAAAGGGTCGTATTGTGCATGTGCCCAGGGAGAACACGTCCCTGCTGTAGATTTCATTATATTCTCATGTAACAGCGAAGAAAAAAAATGAAGTCATGTGCTTCCAAAGGCGGTGAAGAAGACAACTACTAGGAAAAGAGATTTTAAATGTCAGGCCTTAATGTGTTTCTGTGCACAACGCCGGCTACAAACATTTATTTATGTATGTTATGTAGAAAACACCGCAGGGCATCGTTAGGGCCGTGACCAGCGCGTTATCCAGACCAGCCCGAGGGGAAATTGTTGCATGCCAGACAATCGATGGTGGTTTTTGGTGACAATATGAAGAATGCAGCCACACACACACACACACACACACGGACACGCAGACGAGACGAGTCGCAGCCTTGTTTACTAGGTACTAGCAACCGAACAGTCTCGTCTGAAGCTAGAGAACAAAACGGCTGAATGAAGCATCTTTGCTTCGTATTTTCACCAGATCAGTTTCAGAAGCTCACGTTATTTATGACAATAACGTCCTCTCTGAACCCTGCGTCCAGACGCCGAGCTTCTCCCCATATGGCCGGGCCTCGCTGGATGAAAAATGGTTTCCCTCCCCTGACATAAAGCGCTTCGTGACTCAGCTGATGATCCGGTTTTCATATAACATGGTAACGATGCTTTAACCCTGCATGTTCTGTGTTATCCTGTTGCTTTTCTACCTTGGTTTCACTTTATTTTATTATGTTTAAGTCTTTCTCAAAGTCAAACCGTCCAAAGCGAAAGTTCAGCCATCCGAAATAACAGTGAACCCATTCAGCAGCAACAGCACGCCTGAGCCAAGCGCAAAAATGTACCGCTTGTTCAAATCCACTCTCCTCTTGCTACAAATTAAAGTCACAAACTCCCACTGTGATCCGTGTAAATACGTTTCCAGCCACTCAGCCGGTGGACTTATCCACAACAGCAGCCGGGGATCTTCTTAAAGGGCGCACAGGGAGCACACATGACTGATTAAAGACCACTCCACCATTGTTCAGGGCATACTTTTGACTCAGCTTCTTGCTTTTTTTCAGTACAAAACAATACGACGACGACGACGACGGAGCACACCGGGGCAAAAACGTCTCCAAGGATGTTGCAGAATTTAGAAAATCCCTTAAAAGCAGCAAACTAAAGCTAAAATCTCAGGACGTGGACATATTTGTAGACGAATATAGGACAAAAACACAAACACGGCCGCACAGCAGCATAGTAATTAGACAATTTCAGTGAGTAATGTCTCCTGCTCGTGTCCTCATCTGTTTTGTTTTAGACAGGAACTCTCTAGATGCTAATAGCTAGAACAAAAATACTGCTAACTCGCGCATTTACAGGTTGTAAGAAGTTTATTTATGTGCCTAAAGACCAAGAAAGTACTGCGATTTATATTAATGTTTTAAGCGGGTGCACGCAGCCTTTTTGCAGGTAAATAATTCAGACGCATTTACAGTTACAACCAGAACCATGTAAACTTCATTCATTGCAGAATATAGTAAACAACACATTAGGTTTATACGGTGTAATGCTCAACTTTTGGGAAAGCTTTGATGCGTGAAATGTCTTCTCAAATAAGTTATGTTGCCTTTGTTTTAGCTTATTTAATGTACAATAACCTGGATAACTCTTCACATACACTTACTGACAATGGTTTCTTTATTGTCGGATGTTTTTTTATCCTTAAATACATCTCGACAAGGAATCGTTTTAGCGGCACGTTAAATACAAAGGATACAACGTGAATGCTGCCATGCTGACACCCAAGCAGACGTGTCTTTGTATTAACGTAAAACAACCATTTGAACCACATCTCTAATCACACACCTATAGCACCGCATTCAAACACAACTCTGGTCTCTGAGCGCCACATAAATGCCTGACGATCTCCCAACACTGGCTCTGAGCCACGTTTATGTGCTGATGTGACAGCTTTTCAAGCAAATCCATCCAACCCCTCCTTCCTTCTCTAGACTGGTCCAGACCACCGGTAACAAGCTGTACCCTGAAGTCCACATTAGTGACACACGCGTCAGCTTTGTCTACAGAAAACCACTCATAACCAGGAGGGCCCGACTGTGTAGCTGCAAAAACAGACAACCTTCAGGATAACCAACACATGGCTGTGAGACATGGAACCACGTTGCCTTGACACAGATGAAGGAGCTGTCTCCTCCACAAGCATCATCAATAATCACATAATCGTTTTGTCTGACTGTCATTTTGCCAGCCAGCCTCAGCTGGGAGCTAAATCCAACGGGTATTTTACTCGCAAGACATGAATCACAAGCGATTAGCTGCCAGGATGAGAGTTAGATCATCCAGGAGCCACGATGACTTTGCCTAGCTAGCTTCCAAGCTAACGGTAGCCAGCTGGGTGCGGACGGGCAAGCGAGAGACGGCTTTGCTTTGACAACACATCCACGACATGACAACCGGCTTGTTGACAACAAAACGGCCAGGCGGTGTCACGTGAGACACCCTGAGACGATAACTGTCCCCGGATCCCATGCAGAAAGTCTGCTCACTAGCCAGTTTAGCTAGCTAGCTAGCTAGCAAGCAGCGCCCATGCCTTTCTCTCGGGGAACACGTGGAGTGAACACGTGACGTCTCACAACAAACCTGATCCTTTTTTTAATCGATTTAACGAGCAGATGTTTAATATTTAAGCGTCCGAGATGTATTTTGGAAACACTGTGAAGGTGACACGTTTAACACCGGGTTGGCTTTAAGTGGGCAGTAGCTACCTTGAGGCTAAGCTAGCATGCCGAAATGGGAAGGGCTCGGGGACGGACTAGGCCAGAGAGGAGTCTTGTGTGCTATTGTTAGCCGGCTAAGCTGCTACACAACCCGGCCAAGATCGTGGCTTTGCAGCTAATTGATGCAACGTGAGACATGGGTGGATGTCTCGTCTGTGTCTGGCGTGGCTAGGTGTCGAAATGTGCCCGAAAGAAACAAACAGTAAACAGTAGTACGTGCTGGTTTTAAACGTTTGGCAAACACGGGGAGTGTGAGTCTGGCTGGGTGGCAGCAGTGGGGATGAGAAGATGGTGATGCAGCGCACACATGAGCTGCATTTTTTTATTTTTTTATTTTTTACTTCACCCCCACTGAAAGTTTCAAGCCTCTGCAGCCAGCATGCACAATGACACTGCTAAAAATGAAACACTCCCCCCCCCAAAAAGAAGCGCATCCAAGGAGATCCAGCGTTGTGCATGCAGCTCATCGGGAGGGATGACACAAGCTGGGCAACTTCACAACCATTGCACGACAACACAACGTGTCACAAATGTGCACAAAAGCAAAAAACCCTCCATGCAACCCCTTAAAATTAGTAGTATTATTATTATTAATGCGGCAAAGACAAGGTAATATGGAGCAGATTCAAAGTTGTTAAAAGTAGAGTCACTCAGATCCTTTCAAAGCTCTATCCAATAATTAGATATTTAGAGTATTTTAAGTGTTTTAAAGGGTGTGATCACTTGTGTAATCAGTCGCCCGTGGACCCCAAGAATAGCCTCCACTATAAAGAAGAAGAGGAGGAGCAGGAGGGGGGCTTTCACTCCAAATATAACCAGCTTGCAGGGAGCAACAAGAGGTCGACCACAGACACGGGAACATGCTTATCAATTTGCCTGCGATTCTTTTGTGCGCGTGTGGTTCAATAATTACTACGTGACCCGTGCGTGGGGCACCAAGGTGACCACACCTGGACGCGCACAGACACCAACACAACACTGACAGTCAAGTGAATCAACATGTAGGGAGGGAGGGGTACCGACCGTGGTGTGCTTGTCCATTCACGCTGACCACGGTCACCGCATTCATTTTCCTAGTCCACGGGTTCACCTTGGGCGGGGGAGCTTCGGTAAACTCCTTTCTGCTGCCTTTACCACCCTCCTCGCTTTGCTTGTCGTCGCTGTCACAGCCTTCCTTCTCCTCCTCCGTGGCCCGTTTGGAGTTCTGCTCCTCCGGGGTTCCTCCCTGGTCGGGGCTGCTGCCGCTGCTGCCGCTGCTGCCGCCGCTGCTGCTCCCCTCTTCGGCGACACCCGTCTGCCGCTCGGCCCCGTCGTCGCCCCGGCCGCCCTCCTCCTCCTCCGGGTCGCCGCGGATCACTTTACCGTGCTCCTCCGCCTTGGCGAGCGGGTTGCCGGGCAGGAGAGCCTCCACCTGAGTGGCCATTTCCCACCACCGTCTTTCTTCCCCCCTCAGGATTACCAGTCCTCCCCCCCGGCCCGAATTCGCCTTTAGTTTCAAGGAAATGTGAAGTTGTTCCGCGGAGGCTGCCGCTCCTCTGTCGCTCCCAGACCAAACGAGCTTCAGTCTAAGACGCGGAGCAGTCAGCGCCGGATTAAAACACGTAAAAATGGAAAGAAACGTGTCCGAGGGCCTCTCTGGATTACAACCTTATCTCCAGCACTAGCAGCAATATGGATGATCCCCACCACGCGATAGAGGGGAGCGCGCACGCACAGTGTAGAGGGGGAGTAGCCACGTAAACGCAGGGAGCGCGCTTTAGGGTCAACGTCGAGATGATGCTTTCAAGTGCTTCCTCGTCGTAAAACCTCTTGACTTCCAATTTCGGAAGTCGTAAAGTGTCAGTTTGCAAGGCGCATTCAAGTGCCTTTAGTAACGAAATGTGTTTATTTGTTTGCAACTATATCAGACAACTGTATAGGGCAATAATTTAGCATTAAAATGGAAATTAACCTAATTTTGTATCGCGGTAACATGTTCAAATTGTTATAATCTACACAAATAGACCCGTAAATAACTGAGTCACAGAATTTATTGTGAATTAAGTTGTTTAGCATTAAAAAGAGAATCATACATCATTTAATTAAGCCTTAACTTAAGGGCAGATACACAAAATAGATCTTCACTAACACAAACAACTTACTATCAGTCAGTAATGTCAAATAAAAGTCCTGAAAAGTGCAGAGTACTTGTAAAAAAAGATAATATAAATGTTAAACTGAGGTACTGATTCAGAGATAACGGTTTACTAGGTGGCTTTTGGCATGATCATTAATTTACTTTAGTGTCTATTGTTTTTATCATTTATTACAGACATACACATATACATGCGGTTCCCAAACATTAGGTTCACTAGTGGCTACAAATGCATTCCAATACAACAGTTTTGTACTAAATTAAAGACTGTTATGATCTTTAAACAGATGCTGAAACAGTAAGAAAGGCGTTAATTCAACTGTAGGGTCACTGTGAAGGATGTAGTTTGTGGTATGGTTAAACTGGATTGAATAAAATACAAAAGTGTTTCTGTTATTTAGTCTAGCCAGCACACTAAAATAGAGCTGTCAAAATAGGAGAAACAACACAATACAATTCAAAGGTACAACAAATCACAAGCTCCAAACTGAAACGGTGAATCAACAGCACTTTCGGTTATTTTAAACAAATGTTGAATGCAATAACCTTCATGAAGATACGGTTCAGCGCACGACTGTTAATCAGAATGAGTTTGGTTTCAGTGACGAGTGGCAAGTGAGTGTATGTTCACATTTACTTCCTGCCTTTGGGATTACTAGTTTGCGTGTCATGTCCACGTCGTAAATTTCCGACGCTCCTGAACGCAGCGCGGATCCCTGGATGACGTCGCTCTGAACGCGTCGACAAATCACCGTAAACTCATTAAATATCCGCCCAAAACATACGTTTTTAAACGTGCTCACCGGCTTGTAAAAGCTCGTATTTGTGATTTAACCCTTTTGTTATTTTGTTTTTTAATTTTTTTAATTGTCTTTTCTTTAAATCTGTAAAAGGAGGTGGAGAAAACACACGCAAACCCCCTTTTCACCGTCCCCGCACTCCACACACGTGTCCCCACTAGAGCTGCACGTGTGTGCTCATGCTCAGGTATTATTTACAGGCTGTAAACGTTGGTGTTTTTTTGTTTTTTTTCTGACTCTTCCCGATACTTTCACCATAACACGCGTGTAGTAGTTTAAATGTGTGTGTGGCGAGTCTGGAGATCTGCTGCGTGTTTGTGTTGTGTCTGCAGTGACATCTAACGTGTGCCTCAGTATTAAAGAGACCTTTTCTTTTTTCTTTCTTTCTTTTTTTAGTCTGCTTCTTGATTATATAATAGCTGTACATGCTCAAGTTAGACTTACGGTGTGATATTTGATACTCGGTGTGTGTGAGACAGAGAGAGAAAAGGGGGGAGTATGGGAAAGAGTGAACGTGTCTGTGTTTGGAGAGAGAAAAATGAGACTTCTGTTAAACGCAGAGAAGAAAATGGCTTTAGACTGTGCACCATTGTTCCCTATACACAACATGCAGAAAACATGCAACAGTTTATTCCAAATGATTTCATCAGATAAGTGGTTAAAGACTTATTGCCAAAAAGAACACAGCAGTGAGGATTGTTTTACACTAATTAGCGGTGTATTCAGTCATCTACTTAATATTGTAGCAAGCCATAATACACTGCTATCAATGTATTTAAAGACAACGCGCCATTTGGCACCTATTTGTCGATCATTTCAGTTTATTTTTTATGTTTTAAATGTTAAACGTGTTAAAAAATCTTGTCTTCAATGATTAATGGAGTAAAAAAAATACAAAATTCAACAAAAACATCAAGTTTTTCTTCCCATGTCCCTTCCCTGGTGAAGGTATGATGCACCTAAATACACTGCTTGGCCAAACAGAAGTCTCCACCTGGATTTAACTAAGTAAATAGGTACAAGCCTTCTGTTGGATAATTACTGCATGGGTGATTATCTTCCAGCTTATAGCAACAAGTTATTTAACCCTAAATGATGCAATGAGGATCTTCTCATCTCTTAGCCAACCATGTCTAAAGACACATCCTGTGGTTGTGGAAAATATGTTTGAGAAGGGTCAAATTATTGGCATCTATCAAGTAGAGAAAGACTTTAAGGAGATTGTAGAAACTACTAAAACTGGGTTAAGAACTGTCCAACGTATTATTTAAAACTGGAAGGATAGTGGAGAAGCATCGTCTTTGAGGAAGAAATGTGCTCCTGATTAATGTTTGGTGAAATCAAATGGAAGAAAACCAACAGTAGAACTCAGGGCTATGTTTAATAGTGAAAGTAAGAACATTTCCACACGTTCAATGTGAAGGGAACTCAAGGGATTGGGACTGAACAGCTGTGTAGCCTTAAGAAAACCACTAATCAGTGAGGCTAACTGGAAATAAAGGCTTCAGTTTGCTAGAGAGCATAAAGATTGGACTCTGGAGCAATGGAAGAAGGTCATGTGGTCTGATGAGTCCAGATTTCCCCTGTTCCAGAGTGATGGGGGCATCAGGGTAAGAAGAGAGGCAGATGAAGTGATGCAGCCATCATGCCTAGTGTCTACTGTACAAGCCTGTGCTATGGGGCAGTGCTATGATCTGGGTCTAGGTTCATTAGCTGACTACCTGAATATACTGAATGAGCAGCTTATTCCATCAATGGATCATATTCCAAGATGACAATGTCAGGATTCATGGGGCTCAGATTGTCAAAGAGTGGTTCAGGGAGCATGAGATGGATTGTTCCACCACAGAGTCCAGACCTTAACCCCTTTGAGAATCGTTGGGATGTGTTGGAGAAGCTTTGAGCAGTGGTCAGACTCTCCCATCATCAATACAATGAATGAAACACTGGATGGAAATAAATCTGGTGACATTGAAGAAGCTTGCAAAAGAAAAAAGAACTTTGAGTAAAATGTACTGAGGCCTCTTGCTTCCAGCCTGTATGGACGTCCACAGAGGGTTTCGTTTGTCTACACAACCAAAGACGAGTCTCTGCAGTTTGTTATGGAGCCCTGGAAAAACCTGTTTCCACTTAGTATGAATGGGTTAATGTGATTTCTCCACAGTGCTGCAGAGAAAGGAAAATAATTGTTGACTTCTTTGAATAGGATATAAAAAAACAAAAGATGCAGGGCGGCACAGTGGAGAGGTGGTTAGCACTGATGCCTCACGGCGAGAAGGTCCCAGGTTTGAATCCATGGGCCGACTGGGCCTTCCTTTGTGTGGAGTTTGCATGTTCTCCCTGTGTCTGCGTTGGTTCTCTCCAGGTTCTCCAGCTTTCTCCCACCGTCCAAACACATGCTGGTTCGGTTCATTGGTGATTCTAGACTCGAGACCTGTCAGGTGTACCCCACCTCTTGCCCCACGACTCTTCACAGGACAAGAGGTTACAGCTGAGCGACAAAGTTATTTGAGACTTAATTAATGGCACAAACTACATGATCAAACTTTAGATTCCTTAAATTTGCCAATGGAGCTCATCATAAATAGAGTTATTGTTCAAATGCTGCAGATCAACCAATGCATTTTGGGTTAAACCCCATTTAATTTTACAGTCCTGCACCTCATAAGGTCTTGATATATAATATTATAAAGATATACCACATGTATATCTGTGCAGGAGCTTGAGCTGCTGCTCAGCGTCTGCAGGATTCCTGGAGTGTTCATGACTAAAGGCTGAAATATGCCGCCAGCCGACACCGATCAGTTTCCCACTGCGTTCTGTCAATGGCTGCATTACTACGAAGGGCGCAGCACGGGCCGCTGTGTTTGAATGGCGGGCGTGTGAAGGGGCGTGCAGGAGAGAACGCTATTGTGGATAAAAATACAAAGTGGACAGGCAGAGAGTTAAATTGTTAAATAACACCTCCCGCATGGATTCACTCACGCACGCCTCATACAAACCTTTTTTGAACGTCTAGAAATGATTGTAAAATAACACAGTGGCCTAAACAGAGCTTAAAAATGGGAGAAAAATGTTTGCTTTTATGTTCAGTATTAATTTGAGACCTGGAAATCTCACAAATGATCCCCAAACTCAGCCCCCCTACTGATGAAGACCAAAAATCCTCTGCCTGAACTGGGTGTGGTGTGGACAAGACCGGACCAGCCTTCCTTTGGCTTCTGTAAAGCCTCGGGCTAATACTGGTCATGTGATCGTCACATCGAGAGTCGGTGCTTCAGGTGAGGAGAAAACACACAACAGTGTTCAGGTGTGGAAATCAGGGCCTGGCGAAAGCTTTATCTTTGCTCATTCTCTTGACTTACGGCTGCGCGTCTGCTGCAACACATCCACGGTTCTTAGGTCTTTCAGAACCCAGGCTGAGGCGCGGAAAAAGTCAGGATATTTGACACCGTAGCTTTGACAGTACAGGTGGTTAGATATGACCTTTGCAGTCCTGTTGAAGTTGCCTGGTTGTCTGAAGCCTTGCACAGACACGCACACTTCGATAGCTAAGGTGGTAGAGCGGAGGACTGTAGGCAAACTATGACAATTATGTTTAGGGTCATTGGGTTGACTTTTAGTTCTCTGCAGCTTTATTTTTTTAGGGTTTGCATCAAATCCAAAGCGATTAACATTTCAGTTGTGTCTTGAATAAATAGCGCTGCAGTTACAAGATAAACCTGGTAACATCACCACATCAAGTCTGAATATGCTTAACTGTCAGCCATACCTGGTTTGAGGCTTCATTCTGATCTTTCAGATAACGCAGGCGATAATATTTTGTAAGGAAGAGATGGAAATGAGTCTGATAGCAGGATTATTGTACATTATAGTTCCCCTTTCCACAGATGTGAAGGTCACACATATAAGAAAGGCACACTTTGCTAGAAAGAGGGAACTAATGTAATAATAATAATAATAATTTAAACTCCATTGTTCCTATTGTTTGATTTATGCATTCGTTCTCACAATAGAGTTAACAGTTGGAGTATTGGGCCGCAACCTGTAACCGCAATAATAAGTGTTTCCGCCCGGTCTCGAACCGGGGACCTTTCGCGTGTTAGGCGAACGTGATAACCACTACACTACGGAAACGTTGCGCAACATGTTGAGCATATCACTTAAAGACGCAGATCCTATTTCAAAATAGGTTCGTACGCGGATCAGGCATAACATTATGACCAGCTTGCTAATATTGTGTAGGTCTCCCTTGTTCCTTAAAACACTCTGGCAATTCTATTTCTTGTACATTTATTCATATGCTAATTTGTACATTTTTGCTTATACTATTTTTATTTTATCTCACTAGATTTTATTCTACTTATTTTGTATTTCTATTTTATCTTATTTAATATTTTCTGAGGTTCTCAAGAGTGTTTCTACTAAAGCTACTGTGACCAAGCAACTACTAAGTCTACTGCTCCTGTGTCAGTGGTCGTAATGTTGTGGCTGATCAGTGTATAGTTTTGGGCTGACTCTCAAAGTTTCCCCTCCAGCAGCACACACTTTACAAGAATTTATCTGGAATAAAACAGTCATCTCAGTTCCTTATTGTGTTGCTGCATTAAACCCTCTTTCCGTCTTTGTGACACACAAACGCATCTTCATATAAATGAGGTGCACCACTGTCTCTGTGGCCAAAACACACTTGTTGTTAAGCTGCAGTGCTCGTCCCACACCCTCAGACTACACAACCCCTGCACACACACACACACATACACACACATACACCAGTGCCTTTGCATTCACAGCCACATGTAGACGCCCCCCCTCCCTCCGTCTCCCCCTCCGTGGCCCCACACTGTAAACAGGCTGAAACTCAGCTCAGGTGGCGGCTGCCCATTCTTTGCGGCCGATGACACTGGGTGACATGTAAAGCTCTCTGGCATTGTCCAGCTCTCTGAGGCTCTTTAGCGGTGTAATCACCAGTGAAACGGCAATGGCCCACGGGGATGAAAACACAAGTCAGCAGCTGGTCAGCAAATCACAGTTGAAAGCCGTTAAATGGCGGATTTGCCCCGTAAGCAGGATGAGCTCGGGGGGCCCGGTGTGCGAGCGCACGCCGTTGGTGGGAGATTCATCACTGGGCCATTTACACTTTTTTTTTTTTTTTTGGAAGGATGTGCATTGTTCACTCTGTTATATTAGTCTTTATGTTGTGGGGATATAATAGGATCAGCCAGAACATTATGACCATTAGTTGTACGAGTGTGCTCACTTAAGATGTTAACTGTTGTGTGCATACTGGATAAACATGGCAAACTTAAACTTAAACAGACTTTATTCGTCATTTAGATTTCCTGGTGCAATGGCTCAAAGAACAGCAGGAATACTGACAGAAACGCTATATACAAAAAAGATGTGTCTGAGGTGATGTTTTCGGCCCTTGTCAGACATTACGTTTCTTTGCAATGTCCTGGACAAAGGAACCAATACTTCCTTGAAATTATATACATAAAAAATGTCTTTTGAGTATCACAATCCCCTTCACACTTCATATCATTCACATTCGTTCATTTTCTGTAACCTCTTGTCATGTTGGAGCCTTTCCCAGCTGTCATCAGGCGAGAGGCGGGGTACGCCCTGGACAGACGACCATTCACACTCACACATATGGTCAATTTAGAGTCACCAATGAAACCTAACCAGCATGTGTTTGGACGGTGGGAGGAAGCTGGAGAACCTGGAGAGAACCAACGCAGAGAGGGAGAACATGCAAACTTGAGATAACGCAATGTTTTCTTGTACCTTTGTCTATATACTAGTATGATAATTTGTAAAATTTGTACATTTTGTTTAGACTAGTTTATTTATTTTACTAGTTTTTATTTACTTATTTTATTTTATTTATTTTTTTATTGAAACTTCCTTTTATCTGTTGTTCTTAAGAGTGTTACTGCTACTGTGACCAAGCAATTTCCCTTGTGGATTAGTAAAGTTTATCCAAGTCTAAGTCTAAAATCTCTGATAGGTAAATTTCTCATAAGGAAAAAGTCCTTATTTATATATATTTATATATTCCAGTTAAAATTATTTGACAGGAGCCACTTCAGTTTTAAGATGTGACTACCTCGTTTTGAGTGGACTGGATTATCACTCTTGCTATAAAAAAGGTATAATAATGTCAAATTTCTATATTTGATTTACTTTATATAAGCTACAAGACCGAACTTAGGAAATAAAGATGAAAAAATATGAATTAATTCATCGATAAACATAGAATCTCCTTCATTTTAAGTGACTTGTAGAAGCTTGGAGTTTTTTTTATAGAAGGGGTCAAACCAGTTTCTCCACTGCCCCAGAAGCTGCTTCTTCCCTAACCACTATCCTAATAACATCCTAACAACATAAAGATAAATATAATAGAGTGAACAATGCACATCTGTCCAAAAAGTAAAAAAGTATTTAAAAAGGATAACGAAACTGAGACTATTAAAACGTTAGAGGAGCAAAATGAAAGTGAAAAGCTCCTCTTCCCCCTCCCACGTCCACGTGATAACGAGGCACCTTCACGCCCCACCTAGTGGCAGCCCCGAGACCGGAGCTCCGCGCAGAGCGGAGCACGCCGTCCCCGTCCGCTCTTATCTGGTCCGCGCAGACGCCCGGTGGACTGAAGAGTGAGAGCAGCCTCTGACAGTTGGCTGTGTTTATTGTGCAAACGCAAAGTCTGCAGCCCACATGGAATTAGAAGACACACCCTCTGCAGTGGGTAAACACGCCGAGAGCGTCCTGACCTCGGATAGATCGGCTACAGATGATGCACACGGATAGATAGATAGATAGATAGATAGATAGATAGATAGATAGATAGATAGATAGATAGATAGATAGATAGTCCAGCTGTTTCCTTACAGAGAGGCGTCGTAGAGACTTAGGGCCTGAGGGTCAAACGACCTCTTCAACTTGTCCATGGAGCAGGACAGAGACGGAGACAGCTCTCTGCCTGACTATGGTGTCATGTTGCCGAGTGTTGTCCAGCAGAGCAACAGTTGATCGTCCGTTGAATCAGAAAACACAGGTCGACCACTTTTGACCCCTGAAGACATGAAGGAGACGCTCTGACCCTCAGACCTTGCAGAACTTGCTTAAATCCATCCACTGAAGAATAAATGTTCAACTGCAGCCTAACACACTGATCAGCCACAACATTAAAACCCACTGACAGGAGAAGTATCACCTTGTGACAATTCAGTGTGGTGCTACGAAGCTTCTGGACCTGACATTCATTCATTTGGATGTTACTTATTCAATTCAAAACACTTTATTTGTCCCCAAGGGGCAATTTAAAAAGGCGCATTGTAGTAGCTTATTTCACAAAAGCATCACGCATACTGTACAATCAACCAGCACATATTTCACAGGCACACTGCACAATCACACCCTGCAAACCACATATCATCATTCATCGCATAGTGGTAGACATGTAGTTCCCTCCTATACCAGACCAGGCACCCCCACCCCATGACAATGACACTCCTTGATGGCAGCAGGATGCAGCCTGACACAGGCACACACACAAAAACACTTAAGGAACAACTTAAAAATAAAACATGAAGAACAGCACAAGGTGTTGACCTGGCCTCCAAATTCACTAGATCCCAAACTGATCAAGTATCTGTGGGATGATCCAAAGATGCGGGAGGCCCCTCCCCTCACCAGCAGTTAATATGAAGAAATAATTCAGCAGGTTTCAGGTTGCACTACGTTTCCTACGTTGTCGCTTCACAACATCTGGTGGACAAAAGCGTCCAAGGAGATGTTTGACGTAGAAATAAACTTTCGTGTTGTAGATGGGTGTCATCACAGGGACCTACGTGGCTCTGGAGCACATGGAGGGGTCATCATCAACACAGCGTCCATGGCAGGTAAAGAGAGCGGCGTTACGGATGTGGCCTCCCACTTCACTAGATCCCAAACTGATCAAGTATCTGTTGGGTGATGCCCTCAACACGTGGGACCCAAAGGCCCCCAGGGAGACCTAGACAATATTAGGCAGGTGGTGGTCATAATGTTTTGCACAAGCACAAGGAGTTGACCTGGTGTCCCTAGATCTCAAACTGATCAAGTGCGACGCAAATTAAAATAGATAGACAGAATGGTTGTCCGTGCAGAAACACCCATGTAAATAGTGTTTCCACTGAGATGCTCTTCATACTAAACCATAACAACAATTATCCTGCAGCCGGAGCAGCGACCTGAGCTCGTGACGATGCACAGAGCTCCGCCTGCCCCCGCGGTTCACGCTGAACAGGAAGGCAAAAAAAAAACAAGGCGATATTTCACTCAATCCGCATCATCATCATGTCTCAGCAATGCGTCTGTTGCGACACCGTCCCGCGCTTCGCTTGCTGTCGAGACAGAACTCGTTGGCCGCGTTTCCCTCTACGGTTACAGCGACGTGCACGGTCATGCCAGGCATGCTCATCGAAACCTTTCTACGGGGACCTGAACGCAACACATCACGGGTGGAGGACGGCGTCACACAGGTCGCTGCTCCTGCTCCACCTCCAGCTCTGAGTCATGACATTTGTACAGTATTAAAACGATTTACAGTATATTTGCTGACAAACGCTGCAGAGACAACTCTGCTGAATCACAGGCGGATGAAAGAAGACGCTCAGTTCAGTAGCTGTGCAGGTGACAGAGGACAAAAAGCTTCAAACGTCAATTTACTGGCTTGTTAAGTTGCATCTAAAGGGCTCGATGTGATCTCTAGGTTTCCAGGGAAGTCAGGACGCTGTGCCAACTACAGGTTTTTACGCTTTTAAACACGAAGACAAGAGCTTTTGCCAAAATAAATGATAAACAAATCTATAATAAAGCAGGAGATTGCATCAACCAACTACCCCAGACTTACCCAAGGCCGCCCACAGCCTCCTCACCCCGTCTCTGTCAATTCACTTATGAGGAACATTGAAAACAACGTATGAGCAAAGTGCTGCACAGAACAATATGCATGTAAAGAAAATATGCAAAACAGTCTCAAGAAGGGATTAAGAACAGGTAGTGTCTGGGCATGCTCAATATGCAAATCTTTTGTCGGCTGCAGCTGAGAAATCTGTCCCTAAACCTTGTTCTGGGGACAACCAGAAGACAGCGGCCTGCAGATCTAAGTCACCTTAATGGGACGGCTGAAAACATTTGGGACTGCTGCTTTCAGGCTAGGATGTATACACCTATCAGCCACAACATTATGACCATTCTTAATATTGAGTTGGTCTCCCTCCAAAGCGGTTGTGGCTCATCAGAGAATGGACATGGGCCTTCTGAGGATGTCCTGTGGTCTCTGGAAACAGGATGTTCTTAGTTTTGGGGCCTTTGTGGATCATCCCACAGATACTTGATCAGTTTGAGATCTAGTAAGTCTGGAGGACATGTCAACACCTGGTGTTCCTAAAGCGTTGTGTGTCTGCTGCCATCAAGGAGTGTCATTGCTATGGGGTGGGGGTGCCTGGTCTGGTCTAGGTGGGTGCTACATGTCTAAGTAACATCCACATGAATGAATGAATGAATGCCAGGTCCAAAAGTTTCCCAGCAGAACACTGAACCGTCACAAGATGGTCAATGTTATTTACTTCTCCTTAATTCTTCTGGTCATAATGTTGTGGCTGATTCCATTTTAAAGACTATCGTTGTTCCTTTTGACTCTCAAAAATGAATCAACTCAACAATCTTCTCCTAAATTAAAGAAAACATCTTCAGTAACACGCTAAAATATGTTTCCAGACTCCTGAAGGATCCAGATACCAGAACACAGAGAGGAGTCACAGCTTATGCTTAGAAGTCTCACACACGAATAGATGCATCAGTGTTGAGTTACGACATCAAACCGCTGCCTCCACTCCACCCCGACTTGTTTGGCATTTCTTTCCCCACCTTTGCTCAAGCCAAGAAGATGTAATGTCATTACCGGTTCAAAAAGTTCAGAATTGGCCTCCTGTCAGATCTGAGGGCGACTTCAAAACTTTTCTAATTACTTTAACGGCACAGTACATCCAGCACACGTCTCAAGGCTCTACACGGTGCCCTCAGAGTTCAGGATTTGTGATGAGAAAGCTTTAGCCATGCTGCACTAAAAAACGTCTGCATTTTAAATCTCATCTCAATAGTTTAATATCAGCTGCTTCCCTCCCCGTTCAGTGTGTAACACAGCTAGCTTTAACTCTGTATGGTGTCATTCTCAGCTCATGTTATCAGGATGGGGCGTGCCAAACCTGAGACCAGCTGATAATGCAGCTGCTTAAACTCCCTCCATAAGGAGCTCAAACCACTTTACGCTGTTCAGATGAATCCATCCTGAAAAATCAGGTGTCAAGTCGCAGAGTCGTCACCGGCGTCACATCGGTCAGAGCATCGCAACTACCCTGACTCAGCTTTGATGGATTTTATAAATGTGAGCTTCTGTGAATGTCAGTTTATTTTTTATTTTCTTTTTCAATTTGCTTCTGTATTAGTCTGCAAGAATATTTAGAATTATTTATTTTCCCCACATATAAACGGCCAAATCTGTCAAAAACAAAAATAAATCAAGAAGTACATTTAAAAGCTATTACAAAAAAACAATTAGGACTAAAAAAAATCTGTCAAAAGCAAAGATAATTAAATGACATTAATGAAATAAATGTAAGTTAATCAAGAAGGTGAAATAAATTGTCAATTAATTTACATTTCTTTGTTTGTTTTTCATTACTTTTTTGTTATATTCTCTTACGGTTTGAGTCCTTTATTTTATTTATTTATTTTACTCTTTATTTTTGTTTGTGGTCAATTCCTGTTCTTCATAAACTTTTAAAGACCAGAAGCCCTCTACCTCCACCTAGTGGCCGCATGCAGCTCCAACAGTGGCAGCCAGGAGTCAAAGAAAGAACGTGCCTCAGACAGAACGAGTCGTTCCAAACCCCATTGAAAAATTATCTATTTTAAGACGGCCTTCGATTTAAACTAAAAATACTCAGGGTGAAAATAAAGACTATGATGTCACAAGCATTGGGAGTGTCCGTAAGACAATTCGGCAAAAAATAATCGACCAGAAAGCTTTTACTTTATTTTTTTGTACCAACTCAATGGGAAGCTTTTATTTTTACCTCCAAGCCTCGATGCCACGTCTGAACCAACAAACTTTGCTTCAGTTGTTTCTATAATTTCGCTTCCGCTTCTAAATAAAAACAAAAAACAAAAAAACAAACACTTTTCTTATAAGATAATAGTGAAGTGAAACAGCGCATGTTTGAACCCGTCTGCAGCTGCAGTAGTATCCCCCTGCTGATGGGCGGTGTCTGTTAAAAAGACACAAAGATTCTTTCGACATTATTTTCATTTCCCGCAGACATCCAGAAGTCTCACACTCATACTACTGCTTCTGCTCACTGCACACTGAACAGCTGGGATGGCTCTAAGTGGCAAAGTTGCGGTGGTGACCGGAGCGGCGATGGGAATAGGAAAAGCATTCACGGAGATCCTTCTGCAAAACGGCGCTAAGGTAAAGACTTATCTCTAAAAAATTACGATGCATTCTGCAAATGCTCATTAGATCTGGGGGAAATACGCACTCGGAATATTTGGAGGGACATGAACCTTTTAACAGTTTCACACTGGATAAAACAGTACTAGATCATTTTGTGCGTTTTTATTTTTAATTAGCAAATAAAGAAACATCTGCCAGGTTTCTTATGCAGCTACATGCTTTGTGCATCGTTGCCTCATATTTTTGAAGTTTATTTAATTTAAAAACAGTCTGTAAACTTTTAAAAAAGTGCATATCTGTCTAGATTCTAACTAATCCATGTTTGTTGTATCTGAAACAAAACTAAAGCTGAGGCAACTGGACGAGTTTGAGTTTTATTGAAGAATATAATGATGACTGAGTCCTCTATTAGTTTATTATGCCATTGAGGATCGCAATCAGCTGCCACAAAAAGGCATCCGCATTTTTTTGATAGACATTCAGGTTTACATGTTATGTCCTGCTCAGGCAAGTTCTCCTCCCGCGCTTCACTCGAGTGAAGCAGATACTATGTAGTGCGTGAGCAGACACTTTTAATCTGATGGTATTTGAGAGACGGTGTAAAACTGGATGGATAGGTTTGATTGTCAGTGAAGTGTTTAAGGGGATGTATCTGTCAGTTCATTCATCAAGAGGAGAAGAAGAACAAAGACAAAGAAACAAATGATTCTCTAGTAAAATACAAGAATGTGTGATTTTGCAGCTTTATCTCTGCTGGAGATTAAAAGACAGGATGGCTCGACCTCTGCTGCATGGAATCTCCAAGACCCTTAGACCCTTAACAAAGCGCTAGAGTGACTCCCCCTTAAATGAAACTAGGGTTCAATCTGATTTGCTCTGTGCAGGTAGCCCTCCTGGACGTCAACACGGCTGCAGGGGAGAGTTTAGTAGAAGCCCTGAACAAACAGTACGGAGCCGGGCAAGCTTTGTTCCTGAGCTGTAACGTTGAATCAGAAGAGCAGATCAAAGGTAAACTCATGCGGGCTTAACGCACTTGGGAAAACAAAGTGGAAAATGCAGAAGAGAAGGGAAAACAGCTGGACTTTGAGTAAACATGCACAGTCCTCAGATGTTTGTCGGAAAAACCGGGAAGCTCAAAAACCCGGGGACATTGTGTCTTGAACTAATCTTATCGGGTTGCATTTAATCCCATTTTAAGAACACCCAGGAAGTAATTACCCTGAGATATGCCATTACTTTAAGTACAGTGAAAGTGGGCGTGAGAACAGAATCATTTAACGGGACGAGAAAGAAAACAAACACACTCAAAAGCTTTTATGTAATGTCTTGTCTGCTCAAGAATTTTATTATCACGTTACAAAACATTAAAACCACTTGAAGTTTAATCGACCACAAAACTGAAGTGGGCCCAGGACATAGCCCTGGGGTACACCCGCTTGAAGCAAGAGAGTGGCAAAATGCCTCTGGCTTTATGAGCTTCCTGGTGTCTGACAATGTTATGCAACAAACACAGTATGAAAAAGGAGGAAGAGGAGGAGGAGGAGGAGGAGGAGGAGGAGGGAAAACAGCTGGACCTGGAATAAACATGTCGATAAACACAATCAGTTCCATAGTATCCAGTCGGCGGATGTTTGTCAGACACTGGGAAGCTCAAAAACTCTTAAGTCTTAAACTCGACTCTGGAATATTTCTGTTGTAGTGGCCTGGAGTATAGACGAAACAGATTAAATAACTTATTTCTATCCACAGGCCGTCAGGCTCCTGAATCATCACCGCATGAAATCATTTCCCCATTTGCACAGAATGGTGGAACGTGACATTTGCACATATTGTTTGCATGATTGTGCAACCTTAATAGTTGCACATTCCAAATTCTCTACCACTGTGACAGTATTGCACAATTAATTGCACTTTATATACTAATTTTTTTTAAATGTATGTATTCCCCATGCTTGGAGTAAAGTTTATTTCCTTAATTTAAGTTTAGTTGTTTATTTTAGTTGTGTGGACAGACTTGCAAAGTAAGTGTAACCTTTGCTGCTGCATACATGACTGTATGTGGATATGGATTTTGACGGTTGCATGATCACAGGAAAGCTTCATCAGTTTGTATTGGTTCCATTTAATCCAAGTTAAAGACAGAATATTCAGGCCTCGGCTTGTTTCTTCTCACCTCAAGACATTATCTTACTCTCCCTCTTCAGTACGTTTGTGAGTTTCCTGGTGTCTGACATTGTCATGCTTCAAACAAAATAGGGAAAGGTCATGGCGGTGGAAATACCCAGTCATTCGGGTCGTGGTATATGGAAAAACAAAACAAATCTGGCCTTATTTTTGTCTTTAATATGTGTCTCATCGAAGTGTCTTCCTCCGTTCTGACTTGAAACTCACATTGCATCACCCCGAGTGCAGGTGAGTTTGAGTCATTAATGTATTTTAGTTGCATGAAACATCTTCAAACTCAAACAAGTCCATTTGCCTTTGTTGTAGCTTTATTTTTTGGATATGGAAAAAGAGGAGGTGCTGAAAACGAGAAAACAGCTGGAACAGGAAACACCAGGAAGCTCAGAAACTCATGCTTCATATTAACTCTGAGGCGACCAGTTAATTTAATCACAGAGATCTCTTTGTTTTGTCCTGAAAACAGTCTGAGATTATTGTAAAAAAAACAAAAAACAAAACACTGGTTTGGGTGTTTCACTTCCCTTGAAAAAGTCTAAGAGAAACAGATTCATTGACTGGCTGCTGTAGCTTCACAGTCAATGATACCACACAACAAAAACCCCAATCTTCCCCTTTCAATAAAGAGGAAGCACTCAGTTTGGTTGTGAAAACAACACCTACTAACTGTTATATTCTTCTCGCAAGCTGCCTTTCAGAAAACTGTCGACACCTTCGGAGGGTTTGATATCCTGTGCAACAATGCCGGCATCTTGGACGAAGGCACGTGGGAGAAAATGATCTCCATAAACCTTGTAAGACGCACAAAGATCAACAAACCGCATCTGATTGTGACTTATTTACGTGCAGCTCATGTGCTCCACTACTCCCACAACCCCTCATATTTCATTGCCTCATGAATTGCCTGATACAGGATGAGTCGGATTGGCTGAAATCATTCAGCAGGTTTCAGGCTGTTCTGTCGTTTCACAACATCTGGTGAACAAAAGCGTCCGAGGAGATGTTTGACACATAAATAAACTGCGTGTTGTAGATGGGTGTCATCAGAGGGACCTACGTGGCTCTGGAGCACATGAGCAAGCTGAGTGGTGGTCGGGGAGGGGTCATCGTCAACACGGCGTCCATGGCAGGTAAAGAGAGCGGCGTAACTGATCAAGTACTTGTGGGGTGATGCCCTCCACACATAGGACCCAAAGGCCCCCCATTAACAACATCCTGTTGCCAGACACCACAGGACACCCTCAGAAGGCCCATGTCTATTCTCTGATGAGTCACAACTGTTTTGGAGGCATAAGGGAGACCGACACAATATTAGGAAGGTGGTCATAATGTTATGCCTGATTGTTGTAGATCATTTTCAGAGGTGATTTTAAGAGTTTGTGCTGTTGTTTGTGGAATAAAAGCAGTAGCTGCTTTTTATGGGCAACCAATAATATGAATAAACTTAAACTACATCTAAGTAGCTGTCAAGCACAAAAAAGAAAAGAATTCAACTGCAGAGCAGGAGTATTAGTTTAAAGAAGCTACATCCCATGGACCCTAAAGATTTAATCCTTTATTGTACTACTCGTGATCGCTGTGTTGACCTTTTAGCATTAACGCTGCAAGAGGAACAGAAAACAGTGAAGACAAGAATTTTAAATGTCAGGAAATTGAACCTGTAACCTGTGTCCTACAGGACTTGGCCCTTTACTGAGCTGTCCTGTGTACACAGCTGCCAAGAGCGGAGTAGTCGGCTTCACTCGAGCCATGGCGGTAAGAACATTTTTCTTCATTTTCACGTCATATTTTATGCAACAGTTAGCAGCACAAATTAACGGCTTAGTTTATACTTCCACAACAAATCCACGCTGAACCAACAGTATTTGTTGAGTGTTAGAGTTTCTCTGTGAATTTGAAATACTAGCTGGAATTGAGCTGCTCATGTTGGAGCTAATACACGTTGAACAACAATTACTTTCACTGAAATCACTGCAACACAGAAGAAACAAAAGACGGTTTGTAGAAGGCAGAATAAGGGAGAATTTCCTGTGCTTGTTCGCTGAGAGACGCAGACGAGGAAATGCATTTCCGACTAATCACAGGTGTCGGGGTGTGTGTCCCTGAGATGTGTCGTCGTGCACGTACTTGCAACATTTAGCTTAGGAGGTGAATTCAAATGTTTTCAAACACACGTGAAGATAAAAAATATCTTCTACGTGGACAAATCTGAGGGTATGGTTAGGCCTCATTGTTGACGAAGCTATAAATGTAGCCAGAGAAAGTTTTATATTTTTCATTGAATTACAAAAACTTTACTCTGCAAGGATCAAGAAATTTGTTCTCGCTGCTAGGGCTGTAAGAACAAGAAAAAAAGTTAGTTATGGCCAAGTAATTTATACTTCACAAGAATCTCAAGAGCTGAATCATCATGGGCCTGTCACATTGCAGCATACGTTGCAATATACGAGACAGACAACGAGAGGCCAACACCCTAGGTGCAAGAACAAATTTCTCCCTTCTCGCAGAGACATAGAAACCTTTTTCGTGAGCTAAATAAGAAACAGACGTATTACTGCTACTGTTAAAAGATTGACAAGCATGTTAGCCATCAACCTCTTACATGTCAAGACTGCTTCTGAATCCATTCACCTTTTATAAAAATGTGTGATGTAACAGGAGGAAAATATATGTCTATACGCTTTTTTACAAGGCTGCCTCCGAGGCATCAGGCTACGGTATACGATTCACCGCCCTTTGCCCTGGGTTCGTCCAAACTGACCTCATGACCGGCGTCACAACCAAACTGGGACAATTCTCCCACCTGGCCAGCGCCGCCCAGGAACTAATAGACAAGATGGGGATAATAACGTGAGTCTTTTCACATCGTCTCATGCCTCACAACATCATCTACATCCCACGAGCATGCATATTCACTGGTGTCACTGTACCTTTCTGATTCAGTGTGCCTCAGGTAGCCGAATGCCTCCTTGAGCTGGTGAAAGATGAGACGAAGAACGGAGAGGCCCTCGTGGTGTTCTCTCACGGAAAGTCGTACGTGACGTTTCCGACATTGAACCAGTAGCTGTTGGATCAACACAAACGTACGGCGCCAATCCTCAGAGTGAAACCTGCAATCAAAACTGCAATGTCTGATGTCGTATATAAACGTGTACGAGCTGCAGGATTATTTTTAGCACTGATTTTTGTTCTTTTTGTTTGTCATATTAAAGTTAATTTGCACATGTAAGCGCTATACCGTGTAAACTGAAGTGGGGCATTTGAAAGATTTGCTGTCAGGAAAAAGCAAAAACCGTCATTTTTATTTTGACCATCGGGTGTCACTATTGAGGCAATTCTATGATGACGACGTGAAGTTAAAATGAGTATAAAGATTGTTACTTATTCCGCAAGAACTGAGAAGTTTGTGCTCGCTCCTAGAGCTGCGAGAACAAAAAAAGTTCGTCGTGGCCAGGTCAATTTAAGAGAAACTCAAGTGCCGAACTTCGGCGGAAGTCCTCAGAGGGCCCGCCCACTGCAGTATTCGTCACACGCGCTAAGCATTGTGGGAGATGCGGGAAATACAAGACACTTTTATTATTTTTGGATGTCTGCCAGTCGTTTTGACGACCGTATCCGTAGATCACGGCGTTTATTCAGCATAAACCCATAAACATTATGCAGCTGTACCCAGTAGAGATTAGCCGCCACACCGCTAATATTAGCATATGGGAGCTCACAGCGGCTGCTAGCATTTCCACTTTTTCACATTAACCACGTCCACGACCAATCCCAGAAGAGTAACCGGACACCACTGGAGAAAAAAAAGTTGTGCCCGGTTGATGAGTCATCAAGAACAAGCTGCGAGATCTCCCAAACGAGGAGGAGCGAGAACAAAATTACGTCCGTTTGTTTTTGCAGTCCGAGGAGCGAGAACAAACTTCTCGCGGAGTATAACAGCCTTTAATGCATTCGTGATACTTTGAGTATTTGTTCACAATGTTCCTTTCTTGACTTCTCTTTAAAAAAAGTGTTAAAAAAATTACACCAACAACACAGCAAAGTTATCATGTGATATTTTGGTGACTATATCTAAGGTGTTTAACTTCCAAGCATGAGGGTGATAGGGGTTTCCTCACATGAACTGCTTGTTTGGTCATTCCACAACATCTCTTTTGGATTAAGTTTAGGACTTTCACAATTCCAAAATGTTAATTTTTTTAATTCTTTAACAATTCTTTCACAGGAACGACTTGTGTTCTTTGGGTTGTTGTCTTACTGCATAACCATTACACTATGGTTTCATCTCCTTAATTTCATTTCATTTCATTTTCCTAATGGTCTTCTGGTTCATGACGTTGATCTCCAGGGAAAAATGTTCCTTTTGGAGGGCAGTGTTCACTAGTAGCTGAGAGGTCTCTAATCTAAACTTCTTGAGAAAGTGTTGGGCTTTCTGCACCAGGTTAAAGGTGTTGAAGGTCCACATGAGGACACAGGAGGAGCAGTTGAATAGCACTGAACAGTTATTTGGCAAAACAGGAGAACTCTGAACTTTTTCACATTAACGAATTGAATTCAACTCCAACTGTCTGGGTCTGATGTTCACAACAGATAAACGACAGAATATGAACATCATTTATACCCACAATTTATTTTTTTTAAATGTAAATTACTGGAAACAGAATCATCTCAGATTGTTTTACTGGCATTACTAAAATAATGAAGCCTCAATGGATTATTTTACACAAACATAGCACTATTTTGTCTGTATGGATCATATTGTGACAAACACGGTGACATTTTTACATATTAAATTTGTAAAGACAAAGCATTGGAACCTGGTTCAGCGTGATCATGTGTTTTTAATCGCCAGGAGCTGCTAGCTGAATGTAAAAATCACGTACTTCCTGATTATGTTGCAGCGTAAGGGCGTCTCCAATTTTTGTCTCATCAGTGACCAGGTCCAGGACGGCTACATCAGACATGCTTTAATAAAGATAACACTGAAATTTAAAGTAATATATGAGTCAGCACTGATGTTAAATACACTTTGGCTGATTCATAGTAAAAACACACGAGAGAGAGAGAGAGAGAGAGAGAGAGAGAGAGTGGGTGGAGCTACCCAGAACTCTTATAGGCCTCCAAACAGGTGCCAGAGATCACCTGTATTAATCTGTAATAATATTTAGAATTATTTATTTTCGCCCACATATAAAGCGCTAAATCAAAAATCAAAATACATAAAATAAGAAGTACATTTAAAAGCTATTAAAAAAATATAATGTAGACCTTATATAGAGGACTAAATCTGTCAAAAGTAAACATAATTAAATGAGTCAAGAAATAAATGTTAATCATGTTGTTGTTGTTTTTAATTTGGTTCTCTTTATATATCTGCATATTTCTATTAACACCCATTTATGTGCTAATTAATATATTTACTTCTGTATGTATTTATATGCCCCTAAACTTATTTAATTTTTGCCCAGGGTACTATCATAAATGGGCACCAATAGTCGGTAAAAATTAAACCAAAATAAATTATTTTTTAAATTAATTAAGTCCTTTAAATTTTTTTCAATTTATTTTTTACTTTTTTCATAGGCATTGTCCCGTTTAAAGACCAGAAGCCCTCTACCTCCACCTAGTGGCCGCATGCAGCTCCAACAGTGGCAGCCAGGAGTCAAAGAAAGAACGTGCCTCTGACAACGAGTCGTTCCAAACCCCATTGACAAACGATCTTTTTTAAGACGGAGTTACATTTCAACAAAAAATACTCAGGGTAAAAATAATGGCTATGAGGTCACCAGCATTGGGAGTGTCCGTAACAAAATTCGGCACAAAACAATTGACCAGAAAGCTTTGGTTTTTTTTGTACCAACTGAATAGGAGGCTTTTATTTACCTCTAAGCCTCCATGCCACATCTGAACCAACAGGCTTTGCTTCATTGTGAACTATGTTACTTCCGTTTCCAAATAAAACAACAACACTTTTCTATGAGAACACGTGAAGTGAAACAGTGCATGTTTGAACCCGTCTGCAGTACCCCCTGCTGATGGGCGGTGTCTGTTTAAAAGACTGTTGAAAAGATTCTTTTCATTTCCAGCAGGCACCCAGAAGCCTCATACTCATACTACTTCTGCTCACTGCACACTGAACAGCTGAGATGGCTCTAAGTGGTAAAGTTGCAGTGGTGACCGGAGCAGCGATGGGAATAGGAAAAGCATTCACAGAGATCCTTCTGCAAAACGGTGCCAAGGTAAAGACTTATCTCTAAAAAATGATGATGCATTCTGCAGATGCTCATTACATCTGGGGGAAATGAGAACACATGCACTCTGAATATTTGGAGGGACATGCACCTTTTATCAGTTTCACATTTGGGGGGAAACAAAAAACAGTACTAGATCATTTTGTGCCATTTTATTTTTGTTTTAATTAGCAAAAAAAAAAAAGAAACATCTGCCAGGTTTCTGACTCAGCTACATTCTTTGTGCATCGTTGCCTCAGGGCGCAGACATCCACAGGAGATTTTTAAAGTTCATTTAATTAAAAAAAACAGTCTGTAAAACTTTTAAAAACTCTTTATCTGTGAAGATTCTCAGTCATCCATGTTTTGCTATATCTAAAACAAAGACTAGATGGATAGGTTCGATTGTCAGTGAGGTGTACAATAAACTACAGGAGTGGGATTTGGAAGAAGACAAAGGAACAAAGCATTGTCTAGTAAAACACAAGAATGTGTCTTTTCTTTTTAGGTTTGTGTGGCTGGAATTGCATCAGGCAGAAGTGAAGATTACAGTCTCTATGAAACTAGGGTTCAATCTGATTTGCTCTGTGCAGGTAGCCCTCCTGGACGTGAACGCGGCTGCAGGGGAGAGTTTAGCAGAAGCCCTGAAAAAACAGTACGGAGCAGGGCAAGCTTTGTTCCAGAGCTGTAACGTCGAATCAGAAGAGCAGATCAAAGGTAAACTCACGCGGGCTTGGCACATTTGGGAAAAAGAAGTAGATAGTGCCAAAGAGAGGGGAAAACTTTGAGTAAACGTGCACAGTCTTCAGGTGTTCGTCAGAAAAAACGTGAAGCTCAAAAACCCGGGGACATTATGTCTTGAACTAATCCTATCGGGTTGCATTTAATCCCATCTTGAGAACACCCAGGAAGTAATTACGCTGAGATATGTCATTACTTAAATTACAGTGAAAGTGGGCGTGAGAACAGAATCATTAAACGGGACGAGAAAGAAAACAAACACACTCAAAAGCTTTAATGCAATGTCTTGTCTTTCTAGTCTTCCTCTGAGACTTACAGTTCTTAAGCATCATACTGTCACAAACCAAGAAAACCACTTGAATTTTAATCGAACAAATAACTGATCTAGGAAGTTTCTAGCTGTCGCTGTAAATCAGCGACATGAAATTAGGATGGTGTTCATATTTGTTCTTTGTAATTCAGATTTAAGACAGAATGGCGAACTTGATTATTGTGTCAGAACTTATACAGGAATGCGATCATGGGTGAAGAGGGAAACAGAAGTGGGCTAAGTACATAGCCCTGTTGTACACCTAGTTTCAAACATAAGAGTGGCAAAATGCTTCTGACTTCACGAGCTTCCTGGTGTCTGACAATGTTATGCTACAAACACAGTATGAAAAAGGAGGAGGAGGAGGGAAAACAGCCGGACCTGGAATAAACACGCCGATAAACACAGTCAGTTCTGCAGTATCCAGTCGGCGAATGTTCGTCAGACACTGGGAAGCTCAAAAACTCTTATGTCTTAATCCCTTAACGGCAGAATTGATTCTTCAGTTATATAAAGAATATAATTGTGTTTTTGCTTACCACTCCGACCGGTCCCACAAGAAACTAGTGCTTGCAGAAGGTTCCTAGGATTTTTTTTGAATGTGCACAAACTGACATTGGAGTATTAGTTGCGTTATTTCGGCTGCAGTCTGAGCGGAAACAGTGCATTGCGAATTCGCAACACTAGGCGTGAAGGGGTTAAACTCGAATCTCGTATTAGATTCAACAAATGTAAACTGACAGACTAAAAAAATATTTCTATCCACAGGCCATCAGGCTCCTGAATCATCATTGTATGAAATCATTTCCCCATCTGGACATATAGGCAGCACGTGACATTCGCACATATCTTTTGCGTGATTGTGCAACCTTAACAATATCTGTATATCTGTGTATCTGTATATCAATATTTTAGTTGTGTGAAGAGACTTGCAAAGTGAGTGTAACTTTTGCTGCTGCATATACGACTGTGAACTTCCTGAATCTTAATTAGGCTAGTAAGTTAAGTGACTTTCTGAGGTCGCCTCTGTTACCACGGTCGCATGATCACAGGAAAGCTTCATCAGTTTATATTGCTATCATTTAACCCAAGTTAAAGACTAGAAGAAGAATATTCAGGCCTCTGCTTGTTTCTTCTCAACTCAAAATTATTATTATCATTATCTTACGATCCCTTTTCAGTACGTTTGTGAATTTTCTGGCGTCTGACATTGTCAGACGAACAAAACAGGGAAAAGTTACCCGGGTCGTGGTATATGGAAAAAGAAGACATCCAAGTGTCTTCTTCAGTTCTCACTTGAAACTCACATTGCATCACCCCGATTGCAGGTGAGTTTGAGTCATTAACGTATTTTAGTTGCATTAAACATCTTCAAAACAAGTCGATTTGCCTTTGTTGTAGCTTTGTTTTTTTTGGATATGGAAAAGGCATAGGATGAGGAACCAGCTGGACTAAGAATCTACAGTCCATGTTCATCAGACACCAGGAAGCTCAGACACTCATGCCTCATATTAACGCTCTACTTCCCTTGAAAGGGTCTTTGAAACAGACTTAACTGACTGGGTGTTGCAGCTTCACACTGAATGATACCACACAACAAAAACCCCAATCTTCCCCTTTCAAAAAAGAGGTTGTGAAAACAACACCTACTAACTGTTATATTCTTCTCGCAAGCTGGCTTTCAGAAAACTGTCGACACCTTCGGAGGGTTTGATATCCTGTGCAACAATGCCGGCATCTTGGACGAGGGCACGTGGGAGAAGACGATCTCGATAAATCTTGTAAGACGCACAAAAATCAACAAACCGCATCTGGTTGTGGCTTATTTACATGCAGCTCTTGTGCTCCACTACTCCCACAAATTAATATTTCAGTGTCCTATAAATTCACAAATCGCTGCCTCATACAGGATGAGTCAGATTGATTTTTTTGTCCCAGCAGTTGGTACGAAGAAATAATTCAGCAGGTTTCAGGCTGCACTACGTTTCCTCTGTTGTCGTTTCACAACATCTGGTGGACAAAAGTCGTCCGAGGAGATGTTTGACACATAAATAAACTGCGTGTTGTAGATGGGTGTCATCAGAGGGACCTACGTGGCTCTGGAGCACATGAGCAAGCTGAGTGGAGGTCGGGGAGGGGTCATCGTCAACACGGCGTCCATGGCAGGTAAAAAGAACAGCATTACGGATCTATTCAGACATGTCTACAGTAGTTTAGTTTTTAGAAACGTGTCTTTTCATCCTGATGCAGCTCCTTTTATGGACAACCAAAGGAGTATTAGTTTAAAGAAGCTACATCCAATGGATCCTGGTGACGCCACTCAGGTGGATAGTGAAGATGGCTCCTCCAGATCCTACAGTTTTAATCATTTATTTGTGCATTAATGCTACAAGAGGAAACAGAAACCAGTGAATACAAGAATTTTAGATGTTAGAAACTATAAACTTTAACCTGTAATCTGTATCCTACAGGACTTGGCCCTTTACTGAGCTGTCCTGTGTATACAGCTGCCAAGAGCGGAGTAGTTGGATTCACTCGAGCCATGGCGGTAAGAACATTTTTCTTCATTTTCACGTCATATTGTATGCAACAGTTAGCAGCATAAATTAACGGCTTAGTTTATACTTCCACAACAAATCCACGCTGAACCAACAGTATTTGTTGAGTGTTAGTTTCTCTGTGAATTTCAAATACTAGCTGGAACTGAGCTGCTCATGTTGGAGCTAATACATGTTGAACAGCAGTTACTTTCACTGAAATCACTGCAACACAGAAAAGACAGAAGACGTCTGGGTAGATGGTTTGTAGGAGGCAGAAGTCAGGGTCTGTGTCTCTGAGACGTGTTGTTAGCACGTCATGCTGCAGAGCACTTGTGACAGAACCGACACCAAAACAAAAAAATTAGCTTAAGAAGTGTATTCAATTGTTTTTCAAGCACACGTGAAGATAAAATAAAAAAATAGTATGTAGATAAAGTTTTATATTTTTCATTTAATCACTAAACTTTTGTTCCAGGTTAAGCTTGCTACATACTCTGCAAGAATCAAGAAATTTGTTCTCGCTCCTAGGGCTGGGAGAACAAGAAAAAAGAAACTCAAGTGCCAAACCATCCCCCCTCCTACAGCAGCATTCATCACACGCACTAAGAATTGTGAGAGACAATTGTGAGGCCGCTAGCATTTCCGTTTTTTCCGCATTAACAACGCCCATTTCCAATTTCTGACCAATCACAGATTTGTACCCGGACACCACGCGAGAAAAAAGGTTCTGCCTTTGAGAACAAACTGCGAGAACTCCCAAACTCCATAGGTGCATGAACAAATTTCTTGCTTCTCGCAGAGCATGTAACAGCCTTTAAGAACCTCCACAACGAACAACTCGTAGAAACCATTTTTCGTGAGCTATTTAAGAAACAGATGTATTACTACTACTGTTAAAACATTTCTAACCAAGTTAGCCATCAACCTCTTACATGTCAAGACTACTTCTGAATCAGTTCACCTTTAATAACAATGTGTGATGTAACAGAAGCCTATGTCTATACGCTTATTTACAAGGCTGCCTCTGAGGCATCAGGCTACGGTATACGGTTCAACGCCGTTTGCCCAGGGTTCGTCCAAACTGACCTCATAACTGCCGCCACAACCAAACTGGGACAATTCTCCCACCTGGTCAGTGCAGCACAGCAAATAATAGACAAGATGGGGATAATAACGTGAGTCTTTTCACATCGTCTCATGCCTCACATCATCGTCTAGATCCCACGAGCATGCATATTCACTGGTGTCACTGTACCTTTCTGTTTCAGTGTTTCTCAAGTTGCCGAATGTCTCCTTGAGCTGGTGAAAGATGAGACGAAGAACGGAGAGGCCCTTGTGGTGTTCCCAAAAGGAAAGTCATATGTGACATTTCCGACATTCAACCAGTAGCTGGTGGCCGAGATCAACACAAACGTATGGCGCCAATACTCAGAGTGAAACCTGCAATCAAAACTTCAATGTCTGATGTCGTATAAACGTGTACGAGCTGCACTTGTTTTCAGCACTGATTTTTGTTCTTTTTGTTTGTCATTAAAGTAATATTAAAGTTAATTTGCACGTGTCAGAGCTATACTGTGTAAACTGAAGTGGCACATTTGAAAGATTTGCTGTCAAAAAAAATACAAAAACCGTCATTTTTATTTTGACCATCGGGTGTCACTATTGAGTCAATTATATTATGATGAGGTGAACTTGAGTAGATAAAGCTCGTTACTTACTCCGCAAGAAGAGAGAGAAGTTTGGTCTTGCTCCTAGGGCTGTGAGAACAAAAAAAAAGTTCGTGGAAACTAAAGCGCCAAACTCCAGGGAATCGTTAAGCACGCCCACTGCACCATGCGTCACAAGCGCTAAGCATTGTGGGAGATGCGGGAGATCGATAACAAGAGGTACTTTGCTTATTAGTTTCGGAAGTCAACCTGTCATTTTGATGACCGCGTCCGTCTGTTCATTCAGCATGCACCCATGCACAGTAGTATGCCGAGTTATACCCAACAGAGATTAGCCGTCACACCGTTAATATCTGGGAGCTCTGAGAGCAGCCGCTAGCATTTCCGTTTTTTTTTTTTTCGCATTTACCACGCCCATTTCCAATTGCTGACCAATCACAGATTTGTAACTGGACTCCACACGAGAAAAAAATGTTCTGCCCGTTTAATGTGTCGAGAACAAGCTGCGAGAACTCCCAAAGGAAGAGGAGCGAGAACAAAATTACGTCAGTTTTTTTTCGCAGTCCATGAGCGAGAACAAACTTCTTGCATTCATGATACTTGAGTTTGTTCACAATGTTCCTTTCTTGACTTCATTAAACAAAAGTGTTGACAAAACACAACATTTCTGTTAGCTTAAGTACAGAAATTTGAGCCAAAATAATAACAACTGATAGGTGCCAGACAACGGAGACAGTATAGATTTAATGTGAACACTTCATAAAACAGTGTGTGCATGGCTGTGTCACCTTTGACCTGCTCCTCTGACTCAACGTCACACTTTACCTGTACAGATGAAGGTCAAACAAATGATCTCCGTGTTCTTTGTAGCTGCATTTCTGCTGTTTCAGGGTTATAGTCAAATATTTAACAATTGCTTCATTGCGTTTGTATTGCCCCGTTGAACCCAGTTGGAATCTGGTCCAACATTCACTTTAGAAAGTTTTGTTTTTTTCTTCTTTGATGCACCTGTAATGGTGCAGAAATGCAGAAATGTACACAGGCCCTTGCACTAACCGCAGCAACACATTACTTTGGCACCATTTTGCTTTTTTCCGATCCCCAGCGCTGCTCCAGTCACCACAGCAACTTTACCATTTAACGCCATTCCACCTGTTCGGTAGTCGCAGAGAGGTGGACGTCAACGGTGGGGAACACACGATTTGGAAATGGAAGCTCTTGGAAGGTGTTCTCTTACATGCACAAACGAAAGAAAATCCACCTTGCCAAACTTTAGTCAGGAGGTTGAGGGAGATTCAGAGGAGTGCAAACCACCTGGTGTCCTTTGAAAATCTGCTGGCAAGTAAGCTTAGGGAACAGGCAGAGGCTGGCAAGAATCCCGAGTGGCGAAACAAACAGGGTAAAGTACACGCAAAAGACTCAAAACTAAGCAAAGCAATAAAACCTGGAAGACATGAGGAACATAACAAGGAGCATGGTGTTCTAAGATAGATGAAGATTATAGATAGCTATTATTGATAATATTAATAATAATTAATAATTAATGTTTATGTCGAAGGTTAGTTACGATATAACAACAAAAGCATGGATTTATAAGCCTTGCATTATTACATTAAATAAGATTTAAATAATATGTGTTTCCGCCCGGTCTCGAACCGGGGACCTTTCGCGTGTTAGGCGAACGTGATAACCACTACACTACGGAAACGATACATATTCGTTGAACCGATCACATTATGACCTAAGAGCAGAGACGTTTGACTTTATTTTTGTCTTTTTGTCGGATTTTGTGATAGTTGTTTTAGCACGACATAACGACGTATTTCAGAAACCGTTATTCTGTATTTATTTTAATTCATCAACATTGACATATTCCATTAACAGCTATTTGTCTCCATCTAGTGACAAGTTGCCTATTACATGGTAGTATTCATAAGGCATGATAATAAAAGCAGGAAAGGTTTTATTCCGTTTCTTTCTTTCTGTTATCGTTTATTTCAAATAGAACTACAAAAAGTGGTGAAAATATTTCCACATGTTTTCTTCATTATACCACAAAAACAGGACGTAAAAGTATTAAAGATTCTTTGTAAATTCATCCAGTGGGCACTCGTCCGTTTTAAAAATGCGCATGCGCGTTCAGACGCCGCTGCTTGTGTGTGGAAATTATGGCCGTCGAGATGCAGATGGAGGATTTTCCTTACTTACCTTCGGGGCCGGCGGAGAGTATGACATGTTTCTTTAATTATTTATTGATTATTTTAACACAACATGGCCTCTGTGTATCCGGGGGCGGCCTGGGTTAATGCAGCGCGAAATGCCACTGTTGTTGTTAGCTTCTTTTGAGCTAACGTCAGCCGGCAGTTGTATCTGTGTGCGTGTGTGAGAGCGAGCGAGCGAGCGAGCGAGCGCAGCCGTTTGCCAAGCATGCTAAGCTAAGCTAGCCGCAGCCGTTTCTGCTCCAAGGTCGAGGAGAGCATGTCTGCACCCGATGTTCCTCCGGACTGATTGCGAATCAGTGCCCCGGCTTGTGGAGCTAGAGCCCGAAGAAGGCATGATTTGTATGTGTTCAGCTGACACGGATGTTTTAGGTCATGTGCGGCGTGCGCTTAATCCCAGTGTTGCTTGTGTATGCAGCTTTACAGCGTCAAGACACATGTTAGCTCTGAACTTTTGAATGGGCAGCGTCGCAGTTAAACGTTTTGTGAATAATCTTAAAGTTCATTTTATGTGCAGATGTGTAATATGCGTGTAATCAACTTGTTTGCGTGGAGCACAGATGCTAAATGCTAACAATCCAAATACGGCTACTTGCATAGTTTGGTCCAGTTATGTGTGCACAGCTGATGTGATGGGGGATACTGACACCTAAACAAACAGTGCATCCATAAGCATTGTCTCAGCAGTCACTAAAGTGTTATTAAAGCGGTACTAAATCTTGAATTTGCAGAGAATTTAGCATTTAATCGTGCTGTTAGAGTTCACTTGCACAAATAGTAGATGTTAGTTCATGCTTATGTGTTACATATCTATTGCCAACAACCATATGTTGCCTGCTATTACTGGCCATTAATGCATGACAGCAATCTGTTTTAAACTGTGCTAAAGGACACAATACGCTTCAAGAAAATATGTAAACAAATCTGTCTACACAGCCGTTTATTGGTACCTTTTGTCTGTAAAAGGTTTTCAGTCATCCAGGTCATGGTATATCCAAAAAAAAAGCAACTGGCCTTGTAGAGTTGTGTGTAAACAACCAGGAACTGGTGGCTGTTAATGGAATTAGCTGCAAGTTTCCTATTTAAACCTCAAATGTCCCACCGGTCCCCTAGACCTGAAGAAGCTACTTCAGGTCTAGGGGATAATTCCCTTTCCTTGAACTTTAAATTGCAGGAACTCTTGCTGCTTTTTGCTGTGAACTCCCCCCTTATGATGTTTATTTATAGAGTTTATTTATACGTGTTTTGCCTTACGGAGAAATTTAAGATGCGGTTAAATCATTAAAAACAAATAGCAGGCTAAATTTAAACAAAAGTGTGTCGATATTTATAGCCAGGAAGGCCCGAATGTAGACGTGGAAGGGGCAGTCATCGGTATGGATTTACAGTGAAAAACTGGAAAAGAACCTGGTTGTTATGTTTAATGGACACTAGCATTACACTAATAATCTGAATAATAGTCCAGCCAGCGAGTCAGATTAAGAGGGGTCGTGTCACGCTTTGATAATCCATTCAAAACGAAATGATTAGTACCCGATAACCACGTAAACACTGTAGCCACCAGTTATTATCCTCGCGTTTGAATAACTACATTGTGCGTTTCTGTATGTTCTCACATGGGGTAGACGTTAATGACATGGCTCCATCTTGGTCGTCTTCTCAGACCAAAAAAGTTCTTTATTGGCTGATGTTTTCTGGCCTGCAGACGGCCAGGCAAGCCGGTGACGTATCCCACATCTTTAGGAGCCAAATTAAATTGCGCTCACAGAAGAAGACGTCACCATCCTCCCACAGTGTCCCCCGCTAGCTGTAGAATACACCACCTGTTTTTTTTGTCATGTCTTTGGTGCATGAGGGTGAATGAAATCCCAGACTGTATGTGTCAGATTTAGAAATGAATACATGCTTCTGCGTCTTGGGAGTATGTTGTCAGCATATCAGCGTGGGCCTTAGCGTGAGCATATGGGGGTGGTCTTGTATTTACCAGGCGGCCAAAAAGAAATCCGTTTAAAAGCGGCCTGCTTTCCAGAACTTAAATTAATCTAATACGGGGGTTTTCACTGTCATCGAAGGCGGACACCACCGAGCTGTCTCGCGTCCTTGACAAATGAAAGAAGCACTTTGAGCGGAGTTGTTGTTTGAACCGCTGCCATGGATGTTTTACGTTGTGTTATAATTACATTTTCCCTGGAGATGTAACCCAATTTGAAAATGTTTCTGTCTTCCTCCTCTCCGCAGTAAATAAGATGATAAAGGAGCATGGCGACCTGTTTTCTGACTCCCAGTGCAACGTCTGCAGCGCCGTCCTAATTTCTGAGTCTCAGAAGTTGACTCATTATCAGGTCAGTGAGCCCGATCTGCTGCTGCTGTTTCAGAGCCAGGGGACTTCACTTCACATGCGATGGTGCTACAACACTCAGGGGGTGTGTAATTATCAGCTAGGAGGTGTGATTATGAAATGCACTTTACATCACGTTTATGGGCTTACTGTAACCGTAAAGCTGACACGGGTTAGGGACTAGAAAGCTTGATTTTTTTTTTTGTAGGATAACTCACAAATCAGTCCTGACAGATGTTTAACCTGCTGAGAGCAGAGTGAGCAGACGTCCGGCCACGTTGCTGACCAGATGTTGGCCGTGATGCACATTTTTGTGTTTTACCAACCAGAACGTAGACGATGAAGAGGAGATGAAATGCTTTCCCTCTAGATCTGGCATTTCAGTGCCTACAGAAATCAAATCTTAAGAACTCTGGACTACATGAGTTTTGGGGCAACTCTTTTCCCTCCTAGCAAGTGGTGAAGAAATCCGTGCTGGACTCAGATTATTTGGAAACGTGATGTATTTATATGTCTCCTCTCGTCCATCCCAAAGTGCTGGGGCTGTCCCAATACACAAAATAATAACAAGAGAGAGGAATGGCTCCAGAAGGACACGGAGCAGCTGTGTTGTCAAGGATCGGTAAACACTCTAGCTTTCTAGGCCAATATTAGCTTTCTAGCTTTTGTCTCACATCACAAGGAATTCTTCTGTTTTTTTGCCTTTTTTGGTTTGTTTGCCGATCGGGAAACCAGCTCGCAGGTGTTTACATCCGTGATGATGGATGAGGGGACGGTGATCTGATGCAACCTGATTTCGAAAATCTGGTAGTCTGGACAAAAAAAAAAAAAAAAAGACGAGACAGACTGGTGAACAAGGCCCGCTCTGTTCTGGGCTGCCCTCTTGAGCCTGTGGAGGTGGTGCGGGATCGATGATAGCAAAGCTGTCATCCCAGATGGAAAAGCGGTCCCACCCCCTTTCATGGTGCTATGACAGCAGTGGGCAGCGCCTTCAGCAGCTGACTGCTTCACATTTGGTGTGTGAAGGAGTGTTACCTCAGGTCCTTTCTTCCTGTTGCTGTGAGGATGTACATACAAAAAAAGCTTGCTCCCAGCAGACCACATCCGTAAAAGTTAATGTTTTATTTAACTTTTTTTTAATCTATTTAATCTCTTACTACGCACTGTCCTTTAAAAGCTGTTACACACTCCACAAGGTGTAAGAAGTTAGTTCTTGCTCCTCGGGCTGCAAGAACAAAAAAATAAAATGTCTTGCGTGGTGTCTGGTTACTGTTCTGTGATTGGTTAGAATTTGGAAGTGGGTGTGGTTAATGCAGAAAAGTGGAAATGCTAGCCGCTAGCGGAAATGCTCTTTTTGCTGTTATTCGCAGTGTGAACGACACGATCCGTCAGACCGTGAGCCGAAAAATAATAAGAAAAGTCGTCTGTCTCCCACAATGCTTAGAGCCTGTGACGTATGCTGCAGTGGGTGGGGCCTATGAGGACTTCCCCCGGACTTTGACTCTTGAGTTTCTCATAAAGTATAAATGACCTGGCAAAAACAAAAAATTTTTACTCTAAAAGAAATTTGTTCTTGTTCCGGGTGCTCCAAGAACAAGAACAAATTTCTTTCAGAGTATGTAACAAGCTTAAACTGTGGGATAAATAAAGAATTATCTTATTTTATTTTAATCGACAAAGATTTGATATTGTCCCGTGTCTGGGCCACAAAGTTGCACTTGACCACACAACAAATTCCACAGCCAATGGACATACATTCTTGCATCTGCTTGAAAAGAACTCTTTTGAGAAACAAAAAGATCACCCATTAGCTAAGAGGCCAGCAAGAGCTACACACTGTCACGCAGCTGCTTCAACACCCTAAGCTGAGGGTTTTATGTCCTTTAGAAGAGCCCACCATGTCTCAAAATACACAGAGGTGTTTATTTTTGGTGATGGGAAGAAGAAGAAACGCAGCAAATCTTGGCATTTGAGGAATCGTAATCGTATGTTTGACGTTTATACGGTAGATAAACGACGTCCAAAAGTTACAGCTGATCTTTTCCATCCTGCGAACACACACCAGTTATCAGTATACCAAAGCTGCTCATTGGAAATGTGTTTAACGGCGTGGATGTCTGTGTTTGTCCTTTCAGAGCAAGAAACATGCCAACAAAGTCCGGCGTTATCTTTCCATCCAGAATGAGAAGGAGCCGCCGTTCAAAAAGTTAAAGACGTTACCATCCGACAGCGTGAGTAAAAAAAAAAAAAAGGAAACGCAAACTCTCTTCAGTCACGACAAAACTCTGTCAATTCTCGCCGTTCGCTCGCCGACCAATTATCTGAAACGAGCGCAGGGGCCGAGCAGTTGGCTCCGGCAGGGTGTCTTACACATTTCTGCAGGAGGTTTGTGTATTTTAAGACCAACCCTGGATGTTCCTGTCATAACCGCCTGCTTTTCTATTTATACAAAACCCACTCACCAGCGTGACTCTGATAGTTCAGACTGTCGGGTTTACCAAAAAACAAAATGCACATTTGAATGAAGCTGAACAACATTCACCTGGATTTAAAGACCGTTTAGGTAGTTTATCCCACAAATACAGCCAAGATCTATTTTTGGCGGAGAGGCATTCAGTGTTTGCTTTATGCAGATGCAGTCAGAATTAATCCACAGATCCATCCGGTGTGTATAGAATAAGAAACAGGAACAGAGGTATGCAGCAGTGAATGCCAGCAGAGTATAAAAACACTGTATTTTATCTCATGGAATTGCTTTGTCCAACAATAAGCTGGTCTCTGAGTTGAAATTTTAATTTGCAGGACAAACAGCTGAAGATTAAAGTTCACGATCTGATCCTCTGTATAAATACAGACCAGGAATAGATGCAGTTCAATAAGGAGAGATCATCTGGCGGTAAAGAGCAGCATTTATTTTAGAAACAAGAGCTCGGCGGTTAGACTCTGATGAGAGCTGACATGGTGGAGCCTCAGGTGACTCCTCAGTCTAGACGCCGGTGGTGCTGCAGCAGATAGGCTGATGGAGGCTTCGATTGAGTTGCCCCGACAACCAGGACAGCCAGAGAGTTGGAGGAGAGAAGAGGAGAGACTAAAGTGCAATGAATTTAAAGGACGGGGACTGATTGGCTTGGTGGACGCAGTCAGACAGATAATTGGAGATAAGAGTGTTGACGCAGACAGTTTGACATGAACATGGCGAAGAGAAAGGATGATGGAGGGACAGAGATAGAACCTGTGAACAGATCTCTTACACATAGACCAATCCGCCACAACATTAAGACCACTGATGGGAGAAGTGAATAACATTGACCATCTTGTGACAATTCAGTGTTCTGCTGGAAAACTTTTGGACCTGACGTTCATTCGTGTGGATGTTACTTAGACATGTAGCACCCATCTAGACCAGACCAGGCACCCCTGCCCCCATAGCAATGACACTCCTGACTGGATCCAGCCTGACACAGGAACACACACAAAAACGGTTTGGGAACAACACAAGGTGTGGTCTTGGCCTCCGAATTCACTTGATCCCAAACCGATCCCAAAGCAAATCTTGCTTTTGTATTTGGACTTTGATCCCCAGTCAGTCAGACCACCAAAGTCCGGGTTACACGTTGATAAAAGCTTTCTAATAGAACAAACAATGCCTCATTTATCCAGAATCATCAATTCCTGTTCCCTTTGTCATCAGGACTGTAACAATGGAGACACAGACCGGTTGAAGGTGTGTCATGTATGTAACATGACCTTCTCCGCTCCAGTGGTGGCCGAGTCGCACTATCAGGGGAAAGTTCACGCCAAGAACCTGAGGCTGAAAACGATCGGCCCTCAGACCCCAGGTACGTCCCGATTTGTTTTCTATCTAGATATTGTGTATTGTCAGAGGAACACCATTCACGTAATGGTTTGTGTCGCTTCTCCTCTTCAGCGGTAGCCCCCCAAACGGCACCAGCAGCTCAGCCCAAGAAGATCGTAACGGAGGAGCCGAGCGGCGCTCCGGCAGCGGCGGCGGACGACAACAGCAACCCGGACCGCTTCTGCTCCATCTGCCAGGCGTCCTTCAACAACCCGCTCATGGCCCAGCAGCATTATGTGGGCAAGAAGCATAGAAAACAGATGACCAAGCTAAAACTGATGGAGACGTACGGCCCCTCCACGGCGCCAGGTCAGCTCGCCAACAAGCACCTGATCATTCTTGATTTCTTTCTCTTAAGCGCAGAGATTCAAAGACTGTAAGGGCTGTGAATTGTGAGCTCGCAGAGGTCCCTTTGATTTGCTGTTCACCTTAGAGAACCAGTGTAGAAGAAGAGAAGCAGTAGTCTTTTCGTTGCTCTTCCTGTTTCCCTGAAGACTTATTTCCTGACATTCGACCTTCGTTGCTGGTAGTTCTTCACTGTGGGCGTGCTCTCTCTGTACCTTAACTCACCTTCTCTCTCTGTTTCTGTGTGTCTGCAGCTACCACACTAAACGGCTACCCATGCACCATCTGCAACATCGAACTGAACTCCGTGGATCAGTACCAGTCTCACATCAGCGGCGCCAAGCATAAGAACCAGTGAGTAGCTTTACCTCTTAAAGCTTTGTTCGCTTTATTCGAGTAAATCAGTGCCTCGGTTCGCAGGTTGCCATGGAGACGCCCTTGATCGGGTCCCAGGCAGAGTCAACAATCAGCAGGTGTCCGTGAAGGAAGGCAGCGAGGGATGGGACAGAGCGTCTCACTGCAGCGATCTCGTGTGGGGGGTTGTTCCAGCAGCGGCCTTGGCCAAGACCGGCCGGGTCCGGAACGCAGATTAGAATATGATTGTTTGGGTTAGGGCGAGTAGTCGCATTTCAGTAGACACGACTTACTCTGTTTGTCCATTCTGGTCTTCAGATCCGTTCATTCACCTTTGCAAAGCCGAAAGCTTCTCCAAGGTGTTCTCCATGTTGCGGTTACTGACCACAGTCTGAGCGCTAACAGCTCGGCTCACTCCTTCAAGCAAATCGGGCAGCTTCATGGGGGCTTTGGACTGCTGATACCGTCTTCCGAATTTTCCGATACACCAGGGCAGTGCCTAATCCAATCAGCAGAAAGTCTGTTATCATAGTTTAGAATATGTAAAAATCCTCGATATCCTGTACAGAAAGAATCGCCAGGCGCACGACCCTCCACTTTTCCCAGGAGTCCACCATATATCCAGCGGGAAACGTTCCGTCAGGGCAGACGGGTTCCTCCAAACCCACTCTTCTCGTCAAGAAGATTCTGTCAATTGCATTGGGAGACCAGTTGACCAACTCCATCATTTAAAATTTAGAGAGCAATGCGGAGAGAGGCTCTTAAAGTAAGATGTTTGCAACACCAACCGTAAATATTGTGTTTTTTTTTAATTTTAGAGTGAAGAAATCTGGCATGAACACTGCAGAGAACAAACACCCAGCAGAACAATCGTCGTACGCGAGCGACAACAAGCAGTTCACCGCGGCGGACGACAAGTTCGTCCCGGAGAGCGAGCAGTTCGGCGCCGGAGACGCCCAGTACGCAGCCGGAGAGGACACACAGTACTCAGAGCAGTATCAGTATACTTGAGGCCGGACTGGGTTGGACTGTAGAGGTCAGGACTTGGTATGACACGCAAGAACCAGCCCCCTTTAAGCATATTAACAAAGCATCAGCCGCCATGAACCTTCAGCTCCCGTCTTTCCTGAATAGCCCCCCCCCCACAAACACCCCCATCCTGGAACGGAGTTGTGTGGACCTCAGCTTCGGACCCTGGAACACCATGTTATCATTTCAAGTTTCTAGCTGGAGAATGTGTTTATGTTATATATATATATTTTTTCTTTTTCTGCTTTTGATGTGTGCATACGTGGAGGTTTGAGCAGTGAAGCAGCCAACAAAAACACCCGTTCTCCATGCTCACGTACGTTAGGGCTGGTTGTCATGACGAATTTATCAACGCTAGAGCTGATTAACACCTTACTGTGTGAAGCACTTTCATACAAAACCAACAAAGAGGCTTTCAAATACTACTCACAGGAACATGCAAAGAAAATCGGCAAACTAATAAAGCATGTAATTTAAAGGCTCATTTAGAGTAATGCGGGACATAGACGCCGCAACCTACGTACAGTACGTAGCTTACGCAACCTACGTACAGTACGTAGCTTACGCAACCTACGTACAGTACGTAGCCTACGCCGGTGCGAGCCATTTATGCGCTCGCTCTGTAACAACTCCACCCAAACGCTAGTTGGCGCTACTTCCTGCATCACCTTCAACAAGTGCGACTCAAAACTTTCCCCGAAATTTCGCTGTAGACGTGTCCTACGAAGGTTTATATCTCTGAACATCCTCAGTTAACCTTTCCCCGATGTGTTCAATCTCTATTGATCCACAATGATCAATTTGAAAATTGCGGAGATGGAGAAGCACGCTAGTACGAAGCGGACCAATCTTAGCTCTTGTGGCGCGTCAGTTACGGCGTTAGTATCTGCGTAGGGTCTGGGCTGCTGCTGTATCTACGCCTATAAGAGCAAACACACGTATAATCCAGCACCAAAAAAGTATTAAGGTTTGAAATCAAGCCTTAGTGTACATGCGTTAGCTTGTAACTGGAGAGACTTCGGTTTACAAAGGGTATTTGTATCATTTAACCGCAGCTAACGTCTATCAGTACGAAACTAAGACACTTTCCAGTTGTCGTCTCACCTGAATCATAGCCAGTGTGCAGCTCCGGTGAATGTATTTATTGAAACACGTCCTCTAGTCTTGTTTCTCTGCCACCTACGAGTTGGTCTCTCCTTTCTAAACCCGGCGTGGTTGCAGTAATCGAGTCAGACTCGTGTTATATTTTTAGTCGAATGTTACGAGAACCAAGTTAAACGCGTTTTTTATTTCAAACCAACTTCTTTACAAATGTAGTTTATCATTGACATGTTTAAATCACAGTACCAAATGTTAATTTCTGTAGCCGTTTTAAAAGTTTTATTTAATAAAATGGAGGGATGTGACGAAAAAGTATGGCCGAAAATGGCTGAAAATGGTCCAAAAGTGCGGTTGTTGTTGTTGCTTGCATCATCACAACATCCTGTTTCGGCCCGTGTGGTTTCGGCGATAAAGTTTCGGCCGAAAGTGCATTTTTGTTTTTTCTGCCAAAAATTTTTGGTGCACCCCTTATAAACTCCTAACATAAGATATTTCTAACGTGTCTGTAAGCAGAGGAAGATTTTAATACTTCAAGAAGTACATGAATGTGTTAAGTTTGTGCAGGTCTGTTTCAAACTGACTGAAACCTTGGCTCTTTAACAGCTGGTGGTTAAAAATATATAAGCTTTTTTTTTTTTTGTACTGTTTACTTACTGGTTTGCTGAAGGGTGAACCACTTTGGATTACTGTCCAGACTGAGGTTTATATACTCTGTAGAGACTGATAGATGCTTTCTGAGCTGCTGTCAATATCAGAGATTATAATATTTAGCGCAGAGAAAGACTGATGTCAAAATAGAAAGTGATGTCAATATAAGATTAACATTTTTTTTAGTCCGTTTGGTTTCATATTTTAGTACTGAATGTCGTCATCTTTCTGGCTAATGAAAGTACACATGTATTTTTTTGTGTGTTTTGGATGTAATTCTTACAAAGAGGGCTCATGAATACTGTACAGTGCACCGTGTATAAAAGACGAATGGCCTTTTTTTTGTTTTTGTTTGTTTTGCACCCTCATCGTTTGTGTGCTAGCTGACTTTGTGATTTTACTTTCGATATAAGTTATGTGTCGTTGAGGGGGAAAAAAATGCCGCGAAGATGTGCATAAAGTAGAGAAATGTTTTAAGAGCGTTTGTGTTTCCTTTTAAAGCGAGTTTTACGCAGCGGGTTCAGACAAACGACAAAAATTCAACATGGAAACACAACACTGAGGCAAAATTAGAGACGGACTTCAGCTTTGCACTGGAGTGTTGACATTTAAGGCTTAAAACTCACGTAACAGACATCAGCCCCTATGACTTTAAGCTGCCTTTGGTTTTTGGTCCTTCATCTGGAACACCTGTGATTCTATATGCAACTATCATATACACCAATCAGCCACAACATTAAAACCCAATCCAGTCACGGGAGAAGTGAACAACATTTACCATCTTGTGATAGTTGAGTGCTCTGCTGGGAAACTTTTGGCCCTGGCATTCATTCGTGTGGATGTTAATTAGACGTGTAGCACCCACCTAGACCGGACTAGGCACCCATACCCCATAGCAGCCAGCAGGATGTAGCCTGATACAAGCGCACACACAAAAACGCTTCAGGAACAACTAAAACAAAAACATGAAGAACAGCACAAGTTGTTGACCTCGGGGGTATTGCACAAAACTAGGATAAGGGATTAAGCCGGGATATGTTGATTATCCCGGCTGAATTAGCCAATCAGAGATAATTTAGCCTTCAGATAATCAACATATCCCGGCTTAAATCCCTTATCCTAGTTTTGTGCAATACCCCTCTGGCCTCCAAATTCACTAGATCCCAAACTGATCAAGTATCTGTGGGATGATCCTCAAAAACAACACCCTGTTGACAGACACCACAGGACACCTTCAGAAGACCCGTGTCCGTTCTCTGATGAGTCGCCACAAAGGAGACCTACACAATATTAGGAAGGTGGTCATAATGTTATGCCTGATAAGTGTATGTGTTAAATGCTTCTCAGACTGACTCAGTTGCGTAACCACAGACTAAAGACACAACAGTCAAATTAAACTAGAGTTCTGAGGTTTGAGTCTCAGTCTAAGCTTCATACAGGCTGATATTATTTAGTCCACATGGTGGCGCACTTGCTCTTTGATAATATTAATATAGAAAGGGAAGCGGCACAATATTAATATTAACTCTCAGCTCACTACTACAGTTTATGAAAACAATCCCAGAATTTATTTTTTCCAATAAAGCACTTTATCTAACATCCCCTCAGTGGAGTTTTTTTTTTTTTTTTTGTAATTTTTTATTTAATTTATTTCTGTGTATTACAGAAACAAATGTAGTTTGACATAAAAAAAAATGAACTTTTAACAAACTTAAATATTTTTACATTAGATATTCAGGTCCAGATTAGAAACAGACAAAAATAAAACAAATAAAAAGACGTCAGTGTTGGACGTCAGTGCTCCTCCTCAGAAGCTGATTGAATATATTAATGAGGCTGTTTCACAATCAAGAAAAGCGAATCTCACTGAGGGTGAAAGACCCATAGTTGTTGATTGTGGGTGTTTTCTCCGCAGCTAAAGAGAAGATGAACACATATGACACACGCTGACTTTTCTTGATGCACACACGGTTTTGAGTCACTTTGGGTTTTTACGTCTCTCAGTTTAACCCCTGAACTGATGCTTTGGGGTTTGTAATGTGCACAAATCAAGACTCTCTCTCCTCTGCTCACACTGTGAGGTCGGTTTGGCACAAGTCAAAGTGTGTATTGCACAAAATAAATACAGTGAATGTGCAGTGACCCATTAAAAAGTTCTGAATACAGGAAATGTCCTATAATATCCTTTTACAAAACATTTTATGAACGACTTGAATGTTTTAATTTCTTAATTTACCTTCAGGTTCAGAGTGTTATCCAGTCCTTAATGTAAATCCAATAAATAGGAGCAATATCAAAACTATATGCATTCATTCTGGATAGCTGCCCTCACACGTGGGGGAAAATCAAAGCAGCATGGGAAGGAGAAGTTGGAGAAGTAATACCACAAGACACCTGGGAAAATACCATCTCTCTGTATCACACATGGCTTGATTCACTTTAGGGTTGTCCACAGGTCGCCTAAATTATACCTTAATGATGCACCAAACTGTCCTAGATGTCAATATTCTCCTGTTTCTCTGGGACACATGTTTTGGCCACGTCCATCTTCGCATGGTTCCTGGTCTTCACTGCTTTTCTAAGAAACGCTTAAACTCATGATGTCCATGATAAATAAAGTTGCTGCCATCTGCTGTTCAGTTCTGGGTGTTGCATTCTGTCCGCTGCTCTGTCTAAAACAGTGGACAAATTAAGAATAGCAGTGACTTTTATTAAAAACAATTGTAGTTAAAGTCCACCAGTTAACCTGTATGTTTAACACCTTAGTTCTAGATGATCATTTAGTTGTGTTCAGGCTGGATCAATATGTATAATGATAAGAGCTTTCTGTGTGACCTTTGAACTTTGTCCCTATGTGCACCGGTTCTCTAAATTGAACATCCAGTTGTTTGTTTGTCCACCGATTCAACGCGCTGAATCAGCTGGAAAGCCACAGATGGGATTCGGATGCATGGTATACCACAGAGACCATACGGCAACGTAGACGGTCACAGACTTCACAACACCTGCCGACGCTTTAACGTCACCTCGGTGTCTCGGGCCTTTAAAATGCTGCTGCTATGACGGTTTTACGTCACACCTGTAACCCGAGTCTCTATAACTACGAGTCCCGCTTTGCAACTCTATTACTTTCCCCGGCGTCATGCTCAAAACTGCATTCACAGTTTAGCCGTGCAGCTGTGTGTATGTGTGTCCCGTATAAATATGTGGAGCACACAGGGTGAGATCAGGATAGTCTCTAAGAGCTGCCAGACGAGACGATTTGTCTTGGTCCCGGGCGGTCTGAATGGGCGTCACCATTATTGTGTTTTAATTAAAAGAGGCATGTCGGCATAAAAAAATGCTCCCAAACTGATTTTTTTTATATAGCAACTGTATTTCTTTACTGTATCCACCACTAACTATTTTATTGTCAGGTAAATTTGTCTACTTTTCTTTAAAAGGGGCTTCGGTTGCCAGGCTGTGTCTGCGAGACGCTGTCATGGAGCTCTAAACTACATTGTCTGTGTGTGAACTCGGAGCAGTTTTGTATTGATATGGAAAACGTTGCATCCAGATGTTGCCGCTTCTGCCCGTCTTGTCCTCAGAAGGGAACAGATGCACCGGATCAAGCGGCGTAACTTGGTAAAAGCGTCAGCACGCCTCAAATGAAATGTTTACTGGGTCGTAAAACTGTCCTCGATTCAGTAGTGAGAAAATAGAGGTTACCTGGATGTATCTCCATTTGTGTAAGCCATCTGTCCTTCTGTATCACAAAGGGAATTTAAAAACTGTTGAAGGTTTTACTTTCTAGTGACCACTTTATCTACAGAGGGAGCATTACTCTTCTACAGAATCGGCCTTGCTAAACCAAGGTTAAAAATACTGCAGTTCCTCAAATGGCCACTTGAGACTAGCTACAAAAGTGGGTTGATCTCCATAAACACCCACAACATTACTGCAGACATAATCATTTTAACAGCCTGGTTTTGGTATCTATTGTTATTATCCCCATTCATGTCAACTAAAGCTGCAGAGACTGTATATAAATATGGACAATGCGTCCCCACTTCCTTGCACTAGCCAGACTGCCACTATCTCCCCAGGGATAAGTGCAGAAATGTTGGAATATACACTGCACTTTTTATTTATTTATGTATTTTTCTTTCCAACTCTCATGGTCCTACGGGACCAGTCCACAGAGAGGTTGGCATGGCAACTTGTATCAATGATGAAGTCACATCCTGTTTCTATAGCTTCAAAAAACTAAACCGAAATGAAACTTATCAGAAAAAAATGCCACTTGAGTATGTGTCAGTATTACATTAACTGCATAAAATGTCTGAAACTGTCCTATTTTAGTGTTTTGGTTTGGCCCAAGTCCCATCCATTAACATGGAGGGGGCGGAGCTTATGGCCTATACTGCAGCCAGCCACCAGGGGGAGCTCTACTTGCTTTGGCTTGACTTTTGAGGAGCCGTTCTGCTGTCTATCTTTATACAGTCTGTGCAGGTGAAAGCATTTATGCCTGTGCGTTGGTATGTCGGGATTTTTCTGTTATTGCGCCACTGAAATGGTAGGCAGCGACCAGTCACCTGTGTTGAATTTCACTCATGTTGGAGTTTAAGTTGATCAGCAGTTAACTTTCCTATAAATCATTACACACAGAACACAAAACGTCCAAGTAGAAGGTGTGTTGGAGGCTGAACAAGGGAGGACTTTCTTTATCACCCACCTATGTCTACTCCCACTGCAAAGTGCGAGTTATGTGGAATCAGGCAATGCCAAGATGGCAACCCCCTGGAGTCACAAAATTGAACTTTGAAAAACCGCTCTTCAGGAATCTTGCAGCAAAAAAAGACATTAATAGAAACTCATAAACCAGAATTTAAGGTGTGGCAGGAGTGGCAGGGTAATTCAAACACACAAATCCAAAAAAAAATGACCAAAAACCAAAACAAGAACACGCGGGAGTGCAAGGAACTGAACAGCAAGACAAACAGGAGTAACAGAGCATACAACTTCATGGAGAACAAAGGAAAAGGGCTATATATATAGTTCCTGTTGGATTCAAAACCATGACACACTCTGCAGAGAAGACGTGGTAGCAGTTGCTCAACCCAACCACTAGATGGCACTAAATTCTCCACACTGGTCCTTTAATGTGGGCAGGATGTGGCACTGTGCTATGGTGGGGGCTGAAACAACAACTAAATGGCCTGTCGTTGCAGAAAAAGCATCGCCTGCGCAACATGAGGATCCAGGTGGAGTAAAAGCACAATTAAATGGATGCAGTCATTTTTATAAGGTGCTCTGGTTAACTTAAAGAAAAAAAAGTTATTGTACCAAGTTTAGGGTTCGCACTACAAGTGACCTAGACTCACTTTAATGATAAAATACTATATATACACTGTACTTTGGAAACCTGGTAAGTTGTCGTTTCAGCAAACGTCCTCAAAATGATGTGTTTTCAGTGGCTGCATTAATCACGACTCCTGTCTGTCAGGACATCAGGAGGCGGCAGCGGATTAAATTGGTTAAAAGAAAACACACACTTGACCACTGGCTTCCTGTTTCCAATTGAAGAACCGTCCCAACGTAGTAATTTTAACCCAAATCCTGATGTTTCCCTCTTCTTGTGTTTAAAATAACCCAACCAAGCCTTAACCATGAAATGTCACATCACTCAACAGATTTATCGTGGAGAGATGATTTGCTAGGGCTCTGGACCGTGTTGTCTGGCAGACGGGGGCGTCTAATCGGAAGAGGCCTCCGTGTGTTTTATTTGGAGGACTCGTTGTACGAGAGCTGGAGAAACACAGAGTCAGCTAGTTGTGGCTTTTAGCGTTCAGCGGTACATTTAGCGAAGCCAAGTGGCGGTGAAGACGGATCGTTTCTGCTCAGTCACCCAGTGCAGAAACGGCTGGCTCTGGCTCACAGTACAGTAGATGGCGTTTTCATTCTTCACTCTCAGGCCTTGTTCTTGATCTCCTGCTACGTGTGTTCAAAAGGATCAAAAGAAAACTCAATCCGACAAAGTTACCGAAGGTTTTATCTTTGCCTGGAGATGGTTTCTGATTCACATCTCTCAGATCTGAAAGAAAACATCTCGCTGTCTGAACAAAACCCTCAGGAAGGAAGGATGTAAGCCGTCAAACTCCAGAGGATTTTTTGAAATGGATCTTTTTGTTTTTGATTGAAGGAAAATTAGGAGCTAGTGTGTGTGTTCAGCATCAGGAAGGAGGACAGTGCTCTTCTTAGTTTACTTCCAGGCACAGCTATAACCAAATTACACGATTTCCTCTGTGAGATCGTTAAACTTTCATTTAATTAACCAGTTTTAACTTTGCTCGTGCTCTTACAGCGAACCTGAGCAATGGTGTTTCCCATCCAGCATTTAAATTTAGAGCCACGCTTCGCTTGATTTGTTGTGCTTGTCCTGGATGTTTTTATTTTCACCAGCAGCACCAGCTGATGTTTGATTGCAGGATGTGGTGAAGTGGGGTCATGTTGCATATTTTGCATGTACCCTGTATTGTTTACGTGCTCGGAAGTGAGAGGCTACGCGTTCAGGTTTCCAGTAAACATGTTTGTAGGCAGGGAGTTATTTCTTATTTTTCCTGTTAGCGTGCCGAGAGCTGGGATGGAAAACAGAAAACAACAACAGAGTGTTTCACAGAGGAGGTCTTCAGTCTGTGACAGCTTTTTTTTGGGGAGATCAGGTTCTTGAAATGGAGCCATCGGCATCACGGTGTCTGGAAAAGGAACAAAACAACCCCTCTCCACCTCCTCCTCATCCTCCCGTCATTACGCGGAGGCACAGGTGCAGGAGCTGCGCACCGCAAAAAGGGATCAAATTAGACTGTTGAATTATTATTAAGCATGGACGCTAAATTTAGCCTCCTGCTGCTAAGGCAATCAAACAACTAATCTGTGCAATGTTTTTATTTAACGCAAAAGCCTTTGATTATCAGGCTTCACACTGGTTATACAGAGAATAAGTTAATTACAACTATTTATATGTTGTCTCTTGCATTATCGTAATAATTATCTTTTATTATTACCACTTTTATTCGCTTTTTTCAGACAGAGAAAAAGTTTAAATGAACGGTTTGCTTCCAAAGAGCAGATACTGACGAGCGGCTAGTCCTGTTTGGGATGTCAGGGAGGCTTCACATAGGAAGTGTGACTACATGCTAGGCTGAATTAGCCTGGAAGCTAGTCTGACTTCCAAAGCGCTAATTGTTTTGGAGCAGAAAGTTAATTTGGAGTCTGTTAGGAACTGATTGATCAATAATCTGCCATGCCCTTAAAATAATTTGTCAGGCTTTATGCAGAAGAGTAACAGCAACGTATTCAGACACATTATCTGACCGCCATGGAGTTGAGGTTTGTTCAAAGCAAAAATGGCTCTAATTGGTTGTATTGATTGTTGAATGCACTCAAAACACATCCCATAATGAATTCCCAATGGCGTGAAATTAACAAGCCATTAATTTGGAAAAAGTTGAAATCCACTCTTGGAAATTTGAAATAACGACGCATGTTTCTCTCAATCTGTGCTGTTTTTCAACCTCCTGACCACAGGGGGGCAGTAGTTTTCAAACATGCTTTGCTTTCACAAACAGAGAAGACTGAAAGGACACGGACTGACTTGTGGATTGTGCAGATATTCATCACAGATCACTTTTGAACAAAACCTGAAATTGTTCTGCCTGCAAGCGAAGAACTAGCCAATCAAAGCATGTGGGCCGATCAAGCTGTCATCAGCTCATTCCCCAGCACGCAGCAGGCCTATTTCCCATCGGCCATCAGTCAGCAAGACACTCTATCACTGACAGGTGGCCAGGTAGGAAACACCAACATCTGCCTCCCGTGCTGCCAGGTGGCTGCAGGTGTGCGCTGGATGAAGAGGCAGGGCACGGGGTCAGTGCTGCGAGGAGTTTTCTCTGCTCGTTGATCATTTCATCGCTTTGTCCCATCGGTCACGACTCTAGGTTTGTCTTTGTGTTGATGTTTTGTCTCTGCGTTCAGTGTCTCTGGGTAAAACAGTTCAGACGGAGTGATTTATAATCCTGTAACGTCATCGGTATCGGGGGTTTTTGATGCATGAAATGTTATTTGTCAAGATTCAGACCTGCCACGACTGATTTGTTTTAGCTACGCCCGTCATGTCTTTGCTGCTTCAAGGTTAGCGCACGGAGGGCTTTTTAGTTTTTCACCACCTACATAATGTGTAAATGTAGCCAGACAGAGGGGGCATCTAAAGAATCAAAATCTAATATTTCTTCTGCTGGGGTTTTGAGAATGCTAATTAAAAATGAATAATTGCGACAGGAATAAAGCGACAAATCGTCCTCTCGTCGCTATTTTGCTTCCCACGTCAGCTGGGGAGCTTTCCAGTCGGCAAACATGCCTCACGTCTCCTCCTTGTTAGAGAGAAGGGCGACGTGATGATGGACAAATAGGCGTCCACCAACAGCCCCTTACATGCTTCCTCGTGGTACGTCACCTCGAGGAGTTTTCCGTATTGTGCGCATTAAGTAACAGTGTTAAAACTTGAACCCTGAGCGATAACAGCAACGGGGCAGCTTCGATAATTTTATCAGCGAGAACAGAAATAAGGGAGAAAATTGGAAACAGCTGTTCTTTTAGGAAGTCACACAAACATTGTGTGAGGCTGCAGGTGCAGAGTTTGTCCTTCTCAGGCTCGGGCTGACATTATAGGACTAATAATAACCGTGACAGTGCAGCTGTAAAGAACAAATAGTTGGACCACATGTGTTATGAAGGAGCCAAGATGAACAGAGCGGCAAAGAAGCAACTTTTGATTAGATAGATAGATAGATAGATAGATAGATAGATAGATAGATAGTATTTTACAGTAAAAGCAAAATCTAACTTAATACAATATTCATAGCCTGTTATCTGTAAATTTTGCACTTTTATTTTTTTGCCCTTCTGGTTCGATGCCAAACCGCATTTCATTATGTAAGTATCTCTACTATACGCAATGACAAGAAAGCTGAATCTAATCTAGTCCAATGTAATCTGATCTAATCAAGCATTTAATCTTTTTCAGGGTTTTAACCCTTGAAATGCCTGTTTTATTATTAATTATACAACAAATAGTAGGGCTTCCATGGTGATTAGAGTCTTGATTATGTCAAGGATTAGCAACAAAATTGATTTGATTGCATTGGTGCTTTTTGTTTTTCTCTGAAAACCTTTTGTGGGAAAAAAGTGCCTCATTGACTTCCATTAAAACCACAACTTTATTATTATTTTTTAAAAATCTCTTTCCCATTACCTATAAGACCGTGGATTCTCTAATGTTAGCAGCTCATTTAGAAGAAAAGTAGTGATATTTGACATTTTCACTGTATTCAAACCAGATTTATTCATTTTCCCATTGTAGTCCAATGCAGTAAATGTTGACACAATGTTCAGTATTTACTATGTTTTGGCTCTGTTTTCAGGTCTCCATTGACAAACACTATATATGCCACAATTAAATATTTAAAAAAAAAACTTTGTCTCACCAGTGACTACTGTGGGCAGAACTTTGCCTCTTTAACCTTTGTCACTGAGTCTTTTCCAATGAGCCGTTTGCACGGTTTTATTCATATTCTGTACCATTGTTTACGTTGTGTTGGCAGGTAGTTCAAGAGACCAAACACAGAGAGTGAAAGACAGGGTGAGAAAGAAGAGGGGGGTTGGTGGTGGGAGACCGTTCCCCCCCCCCCCATTTTCTCTGGGTTTCTCAGCCGTCTGCTGCAGGTGGCCGAAGTGGTCGCGTTACAACCAGTGAAAGTTTACACACTCTCTCTCTTTCACACACACATATACTTGTATTTGTATTTCTGAGAGGACGTTCCATTGACATAATGCATTCCCTAAGAATCCCAAGTATGTGCCTAACCCAATGGTACCACTCAAAAGTTTGTGGGGACCCCCAAAAAATCGGCCCCAGAAGGACCACATGTCCCCACACTTTTAGACTGATTTGCATTCATTTCCTGGAAACTTCACCTTTCACCTTATATTTTAAGAGTTGACATTATGGGAGTCATGTCTCCACAGTGGTGCTGTGTGAACACATACTATATTTCCCCACAACTTGTACAGATACAGCAGACACTCTGGGAGACACACACACACACTCCCCTTCCATGACATCTGAAAATTCCTATGGATTAGATCTAATTCTAGTGACAGATGGACAAATGGTGTGTGTGTGCACGTGCACGAGGCAGCAGCTGGGAGCACTAGGTAAAACCTGTATCCAACAGGCTGCTGGGATTGTCAGCAGACACCTGTTTGAAGCCCCCTCCTCACCCCCCCACCCCACCCCGGACACTTGATATGTGGGAGAGAGAGAGTGAGAGTGAGAGAGTGAGAGGGGGGAGAGGGACGGGGGTGAGGCAGAAACAGATAGAGTAGAGGAGGAAGGGGAGAAAACAGCTGGATCAACTGAATGTTTCCGTTTTCTGTTTCCTGTCACAGACTTGTCAGGACTGTTTCTAGCAGAGACAGAAGAGTTTTAACTTCTGTCCACCGCAAGATTGTTGATGATTAACAGTGACATGCTGTGACTGCTTTATTTTACCAGATGTTGGGGCACTGGGCGTTCACTTCTTAGCTTTACCAGTCAAATAACTTTTAGGTTTGCACGCCGAATAAGTGCAAAAGACTAAGACTCCCAACATGTGGTTGGAAAGTGAGTTTAGCCTTCGAAATAGCACTTGTAGAGACTATGGGCTGGAGTAACCCATAGGTGTCCTGAAGAAGCACAGTGTGGTGGCTACACCGGCGTCTCATGTCTCTACTGTATAATTCAAAAATGGACAAAGAGAAGGAGCGTCAATGGAGCTGAGGCACATATGCCTCATTGACTTCCATTCAATTTTTTAACATGTTTTTAAACTCACTGCCATTACAATATAAAACCATGAGTATAATGTTAGCAATTCATTTAGAAGAAAAGTATTGATATTTGACATTTTCACTGTGTTCCACCACTCATTTTCATTCATTTATTTTCAGTAAATTTGAAGCCATGGCGGCTAGCAACCTGTCATGACTCCCACCCGTCACTCAAAAGCAGCCATGTCCTTAATCACGCTTATTATTTATGTGTTGTACAATGATAAGAATAACGCTGTTAAAATAAACTGTGTTATTTTTTTCAGTATCGAGTAATCTAACTAATTACTATTTCCTCCGTTACAATGCCGTTATCGTTACCGACAGTTAAATGTGGTGAGTTACTTGCGCTGTCAGAGAACGTACACATGAAGTGTAGATAACGCTCAGTAAATAAACTCTTCAATGTATTTAAACATATTTTTTTTAAAGTAATGCAATAGTTACTTTCCCTGGTAATTAGTTACTTTTATAGTGGTGTAATTCAGTTACTAACTCAGTTACTTTCTGGGAGAAGTAACTAATAACTATAACTAATTACTTTTTTAAAGTAATGTGTCCAATACTAAAAATTGACGCCATCTGCAACTAAGTTACAGAAACCAAAACTCAGCAGACCTGAACATTTTAACATGGAGGTCTATGGGGATTGACTCACTTTTTGGAGTTACCCTCAAGTGGCCATTTGAAGAACTGCAGTATTTGGCACTTCACAAAAGTGAAGCCAAAGCAAGTAGAGCTCCCCCTAGTGGCGACTGCAGTATAGGTCATAAGCTCCATGTTAGCGGATGGCAGGTTGGCTTCAGTCATTTTAGGTAGATCGTTTTAGTTAGTTATTTTGACGCTACCATAGAAATAGGATGTGACATCATGATCACTACAAGTTGCCACTCCAACCGGCCATGAAGCGGTCCCATAGGACTGTGAGAAAAAAAAAATAAAGTACAGTGAAAATCCAAGATTTCTTTGCAACTGGTGGACGTAGAGCAAAGCATAGTATTAGTTCCACTCTTGGACCGTACTGCGCAGACTCTGGCTCTAAAGTCGTAAGATGTCGCCAGCCGTGTCCTCTGGAAAATAGTGTCAATTTGGCGGGGAGTCTATGGTGTTGAGGAATTGACACTTTTAGTTGATTTATTTGTGGTTAACACTTGTTTTTTTTTTCCTCCCCTGTTGCGTCAAGTCGCAGAGCTGCCAGTAACCACCATGTTGATGTAGCCAGGAAGCGTCTGCAGCTGATCTCCACAGGGAAGAGCGAGGCCTGCCATCCACTCCCATTGCAGCCCTGAACCATGTCCATGTGTGAAAGTTAGCAGACGCTCTGCAGCATTTCTACAGCGCATATTTACTAAAAATCCTCCCATCGAACATGAGAAATAAACAGTCGCTTCAAATCAGCCGACTTTAACGAGAAGTGCGAACGATCAGACTCTCCTAATAGCCACACGCTGTATCGAGGCTTCCGATGCCGGTGCAGGCTGTCTTCATGATTTATTCAGTGTCAGAACGTTTGCTGGGAAACGCAGGACAGACGGAGTCCAGAGGAAGCCGAGGCGGCCTCCTGACCGCAGGGAAACAGTGCCAAAGCCACAGTCAGACAACAGGTGAGCGGTTACGCTCTCAGGCACGTCTCATTGATATTCTAACCTATTGCACTTTCCCAGAGAGAGAGGACTCCCCTGTGGAAACACATTACTGCCTTACAGCTGCCCCCCCCCCCACCCCCCGTCCAACCCACCCCTTCAGGCTTTGATCCTCTCAATGTGAAGCAGATCGCAGGCGAGGCCGCGCAGCAGTTAACACGGCCGGCGAACGTTAAAGTGTCTGCGGACGCCTGTGAACGAGTGGGCGGACGTGATGCTCTCTCACCAGAGCGACCAAAAGGAACACGTCTTATTTTTCTCTCGTTATTTTATTAGTTTGATATTTCAGCCGCTCGGGTTTCTGCCGGCTCCACAAAGCGAGTGAAAACAGTGCGACAGAGGTTTGTACCGCGGACATTTCAGCACAAAGGCTTCCCTTCAGGAGGCGGCAGGCCAGATCTCAGTGAAGCCCTGAACATATTGTGTTGAAATGAAGCCGCCCTCCTCCTCCCCGTCTGAATCCAACACCTCTGTTTTGGCTGACCTCTGGGTGTTTAAGGAGGCACGGGTCACTGCCCTCTCCCCTCACAGGAGGATGATCTGCGGATGTCCACTCGCTGTGCCGGGCATTTCTCCCGCACCTGGAGGGCGGAAGGTGTGTTGTTGCAGGAGCAGGGAATACACAATTTAAGAGGGTGGAGAGGAAACGGCAGGTTCAGCAAGTATTATCGAGGTTAGGGGTCTTTCCCTTCTCATGGCAGGTGTTTGAAATTAAATAACAGTCCAACAAATATAGGATGTCCTCTTCTCAACTTTTTTTTTTTACCAACAATTTCCAGGAGACCAAAGCTCACTGTCTTTCCTTTATGTTTTTCAGTGCATACCTGTCATATTTGAACCAATAATGATGAATAACCCTGACTCTAGATGCACCAATCAGGCATAACATTATGACCACCTTTCTAATATAGTGTAGGTCTCACTTGTGCCTCTAAAACAGTTGTGACTCATCGGAGAATGGACATGTGCCTTCTGGCAACATAATGTTGTTAATGGGGGGACGGCCGATTCCATCAAGGAGTGTCATTGCTATGGGGTGGAGGGAGGGGGGTCCTGGTCTGGTGTAGCCTAGGTGGGTGCTACATGTCTAAGTAACATCCACATGAATGAATGGCAGCGGCAAAAGTTTCCCAGCAGAACATTGCATTATCACAAGTTGGTTAATGTTTTTCACTGGTTTTAATGTTATGGCTGATCGGTCACAAAATTAGCACTTGTGAATGTGGATAATGGGATATGACGAACTTAATATCCTGTAATATAAACCTAACCTTAGAGCTGCTCAGATAAGTTTGCGTTCCTGATGGATGACAAAATCAGTTTAATGAAATTTGATTTGATTCTTAATATTTAATCTACTCATAACAAAAGGTGCTGCAGAGTAAAGGGTGGGTTACGTCCAAAACGTAAGTCCAATAGGGGGTGGTAATCCAACATAGAGAAAACATGATTAATTCAATGGTTAAAAAAAACCCCACAAACATCTAAAGCACATGGAACCAGGAGTCACCAGGAGTTTAACAGGGACGCTGAGGAGAACCAGCTTTGTAATATCAGGTGGGAGAAAAAGGCAAACTAAGGAGCCGTCCACACAGAAACGCTTTTTGGTGTAAACGCAGATGTTTTGCATCGTTTTGTCCACACGAATCCTGTAAACGCATAGCCCTAAAATGCACTTTTTTGAAACCGGGTCCCAGGGTGAAAAAATTCAAAAATGCAGCTTGTGCCTTTTGGTGTGGACAGCCAAACTGGAGACAATCGCAACGTAATGTGATCACCATTGCCACACCCCTCAAGCAGCCTTCCACCTCTTATATCCCGCGAGACGTCTCATAACAACATCAACAACAATGGTGGACTACATGCTCGTGTTCCTGCTGGAGAAGATATTGAGCCTATTATGGTTACTAGGGCTAAATGTAATTTCTCCTTGGGTTTGGTTTCTTCTAAAACTGATTTGTAAACAGCGCTCAAGCTTTGGTGAATTTCTGAAACTGAAACAGCGCCACCTATAGGCCTGGAGTATGAAGTAGCGTTTGGAGTCGTGTTGAGACAGATCCGTGTGGACGCAGATATTCTTGAAACGATGCCGGAAAAGATCGTTTTTGTGCGCGTGGACAAGGCCTAAGAAAGAACCGAGGGTGGGACGGGACTAGAAATATACAAAGAAGTTGGTGGGGAAATGAGAGATAAGAGAAGACCGGATCAAATGAAAAAATCTGATTAAAACAGGAAGCAGCACAAATAATCCAGATCCAAAGAGACACAAGTAACTCAAGACCATAATGCCACATGGTTTGTGACACCAGCATCTGGTCGTCTGTAATTGTCCCATTACTAAAAACCAAAATGCTGTCTCATTCAATCACCAAAAACCTTTTATCTCCAACGTCTTTGAATCCTGTTTGTGGACTCAGCAGTGACGCTGCATCTGAAAGAGCTTCCACACCCCTGACTAACGAGAGCAACTCCTCTTCATATCTCTTTCTCTGCTGGTGTAGAAAACAAAGGATTTTACGCCACTGTACTTTGAGTAATTAAGGAAGAGATTAAGTGCTTTTTTTTTTTTGTCTTGTTCACAATATACTCCTCATCTCCAGCGCTCCCTCAGAGCCATGAAGAGCCTTTGTGTTTCAAATCAGGCGGGATAAAAGAGCACGTTCGGCTTCAGAGCCTTGCTCGAGGGTTTTAGGAATGAGGGGATCTTTTGCCTTTGGTGCTGATAATCGGCGGCTACTCTCGTTTCCCTTCGGCACAAAAACCTCCTCTGTCTGCCTCCTTAACTCTCCAAGGGAGAGGGTTTCACCTCCCTGGGGCGAGAGACCGAGCCACCTGTAAGCCTGGATTTGTGCTCTGGTAGGAAGAAGCTGCTTTCGGGTCTTTTCATCTTTACCACTGTCTCAGTAGCTCTATGCTTTAGTCTTTACTTTACCTGCAGCAGTACAAAAAAAGAAAAGGAAAAACACTCTTATGTATTCCTAAATCACTTGCACATATCTCCCTCTGCCTCAAACAAAGATGCGTGAAAGCAATACATGTTAAACAGTTTGCGAGCCTGAACTCCGTCGATAAGAGGCTTATGTTCCCCTGCGAGGAGGAGGAGGAGGAAGTAAAGGATGAAGGGGTGGAGGGACCGTGAGGGGGCAGGAAAGATGAGGGAATCCCGGTGTCCTGCCCGTCGGCGCTTTGCAGGAAGCTCAGTGAAGCAGTGAATATCACTTAAATCACTTTGGTCTTGCTGAAATTCAGACTGCACAAATTCGACTAATGAGTAGATTTATTAACTGTGGATGGACTAAGGAGGTCTAAATCTGGCAAAAAGGAGAGGCACAGGAGGAGGCAGGAACAAAAACATTTAAAAAAGCGTTTTGTTGGACAAAAATACTACAGGCCCCTGAGTGCAGGATGAGTCATCAACTTTTTTAGATAGTTTTCCAAGAAATGACAAACAAAATAACTTCTTTTTTTGTCCCTAGGCAAGGACGAAGTTTATAAAAAAATCACATGGAACAGAAAAAGCACAAAGCAGACTGAGAACAGACTGGAACATTTCTGACATGGAGCACAAAGACAAACCACCCAAACACAGAGACTAAATACAAGTCGACTAATGAGGCACAGGTGAGACACATCAGGGCGGGGCTAACAATCAGGGGACAGGAAGTGAAGACACTGGAAATGATGGAGAGTTCAGTGACTTACAAAAAAAAGCAGGAAATGCCCAAAAAGCACAGGGGTGCAGTTAAACATGATCGGGTGCTGCAGAGCTGGATGTGGCAATGCTAACATGTTCAACCCGACGTTATTTCAGTTAGCATATCAGCAAGCTGCATCTAGTTCAGTTTGAGGTAGTCCTTCAAAGATCTAGTAGCACACTGTTAAACTTAACTTTAAACCTATTGCTCTCACAAGAGAAAACGCGAGCACTTACCCCGAAAAGTAAGTGTGAATCCCCTACTTGGTTCCACAAAACGACAATAACGCTGAAAGACGCTGGCAATACATTCTGTTCTACAGTGAAGCAAAAAAAGCTCGATAGGAGCTGAGGTGGGTGAGATTACATCCTCAAAAATCCCGAAACAGTTATCATGAACGGAGAAATTTGCTACGGAGTACCTCTGCTGTAAATTTTTGACATTTTAATATGAAGGTCTATGAGGCCCGCCATGTTAGTAAGCGGAGCTCCCCCTGGTGGCTGGCTGCAGTATAGGTCATAAGCTCCGCCCCCTCCATGTTAGTGGATGGGACTTGGGTGAAATAAAAAAAACAAAAATACATCTCAAATACATTTTTTTTCAAGGATGGTTTCAGTCATTTTAGGTAGTTCATATAATACTGATGTATATTCAAGTGTCCATTTTTCTGATAAATTGAGTTGTAGTTAGTTATTGGATGCTGTAGAAACAGGATGTGACAAGTTGCCAAACGCTCTGTGAAGCCATCTTGTCGGACTGTGAAAGTTGAAATAAATAAACAAGTAAAGTGTATAATCCAACATTTCTTTTTAACTGGTGGAGGCAGAGCAGAGCGTAGCATTAATTAAACCAAAATGCGAATACCTCTCGGGTCGTACGGATCAGACTCTGCTTCCAAAGTCTCAAAAAGGCGGCGCCCGTAAACCCCAGGAATATAGCGTCAGTTTGACCAATGCGTGAAAAAGGCGACGCATTGTCCATATTTATATACAGTCTATGGGACTGACTTTTGGAGGGAGCCTCAAGTGGCCACTCAAGGAACTGCACTTCATTTTTCAACAGCAGCCATTGAAAAACTCAAACCACGGTATCGTTCCCTCAAGTCAAACTTTAAACTGATCTGGCAGAAATTTGACAAGATTGTGAAAAAATAGCTGGAGTGATAAATGTGGAGCTCAATCTGTTCACCTTTAATCCAAAATCTACGAATAAATAGCAAATAACCTCTTACTTCTTCAAATTCCCTACAGAGCAAATGCAGATGTGCAACTGAATCGTAGCTTTTTAACATTTTCACATTTCAATCTGGTCATTTCTCTGTGTTTTTCCTCCACCCCTCACCCCGTTCCAGCCTCCCTCTCCCCTCACCCCTTACACTTGCTCTCCAGCTCTCACTGTTTTCCTGACCTTTATGGTTTCCCTCACCCCGTTCCCCCGAAAACCTCTGGGACAAGACGTGCGCGGAGGAGCAGACAAACAGAAAGCTGGCAACAGACAGTCAGACGGTTGGGACGGCAGACAGGCTGGCGGTGGGTGTCTCTCCGTTAACGAGGCCTGACAGCTTCCATGCAGGCTCATGCGACAGTGAAAGGGAGGATCGGGTCAGATTCAGAGTGTTTGATGTCGGGGTGGCGCTCCCGTTTGAAGCCACCGCTCATTCTGCCTCTGTTTGCTTTTTTTAAGCCCCGTTGTGTCAGGCTGCCCTGGCTGCCCGGGCGCTGCGGCAGGCGGACCCTTCCAGTAAACTCACAATGACAGCCAAAAACAAACCACCTGATATCAGAACATTGCTGATTCAAGCTTGTCTGGATTGCGAGATGCTCGTTTTCTGGAACATACAAGAGTTTCTTTCTTTTTTGTGCAGCCGGAAGAGTATTTTTCCCTTTTTTTTTTTTTTTTTTGCGGTTTAAGCCAGGAAATCCTGAGTTGGCGTGCTGGTCTGGACGCCATGTCCATTGTCTGGCCACTCGCTCACTGCTCCCATTGATGCTCTTCATCCAGCTGTAAAATCTGGTGTGGATTTAAAGTGTGTGTGTGTGGTTGGGTGGGTAGTGGTGGTGGTGTTATGGGGGTGGATGCAATCCACTCTAAAAAAAACAAGATGCCCCCCCCCCCCCCCCAGACGGGTCACAGTGGGTAAGAGTGAAGAAGCACTGGCATGGGAGGGATAACAAACATGCCGTGTTTGCTTCCTGTGCGCTTCCAGTGCACTGCGTCCTCCCTCCCCTCTCTCTGTGGGTCACAGCTATAGGTTTTCATGGTGCATTTCCCCTCTTCCACTGTGGACGTTCTGCAGCGTTTAACAAGGGGGGGGGGGGGGGATTAGCATAACAGCCTCCGCAGGAACCCGGTCAGCATTAAAACACACTTCCTCTGGAAGTGGTTTTCTGCATAATCTGTTCCTCCCACCACGACCACCACCTTCACCACCTCAACCCCCCCCCCCCCCACCCCACCATGACTATAAGAAATGACACCAGCCCTCCGTCTCTGTCTCTGTCTACATTATCTGTCAGTCCCTCTTTGCGTCTCTGCGCCCTGCAACATCTGGCTTTTTAACCTTGAAAAAAACATATAAATAAAGACTCTTATCCCTCAGAGCCGTGACAGACTGAGAGCTGATGATTGCCGGTTTGCTTGTGCTGAGCCATTGGCGAGCGTTGGCACTGGTTATCATTAGGGATGTACGATAATATCGGCCCTCCGATATGCTTGCTGCACCGTGGTTGTCTTGTGAAAGCGTTTTGGTTCAGACAGTCGGCCTTTCTTGCAGGTATTCTTTAATGTTGGTTTGTTGTGTCGTGCATGTGTCTTTACAAGCAATTACAAATGTTGGACTTTGAATTATGATTATACTGTACTCTGTAAAGTGTCAGAAACCTTGACGCTGCTGCAGTCATATAATGAGACAGGTTGTCACCAGCTAATCTGCGTTCATACCACGAGCTGCAGCGATGCAAGATGTCCAAGATGTGATCATGCAGCAGCGTCGTTTATAGCTTTATATTCCATCCTGTTGCTCTTTGCTGTAAGTAAAGAAGGTCAGAACGGAAGCAAGAGTTCAGCCTGCAGCATTTTCCATTCATCATTTTTATTTTATTTTTACATATCAATGTTCTGCAGAAAGAAGTGCTCCCACTGTTAAGTTGTGTTAGCAACATGATTTGTTTTGGAGCAAAGTGGAACAGGAAGTAATTTCTGGAACGACGTAAAACTACAAACTTCACGTTTTCTCAAAAGCATTGTGTTGGTGTTTTGTTTCTGCAGCTTAAAGACAGAGAGAGAAGGTTTTCCCAGAAAGGGTTGAGTCTGGTGGTTGAGTCTGAGTGTCCAGCGAGCACGGAGCATACATTTAACAGCAAAACACCAGAAAACAAAGCCAACGAAAACACAAGAAGTGAACATACCCTTTGTTCTGGGATATTTGAGGCCGTTCAAAATTTCAGCTCTGCTGCATTCTATCAGAAAACCCATCCGGAGCATAATAAGAGACGCTCTTATTATTATTATTATTTTCTTTTTCCCCCAGAAAAACTGTTTTCCTTGCAGAGTCATCCACATTCTCACGTTCCCACATCCGGACCAGGAAGCAGCTCTGAGCACGAGGAACAGGTGGATCCACAGCACAGTCAGCTCTGATGCAGACTGAAGGCATGTGAAGGCCCCCGTCAGAGGTATATTCTTCACTCTGCTGTGATCTACTCCTGACTCCCAGGATGTGGACTACTTTGTGGTGTCCCAGCGTGAATCTGGGACGTAATAAATCTGACGGGTTGACTCACCAATGCCGCTTCAGTTCAAACTATCAGCTGCGTTGCCTTGAAATTTGTTTCAGACGTTCACGGCTCCACGGAGGATAGATAGATAGATAGATAGATAGATAGATAGATAGATAGATAGATAGATAGATAGATAGATAGATAGATAGATAGATAGATAGATAGATAGATAGATAGATAGATAGATAGATAGATAGACCGAGTAAAAACATAGACTGGTAAACTTAGAGGTGGTGTAGTTGAATATGTACATAAATTTACAGTATTTAGCAGCTACATGAATAAAGTGCAGTGATGTTTAAGTCCAGTTAAGGCTCAGAGTTGAGCAGGCGGACGGCGTGTGGATAGAAACTTCTTCAGTCTCTCTGTCTTTGTCCTCAGGCTTCGGAAACGCCGGCCTGATGGCAGTAGAGAGAAGAGAGAGTGTCCGTTTCAGGATCTTCTTGGCCTTTAACCTGCAATGTTTGGTGTAAATGTCCTGCAGGTTGGTGAGGGGGGTTCTGATGGTCTGCTCCGCTGAACGGACCACCCTCTTGAGGGCCAGGAAGTCCTGCCTGGTACAATCTCTCATCCAGGTGGTGATGCTCCCACACAAGATGCTCTCGATGGTGTAAAAGTTCCTGAGCACCTTGAGAGGGAGCTTAAAGTCTCTGAGGCGTCTGAGGAGGTAGAGACGCTGTCTGGCCTTCTTCTTGTTCAGATGGTGAGTCCATGACAGGTCCTGTGAGATGGTCACTCCCAGGTATCTGAAGGTGTCCACCCTTTCCACCTCAGAGTCACAGATAATGAGTGGATGGAAGTTCCTCTGCTGTTTCCTGCTGAAGTCCACTATCAGTTCCTTCAGCAGGAGGTGGTTCTCCCGGCACCAGTCCTCCAGATGGGACAACTCCTTCATTGGCAATCATCAAATCAGCAACACCAGAGTAAAGGTGTCTCTCTCTCTATGTTCATCTCAGTTCCCAACCCCAAACATCTCTTCTTCTCTTTCACTTCCTTCTTTCATTGCATGAAGCAGGGGGACAAGGGGCCCCTCAATGTTCCTCTGCACCTGAAGACCATCTTCCACCTCCACATTCGACTTCACCCAGTCCTTAATTTCAACCACCTTTCATCCAGACATCTACTGTATTTCCCTCAGGGTCCTGTCAACCGCTAAACCCTTGTGGTCTTCGTTAGCGAACGCAGAGTTAATTAGCAAATGCACAAACCCCAACTTGGCTGCAACACGTCAACATGTTTGCATTATTTCCTTTCGTGCAAATTAAAATCTGTGCCTGAACTAAAGCAGAGCAGACAGGAGTAGAGCTAAGCGGCAAACAAGCACACATACACACATGTACAGTATTCTAACACACACACACACATTTGGGGGTGAACAGATAGCGCAGCGTGCCAGGGTTTGAGAGGAAACAGATTGACTGCGCGGAGCATATTTTGGATGTCAGATCAAGTTTCGGCCTCTCGGACCGCAGCACCGGACAGATTTGATTACGGCAACAACCACCAGGCCAGATCTAATTAGCACATTATTCACAGCAGGATGTCGGCCTCGTGTTTCAGCGTGAGCCTTGACATCTATACCGTTCCGCAGTCGTCAGGAAACACCGACGGCCTCCTGGCACGTCGCCTCGGAGTGTTTGTGTTTGTGTCACGAAGAGGGCCCCGGAGTTGGAGACAATAAAGAGAGTCACGATAAAAATGAAAACGAGTTAAATTTACTGTGAGCGTAAAAATAACTGAATTAATCCGGTAAGGCGGTAATGAGTGAACGCATCACGCTCAGGAGACAAAAACAGTAACCGAATTAGCCGGCGGAGTTTAGGGAGGAAGAGGGAAGAGAAAGGTCGCAGGCGGATGCCATTTAAATAGGCTGAGGCCCAAAATACTCCGGTCTTTCCTTCACATCCTATTCTGCTTATTGTCGGAAGCCGAACCAACTACAGGAGCGGGCGGACACAGATGGGGAGATTTCGTAGAACAGCCTGACAAAATGATCGATGAAAACATAATGACGTACTGAGGAAACCAGACGACGGAAGTCACGAAGGCTTAGACAGACTTTATTGATCCACAAGAGAAATTGCTCGGTCGCAGTAGCTCAGTTGCACATAAAAAAAATAAAAATATATAGGTGTAAGATAGTTACAAATACAATAATATAAGCAAAAAGTATACAAGATTTGCAAATAGAAGTAAAAGGCATATGTGAAATGCATGCATATTGTTGCAATCTTCTGCAGGAATGACATGATCTGATGCAAAGTGAAACTTCAGAAAGAAAAGTTAATAAAAATAAACACAAACACTCCTCAAAAGTATTTATATGCTGCAAAAAGGCATTTTTAAATACTGTACAGGTTCATGGAGAAGTGTCTCAACAAGCAAAATAAGCCACAATGTTCCTTCAGCTATGATAAGGTAAGCTGTCGCCGTAGAACCTTTAATTACACTTATGCTTTGTCCAACGTTCACCAGGTAAAAGAACATAAATTGCTGCTTTACTGTAAAAAATCACTTAACAAGGAAAAAGTCTGTGTAGAAAAAGTTCTTCAGCAGCAGCAGCTTCAGGTTTGGAGCTGTTCGCTTAAAAATCAAGCTTTTATAAAACATAATCTGACCTTCAAAGAGTTATTTCTGAACTGTACTCTTCTGTCAGACCGGTCGAACCAGAGATATCATCTTTTATGTTTCATTTATTTTTGCCATTCATCAAATCCTGACTCTTCCGTCAACCACAACGCGACTCCGTTTTTCCTGCTAGGAGCTAATTTACGGCTCTTGCAGAGGTCTGGTAAGATCAGATTCACTTATAATAACTTGCAGCAACTAATGCGAGGCAGAGGTGCAGATACTTGACCACATGTCAGGACCAGTGAAACTGGAGCTGCCATCTTGTACTCAGTGTTTGCAGCCCACGTCTGTGGAGACGTTCCTAGCGCGAGATGGCAGAGCAGTTCTGGCTTCAATCTTGGGGAGCTGTCACAACATCCACCCTTGCATAAAGCCTTGCTAATTCCATCCTGTCACAGATACACAGATACAGGAAGTACACACCAATCAGCCACAACATTAAAACCACTGACAGGAGAAGTAAATAACATTGACCAGCTTGTGAGAATTTAGTGTTCTGCTGGGAAACGTTTGGACCTGGCATTCGTGTGGATGTTACTTAGACACCTATCTAGACCAGACCAGGCACCCCCTACCCTTAGCAATGACTTGAGGGCAGCAGCCATCCCAAACAGGATGCAGCCTGACACAGTTTAGGAACAACTAAAAAAAACATGACAAACTGCACAAGGTGTTGACCTGGCCTCCAAATTCACTAGATCCCAAACTGATCAAATATCTCTGGGATGATCCAAAGATGCCCCTCCCCCCAAAGACCCCCCACTAACAACATCCTTTTGCCAGACACCACAGGACAACCTCGAAAAGACCATGTCCTTTCTCTGACGAGTCACAACTGTTTTGGAGTCACAAGGGAGACTTACACAATATTAGGAAGGTGGTCATAATGTTATGCCTGATCAGTGTATATACTTCATATTAACACATTGTTGGGTTTTTGAGAAGATGTTCCACCACTCATCCGGTTTAAATAGGAAACTCTGTGGGCAAGTTTCTGATGGGTTACCCACAGAGTTTCCTACTTAAACCTCAAACTTCCCACCAGTCCCCTTCTTCATCACCCCTAGAACTGAAAAAGCTACTCAGATGAGTGGTGAAACATCTTCTCAAAAAACTCCACAAGCGAGCGTAAAGGTTTGTTTGCAGAGTCTCCCTCCTCTGGACTACTGGAGACTCTTTGTAATACCCAAAACCTGATGAAGAAGATGAGCAGAAACGCGCTGATTCTAATAAAGTTGTTCCATTTGCTACAAGAGCTGCTGGAGTCTTGACCTTTCTAAAATTTCTTTCCCTCCTCTGTGCACCTTGGTAGCAGGAGATGTTACAGTTTGTTCTTCAACACCCAAACCCTTCCAAATATCCAGGCAGAGACTCTTTGGCAACTATGCAATTGCGTGCAATGAGTATCCAAACCTTCTTGCTTGCCACCAAACGTCTTTTCACACATTTTCTATTAGCAATGAAGGTTCTGACCCATTAAGGTGTTCAGAATAATTAGTTTTAAAACACAAAACCCCAACTTTGCTGGGTGGCTCACACAGCAGTGGCCACTTACGGTATAAAAGTACTTTAACTCTGTCATTACGCAGATGCAAAGAGAGAGGAAGTGTCCATCAGAGCTCACTTTTATGACTACAGACTGCAAGTCTCTGAAAAGGGCTTAGACTTAATTCACTGGGCACAGTGGTGTAGCTTTGCTGCTTGACTTGGCCATATCCTGACGGAAAAGGTTGGATGGAAAGGAAAGTGGCAAGACAGAGCAGAAACATTATGAGGATCTGGGAGGGATTTTTTTTTTTTGTTCATTGTTCATTCAAAGCCCCGTGGCTCGACTTAACTGCTTTGTCGTTAGCTGCTCGTCACTTCCTACCAGTGATTACTTGGACCACCCAGACACATCAGATTAGTTATGCTGTGGAGGTTGTCCTGTCAAATTTCTCCATTAGGAAAGACATTTTCTAAAACCACAATGGTTCCATAAGCAATCACAAAGTGAATATTAATGTTTTCCCCCTGAGAACGGGAAGTAAAATCTAATCAAGTCGTGGCACTTAAAACATAATCATCTTCAGTCTGGTGTCGGCGCCTATGTTTTAAATACATTAGCGTGGTAGAATTATTAAAACAACATCACTTTTAGAGGGTTTAATCAGTCAATTAGCCGCAGAAATTGCCATTTAAGCACACATATAAAGCGATTAACTCATTTGCCGGTGTTTTGATCCGAGGCTCCGATTGCCTCTTGTGTGTTTACCACCCTAAATGTTTCCAAATGAAACTTAATTATATAGAGTATAGACAGAGCTAACTCTTCTTGCCGTGACTGTCTGGAAAGAAAACATCGCCGCCACTCCTCACACTCATCAGTGTTCACCCGACGCCTCAAGCCTGCTATCAGCGTGATGAATTTTGTGGTCAGAACCAGAGCCAGAGACGGTGTTTGCTTGCGGTAAACATTTGGAGAGCAATGCCTCAATGCTCAGATTAGTGCAACTTGGTGCCCGGACCACTATTATTTTTCCTTCTTGTTTAGGATGTGGCAACTCCAAGAGCGATAAATTAGTACGAGCCAAAAGCAAGTGTCTCCAGACGGGAAAATCTTTTTCAGCAGACCTGAGCTTATTAAGACATGTGACTTCTAGCCTTGGGGTTAAAGGTTAAAGGTTAGATCAGATTCTTCTCACTGATAGGAAGGAGCTCGGCATCCACGCGGTTCAGGCTTTAAACTACGCTCGCCACATGACAGGATCACATGGGTGGCGATCTGGTTCACCTGTCAGACAAAAATTTATAATAAAGGTGAACGAACGGAGCCGTGCTAAAAATATTTACGAAATTATGTTGCTATAATTATCTAATTGCAACTTGGTTTCTAGGATGTAATTGTAACCAGAAACCTTTATTTCCTAACCTTAAAGTTATTTTGTTTTCTAACCAAAGACAGGAGACCCAAAGCAAACCTTTTCTCTTGAATCAAGTGTTTCGTACACCCACCATCCACCCCAACAACCTCCTATTGACCTTAAACTCCACATTTATAGAAGTATACTTTTTAGGAGATTTACTTATTTTTATTTCCAGTTCCACATTTAAACGTATTCTCGTTCAGGCTTCTCAGACCTTGTTTGGGTTTTTCAGCAGCAGACTACCTGAGCTAGCCTCGGACAGGTTTGGACGGCATATGCATCTCATTCCTGCCCAAGAGAGAATTCAAAATATGGGAAATTTGGTGAATGTGACGAGTTTGCGCACGTCGTATAAGAATAAACGTGTGGATGTATGAGCGGATACGGGACGAGGCAGTTTTAAGGAAACGATCAAGCTGTTGGTTTTTTTTTAATGTTTCAGATGATGGATTCAATAAACAAAGCAGGTTCACATAGAGAAGAGGAAAAAAAAAGTTGTGGAAATTAGCATTATGGCCGAAAACTGAATGGTGAATCGGGGCCTTTCACTTGCTCCGCTCAGCCCTGGGCCTCTGGGGGACATGTGACCTCGGTGTAAGTCAAAGGCCAAACACACCAAGCTCACCTTTCTTTGCCTAACGGGGACACCGTCCTCCACAGCTAAAAGAGAAGAGTAGCACGGTATAAAATGTTGATTTATTGTGCGTATATCAATCAAAATGGCCTTGTAAAGCAGACATCTTTGTAGACGTGCAAATTTCTTTTTCTTTATTGCAATTTAAGAGTCATTGTTGAGTTATTGCAGTTCTAGTTTGTTTACACTGTCCATACAGTGTTCTTAAAACATTAATTTCACTAGTGCTCAGTGTGAAACGGCTAAAACACACACTTAGCTGCTATCGGCTAAAACGCAAACAGTTTCTGTCTTCATTCATTCTTTTTCCTCTAACCGCTTGTCCTCTTTAGGGCTGCGGGGTGGCAAGGCAAGAGGCGGGGTACACCCTGGACAGGTCTCTAGTCTATCGCAGGGCTAACACAGAGAGACAAGACGATCATTCAGCAGGTCTTTGGACGGTGCTAGGAAGCTGGAGAACCTGGAGAGAACCCAAACAGACACATGGGAGATGGATTTGAACCTAGAACCTTTTTGCTGTGAGGCATCAGTGCTAACCACCACACCACTGTCACGCTTTGTGGAGTTTGGCAGGGAAAACTACTAAACACTACTACTACTAACTACCTACTAACAGATATGTCTTTTAGCATGTTGGTAAACCCTAAAATGAGTGGAAAACAGATGATTCAGACCGTATAATGAGAGCGTATACTACTGCTTTGATGTATGTACACATCCACCTATGTTATTTTTACAAGGAGCCTGAGTGCAGTGCCAAGCCCAACCTGGAGCACCTGGGCCCGATGCTCCCTCAGGATATAACAGCCTCATCGTTTATCGCCACTCTTTCTTCTCCTCTGACTGCCACTCCTTTTTTTTATTATTATTATTTTCTCCCCCCCACATTACCCACACATCCACCTGCTCCTCATTAATCCCATACATCAGTTCACGTCTCGCATCCGTAAGTAATGATACCCATTTCTCAGCGGCGGTTAGTCATTTTTTTTGCATGTTCATTCCTGCCTTTGCGCCGGGACAGAAAATTCTCAATGCTGCCCTGAAATGACCAACAAAATCAGTCGGGTTTATTTCATCCAGAACAACGTAAGAACAGATAGACGTAGAGCCATTGTTTCAGTCTGGTGTGAGATGTTTAAGGACCACGGGGAGACAAATGTTTTGGGCTTCGTGTAAAACTCCCTTGCTCTGAGAGCAGAAGGTGGATGGATGGGAAAGTTGGGACCGTGTCAAACTAAAATTAACGGGGCAACACACTGTTGCGCTGTTCAGCTCCAGACCTCCGAGGAGCATTTTCTGTACTCTCACTTGTTGAGACCTCCCAGCTGCCATGTGTAGATTTGGGCCTCAAAAATGGCTTCCAGGGACATGCGACCTCTCGGGTTCAAAGATCAAGGTTCAGACAGTTCACGCTCACCTTCCCCTCCCTGATGCCGAGGACAAAGCTCATATTGAGTCGAGGCGCTGGAAGCTGTGGAGCTCTGAAAGCTGTCTTTCTAGGATTTAGTGATTTTCTCGTTCAGCCTAAGAAAACAACGGTATATTTTATGACTGGACAGAGAAGTACTGTTCAGTGATGAGTAGACGTATGATAGAGCTGGAAACTGCACAGTAAAACCATACACGTAGATGTTTTTAGGACTAGAGGTGACGTTAAACATCACGGGGGAAACTGATATTCAGTTTTCAGACAGATTTATTCATACGCAGAATATGAATTTAACTGAGTGTTGGTTATTCAGAAATACAACTGTCACAATGATCCACAAGACAATAAAGAAGACATGATAATATGGTGAATTTCAAAAGAAATGCTCATAAACTTAAAGGTTGTATTACTGCGCCACTTTGTAAAGTTGGTAAACTTGTTAAATCAGATCACATATCCTGTCGATTTCATGCTTTGTCTAAAAGTGAGGCTTGTCAAGTTTCTGGTGAAGCTGGGAAAGCAGAACCAGGAAGCAAAGTTATTTTAATAAGAGCTCAAAATTAAGACGCTGCAGGGACGGCAGGGCGTCAACAAAAACACAACTTTAAAAACAGGTAAAAACCAAAACCAAAGCGAGAACATGAGGAACTGAAGAGCAAGACAAAGAGAGGTAACATCACAGACAATCTAACAGAGAATGGAGGGAAAGGCGGGCTTATATGTGCACATGTGGGCAGGGGGGTTAACGGGACACAGGTGAAAGTAATGAGGACCGAGGGCGGAAGGAGAAACCAATCCAACAAAGTGGAGAAAACACGACACCAAGAAAGAACTTTACAAAATGAAAAAAGGAAAAGGAGACACAGCTTTGAGCATGCAAGTATAAATGTACAGCGGTATAACCCACACTTAAAGAGGAACTACTGTTTTTTACAACCTGGCATTTCTGGCATAAAATACGATCATTTACTCACCCATATAACTTTTAATTTGTTCGTTCGGACGATATTTAGATCTGCTTATATACATATAGTGGAAGTGACTGGGGCACCCACAACGTATTATCTCCATTTTTATGATAGCTAGAGGTCTGTAGGTCAATCTACAGACTCCATATAGTGATGAACAGGTAACTCCGGACTCAACAGGGAATAGCATATATCATAACAAAATATTGGTGAAATGATAATGGCTGCGTTTCGGTGCCCCATTCACTCCCACTATATGGATGTACGCAGATCTAAATATCGTCCAAACGACTGCAAATAAAAGTTATATGGGTGAGTAAACCATCGTATTTTATGTCCAGATTGTAAAGAAAATAAATTCCCCTTAAGTCAGATTGGTTCACTTGTCTTGCATTTCTTTTCGCTAAGAGACATTTTTGTAGTTAGCACGACTGGTGTGCATTCATTAATTCAACCAGTGCACATGTACAGTAAATCAGTCAAGTTTCCTTTAAAAATATCTGCTTGACACAGGCGCTAAAAAGACGTTAAACTGATTCTCAGATCTTTCTTGATTCCATCAGTGTTATCTATTAAAATCTTCCTGATTGACTATATGCACGTTGCTTTAAGTTAAACATATTAAAACGTCTTAAGGGCCAGCTAAATTACAGATTTAAGAAATAATTTAAAGGTGCAAACTGCACCTATTATTATAATAATGACAGCCATGAATCACTTTCTGTAACGTCTTCATGTCTTTGCGTGTCTTTAACGCCTTTCTTTACACCTCTCTACAAAGCCTGAATACATAAAAAACACAGACACAATGAAAGTAATGAGACTATAATAATAATAATGATACATAAGTCATCTTCTAAATTGGCTCATGCACTTTCTCCTCCTCCTGCAGAGGTCCTGCCCGGGTCCTGACCTACACAGCTTCCACTCATGGCCTTCAAAACAACAGCTGGCATGGAGGAAGGGTGGGAGATAAGGGAGGGCAGGATGGGAGGAAAGGAAGGGAGTGTGAAGGCGTGAAGGAGGGAAGCAGATAGGCGGAGGAGGAGGAGGAGGAGGGGGTGGACGGGTGGAGGGATGGAGCCGCTGGGGAGGATGGAGAGAGGGACCGTGAAGGAGTGGATGGCAAAGTGTTTGTTGACCAGCTGGAGTGTTTAATTTAAAGATCTACTCCAGATGTGTTTGAAGACATGCGGAATATGTCATTCTTAAAATTACATCAATATTCACTCTTCCTTTTTCTTTTTCGCCACTTCATGAACTTTCAAATTGCACCAAAATCAGCACAAAACAAAAAGCTCATGAAGCCACTGGTAGCTTTACAACCAGAGCAGGTTCAAGGTTCCGTCTGGTCTAACACAGACAGAGACACAAACCTCAGCCAGCACAGCTCAGCTTAAAGATGTTTTCAGCTGTTCCTGCTGGTTGTATAAGTGCCTCTTTGTTTCCTAAGAGTTTGGGGCTTTTCACCCCCACCCTCCCACCAATTACCTCCCTTCTACCACCTCCTGATCTCTCTTTATAACCACCACCCCCCCAGTTCCTCCTTCGTCCCCGCCAATCCACCTTACCCTTACTATCCATCCCGCCTTCTCCAATGTCGAAATAAAACGTCTTTAACGAGTGATAATTAGATTTGTCTGCAGGTTCGAGTTTTATTTTCTGGTATTTTGGAACATAAAATAATAAAAAATAATCACAAGTGTCTGAGAAATCACCTCCACCTTCTCACAAACTAGAGTCATGTGAAATTTGGCACCATTTGACACTGTTTGGGATGATTTTCAGATGTGGATTGACATACTTTAGTTACTCTAACGGGCATTTATAGCTCTTTAAAGTCACATAATCATCATATGGTGGTTCAGTGGTACAGGAACATACCACCCCATGCAACAGCGTGGGTCATCCAACAAAGCAAATGTGTACCTGCAGCAAGATGTAAAGTGTTATACTTTATTATATTGCTATAAATATGTTAAGTTGGATTAATAAGCCAAGAAAAAATAAAAGACAGTCGCCTACACTGAGGGTATATTAAAAGTTAGGTCATATTCCTCCTATAAGTCTCATTAGTTAAATAAACAGACCTTTTCTGTCAGCGGTTTTCGTTTTGTACGCGTACAGAGTGGAGTGTGTGTTCCAGAAAATGCATGTGATCAATGATACTGACACAGTAACCTGCAGTCAGAGAGTTTTTTATTCGGTGCCAGAACAGTCTTTAAGTATTTGTCCGATACCGAGGGATGTAAATGTTGTGCCGATGCTAAAACCCAAGGTTTGTGGGGGTTAGTGTTGGGTTTTAGATTAGTATAGGCACCTCTTTCTAAAACGTAACGATGCAATGATAAAAGTTTGGTATCATTTAGGGAGATAAACTATTAAAAACAACTACTAAAACTCCCAGTAGTTATATACTATAATAAACTTCTGTAAGAAACAACACTGATGATCAGTTTCCGAAACAGATACACAACTCTATCTCCCATATCCACATCATGCGCTTGTCAACCCCTCCATCCTCCCCGACCTCCTCCCTATAGAGACTCTTTGGCAACATAACTACGTCACCTGACTTCCACCTTAGCTTCCGCCATAATACGAACAAACTCTAGAGGGTGCTGTTGCTTCAATTTAATAATTTCTGCAAACAAGCGATAATCTGTCGGTACTTGATCAAACTACTTCTTTCTTCTTCTTCTTCTTCTGTCTCTTCATTGACGTGTATGGACCTTGAGTGATTGCGTCTTTTTAACGGGAACACAACAGAGAATTGCGCTCGACGGATCAGTATTTTTGTGGTGCCTAATTTGCCTAATTATTACATTAGTAAGTATAGAACGCCAGCAGATTTGTCAGTTAACCGCCTGTGTGTAAAGATCAAACTGATATCAAATTTATTACTTTAGAGCTGGCACATGTCCGGACCCTTTGAAGCGGAATCCATCCGTGCATCCAACAAGTTCTAAATTGGGAGAAAACCAAAATCCTTGTAAAAGCGTTCTCCGTGAGGTGACATTCCTGCGAGAATATTTAAAGAAACCTCCGGCGCACTTATGCATTGGCAAAACTCCAAAGCCTTTGTACGGGCGTCCATCCTTCCCTCCAAACCTCCATTGTAGCCTGAGCCAAGAAGGGGTTTTGAGGCTGTGCAATCAGATCCTTGGATCCCTTCTGGCGTTTGTTCCCCCGGCTTGTTTTCACTGTCAACACACCACTTGAGAGAATTAAGGGGAGCCAAGTACCTGGAGCTCAGGAGGTAATAAAGCAGTCAAAGCACAATTAAACCTTCAGAAACGAGTTGAGTCAAGCTCATTTCATTCCAATTCGCAACATAGAGATTCAGTTATAAAAGATGCATCTGTGCACTCATAAAGCTACGCAATGAAAAAATTATTATTATTTTAGAAGCTCATGAGCTGAGAAAGAAGTTGATTCACTCTGAAATGAAGGACATCTGCAGCAGGAGGTTCTCATTCATCAGCTCATGTTTACATCTGTTTAAATCATCCTGTTTTCTATTACGCGCAGATGCTTGACGTACGGCTGCGAGTCATGCAACACATCTTTGCGCTGATTACTAATTTTTCAGTTTCTCATCTAGTCTTACGGAGATTAAACAGAGTGTCGGTAGAGACGTTTCGTGCATCTGAGAGGCAAATGTTGTTTGTCAAGGTAAATTCTCTTTTTTGACATTAAACATCCGCTCTGCCGTCAGACGCTTGAAGGCCTGATTTTATCTGAGTAGGAGTCGGTTTACACCATTGCATTGGAAACAACTCAAAACAAACATTTACTCTTAAGATATAGGTGTTAACATTGAAGGTCGCTCCTATGCATTACAAACATTCCAGTTCAGTTGAAGGCAACGTGAAGCAACTGCGACACAAAGAGGTATAATGAAGTGGGAACCTCCAGAGCTAAGAAAATGAAGGAAACACAAAGGTGCCAACATATTGCACTTCTTAAAATGACCACTTGAGGCAGACTCCGAAAGTGAGTCAATCCCCGTAGACCTTAGTGTTAACGGTCATTTTTTATGCCACTCATCTATTTAAATTACATTACAGGTCTCTAGCTGTCTGCTGAGGCATCACCAGTCCACGTCAGCTCCACTCACGCTCCATCTCTTTGACTATTTTTGAACTAATTGCAAGTTTGGTGGAGTCAGCCACTCCCAAGATGGCTACGAGCACAGCCAGCACACTGAGCTTCAAAACTAGTCATTAGAAATCCTATGGGTGACACCACGTAGGGTACCATAGACTGTATAAAGATGGGTGGCGGAACTGCTCCTTCAAAATGAAGCAAAAGCAAGTAGAGCTCCCCCTGGTGGCTGCCTGCAGTAAAGATCATAAGCTCCACCTCCTCCATTTAGTGGGCGGGACTTGGGCCAAAATAAAACACTGTGTGGCTCCACTCTTGGACCGTACTGTGCAGACTCTGGTTCAAAAGTCGCAACATGGCACTGCCTGTATCCCCGGGAAAGTAGCATCAGTTTGGCCAATGCAAGGAAGTGGGGATGCAGCTTCCATATTTATATACAGTCTATGTGTAACATCTACACGGTGTCTCGTGTGCTTCTCTGAATTTGTCTCTGCATGTGTCAAAATATATTTTAACACATAGAAAACATCGTAACCTCCACATTGTTTGGTTTAAAGATTCATTAATGATCTATTTAGCCCTGATTAACAGTTATTGTTGAACTGTGATGTGCTTTAAACTCATTAGAGATGGCGTCACATTAAACAACTTGGTTAATCCCATACATTTAAAGGTACAATTAACTTCTCTCCATTTTTTTGTCCGACAGTCACTTTTCTCACTTTCTCATTTTCTCTCTCGTCTCTCAGCCGTTGCTTCTCGCTCCCTCATTACTGCTGCTCGCGTTGGTTGCGGCATGAAAAACATCCAAACCTACACACAAACACGCATCGCATACATTCCACATTTGGCCTTAACAAGCCAAATTAGAGTTTGTCTTTGAGTTTGCAGGAAATGAGCAACAAGTGTTGAGTGTTTTAATAAGAATGTGTGCGAGATGAAGCCAAGAAAAGCTTAGATGTGGGGTTATGAGATTTCAGAAAGGAGAAGGAGCGACGAGAGAGTGAACAATGTGCTCTCAGTTTTTTTTTTTTAATGCCATTTACGGGAAATTAAAAGATACAGTTGCTGGAACATTGCTGTAACATTGTTGATTAAAAATACTAAGTGCATAATGCTGCACTAATTAGATATGATTAGATGAGACTATTAAATTTGCTAAAATCCCCCACAGGCATCTTGAGCGCGAGTGCGGTTGCACGATGCTTTCCGCCTTAAACAGGAAATACAAATTCCTGAAATTATCAGCAGCGTGGTTCCTAACAACTGCTAATTATTTTGGATGCATATTTAATTGCCTTAATACAGGGAGAGACACTGAGCTCGTACGCGACAGAGTTGGCAAAGGCAGTGAAACGTTTTTGATGCCTCAGTTATAACATTTATCTTGTTTCTTTGTTCCTTTTGTTGATAGCTGTCGATTTAAATTGACAAAGAAATCTGACAAAAGATAAAATTGTTGAATATACATCTCTCAGACAAAAGATCCTAAACATTTTTAGCTTATATGTCATTTATTGCATGTGTACCATATTCGAGCATCATATTATTATTATATTGCATGAGCTCCCTGTTTGTTAATGCGCCACACCTCTTGGTTTTAATTCCCTTGAGTTTCCTAATATCAAAAAAAATTGACACAGCCATGCAGCGTCTCTCTCGGGCCGGAGGTATCTGAAAGATTTTGCAACGGGACAATCCTTCAAAACTTAAATAAACGCGTCAGAGGATGAGTCACGGCCCGGGGGACGCTGGGTAAACCATAAACGCTGACAAACAACAAACTCTCTGGGAGCGAGTGTCAGAGGCGAGAAAGTTTATTCATAACAGAAATATCTGAGAGATGGGAGGGACGGGGAGATCCGACCACGGAAAACATTTAGCGGTTTGACAGAGCTCTTTTTTTTTGTCCTGATGAGCGAGAGGAGACGAGGCCGAGCCCTGCTGCCTGAGCACATATCTATTCAGAGGTCTGACAAAGAGTTTAGTGTCAAAGTTCGATCAGACAAGTGACCCTTCAAGATGCACTTTAAACCTGCACTATGGGAATAAAACAAACCACTGCATGAATGTTAAATTAACCACAAACTGCTAATGAGGCCTAAAGTATCTGGTATCACTCAGGTTTGCCAGCAGTCTGAGATCTCTTACAGGAGGTGTTGGAACTGGGTGAAGGAATGTGAGCTTTATTATCCCGCCAACACAGCACGCTGCAGGCTAATTAAACTGATAACTCACGAAAACTGAGGCGATAAACTGAACTGTGTCTGCACAGAGCCACCTGTAGGAGGTCATTTCACCATTCACTGTCAGATAGATAGATAGATAGATAGATAGATAGATAGATAGATAGATAGATAGATAGATAGATAGATAGATAGATAGATAGATAGATAGATAGATAGAGAATACGCTAATGCTTAATGCTTTAACTCAATTTTGAGTTAAAAATGTAATATCGTGAATAATCGGTATCTGGTTTTTATAACTGATGTTTGTTCTGTAGCTTCAGCATTTCCGAGTCTGCATGAACGCAGCTTGGGACGTTAACAGGCGCGTGCTTGATGACGTATAACAACAACAACACACTAGTCTCGTAGGTTGCTAACCGTGGCTAACAAGCTAGCTCGCCCTGTGTATGAGATGTCCGTGGTTTGGAAGTATTTCCAAGTGTCACCTACTAACAGTAAATTTGTGATTTGCAATGACTGCAAAGCAAAGGTGGTTATGAGAGGAGGAAACAAAGCGTCTTCCTTTAATACATCAAATTTGATCACCCACCTCAAGAAGAAACATGCGGAGTTATACGCTACATTTATCTTCCTTGTTTTGATATTGTCTGTAGTGTTGTTTGAGGCAAAAATTTCTCTCTAAAAACTCAAAAACTAAATGAATGGCACTTTTTTGGCACTTTTATTCGCTAACTTATTTTGAACAGACAGTGTTTACATTTGAAAAGCCATGTTGCATTTATATTTGCATCCAGTGGGACATCGGAATAAAATTAGCCATAATGTGTTAATTCCATAATAGGTGATATGTTATGTTGTTAACTAACAATTTTGGTGTAAAAAGACTGAATATATCGGCATCTGGTGATATCGGTATCAGAAATTAAGAATCGGACAATATCTTGACATCGGCAGAAAAGCCAATATTCAAGCATCCCTACTAATGCTATTCCCTGTTGAGTCCGGAGAAGAAATAAGTATGTGAATAAACAAATAAAAAGAGACAGTATGTTGTGCAAGTTGTGCGAAATGGTAACATGATAATATGTTATAATAATAGATAGAAATTGCCCAAACCCCATATGCCCAACCATAGACATCCTTGGCAGTTTGAATTCTTTCAGAATGGAAACCCATCGTGCAGCTGCAAATTCTTCTTTCCCACAGCAGAAATAATATTTTAATGACAATGTCCGTTCACTACACAGAAGAGTCTTGTGCCTACAGTTAGCCTGTGTCGTGAAATCTTGAACCCCTAATCTACTCTGTGGGTGCAGTGTAGCTACGTACCCTGCAGCGTAGCCTGACAAGCACCACCCAGAAATGAAAGTACACGTCACAGCCACTCAGACCTCAGCTAATCTGAAATGCATTTCCTCGTCTGTGACCCTCAGCCGAGAATTAAACCTACTTCTACCTCCTTTCATTTTTGGATTCAGCATAAGCCGCTCAGTTCCAGACGGCACTGCTTGAGGTACTCAGAGAACACAACTGACCTTCACATTAGCGGTTAGCGCAGTACATCTCATCTGTAGGTGAGTTGCAAAGACATGACTCAAGTTTAAGGGAGAGCGTTAAGATTTGCCATCTGACTAAGTTGCCGTTTTTTAGTGTTTAGTGAACTGACAGTGAGGCGTTGGGTTGTGCACGTGAAAACAGATAGCTGGCTAAGAAGAACCCCAACACAACCGTCCAATCACAGCGACAAGTGGACGTTAGAACGGTTCCACAGTTAACGTGCTCAGACTCCACCTATCAAGTGGAGGGAGGAGGCTTTCGACCAGTTTGGATCAGGCCGCCGCAAGGTTGGAAGCTGATTCGGCTATTCCGACAGACGGGGCGATCAGATGCAAGGATTCCCACTGATTTTTTCGAGGTTCCCGTTTTACCAGAATTTATTGATCTGTCATCGTTAGCCGGGCTCTAATCTGCAGATTGTTTTCACCCTGCCGTCAGTGTAAAGAAATGGCCCAGAAAGCACCTGCGCCGGGATGAGGTCATGTGAATTCGTTATTAGCCGCCCGTGGGATGAGGTGGCTGTAGCTTTGAATGGTATCCACGGCAACAAGCGTCACCAGGGCCCCCCAGCAAAGTAGGTGGCGGTGAACAATGGAAGTGGGGGGCATGTGTGGAGCGTTATTAACGTTATTAACTATCCATGTGTAAATGCAGAGGAGGCGTCTTCTCAATAAAATACTGTATTTAAAGGTGATTTCACTGACAAGAGGAAGCACAGTTTAATTAAAAAAAAAGAGTGCAAACAAGATAAATTATAACCTGAGGTTGCACTGTGTGTGTTTGGATCCCACCACCTCACCCTCAGTAATGCCCTTTGACGCGCAGTTTTTCCATAATTTGCCGATTAATGCGAGGCAGATGCGCGAAATGCTTCTGTGTGCGGTGCTGGCCGGCCTCAGAGGAAGCGGGAGTGCTCAGGCTATGAGATAATGCCAGACAGGGGCCAGCCTGGGACTCACACTACTGCCACTGCTGCCGAGTGTGTGTGTGCGTGTGTGCGTGCACACAGTCACACTAAACCCCACCAACGGATGTTTTACATCCCCTTTCCGCTCAATTACCGCCTCTCAAGGTCACAGATATCTGTCCAAGATAACTTTCGCGTGTTTCCTCGGCCAACTGCAGCCGCAGATTTTTTTTTTTTACACTTTGTTTTGCATCTTTGCATTTCGACTAAAATGTGAGTCACAGGAGACTATTTGTTTCCTCCCATAAAGGGCTATAATGAGCACCTCTTCCTCATAATGAATGGGTCTGAACCCTAATGCAGGTCGTAAACATTACTGCGGCGTTCTTGGCTGCAGTCTGAGGTCCTTATTGTTTCTTGGCTCTCTCCTTGTCCTCCTCACCCCGTGATTTTTTTATTAGATTCACAATCTTGCGAGTTTTCCCTGAGCTGTTTGTTTGCTATTTGTTTCCTCATGATTACTTAATGGATTTAATGGGGGCGTGCGTGTGGGGCATATATTGGGAGAAAGTGTGTTTAACTGTGCGGACTGTGTGTTCACAGTGGCTCCCCCTCTTTTTCTGTGTGTTTGTGTGTGGGAGTGCATTCCACCCAGCCACTCGTCCGGCCTCTCCGGATCTCAGCGCCGTGCGTCGCTCTAATCCTGCCTTCCTGTTTTCCTGCAGGAGAAGTGAGGCGGAGAGGAAGAGCAGATCTGATAATTAGCCTGATAACAGTCACAGTCAGTTTACCTGGAAGACAGCGAGAAGAAAGTACGAGGCAGGAAACAAATTCAGTTTTACCAAGGCTGCTCAGAAAGGGCGACTGCTCCAGGTTCTGCATAAAGTTTCGCTGACAGTTTGAAGATTTCCAAGTTTAGTCCACTACCCCTAGGAATTACAAACAAACAGTATGTATACTGTATGATGGAATTCCTAATATTGTGTCTCCAAAACAGTTGTGACTCATCAGAAAACGGACATGGGCCTTCTGACGGTGTCCTGTGATGTCTGGCAACAGGATGTTGTTAGTGGGTGCTATGGGTTGAGGGGAAGGGCCTCTGTGAATCATCCCACAGATACTTAATCAGTTTGGGATCTAGTGAATTTAGAGGCCAGGTCAACACCTTGTGCTGCTGCCATCAAGGAGTGTCATTGCTATGGGGTGGGGGTGCCTGGTCTGGTCCAGGTGGGTGATACATGTCTAAGTAATGCCCACACCAATGAATGCCAGGAGGTCCAACAGTTTCCCAGCAGAACCCCAGATTGTAATCCATCCTTTGAATTCTGATTTCTTCATTTATTTTGATCTGGAGTGTCAGAAACATGTCCAGGACACTTGGTCTGCTGTACTACATTCATCCAGGTACATTTGTAGAACCTAAAGGTACGGACACACCCAACCAACTTCATGGAACTACCGGCAGCGAAGACCGACTACGCCTGTGGCAAACAGTTTGGGCTTTGTTCACTTTCGGAGCTTTTATTTGTGGTTTGCTGAACAGCCCAAGACAGTGATCTCTCTCCCTGGTGGCAACGGTAGAGGACAAAGCTAAAGGACCAAACTAGAGGCTCAGATGGTCACCAACACCCTGACCCTGCCAGATGGCTAACCTGGCTCAGTGTTTCCCAGTCTTTAACTACGTTAGTAAGAGAACTGCTCGTGATACAGTGCGCCATGCTGCCGTCTACAGAGTCGAATTATCGACAATCGCACTTCAGATTCTGCTTGCTTTCCACATCATTAATGCATCTTTGATCACTACCTGATTTCCAAAACTAGTGGTCTAAGCTCATAATAACGGAACCTGCACGCCTTAGTTGCTGATAAAATAAAGATTAAAGGCATTAAAGGGAATTTGCTTCAATGCATAACTTTCACAATGCTAATTTTCAATTCTTGTTGTTTAAACAGTAGGAACTTAGGAACAGTAGGTATTGTTTGAACAATCCTGCTTCAATCACAAAAGTCACCCTACGTTTAAGCTTAAAAGTCCACAACGAGTCAATAAGAAACATCCAGCTGGAGAGACTCAAACTCCGTTGGGTGCACGCCTAATGGCAATTTGAAACTAAAGCGTGAAACTTTGCGAAACATAAAACTCCTTTTATATGTTATGGAAAACTGGAAAAACTCAAAAAGGTGACTTTACATTGGCTCATGTGAACAAATGAGACAAGTCTGTGAGGAGGTAACCTAAGAGCATTGAATAAGGTTTAGACCGAAAGCCGCTTATTACTGAAATTATTCTTTATTTCCTGTCTTGAATTTCAGAAAAATATTTTGGCACATTTCAGCTATAGTTCTTAATCTTTTTTGACTGAACTGCACTTTATTAAATCAGGAAAGGTTAAAGGAAATACCAGAGATCAATATTCAGTTTCCTCAATGCCTCAAACATGCTCGTGAGGGCTGGAGGTATGCGTTAAAAAGTCATAGAAACATATTTATTGAATAAATGACTTTGACTTTTCGTGATCCGACTGACAGTTCAGTGACTAAATTGTCCTAAAGTGGTTTTTGGATTTCCTGAAATCAGAAATATCCATCCACCACAAACAACTCACCCGCTGTGCTTCCCATGTAGACGGGGCCGGCTGTGGTTGAATCACCACTAACTCGTTGGATTAAAATATGACCAAGTGCATTTCTCTGTTTTCACTTTTGGTTGAAAGTATGAACTGTGGTCAACACCAGAAAACACTGGAAAAACAAGAACAGCGGGATCAAAAATGATTAGTTCATGAAAGACCAAGGGAAAGTTATTAAACCAGCAGCAATGTTCCTTATACATGATGTGTTTATCCTGTACTTTGGAGACAATTTCTCTGATATCTAAACAACAATTTAATGAATACTCATGAAGGCTGGAACCAGTATTCATGGTTCCCAAAGGGTAAACCCCAACAATTATGGTCTCTTCCCCTCTAAAGCAAGCCAGTTAAATATTCCCATGTAAATGGATTGGCAACACATTTTGCTCAAACATTCATGTTGCCCAGCGCATTAATCCTGTTGACTTGGTGAGTTTCTCTTTGTCAACATTTGTGATTGGGAGTAAAATGTTTTGAGAGGATATTTGTGAAATTTAGGTTTGGCTCAGATCAGAATTAAGTTCCATTTAAGCTTTGGTTTATGATCAAACTAAAATAAAACTAATGATGTTCCCATCAGCCTTAAACCAGATTTATGATCCAGCCCCCCCTGCCCCCACAGAAAAATTTAACTATACATGATGGAGACGCAGAACCACAACAACTGTGACTGGTCCAAAATGCATTTCCTAAGCCACGTCTCTCAGTGGCCGGACAATCATGAAAAACCATGTCCCTCCTTTCTGCCTCGTACACGCCGTCAATCAGGCGTCTTCTCTCTTTTATGCATTGCAGCGATTTCATTTGAAGAAACTGTTGTTCAACTTTTAATAACTCCAACATGGGCCGCTCATTTCCAAATAACATTACTGAACCTTTCATAGGACAAGGAACCATATTTGGTAACTTCCGCACACTTTAAATGGCGTAAATTGCGTTCTCAGGTCAAACATGGTCTGCAAGGTCCACCTCTGCATGAACGCTGAGCATAACTACTTCATTAGGCACCATGAAGAACTGACCTAATGTTGTCTAATGTGCCTGAATCAGCGCTTATGTTCCAATGGTCTAAAATACTAAAGGGCAAGAACCATATAAGGTAACTTCATTGACCTTGATGTCACAAAAGTACAAAAGTCTTTTTATGCCCTACACTCTACCGTTGACATTTAGAATTTCCAAGCATTTCAATGAGTGCCTTATAAAGAGTTAAAGTACACAGAGAAATGTTGTTGATGTTCATTGCAAAACATCGGATCAGGGAGCACTGACTGCACCTCATCATCTGAACTTAAACCTCGTTTATATTTCTCTGCAGGACATAGATGCCGTAACCTACGTACGTAGCTAACGCCGATGCAAGCCTGTAAAAACACTGGAAATACGCTACTACCAAGCGGACCAATCACAGCTCTTGCGGTCTGCACCATTGCGATGCATAGCTATATTTATGGGGAGGTGCACGTCAGGCTACGCCATTAGGGTCTGCTTAGGGTTTGCATAGGATCTGCGTATGTGTCTGCATTGTTGTTATAGCCTCTGCGTCAACTTGACGAAGAAGTATGAACTTCTGTACATAAAAGCGGAGACAAGGAGTGCAAGGAGTTGCTGTAAATCCACTGTCTGTTTTAAAGTCTGTAATCTAATGTTAATTCAATTCAATTCCATTTTCTTTACATAGTGCCAATAACGGTACAAATTGTTGCAAGACTCTTTACAAAATCAGGTCTGAAACCCCAGGGGGCTTAACCCTAACCCTAAACCTTCAGCATGTAGTGCCGGTGCATTGTAGTTTCTTTATAGCAACTTCGGCTGCCTCATGTTTTTATTGACGCCTTTTCTCTCAGCGTCGATTGTGAAAGCGCTCGCACAACCGTCCAGGTTTTGAAATTTTGAATTAAATTTGAGTGGGGTGGGCAAAGATGAGTCTGTAAGTGGTTTAATGGAGGATCTGTGAACACCTCACATTACCAGATAGTTTGGACCAAGCAAAGGTTCAGACTTCTCCTCTGATTGTCTGCAATAGTCACACTTTAGCATAAGAAATTCACTTCAACTTCTTTACATGATATGACGGTCTGATGCCAATCAGAGTCAAAAAAGCATATTGCATTAAGAAGGACGACTTTCTTGCCTTTAATTTTCAATACAAAAACAAAAGCAGAGCTGGCAGAACACGGTGAGAACACGGTGAGAACACGGTGATAACCAAAATACAACAGTGTGACTTCTGCTCATCCTGCAATCATGCTCTCATTGACAGTGTCCACATGTGCCCCCCATCCCACATATCTCTTCATCATTTTATAGCTGTCCGCTTTCAAGGCAGAGCGAAAGAGCGAACAAGGCGACTACTTGATGGTTTGTTTCTGCTGCTGAGACAGTAATGAAGTGTCTAATGTGGACCTGTCAGCAGTTTGAAGAGACTGGAGACCTCGAGACACAGTGGAGACACACTACACGCACACACACGCATACACTAGCTTAATGCATACACGCACACATCCTTTATACATACAAACACACCCGTTTGGTGACGCCTGGGCAATTACCACCCACCGCCAATTACTGAAGCTCACACATGGTCGTGGCTCCGAAACCTCTGGGCCATGTGTGGATCGACCTGTGATGTGGTCGCCGAAGCACTAACAGACACGAAGCAGAGTTCCTAAAAAACCGCTGGGGTGGAGGGCGTCGCGGCGGTTCATAGGAATGAGGAGCCATATGCGAATGCAAACTTCATTTACAGTTTGCATTTGTGCAGTTAAATTATAAAGCTCCAATAACTTTTCATATAAGGGGGGAATGAAAAGGAGCTTCTTTAAAGGGGAATTACCATTTTTTTTTACAACCTGGACCTTACTTCTGGCATAAAATACAATCGTTTACTCACCCATATAACTTTAGTGTCATTTGGTGTTGGATGATATTTAGATCCAGCAGAGCGCCGTGTATATCCATATAGTGGGAGTGAATGGGGCACCGAAACGCAGCTTCTAAATAACGCGTTATCTACATCAAACCCGTTCATTTCACCAATATTTTGTTATGATATGCTAGTGCTATTCCCCGTTGAGTCTGGAGTTACCTGTTATCTATTTGTGGCAGATAATGCGTCATTTAGAGGCTGCGTTTCGGGTGCCCCATTCACTCCCACTATATGGATCTAAATGTCCTCTAAATGACACCAAATGTCACCAAAGTTATATGTGTGAGTAAACGATTGTATTTTATGCTAGAAATACGGTCCAGGTTGTAAAAAACAGTATTTCCATTTTAATGAGAAAAACCAAGCTAGCTGGTTTCAAACTAATTTTACAAATTATCGAAGAATTAAAAGAACCACTTCTGAATACAGAAAGCAACTGGACCATGATGCACTAAAAAGAATAATTTAATGCCAGATGGTAATTAAAACCAGAAATCTATTGTTTCCTTGTTATTTTTTTTTGGTCTCCTGAGAAACAGCATTACGAATGGCTCCTTCTGCTCTAATGGGCGAACAGTGCAGTTTTGTTTTTTTCCTGAATCTATCGTTTTGTTCGGCTAATTGAATAAAGTTCATGATCCGACTCATGGTAAATTATTCTAAAGTGGTTTTGGATTTCCTGAAAAATCAGAAATTTTATAATAATCAGAGGTTTTTGGGGAAAAACCACGTCAGGATGATTGCAAGATAACAAACCTTAGCAACAGTATGACGGCCCAAAGAATAAACAGCATTTAGATACCAACACAACAGCAACGTTCCCTGTGCGTCACCGTTTAATTCACTGGGTTTTGCGTCCTGGATTTGGTCCTTATTTCGACGACCCCTGCAGGTTTCTTGCACAGTCTGGTGAAAACATCAAAAGCCTCTGCCACTCAAGCTCTCCCTCCATCCAGAGCTTTAGCAGCTGGCATGAGAAAAGAGACAGAGAGAGTCAGACGCACTGTGAGAGGTTATAAGTCATCTGGAGGGGGAGGGATGAGACCGACCCCCTGACTGGATGACATCTGTTGTCTGTTTATCTTTCACACCTTCTCTGCCTCTGCCACTACATTATACATACATGGCTGTTGGCTGAAAAACCTTAAAACTCTCTCTGTCTTTATTTATTGTTTTTATTTAACCAGTATTGAATTGGTTTTGTGAGCCAGAGAAGGAGGTGGAAGTTTCTCAAACCGCAGCACACAATCCGATGGTGGAATTTATCTTGGAGCACAACCCCGACCAAATGTGGGGTTTTTATGTAATAAACGACAGGATAATTTATGTTTCAGTGATGTTCTTGCCTTGAGAACACGAGATAGAGATATACAAGAAGGTCACTGCCCAGAGGTGAACTTGCGATGTTGCAGTAACATGGCGTGCATCTTAACCTTTTGGCTACCAGGCAGCGAATGATATAGAATAAAAGATATATTGCTGGATATACAAACATGTGTTATGGCCGATTCCATAATAACAACAAAGCTGCAACAACTTTTCATTTAGTGAAATCAACAACCAATATTTGGACCATTAAAACCCCAAAACAACATGTTCCAGGGACGTTTAATTCGTAATATACTCCCCTTAAAAACAGTTTTTGCTTAATGTTATGAATCCTTAATTTTTCCGCCTTAAAAGACGTTGGTTTCCGTTTGTGGAGGAGTCCAGTCTGTACCACTGTGTCTGGATCCAGGGCCAAAAATACAGTATTTCCCCATTAAACAGAGGCAGCCATTAAACTTTTGGGCTGGATTATTGTATTCACACTTTTTTCTGCTTTAGTCAGACCCGGTTTCAGGAAGCAGCATTTTTTTTCCCTCTCTCCTCTGTGTTATAAACTACACCCTGTCAAATTTTATCGCGTTTTCTTTTCACAATCGTCAGCTCTGCATCCAGACTGTGGAGTACAGACGCTGATTTATGAATGTTTTGACTGAATTTAAAATGCTCGAATGTACAGTAAATGCCCGTGCACTTTGCATTAAGGGTTGGATGAGACACATCAGTGCCATCTCATACACTGATCAGCCACAACATTAAAACCACTTACAGGTGTAGTGAATAACATTGACCATCTTGTGACGATACAGTGTTCTGTAGGGAAACATATGGACCCGGCATTCATTAATGTGGATGTTCCTTAGACATGTAGCACCCACCTAGACCAGACCAGCCACCCCCACCCCGTAGCAATGACACTCCTTGATGGCAGCAGACATCCCCAGCAGGATGCAGCCACAAAAACACTTTAGGAACAACTCAAAAAGCATGAAGAACAGCACAAGGTGTTGGCCTCCAGATTCACTAGATCCCAAACTGATCAAGTATCTGTGGGATGATCCACAGAGGCCCCTCCCCTCAAAGCCCCCCCACTAACAACATTATGTTGCCAGACACCACAGGACACCCACAGATTCTCTGATGTGTCCCAACTGTTTTGGAGGCCCAAGGCAGACCAACACAAGGGGGTCATAGGAAGTCTTAGGTCATAATGTTGTGGCTGATTGGTGCATCTAACATGAGCTTAGCATAAAGACTGGAAGAACTTTTCACATTTTCCTCTCTTGTTTGTTTAGTCCAACCAAAAACCCCCAAAAAGTATAAAAATAAAAGGTTGTGGGTTTTAACATTAGTTCATGCGTCAGACTATTTCTTGGGTGGGGGCTGTGACTTCCTGGAATTATTACTGCGGCGAAGCCTCGTAGCCAGCAGAGACTCCAGGACACTGGATCAGAGACAGACTGAAATATAATCCACTTTTGTTTAGTTACTAAATTACACATTCAGTCACGGTATTACACTATTGATCCCAACTGAATGCATTAAACACAGAGGTTTTCTTGTGAGTCTCCACCCATTGCTACTGCACTCACGTTGAATCATTTAATGTCTCAATATCTAGTCAGGTAAAAATGTGCAGACCAGGTGATCATATATAATAGTGGTTATATGTCTTTTTTTATGAATGAATGAGGCAAAACACTGACAATGACAGGAATGCCACCAAGTTTGACCTCATCCAAGATCAGATCTCTCAAATGTGTCCTCAGTTCGTCCTCTTCATCCCTGTACTTTAAGACGATCGTTTGAGGTTACGCAAGGTCTGAATGTGGCCGTAGTTTCTGCTTTTAGTTTCTAGCCAATAAAAGAGATGTTTCCGCAAGAGCTGTGATTGGTCCGCTTGATAGTGTTTCTGCTTTAGTATTTCCAGCTGCTTCCCCATCTCCGCAATTTTAGAAATTGATTGTTTTGGATCAATAAAACATCGCTAAAGTTAACTGAAAAGTTTTGGAGATACAGACTTATGTATGACGCGTTTGTGTTCGCAGAAATTTTGACGTAACTCGGTTGAAATTTTGTCAAAATTCGGTCGAAATTTTGATTAAAGTTTCAGTCGCCATTGCTGAAAGTGAAGCAGGAAGTAGAAACAAAAATTAACCTGAAAGGCATAAAAGACACAGTGCCCCCTAGTGTTTGGGAGGCGTTTCTACAGAGTGAAAACGACTGACAAGTGCATAACTACACTATAAATGGTTTGCACTGGCGTAGGTACATAGGTTTGTTCCTGCAGAGGCACAAACTCTGAATTGAGTTAAATGTCCACAGTCTAAGTAAGATTGACAGTTTTGTTAATGAAGTCGTAAATTGGAGGAAATATTGTTCATATCTAAAGTCTGTAAAAGTGAAAGTTTAGCAGATAAAATGTTAATTATATACATTTAGATGGTTATTTTTTTGGGGAGAGACAAGGTTGCAGCAGAGAGGATGCCACCGTATCCCCTCAAAGCTTTCTCCTGTTTTCATCCCACAGGGTGAGTTGAGTCCATCTCGGCTGGGTCTGCGGCGGACAGCATTACGCTGATGCTTTTTACACTGAGCAGGGTGATCCAAGCGAGCTGCTGACCTTTACTAAGTGTTGTCTGGGGGATAATTTAATTGAGCCTCCATTTTCTGACCTGAAACCACTTAACATGGAGCCATAAATTGCAGAAATCCAATGTTGTCCTAATGTCACATCTAAAAACGCTGCTTAGTTTGGCTTAAAGAGCCGTCCTGGGGTCTCGTATGTTTTACCCCATTTAATGGTAATTACATATAATTGTTTCATTTACATTCCTGCTGACTGTGTTCCAGGTCAAACTGTTTTGCTTTTGGCTAGTTTTGAACGTGTTTTCCCGTAACCCCGATAGCTGCTGCTTCCCATCGATGTCATTAGATGATAAAAACATTCATTTGCAGGCAGAAACGTGCTCATTTACAAGTAATCAGTTATAGATTTCAACATTTTTGTTTTAATTAAATATTTAATTTAATGAGATTTAATTATTTTTAATTAATTCCAGTTCTGATTGCAAAAATATTCTTAATGAATTTCACTTTAATTTTTAGTTAAGTGCAAAAACAACATAAAACTGGTAAATACCAAAACAAATACAAACACATGGGAGTTACACCCTTGGCAATCTGTCAGCAACATCTCAATCTTGAATATTGTCCATTTCATCCATTTTTCTTCAAGTTGTTCTTCCTCTAGTCTTTGGCGGCATGTCATCTTTTTTCCTTGCGTGGATATCTTCTACAATCTGTGTGCACTGATCCTGTGCAGAGGGATCCTTCTTTCCCCATTTCCTCGTAATAGCTTTTTTTTTTTTTTTTTTTTTTTACCAACTATTAGCAATATTTTTATCCAGGGTCATGTTTGACATCATGTTTAAGTACATTATCACAGAGCAGTTTACTTTGTCAGCCAGTTTATAGGCTGATACAGCCCAGATTCTCTCTTTATTGAGGATTTATTAACATTTTGAGTGTACTTATTTCATGCAACCTTAAAGGGGAATTACTGTTTTTTACAACGTGGACCTTATTCTGGCATAAGATACGATCGTTTACTTACCCATATAACTTTGGCGTCATTTTTTGTCATGATATTTAGATCTGAATATATCCATATAGTGGGAGTGAATGGGGCACCCAAACGAGCTTCTAAATAACGCATTATCTGCCACGAAACTAGTTCATTTCACCAATATTTTGTTATGATACACTAGTGCTATTCCCCGTTGAGTCCACAGTTACCTGTTCATCATTATCTGGTGTGACCTACAGACCTGGATGATGTCATCTCTGAGCGCCTTGTTTACCTGTAATTTGCTACTGCTAGTTTTTTGAAACATGGCTGAATATTTTTCCGATTCTGAGGTTGTGGATGACAACTTTGTTTATTATAGACATCCTTACTGCTTTGAGCCAGATACGGATGAAGAGCTCTTTGAAAGGAGGATGTGGAGGCAGAGAGAGGAACAGCTGGCCAAAGAACAACAAACCGCTGCACGTCCGCGAATAAAAAACAGGTAACTCCAGACTCAACGGGGAATAGCACTATCGTATCATAACAAAATATTGGTGAAAGTTTTGCAGGAGATAATGCATAATTTAGAGGCTGTGTTTCGGTGCCCCATTCACTCCCACTATATGGATATACGCAGATCTAAATATCATCTTAAAGACAAATGATACCAAAGTTATATGGGTGAGTGAACACATTTTGTGCCAGAAATAAGATCCAGGTTGTAAAAAACAGTAGTTCCTCTTTAAAACTGTTAAAATGAGCTCTTACTTCTCACTAGATGCAGTAATACATCTCACATTTCTTACTCTAAAGGACATAACAACTCTGATTTAACCTGACCATTATCTACAGATTGGCATATTATCCACTTTGAGCTTTCTATTATATGTTGGAAAATAAAAATAAATAAAGGACGCACTGAGCTCTGGTGCATCTTGTTGTAAAGTTTAGCTGCATTGCAACTAAGAAGAAGCACCGGTAAGCAACAGCAACAATACGAGCAACGGCAATAGATACCAGGATTGATAAAACAGACTTTGTTCTCTCATGCATCTTTCTAAGACACATTTCTTTTTCCTCCTCCCCTCTAACAGTCTTTCTTTCTCACTCTCTTCCACACACACACACACACACACACACATTTTCCTCCCTCTTAACCTCCTGGATGCCTGGCTTCCTGTCTCCCTGCAGCCTGAAAGCCGAGCCAAATCAATTAGTCTGTAGAAATTACAGAGCAATAAATAACGAGGGCCAGTCGGCAGCGGCGGAGACGGGCGGAGCGGCGGGGGAGTGGTTGGGGGGGGGCAGAGTTATGGGGCCCCTCCTGTCTGCATGTGCAGGCTCAGGATGCCGGGGCCTCCGAACTCACTAACAATATCACAATATGAGCTTTTTAACGTGCCTCACTGCGTGATGTTTACAGGAAGACCAAATGTGTCCGGAGTTTAATGAGAGAAAATAAGAAACGGGACTCTGTATGCTCTTATTTAGTGCTGCTGTACATTTTATATTTATATTTGGAGAAAGATAAATAAGAGTCAAAGTGCTTTCAGTGTTAAACATTCATTCCACTCTAAATCTTACTACTGAGATCCGTATTATAATAAATTAAGATCCTTGGACTGTTGGTAACATGAGACACCAGATGGGGGGGGGGGGTTTACAATTTCGGGGGCTGTCCAAGACCTTGAGCTCTCCGTTGATGTCACCTGATCTGGCTTGTTGCAGATTGTCCCGGTCAGATCATTTATCTGTCTCTAACACACACAGTGGTGCTGTTAAAATGTTTTAGCCCTATAACAAAATACAGTTAAAGGTTCAGTCTGATCCGTCACGACGTTTAAAAGCAGTAAAAACAACCTAAATGATATTCCTTCAGCCTGAGCGCTAACGACTTTCCCTTAAACGACCAAATATGCAGGCAAATTGAATGGTTTCCAAAGTTAATATTTTATACTGCTGCTACACATTTTTTTATATTTACATACGATTACAGTGCGTGTTTTTTGAATGTTAAGGTCAACAAATCAAGGTATAAACTTTTTCCTTATTAGGGACGGAGCTCGCACAGAGAGCTGCCATGTCTCCACCGTAACGCTCCATTTACCAGCATTTCCATTATTGTGTGCATTACTGTAAGGAAACTGGATGCTGTAGGGCTGTGACGCTAACACACCTTGATTAATCTGCACCTGCTCAAAGTTTAAGTCCAGTATACTGACATTACTAATGTAAGGTTAAGAAGTTAAGTTCAGTCATGTTTGACAGCTTTAAGGCTCAGAAGTTAATTTATATTTGACTTAATTTACTAAAAATGCATTTACAATGTTATAATTTAGATCAGTTAACTATTTACATTGCACGTTTATTATTTACATATTTACATTTTTAAATATTCACAACTGCATCTTTAAGACAGTTAAGTTAGTTTGTTTAATCTGTCTTTCTGATTCTCTCGTGTTTACTTTAATCTAGATCCTAGCTTCTGATTGGTTAGTTCAGTCACGTGGAAAAGAGCAAACAAGGAAGTATTATTGTTATGAAGTGCGGGATCCAGTAAAGTGCTGTTTGACAAAAGTTATCCGTCTCCATTCTGCTGTTTCTTCTTAAAAAGAGTGATCCGACCACCACACATCGAACCCTCACATTACACTAATAACCATGCATTTTCCAATGACGGTAGAACATAGATGACTCTTGAAGGGTGAAGTCGGACCTAAATGCAAGACACTAATAGGCAGTTTAGGCTTCTGCGACAAGCCAGACCCTGACACCGCGTCTCCCCAAAAATGTGGCTACGCGCCGCCAAGAGCTGTGTGTCCTTCAAGCAGTTTTCAGTTAGCCTTCCATCCCAACTCAACTTCCTAGGCTGTCCATATGTCCGTCCCTAAATTCTCCTAGATCCATCTCGGGATAAAAAGCAGGAGATGAGTGTAGACCTCTCCAGTCTAGACGGCTTCTAGCTACGGTGACAGAACAGACCACATGCAGACCGCCGAAACCTGACGTGCACTTCCCTAGAAGTGTACCATAAGAGCTGTGATTGGTCCGCTTGGTAGTAGCGTGTTTCCCTTTTAGTATTTCACGGCTGCTTCTCCATCTCTGCAGTTTTTTAACTGATTGTTTTGGGTCAATAAAGATGAACATCGAGGAAAGATTAACTGAGGCGGTTAGGAGATGCAAACATTTGTACGGCTCGTCTTCAGCAAAATTTCAGCAAAAGCCTCACAAGTATAAATGGTCGTTGGCTACGTACGTAGGCTACGGAGGCAGCAGCAGGCAACGAAATTACTTCAATAAAAGCTCAAACTCCAGAATTCAAGGTGCTTCAGGAAAGACGGGCTATCCAAAAACACAACTACAACAACAGGTGACAACCAAAACCCAGACAAGACGCGAAAATGCACAGTAACATCACATACGACATGACAGAAGAAGGGCTGATGGAATAACGAGAGACAGGTGAGACCAATGAGGGGAGGAGCACACAGAAGACACAAGACAAGACAGGAGAGTGGAAACAGAGACAGACAGGAAGTAAAACTTAAATCCTACCAGAAAACTGGAAACACTAGGTTACGCAAAACATTCAAAAATCAGAGTCATCTGCCACGGTGTGGTCTGCTTGGGTTGCAGCATCTCAGCTGCAGACAGGACCAGACTCATCAGAGAGACCAGCACTGACTTCACTTAGCGGAGGTGGTGGGAGACAGGACCATGATGGCTATAATCCTTAATGGAGGACGTGTCCCGCCCCTTGTATGGGACTCTGGGAAGCTAATTTAGTGACTGAGATAACAGACGCACACACTTTTATACTTAAAAACGTCCTCAATGTGAGATTATCTTATCTCAAATAACACAAGGCTAGTGTGTTTTGCAGTTTGTGTACAGTTCAAACAAGTCAACGACTGAGTTTACATGTTTTTCAGTATCCGATTTTGAGGCTTATCCCGGCTTTGAGCATATCCGTGATATGGCGTTTACCCGGTTATTCATACATGATAAATACCAGTAACCCGTTTTCCGATCACCGCATCTTATCTGCGCATGTGTTACGTCTTTTACGTCTTTTGTTTACAACAGATTGCGTGGTGGAAAACCAGCATCACGTAGCTTTTCCTGTGTTTTCTGCCGTGTAAACACGTCGTTAAGTTCTTTCATTATTTTAAGAAATTCAGTCTCTGCGTCGCTCCAAAAGTGAGAAGTTCTCATTGCCGCCATGTTGTTTGTATTTCTAGTGCGTCACTCGCGCCTGCACAGACAGTGGGCAGCCGTCAGAAATCGGGATAAGGTGTATTCATGCTCCAGTATCCTGGCTTCTATCGGAGTACTCCAGGTGGAAAAAACGGGTTTCTTGAAATCGGGAAATGGGCATATCCCGATTTCTGAATTCGGGATATGATGTTTACATGGACAAACACAAAAACGGGATACTTCAAAAATATGATCAAAATCTAAAGACCATGTAAACGCAGTCACTGTTGTCTCCAGATGAGAGAATTTCTAATGAAGCTCGCCCTTTCCCTTTACTTCCACTCAGATTTTGCCTCGATCTCAATCAGTCAACCACATCATTGATGTTAAACTTTGAATATCTTCTGCTGTCAACCCTCCTCCACCACCTCCAGTCACCTTCAGCCTTCCTATCCAGCATCCAGGTTGAGCTCATCCCATCCAGATATCCAGCTTTCTTCTCATTTTACGATCGTCACATCTGAAAGACTCCTGTTGAGCGTGTTATCAAATAAAATCCTTACTATTCACTCGGGAAGAAGTCTTGCCTGATTGAAATATAGAGTGAGAGACTTTTCAGCGTTATTAAACCTGTGGACTTGGAACAACTGAGGGTTAATGTTAGGGCAGAGGTTAGCTGGTGCAGAAGCACCGAGGATGGCCTTTTTTGTAGATTGTGTAGAGTAACTGCCCTCTTGCTGATCTCTGGAACATTCATTTGTGTTTATTTATACATTAAGAATAGATTTGCGGTTCAGATTCTTGTACAGACAGAACCCATGACCTTAAGGAACAGCAACACTGCGAGTTTGTCAAAGCCTTTGACAAAGGCAAAATAAACAAGCAGTGACAGACTTGTGAAATTACTGGTTTGATCAAACTCATTGCACAACAGATCTTCTGAAACGCTGAATATCACCACAACCTCCCTGAGATGTCACGTATCCTCTTTCCTCTGTACTGACAAGGCTCCGCTGGGATTAAAGCGCCGCATATTTGGAGCATATTTGCATTTCATCAAAACTACCACAAACCAGTCAATTAAAAGCAGCTTTAAGGCCTCGGAGGGGACTGGTTTTGCATTTTGCAAATGTGATGCTTGGTCAGTTATTCAGTGTTTCCAGCTCTATTTTTGCTTTGTACACAAACAATATTTTTAGCGTACAATAAATCATGCACAAAGCATCGATACTCATTTGATAAAAATACATATGACGATACAATTCAAGTTTGCTCAAGGTGACTCAAACACGGACTCTGGACCATGCACGTATGCACACATTTTTGAAGATACATTAAAAAAAACTTTGTTTGTCCCAGTGGTCTGTTGCAACTATCATGGATTTTCAAGGAGAGGTAGGAGCCAAATGCTGGACACGATGAGGCAGGAACAGGCAAAAAATAAATGTAATTAAACAAAAAGAAACACAAAACACTGCTGAAAAGGCAGGAGAACCAAAAACAAAAATTTCAAAAAGACAAAAACTAGAGACAGAAAATAGTGGGAACGCAGAGAAACGGTACAAAACAGTATGATGTGACAAAGGACAAAGGGAAAAGCAGGACTTTATATACACACACAAGGGCAGAGGAGACACAGGTGAAAACAATCAGGGCGGGGAAGACAATTAGAAAGGTGGGAAATGACAGGACAGGAAGGTGACGAGAAACAGGTGAAACCAATCAAGATGGAGACGGCAATCACAAAGGCGGGAAGATACAGGAAGGGACACGAGACAGGAGACCAAGGACGTAACAAAATAAAACAGGAAACTGAAAAACATGAACAAAACATGAACACAGGAGTCAAAAAAACAGAACCGTGACAGCAACTAAACTATTCACAAAGGCTTGATATTCATGTTTGCAGTTATGCTCTTAAAATATTCATGTTATGGGGCCATGAAGTCTGGAGGAGGTTGGGCTGGATCAGTGGTTCCCAAACTCTCTCTGCTGGGACCCCCTTTGGTACGTAAGAAAATCTTCAGACAAAAAAAAACTATTTATGTCACACATTGTAATTAATACAAACCTCAACCTTTTCTGAACAAATAAAAGTAAACTTTACTGGGTAATTATGTTCAGTATAACAGGTTTGCATGGGAGCCCATTAAAAACTTGTCCATCTCACCGATAGCAGTGTCCTTTATTGGTTCATTCATTCCATCTAGAGGGTGACACAGGAATCAGTTGTCGCTCCCACCCAATCCCACAAAAATACTCCTGTCACATGACTGCCCACCCCAAGACTCCCATCCCGCTCCTAATGTTGTTATCTAAAGCTGGGCACACTCACGCTCATTTTTTAATTTAATCTCCAACTCCGTCCCGTTCCCGTTGATTATTTGCTCTATCCCGTCCCTATCACGTTACCAACAGTGAAATTGACACCCGTGGGACTCCCGCAGGAATACTGTGACCCGAGGGAGTCCCAAAAAATTGTCAACCTTCTAATTCCATCCGCGTCCGCAATGGCTCAGAAAGCCAATGTTACCTTTGCTTTGACCACAAACATTGTGTACCTTTAACTGCATTACAGCTGTTACATCCCTAGGTGGATCTAGGGGAATTTTGGGAAAGAACACATGGAAACCACGGAAGTTGCGTTGGGATGGTAGAGCAAAAAACAGGATTTATGATTGAAGCAAACAGAGTGGGTAAGGCAGGAAACAGAAATGAAAGTAAGTAGCAGCCTTTTCATGGAGGCCCTGGGTCGTAATTCGACAAACTGGGGCCAAACCAACCAATCAGCAACAACCAATAACCGAAATAGAGGGTGGCAAAATGGTGTGGTGGTTAGTAGAAGGTTCAAATCCATTGGGCCACTGGGGCATGTTCTCTCTGTGTCTGCATGGGTTCTCTCCAGGTTCTCCAGCTTCCTCCATCCAAAGAAATGCTGGTTAGGTTCATTTGCGATTCTAAATTGGTCGTAGGTGTGAGTGTGAACGGTGGTCTGTGTCTCTGTGTTAGCCCTGTGATAGACTGTCCAAGGTGTACCCCGCCTCGCGCCCATTGACATCTGGGAATGAATAAAAAGGGAAGACGGGAGAGAAACAAAGAAAACATGTTGCACCTAATATAATACATTTTTCTAATACAGTATGAAGAGGATGTGTACTTTAATGTAGCTGGTTTCCTCTCTGCAGACTGAGTCAGCGGACGGCGCTATGGATCCACGTGGCTGCCTCTTGTATAACAACTGCTCCTCTTTGTGATAAGCTTGCTCTCATGTTGTCCCAGTGTTAACTCAACATCCTGTGTCCGCACTCTCTTCCTGGCCTTATCACGCACCGTGTGTGTAGACAGAATCACAAATACTTCCGGAGGTCAAGAGATAAAAAAGACCAACAAACACTGCACTGGACCCCGCACACACACACACACACACACACACACACACACACACACACATAGTTTGACAGTCCTGCACTGTGTCTATATGTGGTCCAGGGTTCAGTGTGCTGCAGCAAAGAAGTTAAACTTTAAACAGTGACAAACAGAGAAGTTGTGCCTCTAATGTGTTTACTGCCGGATCTGAATGTCCAATAAAAAGGTCCAGTAAAGATTTGTTATCACATGCTGCTGATTCTTCAGAAGACCCAGATCATATGTGGTTTAGGCTGAACTAAGCCTAAACAAAGCTGCAAAGGTAGCAGCTGAACCTACGTGGCTACCGTTCATTCAGCCGCGCTCTCTTTACTCAGCACTGATACGTGACCGTGTGGCCGTGACCCACTGAGCCGACAGTCGGGCATTAGTTTCAGGCGGTCGATAAACGGACGTGACCCTATTTCTGATGGCGTGTATTGCACCGTTATAACAAGTCACAGCTCTGACGACGGCTTCTCAGCTTGCGCCGTCTTCTAGTGCAACTTTTCGGTCCAGACAGAGGCCGGGTCACAGTCGTCCAGGCCTTTACTCCAAAGCAATTCTGTCATCAAATTGAACTGTTTTCCTGCAGAACTCCAGCAACTGATCCATGATTTCATGCAGCAAAATCGTCCCGTGATTTTCTAGGTTTATATTTCTCAGGTAACCAGGACACTTTGAGAGCTGGGAGGCTCTTTGGAGCTGATATGAAACCGCTCTTGGCGCTTGAAACCTTAAATATTTAGGCCGCTCCAGATGAGACTCCGTCCCGTGTGATTTCACAAGAACGATCGGTCAAGAAAGGCGAGACAGATGTTGTCCGCACAGCAGTTTATTTTGACATTCTTTGCGGATCAAAGTGTCTAATATTAGTCCCTTCATAACAAATGTGATCCTTTGATTATTGAAAATTGCCAAGAGATCATAACTGCTGTTTATTCAGCAAACAGAGGGCGGAATTCACTGAGAGTGGATCTGGATCAAGGTAGAGTAACGGAGGAGGTTGAGGGTCACGATGGACGCAGTTGGTTTATTCAAACTCTGGATTGATCCAACTTGTATTTTTCACACATCACTGTGCATCAAGATGCCTTAAAATGGTGATCAACGGTGTTTCAGAAAGTTGTTTTAAGTTTTAAGGAGTGATAATGTAATAAAATAAAATAAAATAAACGATAAAACAAAAGCCAAGTTTACTTTGACTCTTCTGTCTCAGTTTTCTGAGAACATCCTGTGGAGTTAAAGTTACAGACTGGAACCAGATGTGTGTTGACTCTCCGATACTCAAACACTGTGGGAAGATCAGATTCAATAAACAACCGGCCGGGTTCACTCTAAAACATGCAGAAATTTAACAGCTTATGAACTTAATTCATATTAAAATATTCATACGTCCGTCTTCTGTAACCACTTGTCCTGTGAAGGATCCTGGGGTCTGCTGGAGCCTCTCCCAGCTGTCATCATGGACAGGTCTCCAGTCTAGGGCACCTACGGCCAATTTAGAATCACCAATGAAGCAAACATGTCTTTGGATGGTGGGAGGAACCTGGAGAGAACCCATGCAGACACAGGGAGAACATGTAAACTCCCCATGCAAAAGGCTGCAGTCGGCTGACGGAGACAAACCTAGAACCTTCTCGCTGTGAGGCATCAGTGCTAACCATAGACATATATACATAGATGCATCATTGAGCGCTGTCGTCTACTGGAGCGGCGTGCCTACGGGGCGGCCATCTTGGAACAGGGCCACTCGCTCCTAAAGTGCATTACATCTATGGAGGAATGGTGTTTCTACACAATAAAAGTCATCATAAATCAAACTAGTAAACTAAAACCGTCTTTTTCAGTTTCTTAAAATTCCCTAAAGCCCCCTCTGCTCGTCACCCGTCGTGTTGTAGCTGATAGCTGGTTGCTAGCAGACTGTTCGGGATCTGGTTGCCTTGGTGACCCTCTTTCTTCTGCATGTCCCAAGTGTTTCCTTATGAAACAAGCAGAACATATTGCATATATATATATATATACTGCTAGTTTAAGACCTCTCTTGCCAGTTCATTAGGTACATTGGAGAAAATGAAAATGCATATCATTTTAACGTGCACCAAATCCTCCTTTGTGACAAGGTGCAGTTTGTGGTGCTGTTTTCTCCATTATTTGTAGCCCACAGACTAAAAAGGGTTTGTCAAAATAACAGGAACATGTGTCGGCGCAACGCAACACAATTCAATAGCGCCACGATCCCCAGCCTCCAAAACGAAACCACAGCTGAATCAACAGCTCTCTCTGTTATTTTAGGCTAATGCTGAATGGATAACCTTCATAATGCGACTTAGTGCAGGACTGTTATATAACAGCTTGCATTTGTGAACCGGCGAGTGCATTTTTTTCTTTCACCGTTGCGTTTATTTGCAGGATTTATCAGCAGGGTATTCATGAAAATATTTAGAGGAATCTAGACACTTTTGATCGGCAGCACCAAAAGACCAAGTCAGTTTTAAAAAAAGCAGATCTAATATGCAGTTTGACATCATTCAGATAACGTTTAAAAATGCTCCCCAGCCGTTCCCTCCCGTACTGTACCCATCCGTACGGGACGTGGAAAGCATTTGGCTTTGTGTGGACGAAGAGCTCGCTCAGCAGCTCCTGCAAAACCTCATGAATGTCAGGAAAACTGGAGCCACCTTTAGCAGCAGCGGCAACAGTTCATTTGACTGAATGGGAGCTGGATTAACCGGCAGAGAGCCACAATACAGGCCGGACACTTGCTGACAAATCAGACCAAACGGAGAAGGAAACAAGTCAGCAGATGCACTGCCAGCTGAATCCGACGCCGCGCTCACACACTCAGCGGGAAAACAAAAGCACGACAGAACTACAGCATTTACAGGACATTCAGGGATTAGATGAAGCAAATCCAGGCTTCTTTCGGGTCCGAAACGAGGTGGGCAAACATTAAATGACCTCAACTGTTTCCTGTTGAAGACAGATCAGAGGAGGTAACACAAACACACGTTCATATCTGAGGTTAAGCAACCGCAACAGAGTGTACAGACTGTGCTGTGGTGATAAGCGGTCTGTGTGCGTTTGCAGCGAGCGTGTAGACACGAGTTTACCGTGAATGATTCACTCCACAAAAAAAAAATCAGTGCTTCAACTTATGATTTTCATGTTTTAGAAACTCTGCTGAGGTCTTCCAAAGGCTGTTGTGAAAAGGCAAACAGAACAAAGTCACGTCTCGTTCCACAGTGAATCAAATTAAACGGCCGCGTTATGTTTCAGCTTTGAAATCAAGTCACGGTTAGCTTTCCTTGTTTTTTATCGTAGCCCGGCCAGTTATTCGGCGGTTGGCGGTGGAAAAGTAAAAAAGGCCGAGGAGGAACTGCACCAGCTGGTCAGAGGTCTTCACCGATGGGATCGGTGCTTTGGCTCGGTTATGATTGTCATAACTTATAAGGCTTTGTTCAGACTGCACCTCTAATCAGATTCGTTTCTCTAATCAGATCTTTAGGACAGACTGTTCACGCCGTTATTGGCATGTGATCAAATCAGATATGTCTTGTTTCATTTGGTTCCTTCCATCTTAGCACGTACAGGAGCCTCATCCCAAAGAAGGTTTACTCCACCGTCTGCACCGGAGGACTCTTACTCTACATGTGGTCCTCCATAGCGCTCCAAGGATTCTGCTCAGGACTTCCGGCGCTCAGGATCTGACATTGCAAGACACTTTTTTTTTTGGCATCTGAAGTCAAACCGAGTTCAATATGAATATGGTAATAACACATGAGGCCTTTCTGTCAGCTCAGATCTTCACCACAACTGCAGGAGTCATTCAAGTCATTGCTCCATTCTTAGGCGTCCATCATTGCCTCCAATAGACGAGTCTAATTTAAGCTACTGCAGGACACAGACGATGGAGATTCAAGTCATTTCTCTCTAAAAACCCAAACGCTAGTTGGCGCTGTGTCTTTTTTTGACATTTGGGTTCATTTGTGTTTCTACCTCCTGCTTTACCTCCAACAACAGCGACTGAAACTTTCACCAAAGACGAGTCACACAAACGTTTGTACCGTCGAACCTCCTCAGTTCACCTTTCCTCAATGTGTTCCATCTTTATTGATCCAAAACAATTCTTGCGGTACATTTCTGGGGAGGTGCACATCAGGTTGGGGTACAGGCTGGAAACCGCATATAAGGTTGCTCATAGGAGTGGTCCGTTGTCAATTTGTCAGTACTGTATTCCACATAGACGCCGCATCGACTGTGGAGGGACGTGCCTAAAGCGCCGCCATCTTGGTACAGGGCTAGCAGAGGCGAACATACGAAGGAAAGAGGTACTCCTCAATCTCAAAGTAGAATTATTCTCTGAATTTTGGACCGATTTCCAAACGTATTGATCTGTTAAAAACGTCACACATGTAGCTATGATGAAAATATGGTTTTAATACCCAAATACAAATTCTACTTAATGTTATCAGCAGACTAGCTTCTGACTGAGGATTGTAAAGAAAAGATGCCGGACTTCAACTGAGCGATTTATGATGACTTTTATTGTGTAGAAACACCATTCCTCCATAGATGTAACGCACTGTAGGAGCGAGTGGCCCTGTTCCAAGATGGCCGCCCTGTAGGCACGCCGCTCCAGTAGACGACAGCACTCAATGAGGCGTCTATGTATATATGTCTATGGTATTCCACACGTGTTGGGCTGTGAGCGTGTTGCGCACACATTTATACATCATCAACGGGAATTTATCGTTTTTATCGCGGGATGACATATTCTTACCGCGGGGAATGTTTTTGATGATATATCGTAAACGATAACATCCCTAGGTGGCACCAACCGATAACTCTAGCTCGTTTAAACAAACGTTACCAACATGAGGAGGCTCAGATGGTTCTCCAACCTCACCTATAGTCCTCACCCTTCACCATAACTAACATAAACACAGCACATGGCAACATCTAATAGTAAGCAGCAGTCATGAAGAAGAGAGTGGTTACTGAGGCGGGGTTCCTTTTCATGTAGGTCCTGGCTCTTGATTGGACAGTCTGGGTCCGAACAAACCAATCAGCAAACTCCACGCAGGATTCCCCAGGTGGAATCCAATTGGGGAATTAACACCTATCAAATCAAAGAAGTGAGAGGAGACAGAGAGAAACAAAGAAAATGCCTTCTACCTCAAATTTACGTATGACTCCATCCCTGAACCTTCACAAAGTACCACCCAGTTGTGTTTTTCTGCAGTTTTAATGATTTTGTTTGATTGTAATTCCTCCTGATTAATTAAAAACGCACCGGAAGAGTATAAACCCGAATTATTTATGTGACTTTGACACTTAAAAGCACTCACAATAATCATTTCTTCTCCTGAGATACGTCCACCGCTGTTCAAAAAAGGCCCCAGAGCTCAAACTGGACATCTAAGAGCATTCACATTTTGCTTATTTTCCTGACAACGTAAGAGCCTCTATGATCACACAAGACTTCCCGACACAGACTGAGACGTTTATCATCTGGAGAGGACAGAGAGACTCAGCGATCAGGATTTATTGTGCATGGGAGATAAGACACACAAACACGCTTGCATACATGTACAGACCACACAGCGTGTACACAGAGGAGACAGCACACACACTGTCATGTTCACACACACACACACACATCCAGGGGTAACACACACTTCAAAAAACCGAAGCTGGCTGGGATCACTGTTGCCCTCTCCTCCCTCTACTTGACCTTTAACCCCCATCTCCTCATTCCTCCCGTCTCGCCGTCTCTGTTCTCTTCTCTGTCTTTTATCTTTTGTCACAGACGTATTAGAGAGGCTATGAATTATTTTATTTTTTCGGAGCGGTACCAAGAATTTCACAAATTAAAAAGTGTATAGTTTCTGTTTGGTTTATTTATTTATTGTCGTTTGCATCAGGAAGTGGTTTCGTTGACAGTGACTCCATCAGAACCAAAGGACGGGTCCAAAGTCCAAAGACACAAGACATAAGCATCTAAACAGCAAACATTTTAAGAAAGTGAAGTCAAACTTTCCTCTCTAGTGCGAATAAACCAAAAGTCCAGTGGAATGTGGTTTGTTTGTGTCCGTTTCAGGAATGTTACGATATGCTAACAAAAGCTTAAACGGCAAACGGGTCACACGTTTCATAGAGAGCCAGTGTGTTTCTGCTGCATCTCCTGCTTAGTGACAGTCTTCCCTCAGGTTTTTCATTTATTTTACTTTATATAATTGAAAAAGCTTAAATAATTGAGGAACCAGAAAGAGCATTTTCTCCGGTTTCTTTGGCCACTACACCCGGAGACGGAGGACGTACGGCTCCCAATGTCTAGACTTACGTTTAAACCAATGTCATGGGACGACAGCGTGCGTGGACAAACGACGTGAGGGGAAAAACATATTGCATCCACCTGCAGCTAAAATCTAAATAAAAGTACTGTTAAATATTCATATAAATCTTAAAACCAAATCCCAAACACACTATTAAATAATATTCTTCAGGTTTATAGCGTTAAATTGTCGTCAGTGATCAAGAGGCATTTAGTAAAATCTTAAAACGTTGCTAAAATGGTATGGGGAGGTGAAAAAAGATTTCTGGGTTGAGCTTTCTGAAGATATGTGGCAAAAACATCTAGGACTCATTCACACCTCGTCATTGTGTGAACTCCTTGGTTTAATTCAGTTTAAAGGATCTCCATCTCCTGCACTACTCGAGGGATAAATTGTCCAAACTCTTTCCTACTGCAGCTGCTGTGTGTACCCGCCACAACAGGACACCTCCCTGAGTGACTACTGGAGACAGATATTTGTGTTTTCCAAAATCTGTGGTCAGACTATAGCACCTGATTATCACACAACCATCATGGCCGCACCACCTCCAGGCTGCGAAGTGTCGAATTTACAAACAAATGCTTTAACATTTGCCTCTCTGCTTAGACAAGGACTCATACTTTTTAACTGGAAATCAAATTCAACCAAAACTTCGTCCCTTTGTAAAATTTGTAGAAGGTTCTCTCTTTGAATGATGCACCTTAAAGGTTAATTACCATTTTTTTACAACCTGAACCTTTTTTCTGGCATAAAATGCGATCGTTTACTCACCCATATAACTTTGGTGTCATTTGTAGTCGTTCAGATGATATTTAGATCTGTGTATATTCATATAGTGGGAGTGAATGGGGCACCGAAACACAGCCTCTAGATAAGGTATTATCTGCCATGAAACTCGTTCATTTCACCAATATATTGTTATTGTACGCTAGTGCTAGTCCCCGCTGAGTCCAGAGTTACCTGTTATCATCATCCAGGGTCTGTAGATTGACCTATTGCCCTCTGACCTGTTTGCCTGTAATTTGCTACTGCTAGTTTTTTGCAACATGACTGAATATTTTTCCAATTCTGAGGTTGTGGACGATGTGGACTCCCCATCCACGAATAGATAACAGGTAAATCTGGACTCAACATTGAATAGCACTAGCGTATCATAACAAAATATTGGTAAAATGAGTTTCATGGCAGATAATGTGTTATTTAGAGGCTGCGTTTTGGTGCCCCATTCACTCCCAGTATATGGATATACGCAGATATCTTATTTGAACGACTGCAAATGACACCAAAGTTATACAGGTGAGTAAACGACTGTGTCTATACTGTGAAGTTATTCCCACAATGAGATGTGTAAATCAGCCACTTAAGGAAATAATGCATATATTGTATACAAAGGGTATGTGCTGTTTAATGTGGTGCATAATGCAGAGCAGGTGCCGTAGCAGCCAGTGCAGCTCTTCCCTGACTCTCCTGACTCCACTGAGCCCATCCCACACAGTGGCTTTTACCATCACTGGTTCTGTGTCTGGCTTTCTTAGAATCGAGGACATCATCAGCGTGAATCAGCATTAACCGACACGGACAGGCGTCTTTATTTTAAATTATACTTTATTTCATATAAAAACAAAACAATAAACAAATAAATTAGATATTTCTAAAATAATTCTCTTGAGGAAATGTTTAAGAACGCTGCGATTGTTTGCGGTCGGTATCTGGGAGAAGAGCAGATGACTGGAATGTAAAACAAAATAAAACGAAAATGCAAACGTATTCGGACGCTCTGATAAAGACACAGAGATGCATGAAGTGAAGTGTTTTTTTTTTTTACAAATGCATGAAAACGACTGGTTGGAGAATTTGAAGCATTTTGGAATGAAACCCTCTGACAGATTGAGAGAAAGACGCTGATGCTGATGATGATCAGCTTGGGAGTAAATCTCTCCTTATTTTGTTTGTGCCTCGCTCCGTTTTGTCTGTGGTCAGATTCAGGAGGCAGACTGAGACTTGGCATTTTCTCCCCACGGGGGAATTGTCTACAGCTGGTCCTGGTGGCGGCGGCAGCGGCGGTGGTGGTGGCGGAGTGGCGAATCTGAATTGAGATTTGTAATTTAAAAGATGGAGGCTATGGGGATAAAGACAGGGACATTTGGGGGAGAAGAGGAGGCATTACCATAATAAGAGCCTCTTCATTTGCACACAAGCCCAAGCTATCCTCTCACCACCACCCCCCCAAAACTCCCTCTGGTCCGTAGGCACACCCATTAAGCCTGCAAAGCCTTCATTGTCCAGCCAGGCTGCGGACCTGAGGACCCCTCGCCAACAGATTGGGCTGGGTGAAGGGTTACAGTCAGACAAAGGAGGCTCCCTCCCCCTCCTCCTCTATTTGAAATCAATCACACAGGCTTTCACATTCAGTGCCCCCCCTCCCTCTCCATGCCCTGCTCTCCTTGTCAGCAGTGACAGTGGGCTTGGGCCAGCTCCCCACAGAGTCCTCATGCTAAATCGCCCGTCCTCCTTTCAGGACCAGTCCCACCCTGGACACACTGTCCCCGACAAAGCGCTCATGTGGGCAAAGAGTTGAACGAGCAAAGCTGTTGTCGGAGGAGGACCGCGCGCCGTCGAATCAAAGTTGGCAAAAGGAAAAAAACGAGTCTCGCAAACCTTTGTGGCTTTGAGATCAACTTGGGGAAAGAAGGAACTAGAAAATTGATTTGAAAAATGCAAAATGGAGGGTTTCATTCCAAAATTTAGCCACGTTTAAGGCAACAATCGACAATTTTCTGACGACAGACGCCGAATTGTTCATAGAAAACTTGATTTAACCGCTTCTCGACAAATTTAACCAACCGCATCTGCTCCTGTTCATCTGATCCTTTTTCATTTTACATTTGGAAACGAATACTGTGGTATTTCAGAAAGAAAGCTGAACATGAAACCGGCGTGACGGAGCTGCGACGGGGTTTGGCACTTGATTCAGTTCCTTCCCTCCCGTTGCCTAAGGGTAACCTTCATTTTTGCGTCATTCAGAATAATTTATAAAAGGCAATCGTCTTTTCTGCTGCTGATATGTACATACAATATTTTAATATTCTAATATATTCACAGGAAATCATCAGTTCAGGCACTTTGCTGCCGCTACGATCCTGAGATTTAAGACCGTTTTCTTCTTAAATAAGCAACACAAAAGTAAAATAATCTTATATAGAGAGATTTATATTTAACATCAGTCTCTTTTTCGTATTTTATCATAGCAAAATAAATCTTTTTTGTTTGTTTGTTTGTTTGTTTCTGTTAAAAATGTCTTTCTGACCGAGGGTTTTTCGAGCCCCCGGGTTTTGGGTTGAGTTCGCGTGAGGAGATCATTGTCCGTCGCCTCTCCCCTCTGGAGGAGAGGCGATCAAAGAAAGCACTTCAAGGCGTTTTGAGTACCGGGGTCCCTTCTGTTGTGTTTAGTGCCGCAGTTTTCCAACGTTACAACTGTTCTTGGGCACAGTGCCAGAGCTGATAGTCCAAAGTACCACGTTTTGTTTGTCCGCGTTTCCTCTGCTCGTTCCTCCGCGATGAAACATTTTCTTCTTCTTCTTCTTCTTCAGACCTCCACCACGTAATGAAGCCCACTGGCCTCAGTGCTCCATGTGCATACATGCGTGTATGTATGTGTGTGTATAAATGCCTACCTATCTCTAAGGGCTTTGCCATAATGGAGGTCCGGTGGAATAAAATCTTTAACTTAACTTTAAAAGAAAAAAAAAATAATGCAGCAGAGGACCTTCCATTTAGCCGCCGGTGAATGACTTCAGCCGAAAGCCCTGAAGCAGTGTCCCCCCACGCTGGTGTGAAAGCGTGGGTTGCCTATCAAAGAGCCGTCTTCACGTCTATCCGGGAGCGCACGTCCTGGTAGCCCAGGAGGCAGGGGTCGGTGGACAAGGCGTCGTGGGTGAAAACGGAGTCGTTGTCGGAGGAGCAGGAGCTGGAGGTGTCCTCGCACGATGGGGAGTACTGCTCGAAAGGCGTCGACAGGTCCAAGTACTGTGGGAGGGGGGAGAGGAAGCGCAGAAATTAGACAAATGCTGGAGGAAACTTTTTTAAAGTGTTTGTGAAATTGGCAGTAAACAGTGGTGAAAGTTTTGAAAGTCTTTCAAGCCGCTATTGAACTCCTTCAGCGGCATCCAAAAGAGATGCAGATGTGAAGAAGCACTTTTAGACCGCATGGTCAGCAAAGACAAATATTTTTCCCAAACTGTGTTGGACTGGTTAATTTAAACTGCGTCAACTTTGTACCCAAGCCTAGAAAGCTCTGCGGCAAGTCAATCCTGAACTGTTCTGCAGACAATAGCAGAAAAAAACGCCGTGTTTCAGCGCGCGCCATGCTAAATCCGTCTCTGCACTGAAGACATCTGGGCGGCAGATTGTCTGGGGAAACATGCGCGTACATCTGTCATGGCGACAAGCTGTACGTCGGCATGTGTGCATGTTTTCTAACGTGTCTGAGTTTGACGCCCACCTCGTCGGAGATGGAAAGCAGCACTTTGTCCAGCTCCTCCACCAGCTGCTTGAAGGTCGGCCTCTGGGTGGGAACGGCGTGCCAGCATTCTCGCATCATCATGTAGCTGCAAGAGGAGACGCAAAAAGAGGAAACGTCATGTAGGAGATACGAGTTTAGTTGACGTTGTATTGCCGCCATTTGTGTCGACATCTTTAATATAGAGCAGGCTAACGGATGCTTACAGATCATGTGTGCAGTTTGAGGGTTTGTCCATGCGGTGTCCTTCCTTTAGCAGCTTGAAGAGTTCCTCGACAGGGATACCGGGATACGGTGAACCCCCCAACGTGAATATCTCCCACATGAGAACGCCGAACGACCACCTGAGCACACGCGAGACAAAATATTAATGATCAAGGCTCGTGTTTGAATCAGAGAGAGTCTGAGAGAGTCTGGCTTGAACTTACACGTCGCTCTGGTGTGTGTAGACTCTGTCAAACAAAGCTTCTGGTGCCATCCACTTCACCGGCAGCCGTCCCTGCAGAGCGAACATCGACACGTTAGATCCCCGCTGAAACCGAGCCGCGGACTCTCGCACTTAAAAGCATTTTAAACCCAATTCTCGCTCCCTGTCGCTGCATGCCATCTCCCACATGACGCCCCCCGCACCCTCCTTTTTTTTATGTAATTAAGTCCGATTAAGGCCGCTGCCAATCAGAGGAAAAACATCAAACATCTGTCTTGAGGAGTGTTTCAGCTGTGAAATGAGCCAGACAGGAGGACAAACTGTCTAAAGGGACTGATATGTTTATGTGCAAGGTGAGGTCTCAGATCGAAAAGCTGTCAGATCAATCTAAATGTGCTGTAAGACAGTGGAAAACCAAACAAAGAGCAGCGATTTAGCCACCGACTTGCTAACTGCTCAACAAAGAAATTCCTGAAAATATGACGCTGCGAGCCGTCACTCACGTTGGTGGTTTTCTTGTAGTAGTCGATCTGGTGGACTCCTCTGGCCAGACCGAAGTCGGCGATCTTCATCACATTGTCCTCCGTCACCAGAACGTTCCTGGCTGCTAAATCTCTGTGGATGCACTGCAGATAGAGAGAGAAGAGAATGAATTAAAGACGTAAAATCAGCTTCAGACCAACTGCTGGGTCCCAGATTAGAAGATTAGCATACGGTTTAAATTAGTTTCAGACACTTAATGACGGAAAGCAGGCTTAATGCATTGTTTTTCTTTTAAAGAACACATTTATAGCCCTGGCCAAACAAAAAGGTGAAATTAAATTTGATTAAATAATGATTTATATTTATGAAACGCTCTTTTGAAGTTGGATACGTGATACAACATGTGCGTGTCTGGTCCAGGCCGGGGAGGTAGAAATGATTCGCTGCAGATTTTTCTTAAATTTGTCTTAACTCAACACACAAAGCCTCATTTTAGTGAAGTCCACAAAAATAAAACATCTTTATATAGAAATCCTGGAGTTTTAAGAAAACACAACCCGTTGGGAGGAAAAAAGAAAGCACTGTTTGCCCACATTGAATGCATGTCATTAAGTTTATTTTGGTTTTCATTCGAAATAGATGTGGCATTTGTGGGGATGTGCGAAACGACCCAGTGTTGGTTTGCGGGTCTCCCCATAATGGAGGGTTAGTTTCAGGCTCCTGCATTCTTAGGAGGCCGTAGAGCCAGAAACCTGATGCCTACACCCAGACGAAAGCCGGGGCTGCCTGTTTGCTAACAGATTTATGGCAGCGCTAAAAAGGACAAAGCCCCGCGACGAGGGGACGGACAGATGGATGGAGAAGAGTAAACAGGACTTGAAGCTGTGGCAGCTTTTTTTGCTTAGGAATGCTTGTCTGAGACACCGGCTGGCAGACAAAGAGCCGTGTTGATAAGGAAACATAATGCATGCTGGGTAAATGAAAGGGGTAGAAAACACGGGGGTGGGGGCGGGAGAAAAGAAAGGGACAGAGACGGGAGGAACAGCTGGTGCTGCCATCCACAGTCTAGACCACACTAATCAATCTGAAGGCCAAGTGCCCAAATACAGTGAACTCAATCCCAATCGCGCTTCCCTTCCTTTCCGTCAAACCAGACTTCTCACGTTACAGCTCGGTTAGGGATTATACACCTCGGAAGACCACAAAAGTTTTACTATCCTGCTTTCATCTCCTGACTGTATTTCCTCATGTGGGGATATGGATACACTTCAGTCATGTTTGATGTGCAAACACACCCACAGAGCTGGAGCGATCGGTGTCAAAGTTTCTTAAAAAAACCGAGCCCCTCCAAATCAAATCAAGTGTTTGACACCAGCATGAAATGTTTGAAAATTTACAGCCGGCTGAGACGTTTTAAAGTGAACATACCCTCTTAGAGGCCAGGTACTCCATCCCTCGGGCCACCTGGTAGGCACAGGACAGCAGGTCTTTGAAGGTGAGCTGCTCCTCAGGCACCTTGGTCACATCAAAGGTGTAATCCATGCCTGGAGGTCGCCGGGCCCGCAGGTACTCCCTCAGACTGCCTTTGGAGGCGTATTCCACCAGCACATACAAGGGGCCTGGGGGTTAACACAAACAGGATGAAGGACGGAGCCGTTTCTATTGTTGCTTCAGCCTGGAGGTTTAGGACCACCATAGCTGAAACAAATTAGGTTGGCGAGTCTTTTTTTTTTTAGATCAGCAACAAAAGGACGACATGCCAGGAAATACACAGCTTCCTTTCTAAAAATATCTTGGCTAGAAACTCACCGTCCTGTGTGCAGACTCCCAGCAGGTTGATGATGTTCTTGTGTTTGTCCATCACCTTCATCAGCTCCATCTCTGAGATAAGGTCCGCCAGATCTTTGTCTGTGGCATCATCTAAGAGGAGAACGTCTCTCGTTTAGCGTGCATCCAACTTAAACTAACTAACATCACTCTGAGTTCTTTCCTACCTTTGAGCATCTTGACAGCCACAGTTGTGGCCTGCTCCGAAGAGTCCTTGTTGATGCCGTAGGCGTCAGCTCTGACCACCTGACCGAAGCAACCTTCTCCTAGAGGTTTACCCAATGTTAAACTAGAAAGAAAAAGAGCAGGAGTTAGTAAAAAAGAAAATAAGTATGTTCAAACGAAAACTGTACAAATCCATAATTTGGAGCTCTGGTTTCTTAAACTATAGGTTGGACAGAGCCAAAAATGAACTGCGGGCATGTTTCTTTTTAGGTCTACGCATGATGCGAGAGCTATGAAGCTAAAATAAAACCCAGAAGAGAAACTAAATTTAGAGGAATGCTTTCTTTGCAAGAACCAGAACATTTTCAAGTGTTGTTGAGATTTTAAATGTGAGTAAGAATAGCAAAGAATATCTTTGTAGACGATCAAGTTGATTCTGAATTGCGGATGACTTACTTCTCTCTAGGAAACTCCCAGTCTGGATCGTAGGGCAACTCAAACTCCATGACTCCAGCCAACATGGGAGAGCAGCTGGACGAGAGACGAGCCACCCTCATCAGGGACGCGCTGGACTTCCCTGAAGAGTTGGACTCCACCGAGTACTGAGAGAAAAGATGCAGAAAGGGAGAATTTAGTCACAAAGGAAGGTCGAGTGACGTGAACTCTCTGGTCCAGCCTTGTGTTATAGTCAAGTACCTGTCTGCGAAGGGGAAATTTGGAGAGCTTCTGAACAGGGAGGGCGTCAAACGGCTCCCTTCTTGGGTGGACCTGCATCCGGCACAACACCGCAATGACGATGGTCATGATCAAAGCCAGGAATCCGCAGGCGTAGATGATGATGTCTGTGTACTTGGTCTCCATGGTGTCCATGGCGTCTGCTGCTTCCTCCTCTGCGAGAAAAGGGCAACAGATTTTAGAAAAGGCAAATTCCAAGGTATCACACACAGCTTGGTGCATGGGACAAAGTCTTCCGTCTTTACCTGAAAGGACGGTGAGCCAGGCGGACTGGTGGGCAAAGCCGATTGAATTTCCAGCCAGACAAGTGTACTCCCCTGCATCCTCCATGGTCACTTTGGACAAGTAGAGTACTTCCACTTCTGACATGTTCAGACTGCCGGTCTGCACGACACATAAAGAAGACACAGATGATCAACAAACAGAACTATCAGCTAATGTCAGCTTGACGCAAAGCTGATGCAAAGACAGAAAACCAACCTTGAGGACCTGAACGTAAGGAGTCCCATCCGGACCATAGCGACTTCCGTTCCTTTCAATGTGCTTGAGCCACTGAATGTGAGGCTGGGCGTCACTGTAGACTTTACAGTGGAACTGCACGTCGCTGCCCACCACTGCTGTCGTGTTGGCGGGTAGCCCGGCCTGGAGGATGGGCCGGTGAGGGGAGCGCTCTGTATCAAGGAAGAAATCGGAGATCAGTAAAGTGAGCGGAGACTCAAAAGTCCGAACGATTGCATTAAGCTGCGGAGAAACTTTAAAGCTTAAAGGATTTCGGTCAACAGTTCAAAGGTGAGCTAGGAACACGGAGAATTTAACTGATCTGCTAAGCCTGATTGGAGTCTGAGAAACACCCCTCGCAACAGGAGTCCAGGTATGCAGGAATCCCAGTCAGCGGCGGCTAAAAATACCCAGATATTTAGCCATTTAACAGCTGACATGCAAGACTGCTTTGTAAACAAATGTCTCAAAATGGCCAGCAATTGTCACTGTCACCATTAATGTGTTTCAATGCTGGCAGCGGACCAGGCAGTGCCGTTTTTGGGATGAAAACCGGTTCCATTAGCGTGCCTCTTTGTCGCTGGTCTCTTTGATCTGCGGTCACTCTCGCTCCCTGATCTCGTTAGTTGTCTCGTTAGTCTTCTCCCCCCGTCAGCCGGGACGGAAACTGACCAGGCAGCGAACAAATGAACAAACAAACCGCAGAACCTCCTCGATCTCTTGTCACAAGTCAGGTAGAAAACCGGAGTGGACGCCTGAACGTCCACATCCTACCCGCCGCGGCCCACGCCAGGCGCCCCTGTCACTGTTCTTTCCCCCTCTGTTTTTAGAAAGTGCTGACTAATGGTGTTCTGATACTGCTTTAATAAATACTCTACTGTTCATGTTCAAAGCAACACATGTGTATATTTTTGTCAAATCAAGAATCGCTGCGTCTTACCCAGGACATCGAGAACATAGCTGTGAGCGATGGAGCCATATTTGTTCTCCACCACGCAGGTGTAGTTTCCTCTGTCTGACGGCACCACGCTCTCCATCACCAGGCTCCAGTGCTGGTGTCTTAGCTATAGAAATAACATTAGCATGAGTAACTAGAAGAAGCATGAGGAATCTAATGACTGAACTGGGACCATCCTCACCTTGATGCCCCCGATGCGGTGCTCTCCCCTGAATTCCCGTCCATTTTTGAGCCAGCGGATGCTCGGCATGGGGCTGCCCATGGCCGGACAGCGGAACTTCACCGTGTTGCCTGCAGGAACCGCATACAGCTTCTTCTCCATGCGCTGGGTGTGGGTCCAGTAGGGAACTGTGTGGACGAATGAGGCGCCAACAATGAGCTCCTGTTGTGCTAATTTTGCCAAGAAGTGCAGCTGCTAAACAAACAACAAAAACGCACCTCTGGAGAAGTAAACTTGGTCGTTTTCAATCTCAGCCGATGAGTCCTCCAAGCCGTTGTCCTCGTCGTCGTCCCCAGATCCCAACGAGTCTGGAAACGTGACAAATAAAGACAATGAGAAAAGGTAGAAACTCAGTTTTTCAGCTGCTTCAGTCTCTTATTAAACCTCTTCTTGAACTGTCAGCTCGCTTACCTGCCACAGTGATGGTGAAGTTCCTCACGGGCTCTCTGGTTCCACGCAGGGCGCACACATAAACGCCCGAATCTTCGTACGTTACATCCGTGATCTCCATGACGGCTCCTCGCATCTGGATTCGAGGCGTGGACAGAACTCGGACTCCCTCCTTGTACCAGGTCACCGCCATGCCAGGCCGGGTGCTCATGTCGCAGCGCAGTTTCAGGACGTTGCCTGGCTCCAACAGAAGATGCTCCGTGGTGTCTTCACTCAGGTCCTCAAGAACATCTGTAGAAGCCGGAAGTGTTAGTGTCTTTAAAGGTCTTTCTATTTCCGCTAAGGTTTTGCACGCATCTCCACACAGAGCAAACCAGCGGCTAAGTCTAGTAGTCATTCCCTCAAATATGACCTTTAACTCCCATGCCTACATACACACAAGCACAATTAAACTACCATGGAGACCAGAAAGCCTAACTGACCCGACCCTTCACTCGCCCTCCCCCTCCCATCCTCCCTTCATCTTTTTGTTCCTCCGGGACTGAAAGCAATCTCGCAAACGCTGCAAACTCCCTTCATTTCTCACTCCTCCCTCAAAAAAAAAAGAAGGAAAGAAAAGAAACAAGGCAGAAGAAGAGAGACCGGAGCTAATGAACATGTTGCAACGTGACAGTGGACGGAGAGTAAATCTAAGGGGTGGTGAAGGTTCACTAGAGATCTAAGTGAGCGAAGGGAGGAGAGACTTTTTTTTACGCCCGGGGAGGAGGATGGGAAGTTTTGAGCCCACACAGATGGCTACCGCACCACTGCCAACTTTTTAAAATTATATTACAAACACCTAAACGGATTCAGCTTGAGCGAGAAGGCACTCAATGAAAAATTATAAGCAATAAAACATTTTAGTGTAAAGTTACCTGGGGTCGCTTCAGCGGCAGTCAGGTCCACAGTTTGGGAAATGATAGTACCTGATGAAGGAACATTTTGTAGGTTTTAGTGAAGCTCACATTAAGCTCAGGGTCTTTTTGTGGTGATATATTTATAAATATGATAATAGGCTCCAACTTTAACTATAATGACAAACAAATCTCACCAGGAAGGACCTCCAACCACGCCGACTGCATGGCCTGTACCGTCTGTCCGCCGTGAGTGCTCTCGGCCATGCAGATGTACTCGCCTGCATCCTCCAAAGTGATGTTGGAGAGATGGAGAGTGTTCATCTTGGATGCATTGCTCTGCAGAGCCTGGACAGACAAAAGATTATTTAGCATCAGTGTAATTTAAATTTAAAAACAAACATCAAATTGAGGTTTTTGTTCTGTAGATCTCACCGTTAGAGCCCTGAGGCGAGCTGGTCCGGCGCCCTGGCTCCGTCCTGGCCCGCTGACATCTTCCTTCAGCCACTGCACCTTGGTGGATGCAGGTCTGTGGACTTTGCACACCAGCTTCGCCTGACCACCCACCACCCCTGTGGTGTTTTCTGGGTAACCTGGCACAATCAGAGGCCTGGAGACCCTGAGATCTGGAGAGAAAGGACGAAGAGAAAGAGAGAACGGGGAAGATGGGTCATGAGTCCTAGACTGAGACGTGAGAAAAGCATGCCTACTAAGTGCTGCTGCAAACCATCATGGTCTCAGTGCACCCGAGTGAACAAGACAAAAATTGTCAAAATACATCCTGCCGGGTTTCGGTTTACTTCTAAAAGGTCCAGCAACAGAAGTACACCATGTTCCTGAACTGCCGCTGACATTTAATGCTCCCAGGAACTGGTGATAGAGTGCCCTGATAACCCGGCTACTATCGTGTCACCATCAGCCACAGTGCCATCCATTCAGTGGGTCACTCGCCCATTTATGTGCTCGCCCACTCACTTGTTGGAGCATATGTGCGCCCTGGCCGGGGACCTCGCTTACTGCTCAGTCACTCAGAACGAGCAATTTTCCAGGGCAATTTTCTGTCTGATTGCTTCCTGCGAGCGCTTAGTGAAAAGGCAATCTGTTCCCTTGTCGGAGTGAAGTGCTGCTTTTTTTTTTTTTTTTTTCTAACCACCCAGAGTAGATGTAGGTAATGCTTTCAGGAACAAATACGCGCTCACAACCTCGCGAGTGGAAAATCAGGGGCGGCGATTTGTCAACACGGCAAAAAAGAAAAACAAATTAAAAGAAGCATCTTGTTGGCTAGTTTTAACGCAAACATGTGCACGTCCAAAACGTTAAGAGCATGAAATCTCCTTAAACGTTTTCATCTAACGGAGCAAACCAAGAGCCCAGGAGGCTACGTAGCTCACACAGATGAACCACATGCACTGCCGCGCTAATGAACTTGCAGAGACAGGGACGGTGCCCCGGAGTTGAACTCGCGGCAGAGTGTGAATTGTCACCCAGAGGCGAGGGGGCAAACAAAACACAACACAACACAAACAAACCGCTTGGCTGGTGCGAGCCGGCCGGTCAGCCAGCCGGCCGGGCGGGCGGGCGGGCTGGCATCGGAGCCTCTGTGCGGGGAATCACAATGAAGAGGGGCCTTCATGCCCCGACGCTGAGGCAGAACCGTCCCATATGGACTTTCTATCGGTTCAGTTTTATCACCAGAAGCTACAGCACAGATTAAAAATGTGGAATTCTTGTTTCTGGTTGGCTCTTTGGTTGAAATTCATCTCATGAGCTCAGTTTGCAGCTGCTGGGATTACATAACTGCAAAGTTTGGGTGCATGTTAGCAAAGCACAATGCAAAAAATAGAAGTTGTCAACTATCCTCTGAGCTAATATTAATTAACTTTCTTATTTTAGCTTTGCAGAGCTTCATAATCAAATAAAAAATGCAGGAATTTATTGACAAGCTCTACTTTTATATAGTTTGTAGTGATAAACCGGAATAAACGGTTGCGTTATAAATAGATATTTCTACAGGAAGTTGAAGACAAGTCAGATCCATTGCAGTAGGATATGATTAGTAACATTAGATATGTAATTATATTGGGACTGCACTGGTTTATTTGCACTCGACGCTGTTATTAAATTAGAAACATGACATTAAACACCCACAGAATTATTTAAATAGATTAACAATCTAGAAAAAAAAACTTTCCGCTTCGTTGCACAAACCAGGCGTCAAAGCAGCGTTACAGTCAATGGATTCTTCTTGTGCATGTTATACAACCTAAAGATTTTTTTTGGGGCTGGCCTCTTTACTCGTCTGTCTTGTAAATAGACCTCAGAGGGTTTTTCTTTTTCTTTTTTCGGAGCCCCCCCCCTCCTGCACCTTGTCGTCTGAACGACAAGCCCCGGCTGGCCTCTGCAGTACAAAGTGGGGCCACAGACACAGAGAAGAGACAGCGTCTGTGCCTCCGATGCCTCCGGGGGCAACAATCCACTTTGTCTTTCATCAATCTGCACATCTCCTCGCAAAAAAATGTCATCCCCGAGTCCTTTAATCTGACTGAAAGCTAATTTACTTCGCAGCAGCGTGGGGGAAAGAGACACGAGATCCAGCAAATAAAGTTATTGAAAGATGGAGTTTGTCTTAATGGGAACATTTTAATGGAGCTGTCTTGTTGCGCTGGCGTCTGTATGTAAAGCATCAATGAAACAAAAAGCCCCTGCCACCCCTCCTCGTCCTCTACCGCTGGCACGCAGCCAGACAGATTTACACTTCCGAGCCCCGGGGAATCGGACGGATCAGGTAGCGCAGTTTAAGGCAGCAAAAACACTGAGCGCTTCCGACTTCCTCGCTCCCCTCCGAGCCTCGACTACAGCCTCTCATCTCATCTCTGCTGTCACCCTGACTTCCTCTGGACTCAATGCTGCTGGGCAACTTTTTAAGGGGAAAGGGATCGAAACATCTGCACGTGCACGCTAAGATATGATGGATTTAGACACGTCAACACGCTCGTTCTCCCTCCAGATCCAATGGTAGCGAGGGAAGAAGTTTACCCCCGAGCCAAATGTGCTTATCTACGTTTTATGCAAACACAAACCCCCAAAGATAAAGAAAGAAAACTGTAGTTTCAGCTTACCTTTTGCTCTGAACTCATCAATGGCTCTGGCTGCAACCCTGTCCAACAAACAGAGCAGGAGAACGCAGAGCACGCAGACCCTCGACATCTTCTAGACGTCCGTCTCTTGGGCTTGAACGGGAAAAACGCTACGCGAGAAGCCTGGAGTGGGCCTCACACTCCGGTCGCTGGCATGGTAAACTTCAGAAACCTCGCAAAGTCTCTAAATCTGGATCCTGCTGGGACAAACAAACACACGGTTATCTGCTAATCAGAAACGCGGACGTTTAAGAAGATAATGACCAAAAAAAAAAGTTTTAAAGCAGATGGCAAAATCACTAACAATTGTTTGGCTAAATAGTTAGAGCCTGCTTTGACCGTGAGCAGCTGTATTCTTAACCAGATGTCCTGCTAACTGTCCCGCTCGTCTGCCTTACATTGTCCAGGCTCCCCTGTGTCATGAATAAGGAGCTGAGCTGTTGCTGCCTGTTGTTTGTCAATGGACGGTGCTCAGTCTGTCCCGGGATAATGGGCCCTTACTAGGAAAACACTTGAAACTTGCCAGGAAGCTAGAGACTCTGAAGGAGTGATAGAGAGATTCGACCGGCGACTGATGAGGCTTCAGGTTCGTAAAGAGGCGACAGCAAAACAGAGACTTGGGGAGGGAAAGGGAGTATCGTGTGCCGAGAGCATCCTCTCATTACCGTGCCCCTTTCTGACACAGTTTGGGCTTTACAGAGGAATTGGTTTAATTGTGGATGAGACTAGAGAATGCATCTATTAAATGTGAGTCTATAAAATGTGGTGATGCCTGCAATTGTCTGCAGATGTCTGCAAAGAAAAGTAGAAATCCCTCACAGTTAAAGAGCAGGGACTTAAATTTAAGTCTGTGTTTGAGATATTTGCTGGAAAAAAATGACTCTAAATGACTTGTGCTTTAATTATAATATAAGAAAGGTACAAAACTCCGTAACTTGAGAAAGATTGTGATAATCAAAGAATCTGATACAGTGATAAAGTTGCCTAATTTAAAATATGATCTAAATTCGTGCAACCAGTGTGCATCTGCTGCACCAGATTTAATCTGAAAACAGATTTACGTGCAGCACTGTCCCTGTAATTTAATTCCGCAGACTATAAACTTTGACAGCCTGCAAGACGACAAAAGAAATAATGCAATTTTTGTGCTGCAAGCTGGGCTAACAGGCGCCAGAACCTGGTGAGTGCGCACCATGCATGCAAGCCGCGCCCACACACACACACACACACGTACACACACAGACCGTTTTAACAACCAGCTTGCTGAATGAAACGTATTCTTTCTCAATTAAGGACTGGAAAACTTTTTTCTCCTGCTGCTGCTAATTCCGCTGGCACGCTGCCTGGCTGCTGCGCTCCGCCGTGTTCAGCTGGAGCCAAAACACTTCTACTGTATTCTACTATTCAGCGGAGGGGGAACGGCGTCAATTCACATCTCTGTCACATAATTCACGCTTAATAAATCCGTCCTATGCGATATTGGTCTCAGGCAGCCCGTGTAGGTTATAATGGAGCTGGGAGCTGCCAAAAAAACAAAACAAGTGCGAGCCTGTGCGACTTGTAATGTCACAAGTGTTCGCACGTGTGCGCGCCTCAGTTAGTCAATGAATTGGATCAATTTAACTGAAAATGTGACACATCCGGAGATAATCTAAAAAGAGGAATTTTCTACTGTACGTTTACCCAAATTACAAAAAAAATTTAATTCGGGCATCACAAGTATTTAATCAATCTTGCAGGTTTTGATTAATGCGTTTCATCAATTAAATGTGTCACTCGTACAACTTTTTATTGGTTCCGTGGTCTGACAAAGTTCAAATTCCTCCTTGAGCCACACAAACATGGCTTTTCCCATGGCACATGGTCTATGTGGAAGGTTCAATGTCTATCAAGTGATTTGTTTGGCTCTGTGCATTGCAAAACACAACAAGTCACACAGTTTCCTCCTTGAAATAAAGCGTTTAAAAATGACCAAACGTGCCCCAGCCCGCTGCCCCACACTGAAAATGATTAAATCTGAAAGGTGAAGTTGTAAAATATAAACTTATATTGCCATACTAGTCTTTTTGAAACTGCTGAAAATGAAATAAAGGGGTGAGTTACGCTGCTTTGTATGATAAATATAAGTGTCGCCGTAATCTAACTCCTGAAACTGAATGAAACGACAACTCTTCAAGAATCTCCAGCTGTCTTAGTCTGTTTTCACCAACCTTTCCTCCCGGGCTGTCTACGCAGCGATGACTGGCACCAGGGGGGAAGTCACTCCTTGTCCCGGTCGATAAGAGTGAATATTGAAATCCTCATTTGGAACTCTGATATCCCCGGGGTATCCTTCCCAAAAAAGCAGCCCGGTGAATCGTTACGGCCTTCGTGTATCCGACTGAAATCGAAGTGGAGCTTATAAATCCATCAAAAACAGCCCCCTGTAACATGAACGACAGCTGCCGGGCTCTCCTGGTGACCGGGGGAAGGAGCTGCGATCCCCGGGGGCAAAGTCCACTGCGGCCGGCCGCTTAGGAAACTAAATCCATAGAAAGAAAGAAGCCCACAGATTGAGTGGATTTCTTTAGTGTAAATAAATAGTAATAGTAAAAAGCGCGCCCCGTAGTTCAGTCTTTTCTTAGTTTCGCTGCAGTGTCGCCTTGGATAACTCTTAACGTGCGCCTTTACGCACAAGTTCTCCTCTCCTCTGTTGAGTTTATCCCGGTGAGATCTGAGCTGTGCAGCTGAAATGTGGAGCTCAGCCTCCTCCGTGCGTGTCGCTTCAATCGCAAAGAGAGAGAGAGAGGGAGAGAGAGAGAGAGAGAGAAAGAGGGGGGGACGATCGGATCGAGCGAGTCCTTCCGCGCACCAGTCCTCTTCCAGCACTCCGCTGCTCTCCGGACGGCAGTCACAACAACAATGGTCTGAGAGCGGCCGGGGGAGCAGGAGGAGGAGAGAGGAGGAGGGAGGAGAGGGCGAGAGAGGGAGAGAGAGGGAAGGAGGGAGGGAGGGGTACACTCCTGCTGCCACCCCCACGCACACAAAACACCCCCCATCCCGCCTCAGAACTGGCAAATAAAACCCTAGACCCTCTCCCTCCTCCGCACAGAGCGCAAATGAAATCAGCCTAACGATATTTCTCGCGGACTAATTGCTCCGAGCATATTATTTTTTGTCTCTTTTCTTTTCCTATACAGTACGCGTGGAAGACATAAATCACGCCACTGAAAGAGTTTATTATGAAGTCTCATAATTTAGTGCTTGTGCGTTAATTGCTCTTCAGGAGACACATTCAATTAAGCAGCTTTTGTGAGTGAATTGCCTCCATGTTTTAATTGCATCAGTAAAAGAACAAGGCCGAGTAATCCCATTAGCTGCAGCGGAGAATCAAGATAAACCCTGTTTTTTATCAGCTTAACACTCTGAGTCTCAGTGTCTCTCCTCAAATGGAGGCTTTGCTTTATTAAACCCCGTGTGGCTAATAATTTCAAAGGGATGTTGAGCTGTAGAGTTCAAGGGAAACAAATATAATTAAAGGACAAGCAGCTTTAAAGATGCAACAAATACAGGTTTTAAATACATCTCTGCTGCCCGGGCATGAGATCAGCATACAGGGGGAGATAAAGAAAACACCTGATAATGACAATAAAGTGGTAAAATGTGAACTTAAGATCACATGAATACACTCACTAACTCATTAACTCTTCCTTTCTTCCACATTCACCTCGCTCTCCGCTCACAACGCTGCCATGTCTGGCTCTGCTGGGATTTGATCAGCGAGGTCGGCAACAAGAGAACAATACACATGTCTGTGGAAGCTGAATCAGATAGATTGATCCTTTAATGTTCCTGTTAGCCCGTTTTAAATCCCCACGAGGAGAAGAAATAAAAGAGAAGTGTCTCGTCTCGTAGCTTAACGGAAAGGTTTGGGAGCTGGTGGGAATAGCTTGTGTCTTTTTCTCCTTCTTGTCCTGCCTTTACTGTCTGGGTTTGATTAAAGCATGCCGTGCCTTTACATAAATGCAGACATTGCACATTTTTACGTATCCTTTTGATATTTCAAGGATAATTGTGTCTGCATGCATTGTCTTTTTGTCTGTTTACATTCTCCATGGACATTTTGGATAGTCATTTATAACATTTATGGCATGGTAACGTGTATACACTTTGTGTTTTGTTCTATTTCTGTGTTTTTTGCCCCCCGTCTGGGGACAAATAAGGTTTTCTGAATGTGAATTAATGGCAACAGGGTTAGGGGAAGAGTCTTGTCTCTTTCCAGAGGACGGCGCCCCTGCACACAAAGCCCGGGGTCTGATAACATCGTCCCAGCTTGGAGTGGAAAACCGGTCAGAAAACCCCATCCAGCGGCTTTGGGATGAAGCGGAATTCCAACCAGGAGCCCGGATTTGGAGGAAAATTAAGCGGAAAGATTGAAAACAGAAGAATGAAGCTGTTAAATTAGCAGATTTGTTTGGTATAAAATGTTTAATAGCCTCATAAAATCGAGGGTCCACATACTTTTGAGGTTGTAGTTGATTGCTATTTGTAATTTGTAGTTTGTAATCTTAATATCTTCATTTTTTATTGTCATGTTTGTCAGCTGGCGCAGCTATAAAAGCTCACATCTGCTAAACTCCACCAGTAAATCCCTTTCAGCCTCTGAGGAATCCTTTATTTTATTCATTTATTTATATTTTTTTTTTGCCTCTGCAGGACAGTTTTTATTGTGAAGAGAGACAGGAAGCACTAAAGAGGGAGGGGGTAATCACTAGCTACAAAGGTCCTGGCCCGGATTCAAACACGGTTACATGATACCCGCTTTAGCCGAGCGAGCCGCCGAGCGCCGACGCCGAGCGCAACCAGGACCGGCCCGTGTAGAGACTTCAAAATAAAAGTTCCAAATAAATCACAGAGCGGGGCTGCACACTCGGTTTGCTTTTACTCACGGGGGTCAAACTCCTCAAGTGGTTACGAGCGCGAGCGAGTTTAGGAGAAATTTACGCGCTGGAATAAAATCCAGATTTGACCTTTGACACTCGGCGGCGCTACTTCAGGTCAGACAGGGCTTTACAGCGAAAGTCAAAGTACACAAATAAACGAGTCCGAGTGGAAGTCATAAAGCAGATAAGGGCTGAGCTAATGCCAGCCGGCGCTATGGGACGGCCTCAGTGTGTGTGTGTGTGTGTGTCATACCTGTGTGTGTGTTACAGACTGCTGGCTCAGTACAACAGGTCAGATGAGCCCGGTTTCCGCAAATGATTAATTTGTGTTTGCCTCCAAGTTTGGACTGAGCTGGGGTCTGTAAGCAATCAGATGTATGTGTGTGTGAGTGTGTGTGTGTTTACCCTGATAGGTTATTAGATACGTGTGTTTTGGGAGGGGGACAGCGGTGTTAATGTTATTGCACCTTGTTGTTGTGCTAATGAGGTACAGGTGGGATTGCAGGCGCCTCAATTGCCTCACACACACACCAAACACAATTCGAACAATTAAGCCCAATGACACACCCCTAACTTGAGTGTTTAAAGTAAATACACAGTGTTTTGGGGAAGCTAAAATTATCTGCTTGGCATCAGTGCTTGCGCCAGACTGCTGCCACGCTAAAATCACTGCTGTGTGCTAATGCTGCAGCACCAGAGCGGAGATACGCGATTAGAGCAGAGTTAACCATTCACTGTAACTACGTGAGCTCTGCTTTCACAGAAAGAAAAAAACACATCACTAGAGTTGTGGGAGTTTAAATTTCTTTGGGACCAAAACAAACAAAAGGACTGCACATCAAATCTAAATTTGCACCCTAGCCTGCAGCATGTCAGTGATCGCGGACGATGTCGACCTTTGAGTTAGCATTCGTGCTTTTCACCTGGAGGTCTTTTCCCACCCGGCGAAAGCTAAATGATCTGTAACCTGGGGCTTCTTCCCACAACCCGAACTCTTAATAACCTGAACGTCTCTGCAAATAAAATCAAAAAAGTTACGGATATTTATCAGAAATGTGTCTTGACGCTGTGGTAGGGTTCAAATTTGTGCACAGCAATTTGTCTAATGGCCCCGTTTGATAAAAAAGACGACACGGGACGAATATTAGCAGTTTATGCACCAATGTGCAAGAAAAGTTTGGGACATTCAGCGTAAAGCGGGAGAAAAGAGACAGTTTGGGCTTGAATTATGCTATGCTATGCTATGCTATGCTATGCTATGCTATGCTATGCTATGCTAGCACACAAGACGACACGGGACGAATATTAGCAGTTTATGCGCCGATATGCAAGAAAAGTTTGGGACATTCAGCGCAAAGTGGGAGAAAAGAGGCAATTTGGGCTTTAATTTATGCTATGCTATGCTATGCTATGCTATGCTATGCTATGCTATGCTATGCTATGCTATGCTATGCTATGCTAGCACACATGCAGCTTCATCTTTCACGTTATTAATAAAAAGATTAAAGGAGAACGCCACATATCGGATCCAATCTGCAAACTATTGATAACAAATAGTTTGAGACGACCCCCCCTCACTCACTCCTCAGCCAACCCTGCATCTCCGGCTCTTTATCTGATGACATCAGTGATATAACGGAGTCCTCCCGGCCCTCCCAGTGCCCCTCCAGGTCCAGATAGCATTGATAGCCTGCTGCATACTGATGTAAATGCTAGTGGGGGAATACCAGGGCTGGTTGGTGCCTGACAGCTGATAACAGATTGGGGAGGAGGAGGAGGGGCTGTGTTGGGGGGTGAATGATAATCATTTGTGTGAGGTGAGGTTAGCAGTGTGTGTGTGTGTGGAGGGAAAGTGAGGTGGAACAGAGGTCAGGAGGAATGTGTGAGGTGTGGTCGGTCGCTCATTAGTCTGGTTCACAGCAGGGACACATTATGGAAACATCAGCCCCTGTTCAGATTTAAATTTTCGCTGATGCTCCTCGTCTTAACCTGAAAGAATTTGTTTTTGTTTTGGCGCTGCATCCAAACATACTTTTCTTAACAGTGGCAATGCTATTTAAAATGATCAAACCCTGGACATAACCAACATTAAGTCTTTCAGTGAGGGACTGCTGCATGTCGGTAACACAAAGAGCTTTTGGTTAGATCTTAAAATAGATTCTGGAGAGACTCTGACAGTGATGAGATGAGACCTCTGACTAAGAAACACTTGAATCTCCAGCGCCGGTCACCGCTCTTGGCTCGACTGTCTGCTGCTCATCCCCGACACAAAGGCCATCGACTCCCACGCTGGACGGAGCTGCGGCTCCCATTGTTGTGTGTTTGTGTTAATCATTACCTGCGATGTTCGCAACACAATGGGACAAGCTGAGAGCGCCGGCTTTGTGATGCAGGGGAGCGCTGCTGCCAAAACACAGGGCTGAAAGGGAGACAGCAGCGAGGCAGGAGGGGAGGAGGGAGGGAGGGAGGGAGGGAGGAGAGGGCAGGGAGGGAGGCTCCCACAGCAAGAGACTTGATATTTAACCACGTCATCTGACCTGGTGGTGGTCCTGACCAGTCAAACGCACAGAATGTGAGGAGTTACTGGATTTCGGACAATCCTGGATACGTAAATTTTGGAAAATTGTAAAGAAAATGATGCAGAAATACGTCAGAATAAACCTTTGAATGATTTTCTAGGTAATAGTAAGTCTATTATTAACAAGAAACATCGATCTGAAGTAGACATCTTAACCTTTTTCTACTTTATACCCACAAAACAAACAAGAACAACAGATTTCTCCTTTTAAAAAACATTAAATTTTACTTTTAAAGTAGTCACGAGGTAAAATAAACCCCAATAGTTTCAAAATAAGAGTGCAGTTTAAGTTCAACACCTTTAATTTGAAATAAAACACTTTCAAATCTCTCATTTCCACGGCTGAAGGAGATGTTTATCGCAGGTGTTCAGCGTTAAAGGCACATTCATGCAGACGCGCGGTCACATTTGTTTAACTGATGAGCTCGGTACATTTGAAGGGAGCCATCCCGCGGCTGGAAGGAGGGGCGGAGGCTCGGGAACTCACACCTGGCTAAAGTCTGAGGCTTTAAGTAACGGCCTTGCTTACGGTAAAGCAAGAAGGTGAATGAACGAGCTGATCTGATTACTTTAAATGCACCTTTTTTTTGTTATAATTAGAGTAAAAATAAGGCTTTTGCATCGTCGCCCAACTTTTTCTTTAAGCTCAATAGAACGTTACTCAATGCAGAGCCCCCCCCCACCTCAACCACACACACCTACACACACCCAGCTGTTTGCATGAAGATGGATATCAATGACAGCCACTGTTTTCCCTCGCCTCTTCTCTCTTTCTTCTTTGGTTCCCTAATCACATCCAGCAGGGGACTCCTGTCCTCCCCCCCCCCCCCCCTCGCACACACAGAAGGCTGAACCCTGCCTGAACCCTGCTGCTTTAATTAATCTCACTGACTTTGTTAATTATTTGTTTGGCTGGCCGACTGCCTGTGTGTGTGCGTGAACACGTCGCCTGCTTTGAAGTGTTTGGGACGTATGCCACGGCTGAGAAAACCTGCCCGGCACTGATAACCTCGAGCAGAAGAGGAGGAGGAAGAGGAGGAGGAGGAGGAGGATTCCCGCTTCTTCTTCTTCTTCTTCCCTGTATTTATCTATGGAGTTATCTTATATCTTGCGGTTTGTTATTAGAGAAAATTCCCAAAGTTTTCCTGACAACTTAAACAACCACATGACAGCGTGCCAGCCTCTAGCTCAGAGCAACACATCACACATCGGATCTTTACATCTCTGGTAATTAAGGCGTCTCAGCCGGTGGAAGCGTCCGTCAGTCTTTGTCTTATTTAATACTAATTCAGGTTGGAAAGGAGCAGCTGCACATGCCCGGTTTGCGAGCTGCGTGCCGCCGTGGTGGATCTCAAGGCTCACCTGTGTGGTCTTGTGGTCTTGTGGTCTCCCAGCATGCCTCACCCTCTGAGGTGTTAATTTTTGCACGCAGCAATTCAGGCAGGTGACTAGAGGAGCTCATTAAGGAGGCTCTGCATTGTTCCCGCGTTAGAGCTCTCGTTAAAGCGTCGCTTAACGTCGAAAGCGCGCCACAAGCCCGTCTGATGTGGATGCATTTGAAAAAGAATGGTCTCCCTAATTACATAATCGTCCGTTGTGTTTCCACGCGTATAGTTTCTGCAGATTATTAGCCTCCCTTACTAACTGGCTCCACCTGACTGAAATCATCTTCATGGGGATTATGTCTGCGTGTGTTTACGCGCTACAAAGCATCAATCGGAAAATAAATGTCTTTCTTTCCCCTCAAACTTCACCAGCATCACTCGTTTATTAAGAGGAGACAGAGCCTCGTCTTCCAGCGTCGCTGCCCGCATCGATTACAGCTTTGTTAATCTTTTCAAACGCTTGTTTAAACAAGCCGGTTGATTTGCTACCTCCGCGTTTCTGCTCCTCCTGGAAAGTCACCACGACCCCTAAACAGAAATAATGGATTTATTCCACCAAGGCCAACTTGTTCTCAGTTGGAGTTGTTGTTATTATTAGTGATCATTAGTGCCCATGTACATGCAGTGTAGCTGTACCTGGACTTTGGTAGCATTGTTTACGTCTTAGGGATGGCAAAAAAGTAATTTAATCTGTGAAATTCTTTGGTCATTGTTTGGATTTTAATTCCCACGGCTTCACAATATGGTTTCAAACTCTGAGCCGCTTTGAGAAACAATCTATTTATAGAGTAATGGAAGAAGAATCCAAGAAAGCAAATATTTAGTTTGAGAGATTATGCAGCTGGATTATTTTTTCTGTCAACATTACAAGGAACCATTCGTCATAACATGTTTGCAGAGTCCTTGATTAACATTTTCAGTTGTTATATTTCAACTGCTCATAGTGTTTAGCTATGATTTCTCCCAGTATTTGGTCATTGGTTGAATAATTATGTGACAGGGTGTGGATGCCTTTTCAATTTTCCACCGTCTCTCCCTGATTAAAGCGATTACGCAGCTCAATCTGAGCCTTGTGAGAGACTCGTTGTGCCCGTAACTTGTTGCATTTCTCTGCTAATTACTCCACGGGAAAAATAACATATTTTCTTATGCGCATATTATAATGTAATCAATGCACACGTGTGCGTTTTTAAGCGTATTCGCCAGGCAACAGAGGGCTCGCTGTCGTCCAAACACACCGTGTGATATACCCAGGATGTACGTGCAGAGACATGTTTGGTTAACCTCAACACTCGGGCTTGAGCGAACGCAGACTCCCGGCTGCTGTATTCTGCAGGAAATCCGGTAACGTGTTACATATGGGAGGTATTATTCATGATTACAGTTCAATAAACAGAACGAGAGGATGGAAACAGATCTGTGGTCGGACTCTTCCTCCTGACCTCGCTTAACTTTCAATCATTTCCTTTCTCTTCTTCTTCTCTTCGCGTCGTCTGACATCCCCGGCAGGATGGAGGGTCGTATTCCATCTTCTTTATAATCTGAGCGTCCACTTTCCAAACATGTTTTAAGTTTTCAGGGCTTGAAATGTGTAAATGAATAAAGATGATAATTTAACAGCCATGAAACTTAAAGAACAAAGCAGCGTTTTCTCCTTTTCAGCAGATAACATCATGAATGGATGGCGACTCCATCTGGACACACCAGGTCTCCTCTTTGAAAGCCCTCAGGTCCTCGCTCCTCCGCCCCTGCAGCCTGCTGCTATGAAGACATCAAAGGTGGCGAGCGCCCGGTGTCACAGTAGCTTTTTGCTAATGGGTCCGCCCTCTCCATTGGGGCAGGAAGCGGGTCACCCCCTGCATCACACTAGGAGCCACGCCCTCCGGCTCTCCAATGAATGACCCTCACACACCACCTAGCCCCTTGTCGGCCTCCATTCACTTAAGCCTCATTTAATACCAGGAGTTTGCCATTCAGGGAAATCATCTGCATTTCTAGCTTTAAAACACTAAAGAAAGTGATAATGGAGCTATAATTATGAAAGTAACTCAATCCATTCAAGTCTTTTCAAATCTGAATAATTTGACACAACTGAAACACATTTTTTACACATTTTAAGACCTAAACTGAAACCAAACCCAGCTCTTAAGTGAAATAATCCCATAGGATGTATGTATTTACATGCCCCAAAGCATCAATCAAAATACGTGGAGCATTAAAGCCGCAGGAAATAAAACAGAAGTATTTTTCCCGGCTGAATTCCTTCAATAGAAGACGATGAAAAGACGGACCCGTGTTTTGAGCGTTGCTGCCCACATGGATCCTGGCTTTGTTCACCATCTTTTCAAACATTTGTTTGTACAACTCGTTTGGCCACCTCCATGTTTCTCTCCCTCCTGGAAACTTGTCTGGTCACATGACGTTTAGCCCATGTGCTGCAATCACGGGCGGGATGAATGGATTTATTCCACCCGGTGAGAAACAGTAGCTCAGAGTGTTTACATGGTTACTAGGAGCTAATATTTTCTTAATGAGTGGATTATCAAAGATTTTCTCCGCTCCTCCCCGTCTGATTGAAGATTACGGTTAAATTTGTTCTGATTGAGGTGGTTGCATGAGGTTATTTTTTATTCTGATTAGGCTATTAATCTGATTAATAAGTCACCGCTAGCGGATTCAAACATACAATGTAGTCACCATGTAGGAAAACAGCAGCACATACGACAACAATCAGATTTTAACAAGGATTTAATAAGGATTAATACTGTCCAGTACGATTAATAGGTAGTTCAGGCTTCTGCGTCAATTTGATGCTGTAGCTACGACAACAGACATGTCGTAGCCTGATGTGCACCTCCCTAGGAATATATGATGCAGACCACAAAAGCTGTGATTGGTCCGCTTGGTAGTAGCGTGTTTCTGCTTTAGTGTTTCCGGCTGCTTCTCCATCTCCGCAATTTTCTAATTGATTGTTTCGGACCAGTAAAGATGGAACACATCGAAGAAACGTTAACTGACGAAGTTCGGAAAGTACAAACATTTGTACGATTCGTCTTTGCAGAAATTTTAGCGGAAATTTCATCGGAAGTATCAGCGAAAGTTTCAGTCGCCAGTGTTGAAAGTGAAGCAGGAAGTAGAAACAAAAATCTACCCCAACTGACAAAAAAAAAAAAGACACAGCCCCAACAGAGCGAGCCAGACTGATGAGCGCAGAAGTGTAAATGGCTACGCACCGGCATTAGCTACGTACGTAAGTTTCGGCGCCTACGTCCCGCAGTACTTTAAAAGAACCTTAAAGGGGAATTAACATTTTTTTACAACCTGGACCTTATTTCTGGCATAAGATTCAATCGTTTACTCATCCATATAACTTTGGTGTTATTTGGAGTCGTTTGGACAATATTTAGATCCATGTACATCTATATAATGGGAGTGAATGGGGCACCGAAACGCAGCCTCTAAATAACACATTATCTGCCACGAAACTCGTTCATTTCATCAATTTTGTTATGATACGCTAGTCCAGAGTTACCTATTATCATCATCCGGGGTCTGTAGATTAACCTACTAACCTCTGATCGGGGATATCTAAATCTAAATATCTAAATATCGTCCCAACGACTCCAAATGACACCAAAGTTATATGGGTAAGTAAACGTTTTTATGCCAGAAATAAGGTCCAGGTTGTAAAAAATTCCCCGGATGTATTCATTACTGGATTTTTTACGTCTCTCTTTCATTTTGTTTTCATTCACGTTCAGTCAAGGATCTCTTGTGGATTATGAGACTACTGATTTTTTGTAAGTATTGTTATTTTTGGTGTTCTTCGCCCTTTTCTTCAACTTAATCAGATAATGGGATGCAGTTTCCCTAAACGGTGAGTGCATGAGGGAGATGAAATCACGTCACTGAAGAAGCAGAGAGGGAAATCTTTCAGGTCCTAAAGTGACACTAGTGTGGAGAGAAGTAGGTTAGAGGAATAGTTCTGATCAGAGGGCGAAGGAAGGGTTTGGGATGTGAGCTTTAGTCCCTTACATCTCACTCAAATGTGTTATACATCACGTGAACAGTGGGCGACTCTCAATAAAAGCATTATAGAAGCTAACAGTGCGAGCACATGTTGTCATTAAAGGTGACCTGCGTCTACAGCGATTGTTCTAATGTCTCAAAAGGAAAATTACCGTGATTAGCAACAAAACCTCGGTATGACTCCTCATCGGGGTCGTATTACTCCTCACCTTAATTTTTCCTTTCATACCTCCCTTACTCCCTCCTTCTTGCACAGCTTAATGGTCTCCTGCTAGTCTTAGACAGGTGTTCATAAGCTCTATTTTGAGTCCTTTATACCTTCTTACCCCTCTTCTCTCCCCCTCCTCCCGCCTTCCTCACACAAGAGTCTTCTTACAGTGCAACGACAGGCTAAAGGCAACTCTGTTCAGCATCACATTTGGCAGCTGGTCATCCCTGCTTCATGTATGAGATGAGGGATGTTACAATGACAGTAATATTTACATTATTTGTAGGAACAGTATAGATTTATGAAGCCTCCCGGGGATCAGTGAGTGCAGTTATAATGTACATCATCGTAGGGCGAACCCATTCGAGATATTTTGACTTTAAGTTTAAACGTAACTGACCTGCAACATTTGTTCAACGCATGTCAGGTTCTCACTGAAAGTCATCAAATTAAATTAAAGGCTGCAGCTGCATGAGGTTAAATTCAAGGACAGAGAATAAGAGCACATTTTGTTCTGCCGTCAATAATGTATGGCGCTGCTGCCGTCATCTGACTTTTAAAGTAATGCCATACAGTTTGTATCCGTTAAAGCCCGCACACTAATTAAAGTCAAAGGTGAGTGACCACATGTATGTTCAGGGAAGGAATAAGCAACCTGAGGTATAGACTGATCCTTTATTTTGCAGTTAGGACACAGTTTTAAATTATCTTTCTTTATTCTGCGGTGATGCTATTCTGCAAGAACATATGCATAGTATCTACAAACTCTTTTAAGACGTGTTAAGACAGTGTCGACCTGTACCCAAGATGAGACATAGCGTTTGTAGCATCATTTCAAAGGTTCAAATTAATATTATCGCTCCAGCAAATGTTATTATCACTGTTGTTCTTTATAGACAACAAAGACGTAACTTAAATTTGGAAAAAATCAAGCAATATTTAAGTTTCCCTACTTTTGTTTTTCATATTAGTTCAACTTGTTTCCTCTCAGCTGTTTTCAAGATAGTAGAGATGTGGACAGAGGTAAGAGACAACATTAATACTGATTCCAAAGAAAAATAGCCCCTTTGAATTTTATAAAATTGGTCAAAAACAGGTAGATTTGTAAGTGAACTCGAGTCACTCTCGTTCGCCAGCACTAGCACCACTCCTCTCCATTTAATGGACATTCATCTCGTCTACAAAAGCCATTACCAAGACAGATCCACGAGGCCAGCTGTGTTAAGTGCCTCGTGTCAGATATAGATTAACACCTACTCGATGGATCTTTATCTTGTTAAGGTTTTCTTGCACGGTACCATCGGTTGGTGCATCTTAGCCTCCAGATAAGATCAAATTTTGGACTGACTGCTTTTATAACCTCCTCATACATCTACTCCTTCACTGCTCCACTCCTTCTCTTACTCCACCCCCAGCGAGGAGGGCCCCTCTCCAGTGTAGATCCCTCCCAGTAATCCCCTGGATCAGTCCACCCACCCCCCCTCATCTCAGCCGTCCTCTGCTTATTAGATCAGGCCCTCTGTCAAAAAGCAGGGATCTGGGGCCTCATTGTTTGGCCCCTGATTAAGAGCTTCTCACACTGGAGGATCATGCCTCTACACTGAGTGAAGGAGAGGGAGTTGGGGGGTAAGAAAGAGAGAGGATCTTTTTTTTTTCTTTTTGTGTTGCGGGGAGGGGGTCTTATGGGCCACATTGTTGCAGGGCTAAGAGAAGGATTCTTTTAAAGGTAGGCTGGATTTGAAGAACAATGGGATGTTAGACGATGAGGGATTTAAAACTTAAGCTCAAACTTTTAGGCCCCGTGGCTTTAGACTTGTGCGCCGCTCAGAGATGTCCCTGTCCATCTTTAGTTTGTGAAGTGAACTGCTCTGGCAGAAATTCAAGGCAACATCTTAATATAATCTGACTAATCACATCAGGTCACTGCTAAAAACACTATTATAAAGAAGAAGGTGGAGTTTCCTTTGTGTATTTGTCACATGATCATTAAATTAAACAGAAAAGAAGCTAAAACTACCCCAATAATCAAACGTCCAAGTGTGGAGTTCCTCAAGGCTTTGTACTGGGTCCTAAACATTTTCTTTTAGGACTTTAGGATTTGTACGTTTTTGAAGACACAAATCTGAACATAATAAATTATCAAATGATATTTTTGAATGAAAGAATGAATATATACACTACAGCATTGTGTAATTCAATGTTAATACCTCTGTGATGAGAAATCTTTTGCTGTTTTTTGTTAATTTTTTCACATAAAAGCATCAGTTTTCAATAAAGACAAGAACACAACTGGAGCAACCTTGTACCATGTATGTTCTATATAATTTGAATGTTTGTGAGAAACATAAAACTGCACTGATTAGGTTTTTATTCACATCATAACATTTTTAACAATCCCTTCAGCATTTGTTTAACTAAAGCAACTAGCTGTTTTTTATTCACATGGCTATGTATTGGCACTCAAAGCATTTTTAGTTAAAGTAAAGGAACTTAAAAAGATACTTAAATGACAAGGTATTTTAATGTTGTAAAGATTTAGCTAAACTCAATACGTCTCAACTTGAAAAGTCCTAAAGAAACTTAGCTTCCTCCCGTTAATTATGTGCAGTATAATGATTAATCTTTTTGCTGGGTTGCAGGGGGCCGGAGACAGTTTATCACAGGACTGATAAGACAGACACCTTTATAAAGTCAGCTTTAGGCAATTGAGTCTCCAATCTACAGAAACAGCAACTTTTGGCGCATTTCCACTAGCACGGCTCGGCTCGGTACGGTACGGCACGGCACGGCTCGGCTCGGTTTGGTTGTGTTTCCATTACAACTGGTGCCTCCTCGACGTGGGCGGGGTCGTCATAACACGGCTGCGCGAAACCGCTGTGACGTCATTTACACGGCGCCGAGCAACGTACAAATCCGGAAGACCTCCCTCTGAATCCGTTCTTCGGCAACCAGAGTCAGGAACGTCTGGACCTCCTCCACCGACCAAGGAGCGGATTTTTTCTGAGAAGCCATCTCATTCCAAGTCAAAAAGCAGTAAAAAGTGGTGTCTTGTCTCGCGTCTTGTTTTTATTTACATTCTAGGCGGTCGTCGCGCGGTTATGACGCTTCCAGTGACGACACTCATCGGCCAATCAGTGGAAGGCAGTCGGCTGACGTCACGTTTTAGTAACGCTTCGGCTCGCTTGGAACCAGGGCTGAGGTGATACCAAAAATGTACCCGGTTCCAGGTACTGCGTGCTAGTGGAAACACGCAATAGCGCGCCGAGCCGTGCCGTACCGAGCCGAACCGTGCTAGTGGAAATGCGCCATTTGTGTACCAGTGAAGGAAGATGCAGAGCCGCTTAAAGGCTAAATAAAGCACGATCTTTTTGTGAGACGGGAGCAAACCCATGATCCTTCTGAAGCCCTCGCTCATATTCTAATTAGCCCCGAATGTAAAGAAAGACGTTAGTTTGAAGGGACAGTGATGCAGCATTCCAGAGGGATTGAGAGGCCATGTGGGAAAAGCAAACCGAGGTGTTAATCACAGCAGAGTGACTCCCCTCTCTTCATGTCCCATCATCCTCCAAGGGGATATTCTTAATCCCACAGTCTCCGCCATTCATTCCCTGACATGCACCGAGACCTCTTCACCATCACCCGATATACAAAGGGTTAATTAAAGCTAGACAAGCTGGAATGAGAGCGAGAGGGTTGGTGTTTATCGTGATTTGTTAATGTAGCTCTTGAACCACATATTGTTCAATGCTGATTTTAGGTTGATATGGTTTGAATCAAATCAACAACATAATGAAAGTCTGCAGTTGTTAATCAGGTTGTTAGTAAAAAAAACAAATCTGCAAAGCCAATAAATATCAGAGTAGTCTTGCCGGCCTGCAGAAAAGCTTAATATGCACAACTGAGGTACTTGTATTTTACTTGAGTACTTTTATACTGCTTTATACTTTATCTCTACTTCTAAATGTATTTAACATCTGTAAATTATTTACAGTTTAAGATTTTTCTTGCTAAATATACAATGATCTAATAAAAAAGTGACAACCCGGCCGCATGGAGAGTAAAAATTATCCGCAAACTTCAAGAGTACAATGTAAGTAACAATAATCAAAGCATATTTAACAGTGGTTTGATTTCCTGATTTAATTTTACAGTAAAAAAATAAATCTATTTCTCATTAAAGTTATTGATTAAAATCTATATACACGGGAAGGTGACAAATTCAAATGAAAACGACCCTGTCCCACCTCCTTTCCTTCGTCAGACCACTGTTGATAAGTACAGACCACCATTAACCCTGTTAACGTCACCTGTGACTGGTCGTAATGTTATGGCTGAGCAGTGTATACTGTGTGTCTTGAGTATGTTTTCTTCAGCCTGGTAAACTAAGCCTCTGTTGGTGTCAAGTTTGTGTTGGAACATTTTACTTGAGGACATTTCGGCTGGTCTGAGTGTTTATGGAGTGTGTATGTAATTCACACACACAGGGACACACACCATTGCCGTTCGGTGACAGACAGAGGTGGAAACACACCTTCCTCTGAATGTGTGAAAGCAGAAGACAAACGGCAGCGCTGATAAACCTGGGTTTATGTGGATGTTTGGGTTCCGCCGCTCAGTCAAGCGTAAAAACAACACTAGAGCTAAGAAACACCTGGGAGGGTATCAGAGCCTCCATCAGGTAATCAGGAACTACCCTCAGATTCACCTCATTCTCCCATCTTAAGTGCAGTTTATGCCTCTATGAATGTAAGTCAGTGTAATGTCCCCTGATGCAGTGGAAACGTGACTGTATACACGAGTCGACAACCTAACCCTAACCCTAACCGTAAAGTACGTAGCCTATGCCGGTGCAAGCCATTTATACTTCTGTTTCACTTTCAAATTATTGATCAAAACATAAAAAATTGCGGATTGCAGCACCATCATCAGACCAATGACAGCTCTTGCAGCCTTAGTTGTGTTTCTGGGGAGGTGCACGTCAAGTTACACCACTAGGGTCTGCATAGGGTCAAACTGACGCAGGGGTATAATCCACACTTAAGAAACACGGGGATTGAAAGCTGTACTGTTATCAAATGGAAACAGCTCAGACAAATTCAAAGTATTGTTGCTTAACTTGTTTGATTTCAAGGCCAGCAACCATGCAAAATCTCAGAAGTCCGTTGTTCCTTTTCACTGAACAAAACCCTGGTTAACTGAGACGTATTGGTAAATTATGCAAGAGCTTACCTCAGGCTGTCTCAGACTCCAATATCTCAACATAAATGGAACCGACTGCAATGAGTTTCCTGGCACCCATCGAGCATGTGCGCACCAAAGTTTGGTTTTGCTTCCACACAGAGCCCATTTTGTAGCCTGAACACAGTTGTGAGCATTTATACTTGTGCACTGGTGTGTTGGTATCACGCCGTAAGCAAAACAAGAGTCAGCAGTGTTGAGTTTGAGTACTTTTTTCTGAATTGTCCGTACTTTGGACAAGGACAACCAAGCGGCTCATGTGTTGGAGCTGGAGCTAAAAAATGCTTTTAAAAAAACAGTTTTTATTTATTTTATTTCATTGCACATAGAAGAGAGAGAAGCCGTCTGACGGTTTGTAGACGGATCATTTTCGATTCTTGTCCATCCACGGAAAGACGTGAACAAGGAAATGTATTTCGGACCAATCAAAGCTGTTTGATTGATGCGGTTTGCATTAAAACAACAAGTTGTCTGAACCATTGTCTGAAAGGATGAATGAATTAGGCACCCTTGAAAACATTATCCATCTTTGTCAGCTTCTTATAGCGCGTAACCTCAGTGATGCCAATAAATTTGGGAAGAACAAACTTCTTGCTTCTCTTCAGTCCAGCAGATCCATCACAGGAGCATAAATCTAGCTCGAGGCAGGTATATTCGTGAGCACATCTTTACGCCTCCCCACTGTGACTCATCTTTTTTGACTAACTCACATTCTTCTCCCATGAATGCTGAGCTTTTCTAAAGTTTGTCTGCGAAGGTTCTCAATCATCTAGGTCATTTTATACCCAAAACACAAGCTGAAACAAAGGCAAGTGGACTTGTGGGGTTTCTCTAAGACATTTAATCCAAATAGCTTCTTAAGTTCTGAAAGACTGGCGGAGAGTTGTTGTGTAAATAGGAATATCTGTGGGTGTTGCCCCTTGGAAATTCCTAGTCATGCATGCGGCAAAATGTCTTTAAGAATCTCTAAAAGTCCACCTGCCCTTGTTTCAACTTGTGTATTGGATATTTTCTAAAGTTTCCAAATCTGAGATGCATATGTAGAACACAAAGGCTTTGTGGACAAAACCAGGGTGGCAGTTGTGCAGAAGTTTATTCGTTTTCTAAACCGGGATAAGCAAGAGGAAGGAACATGACCACAGCTGTGCTTTGTTGACATTTTAATTCTGGGATTTTGTATTCACAGTTCCCAGTTCCCATGGATGATGATAATGATTGAAGACCAACCTTTTTTCCTAGCTTCCTTCCTTCCCAACATGCACAAACCTCTCAGACACTGCTAGCAACTGTTAGCATGCTAACCTAGCAAAACTAGCACATGGCGTAAAGCCTCAGAGCAGCTAGCATGGCTGCTTACTGTCTGTTTTTTGGTGAGTTTCTCTCTTCTTCAGGTCAATGTCACTTCTTTAGTTTAGCTATAGCATTGTTGCTATGCTTTTACACTGAGCAGTATGGAGTAAAATGCTTTGCTCAAGGGCGCATCGGTGTTTGCCGTTAAACAAAGGGAGGATCAGATCTCTCTCTAGCCCTCCATGCATGCTTCTCCCAGCTCGTCGGGGGGAAAGAAACTGTCATTTCTTTCCCATCGCGGACAAAAGAAACCCGTCCCTTCCCTCCACACCACCGTCATAAATATCTCAGTTCAGAGGTTGACAGCTCAAGCTTGATTCATTTTCACGCATGTACATATTTGAACTGGATTCCTGTCAAAAACAATTATAATGGTCCCCCCAGGATTTCGACACCCCCTCTCGCTCCTGAGAGGCGTCTGCTGTCAAGACTGCTTGGATGATTTTCCGGAGTCGGGGTGTCCACATCTGTGCCTGATTAGCACAACAATAAGGCCCAGCACCCCTGACTTAATGAGAAGGCATCTTCAGCCTGGACTTGAGGACCCCGTTGACAAAGATGCCATACAACCACTACACACAAGTGTTTTCCTTCAGATCCATTAAACAGAAACCGTAAAAAAAAAAAAAATCTGACCATAGAAAATATCCTAAAAATATGAAGCTCGGGGGGAAAAAAAGGTCCTTTGTGCTCTGAATGGACAATACTGTAAACTGGAAAATAAAATGTGGGCAGACGTGGAACCGAAAGAAAATGAAAACATCACCCACAGCCAAAATTAGAGGGGAAAGCTGGCTGTACAATGTGCTACCATTTCGTTTAAACAGCAGCTTGTGATGCTCTGTTTTTCTAAAGTCAAATTACCAAAAAACTTTCCCATCTGTGCAGCCAGTTGTTACGGCTGCCTGAGAGGCCTTTTGTGTAAATGTGAAATAAAATTACACAGGAGATGCTCGCACACTCACAAACATACAGGCGCGTAGTGTATGGTTAAAGTCCTGGAGCTTCACTGAGGCCGTCAGACAACAATGGCTCTGTCATTATACCGCAGCCCGTCTGTGTGTGTATTACTCAAGTTGTGGAGACATAAACCAGTTCACACAGTTACAAGTCTCAAGAAAATGAATGTAAGTCAACGTAATGTCCCCTGATGCAGTGTAAACGTGACTGTATACGCACGTCGAACAATGAACATTAGTTGGGAGTGAGGACATTTTTCCATAAAGAGTATATACAGACGTGGTTTTAAGATATTAAGATCTGCCTATATCCATATAGTGGGAGTGAATGGGGCACCGAAACGCTGCCTCTAAATAACGCATTACCAGCTGCAAAACTCGTTCATTTCAACCAATATTTTGTTATGATACACTAGTGTTATTCCCCGTTGAGTCCGGTGCCCCAGTCACTCCCACTATATGGATATATGCGACCGTATTTTATGAAAGAAATAAGATCCAGGTTCTAAAAAAATGGTAATTCCCCTTTACACAATATTAAGGTAACGCAATATCTACAAAATTTTATCCAGCTACGCTTGACTGGTCTGTCACTTTTACGCCATATATACATATACGTAACGCTGCAGCTTCAACGGCTGTGATGGTAAGGCTTTTCCCTATCGCTCTCTTCTCTCTTTTGTTGCACAACTTTCTCTTATTCCACTTTTCACATCAAAACCCAGGTGCGACGCTACGAAGGCCTTTGAGGAGAGACTGACTGAAAATGTGCTCTGTTGTTCCCTTATTTATTCAGTATTGACTAGCTATTCCCGCACATAGCTTGAAGTCAGGTTTAGAGGCTAGTCTCGTGTCAGTAAGTAAGTACAGTTATATGTATAATGTAACGTGTGTTTCTAATTCCTGAGGAAATCTGCTTTTCTTCAGGACGTTTTAAACTTCCTCCATTTCTATCCCGTCAGAGAGCTTTTATCTTCGACACGCTGACAGTCACTGGTTCAGTAGGAGTTTTGTTTAGAAAGTGTCTCGACTATCCCTCGTTGCACAGACTTCAAATTAACTCAAACAAATGTAATGAAAAGACAGACGGATTTGTTTAGTGGCATGTGTGTTTCACAGGAAAATGATGCCAAATCCATTCAGAAAATTATTCAATGTAAGGTTGGATGATGGACTATCTATGAACAGCCTGCAGCATATCCATCTGGAGGAGGAGAATGAGATCTGACATCTGCAACTGTGCTGAACGTCTGCAGAAAATCTGGCATAAAGTGTTTGCATTGTCCCTTAAAACAATAAGATGAGACGTGAGAAGAAACTATTGTTCAACAGTTAGATTTGAATTAATGTCTTAACCATCACGTGTGCAACTTTTTTCTAATGTTTTAATTAGAAAAGGTTAAAACTTTCATCCAGTTTGTCCTTTACCCTTGAGCCAAGCCTGTTTTTTACTCACGATATTTGTTGGCAGGTCAGACATGGAACAAAGCCACAGAGGTCATTTTCAACGACAGGTCATTGAATTGCAGACAAAGTCAAAGTCATCCAGCTGATCCAATGAGTTTACCCAGCCTCCCTCCTCCCCCCACGGCTGTAAATGGTCAATTAATCTAAATCTCTCCGTGTTTATTGGTCTCCGTTAGCTAAATGAGAGTAGACTTCTCCTCCCTCTTTGGGCTGTAAAATAAAGAAAACGGTGTTATAAAAAAAAAAGAGAGAAGAGACTTGCTGATTGGCAGTGGCGCCCTGTGTGGCCTTGAAGGAGCGAGGGGAGGTGGGGGTGGGTGGGTTTCTCTGTCAGAGGGGAGTTTTATGAGTCCCCGTAATCACCAGGCGTTAAACTCAACAATTAGGAGCTGCTATTTTGTCGCTGGTTTATGGCAAGAGGCTAGCTAGCTGCTCCATCAGATCAGCAGGCGGGAGGAGGGAGGATGGTTTTCAAACGGAGTATGTGCTGATTTAGGAAAGTGGCGGCACGGAGGTACGGCATACAGGAGGAAGGACGTTAACGCACCGCATCAAAGTGTAGAAATGGATTTATTAAAGCTCTGCTGAAAAATTCATTCAGCAACAGGTGAGGACTAAGGTTCAGCTGGTTTTAGACTTAGACTTTATTCAGCCACAAGGGATATCGGTTGGTCACAGTAGCTCAATTGCACATAAATAAAAATAGATAAAAATTAAAATAAAGAAAATTCTATTAATAATTAAATAAATATGCGTACAAATGTCTAAGGTAGAAAAATTAAAATAAAAGTAAAAATTAAAATAACAATAAAAATTAAATAAAAGTAAAAATAATAAAAATTTAAATGAATAAAATAGTAATAATAATAATGAAATAAATAGAATAAATACTAATAATATAATATAATATAAATAATATAATATAATAAGAAAAAAAAAGGTTTTGGAAAGTTACACATATTAGGCAGCAATTTTTTACGATGGGTGGGTACAGACGTTTCTGCAGACTTTTCAGTCAGAAGTCCGTTCATCCCGCCCGGGTTTCCCTCATTAAAATAACTGAGGATATTTAAGGCAATGCCTGTGTCAGGTTTTCCTATTTAACTAACGTCCCACACACACAGCACGGCGTCACTGAAAGGGAACACCCTCCCTCTTTAAATTACAGGTGTAATTACTTGTGTTCGCTAATGCAGGCCTTAAAGGTGTGAATGCTGCATAATTAGATGCGTCATTATGCAGTGATACGAGTACAAGCAGCACTCGAGCACCTTTTAACGTCAACTATTTAAAGGAACAACATGTAACATACAGCATTTACTGTACTAAAGCATAAAATGACCATGTAAAGGTTCCCAGGCATCCAGGTCATAGTATATATTAAAACAAAGCTGAGAAAAGGGAAACTAGACTTTTTCTTTAAGACGGCTTCCTCAACTTCTTCATCCAGAATGTCTTAATCTGAGATGTTCCTCTAATGTGAGATGCTGCCCAGGAATATTTCAGCACACTTGGATCCTACACATGAAACTCCAACAAGCATGGAAGCAAACAAACAAGCTGGATTCACTGCATGTGTTGATTCTCAAATCAATCGATTGGTTGTCCGTGACAAATGCAGAGAGCTAAAGATCATGTTCGTCTTCTAGTGTCTTCACCACCAGATTAAAACATTAAAGTACAATCCTGGGCGAGGGAGACAGTACAAGTCACCTTAGGTTGGTTGTAAATAGTTCAAATCAGATTTGTTGTCTTTTGGGTATGTGGAGTATGCAGAAGCTAGAAGGAAAGGTTCCCTCTGCTGACCTCTGCTTATCTAACCCGGCCTCTGACTGCATGACCTGCCCCAGCCTCTCTCACCTGACCAGCCTGGGGTGACACTGCTCACACAACTGTCACCCAAGGGTGCTCCGAGTTTAAATGACCTCTGAGCTCATTCTTCTGGGGCTGCTCCGCTCTGCTCATGATGTAAGAGTAACACCTGTGGAGTCTGTGTTAAGAAGCCTACAGATGTCTGCATTAGGAAGAGCAATTCAAGAGTGTTCCTGATGACAATGGTCGGTGTGTTGTTTTGTTTTGAATGCAGGCAAAGAAATGAGAGACAGGTGGTCGAGGTCGAGGCCGTCCAGCTGAACTCTCCTGGGAGGCGCTCGGTTCACGGGGGTCAGAGGTCGGCGTGCACGTGTTTGCACATGTGTACTGTGCCACGTATTCAAGCATGTTTTAGGCCAAAGGTAGATGTCAGTAGGCCGGCGTGTCTATGACATGTTGCCATCGGTGTGCGCAGACCTGCAGCTACAGAGTGGACGGTTGGGCCCCTGGGACAAGAACAGAGGAGCTTTGTGTTCTAATAGACAGAGCACTCTGTTTTAAAGAATAATAACTGATTCAGTGCAGAGTTGACCGACGAGCAGCAGCATCCTCTTAGCGACAGGAAGCAACAAGATTTATGGGAAATGTGGTCTCGCCTTTTAAAACAACAAGCCAAGAAACTAAAAGAAGTCTCCACCTGCATTATCTTTCAGCTGGCAACAAGTTATTTAGCCCCAACTGATGCAATGTTGGCATGCATCAAGCAGAGAAAACCTCTAAGGAGATTGAAGAAACTACTAAAACTGGGTTAAGAACTGTCACATTGGAGGGATAGTGGAGAACCATCGTCTTATAGGAAGAGATGTGGTCCTGATTGATTGTGATTGGTGTTCTCTTAAACGTTTGGTGAAATCAAACTGAAGAAAACCAACAGTAGAACTCAGAGCTATGTTTAATAGTGAAAGTAAGAACATTTCCACACGTACAATGTGAAGGGAACTCAAGGGGTTGGGACTGAACAGCTGTGTAGCCTTAAGAAAACCACTAATCAGTGAGGATAACTGGAAATAAAGGCTTCAGTTTGCTAGGGAGCATAAAGATTGGACTCTGGAGCAATGGAAGAAGGTCATGTGGTCTGATGAGTCCAGATTTCCCCTGTTCCAGAGTGATGGGGGCATCAGGGTAAGAAGAGAGTCAGATGAAGTGATGCAGCCATCATGCCTAGTGTCTACTGTACAAGCCTGTGCTATGGGGCAGTGCTATGATCTGGGTCTAGGTTCATTAGCTGACTACCTGAATATACTGAATGAGCAGCTTATTCCATCAATGGATCATATTCCAAGATGACAATGTCAGGATTCATGGGGCTCAGATTGTCAAAGAGCGGTTCAGGGAGCATGAGATGGATTGTTCCACCACAGAGTCCAGACCTTAACCCCAGAGAAGGCTTTGAGCAGTGGTCAGAAAAATGAACCTTCATTACTGCAGAGTGCGTCTTAATTTAAACTCCTCACATGGACAAACTGAAAGGCGGAGAATCAACAGGGTAAGAAGAGAAGCAGATGAAGTGATGCACCCATCATGTCTACTGTACAAGCCTCTGGAGGCAGTGCTATGATCTGGGCTTCGCTGCAGTTGCAAATACATTTTGGACCAATCACAGTGGTAGCAGTAGGTCTGCGTTGCCGCAACATGTAGGTACATTTCTGGGGCTGGTACATCTAAGGATGTGGCCTCGATCCAGCAAAGAAACATAAATCTCTCTCGATCACTGCACTAGGAGAGTGCTTCCATTTTCCCAGAGATTAGAAAATGATGTGGGAACACAGAGTGTCATATCTTAAAAATGTACTTGGGAAATGTTCGTGCCAGGAGTTCAAGGAGACGATCAAGACCACCACAGACAGCCAGCTTAGTTTAGAGCAAAAAAAAAGAAACAAGGGAAACTGCAGCCGGTCTTTATCCAAATCCAGTACAGCTAAAGCTCACCAATTATCCTGCTATAGAGTTTATGCAAAAATAGCAGCACGTGCTTTAGAGCTTTCAGGCGTCGACTTTGCTCCGACCAAAGTCTGTGGACTCAACGTGGCCCATTATGTTTAATAAAATGTGATCAAATTTAGCATTTTGGAAGCATTAGACCATCTAAATATGACACAGATTCATCTCATATACAGCTTGTATATGTGGAGATTATGAAAGAACAATAAGGAAGCAGCGTCTGGGTCTTACTGGAGGAGCCAGACTGATGCCTTTTAAGCTACTTTACGTCAAACAAACTAACTCGCACAAGGAGTACAGGTACCACCAAACCTCAAGCAACAAAAATCAGAGCTCTTAAAAAACACACGGAGCGGAGCAGAGCTGCACAGGCCGGTATGGAAGCAGTTTGAGCCCTTGGCCTGAGTGGTGAACCGTGCAGTTTCGTGGTGCCACGCGTCTTTCCTGTGTTGGTTTATGGATGTGTGGCGACATAAGTGATTCCAGGCCCGCGTGGCAGCGCCGTGACGCAGGCCCAGCCAAAGAAAACCCTCCAGACAGACGGCCGTGTGTGCTCTCGAAAAGCACCGCTTGTTGCAGCCGGTGTTCAAGATTGGGGAAAGCGGGGGACGTTTTCGGTCGCGTATTAGTGTAAGTAGGAACAATTTTTGCGACTGTGCCCATTTTTTTTAACGCATATTTAGAGCGGCAAGTGTTGAGATTTTCTGGGCGATACAAGGAAGGATAAATAACATGTGTTGCCTTTGTGCGTGGATCACTATGTTTGTGCATTTTTAAAAGCAACCCACGCTCTGCTTTTTTTCCCCAGGAATTGAAGTCATTATGTCCATTAATTACCTGTGAAATGGCTCTCAGGCAGAGGCAGGCCTGCTGCATTCAGGCTGCCAGCAGGCGATTTGAGTTGGCACGGAGCCACCGGGGGCAGATATTCAGGGCAACACACGCATTTAGCTTTTATATTTCAGCCTATTGTCACATAAACACTGATTTATTAAGACTGCAAGAGGAAGGGGGGGAATCCTCTTTTGATCGGGGGGGAAGCGCAGAATATGCACCGTATAATAGAAAAAGTGCAGCGATATGAGCTGCTGATTGCCCTTCAGATTACTTCTCCCCGCAAAGTTTTGCCAAATCATTCTGGCTCCCGTCAGTTAAAAGACTGAAGCAAAGAGACATTTCTGGTGTTGCAAGAAGCCACCGGCTCGCCAAGTGATTTGGAAATTAGCCGTGCAGCTAAGAAAATCTGAAGCTGAGATAATAATTTCCCTGCTTTATCCTTGTTTTTCATCCACGTAGGTTTCCTCGGCCTGGAGGCACGGCTGTAAATTCCACTGAAGGAGGTATACTAGAAAGAGTCCTGACCAGATTTGCGGCGCGTTAGAATTTTGTTTGCCAGGTAAAAATAGAAATGGGGCGGCTTGATTGAGCTGCACGATTTCTGCGCTTTAACTGCCGTTCCGATCAAAAATATTCCGGGATGGGAACCACCTGCTTTATCTGGCATTACAGATGTTGATGTGCGGACAGAAATCCACCGTGTGCAGAAGCAATAAGCCGAACAAGCTGCAAGGAGCGGCGCAGCGACTTCTTCCACCTAGGGTTTTACCTCTCAGGCACGAGTCTTTATTTATTTATAACTCCTTGCATGCTTTCAAACGTATACACTCGATACGCAGTAGAGGGATAAATGTTATTTAGGTCTGTATGACACGCACATAATACCTTGTTTTATACTGTAAAACTTGTAGAGCCCGACCCCACGGTTTCGTTGCAACCACTTTAATTTACTGAGTCATGAACAAACAAGCGCGCACACACACTTGGATACCACAGACGTTTACTCATTTATATACAGTAGTCGGCAGCAAATACGCCCGTGATACTCTGACCACACATGGAGAAACAGTGTGGCCTGAGCTACCGGTCTTTGAAGTATCGCAAGAAAAAAAAACGAAGAGTTTCACTGCAGGATGGTTTCATCTTCACTCAGTCTGCAACTAAACCAATGGATCGTCTCAATGCCGTAGCAGGATGCGTTACGCTTTCACGTAAATTTGGCACGAATATTTATTTGGACTCAAGGAAGAACTGAGCTTTACTCAGCCATAAAGGGGAACTATTGTTTTTTACAACCTGGACCTTATTTCTGGCATAAAATACAATTGTTTACTCATCCATATAACTTTGGTGTCATTTGTAGTCGTTCTGGAAGATATTTAGATCGGCATATATCCATATAATGGGAGTGAATGGGGCACCGAAACACAGCGTCTAAATAACACATTATCTGCCATGAAACTTATTAATTTCACCAATATTTTGTTATGATACACTAGTGCTATTCCCCGTTGAGTCCAGAGTTACCTGTTATCATCATCCGGGGTCTGTAGACCGACCTACTAACCTCTGACCTGGATGATGTCATCAATGAGCGCCGTGACTGTCGGCTTGTTTACATTTAATTTGCTTCTGCTATTTTTTTGCAACATGGCTGAATATTTTTTTTTTTGCGATTCTGAGGTTGTGGAAGAAACTTAGCAGTAGCAAATTACAGGTAAACAAGCCAACAGTCGGGCCGGCGCTCAGAGATGACATCATCCAGGTCAGAAGACGTCATCTGTGGTCTGTAGGTCAATAGGCTGTAGAGGGACAGCTGACCAAAGAGCAACAAGCTGCGCGCTGCACGTCCGCAAATAGATAACAGGTAACTCCAGACTCAACGGGGAATAGCACTAGCGTATCATAACAAAATATTGGTGAAATGAATGAATTTCATGGCAGATAACGTGTTATTTAGGGGCGGCATTTCGGTGCCCCATTCACTCCCACTATATGGATATGCGCAGATCTAAAACAGTAATTCCCCTTTAAAGCAGTTTGAGTCTAGAAATTAACAAAGCAGCTTTTAAATACAAGATACATTTATCAAAGCAGGGCCTGCAAAACAAAAATAAATAAATAAATGTTATAATGTTTTTGGAGATATTAGTTCTTTAGTCGGATGGGATCTTCTTGAAGATTAACACATTAGCTAATTCCAACAACACAGACATTTCTCACCGCTGTTTGAGCACAAAAAACATCTTTGTAAGTTTTAAAACAAAGGTTGGGAGGAATGTGGTTAAGGTTAAGCATGACCCCTCCATCCACCCTGACCTCCTCCCTGCACAGACTCTAGGTCACGTAACTTCCACCTCTGCTCCTGACGTAATTACTAGAGCCATTAGAGGCTCACAATAAAATCTAACTATGGGCCTTAATGGGCCGCTGGCACGATGAGGTTGTTGTGTTGTTTCGTTGATTTTATGACGTAAAGTAATAAAATGCCATGAGGCTTTAAATAAAGAGAGTAAAAATCCAAAAGAGCACGGGTTTATAATACAAAAGGGCAGTTCATGGGTGTGGCATCATAATGTGCATGCAGTGATTCATATATTTTAGTGTTTATTAATTGTACATTTTGGTCGCAGTGACTGTCTCTACAGTGGACAGGACCCTCCCAGCATGCAGTGCAATGAGGCCCCTAGCAGCATGCATCCTTTCAGTGAAAGAGCAGCCAGGTGGAGGGGCCCATTCACTGCAAACTGACCTTGACAGGGTCTGATTGAATCCCGCTTCCTCTCGTCCCTCCCCCTTTCTCCACCTCCACCTCCTCCTCCTCTGTCTTTCATTCACCTCCGCTGACTGACATGTCCAATCAATGCGCTTTTTGTTACCGGCTGGAGAAGGTTCCGTCTCTCTCCACTTCATTCTCCGTCTCCGTCTTGTTTATCTCCTTTCTCAGGCTTTCTCTCCTCGGCTCTCACTAGATCACTCCCACGACAGGACGAAGATATTTGCTGCGCTCCACTGACCGCTGTTTGTATCACCTTTCCCTCTCTACATGTATCCCTCTGCTTCCTGTCTGTGCCTCCCGTCTCCGCTCAAGGATGAAGACGTCGGGGCGATTGCACGGGGTGGGCAGGGATGGTTTAAAAACAGTTTAACAAGATTATTTTATAAAACACGGAGCGATCTGAGATTCTTAGAAACTGTTTGCCAAAGGGCTGACTCTAATACTGAGGAGGTGACTGCACCGACCATCTATCACAGGCTAAACACAACAAGTCTTTGACACTTAGCGGTCCATGGAGCTAACTATTAAGATTTGCACATAAAGCATCACATCCTAAAACAGGTATCTTCAAATAGTTTGTCACAGGATGTGGAGGTGGATCATCCTGTGATGTAATTTAATAAAAAGTAGTTTTGCAGTTTTGCACAAGGAGGTCTAACACCACTTTACACATTAAGCAAGTGACAAAACAACTCACATTTATTACATACACCGATCAGCCACAACATTAAGACCACTGACAGTAAAAGTGAATAACAGTGAGCATCTTGTGACAGTACAATGTTCTGCTGGGAAACTTTAGGACCTGTTATTCATTCATGTGGATGTTACTTAGACATGTAGCACCCACCTAGACCAGACCAGGCACCCCCGCCCCATAGCAATGACACTCCTTATATGTTTTCAATAGTTCAGGACTAACAACCGGGAGTGTTTTCATGTTTTGCAGGACATGTGGGCGTCTTATTTAACCAGAAATAATGTCAACTTGTGGCGGCTATGAAGAAAAAGTTAAAGACTTACCAAGAAAGGTCAGAAAAAAAATCATGGTGTGTTTGCTGCTAGTGAGACTAAAACGTCTTCATGTGTTCACATTAAATTGTCCAAAAATCCTCCAAGTTAAAGACATGCTGTATTTCAGATGGACAGTGGGAAAGTTCGGGTTCTTTACGTGTCCCCGCTGGCCTCTCAGTTGGCGCTGCGTTATCGTTCAGAGGGAGCCTGAGCGTCGGACTTTCATTATGTTTATCTGTGGGGTTTTTTGCAGCCTCAAAATAGAGAACAATAAACAGCCCCGTACCTCACGTCTGCTCGTGACGGTTAGATGGGATGTCACTGCTCGGCTCCTCGGAGCCAAAATAAATCTGCTGCGTAAGGAAAGAGGACTGATGGCGATTTCCAGTTTTCAATAACAAACTCGTGTACAGTAGTCCTTTTTCACAGGGACTTCATGTGCTTTAATAATTCCTCCAACTTTGAATGTTACTGGCCACAAATAGACTAACGAGTCACACTAATTAAATATTAAGATGCGTAGTTTTAGCAAGAACTTCCAAAGACAATATATAAACTTCCTGGTTTGCTATTAAAATAATACTTTAATAAGATAAGAACAACTGTAGATTGATAAAGAGGAGATGAACCCTCCATCCGCCCTACCCTCCTCCCTCTGTGGACACTTTAATAATAACTAAGTATTCATACTGTCTACTACTTCCAGAGAGGGCTTTGACAATTGACTGAAAACAATATATGTAGTTTTGGGGACATTTTCCTTTATTTCTGTTGCTTAATTCAGTTGGATTAACTTTACCTTAATTTAATATTATTTGTTTTGGTCTTTTAACGGCACAGCTCTTTGCAAAAATTCCTCCCGAGCTGCTCTGTCGTAGACCGGACAGAAAAAACACCACAACTTTCAGTGCATGAGATGTATTTGAGTGAGAAAGTGAACACAGGGGGAGTTAGAAGAGGGCAGATGTCAGCAAAGCGAAAGTGTGAGGGGTAAACGTCCTGAACCTCGATGACAGATGTCTGTCGACGAGGACAGAGACGGCGAAGAGACAAAGATAAAAAGGAAGGCACGTGAATTTCTCTGAGTTAACTGGATCAAAAAAGTTTTACGTTTTTCTGTTGCTCGATGAAGGCGGCTGTATTGTTTCCTTCGAAGACAGGTGAAAGGTTTGCGGTTCAATTCCCAGAGCAAATCCATCAGAGCAAACCAAATGTGAGCCGACTTACTCTGGAGTTCATCTTAGAAATAAACGACACCAGTTAAAGAAGCAGCATGTGTAATATTTTGAGTCTGAGCAATAAAAGCTAAGATTATTAACTGTATTTTTATAAGTGGTTGAGACAAACTGACTAATTTTATATATGCTGCAGTGGACACGAGCACTTTAAACATTTTAAACATCAGGTTTTTTCCCGTTTAATTCCACTATTCTAAATTTAAGATCATTAAATCTACAAAATGTGGTTAAAAATCACTTTTTTCCCACTCTGGCTGATTTTTTATATCAAATTATTTTGTCACAAGTCTTAATTGAAGCTGCTGTGTGTGTTGTTGAATGATTTTATACATATTTCCTTCAAATTTAAGCTTCTTATAGCTAAAACCTCTCGACCCTCTGCTGGATTTTGCAGTTAAATTGTGGATTTCAGAGCTTGAGTCTGTAAGAAACTTTAAAAAAAATAATAATAGCATATTGTAGTGTTGCACTGTTTAACATTCATACTACATGCAAAGTTTGGCTGAGATGTGGGCAGACGTGCGGTCAAAACACGCCCCCATTGTGTCTGAGCTCGCAGACTCTTTCCTTTACCAGCCTGGCCTCGCCGCTGCATACAAAGCTAACAGAGCATGAAGCCTCACAGGTGTACACAGGGTGTAACAGCCTGGAACAGGGAGACAAATCAGAGCCCTGCTCACTAGAAACGGGATTAGTGCGGTGATATTCCTTATTTACCTGCATAAATGCCACTAATCCGTGTAACCATAGTTCCTTCCTTTGCCGTCGACCCCAACAAGAGGCTGTTTAAGTAATGTTGGCTAAAGGCCGCCTAGCACAGCTGTTTTAAAAATGAAACTACACATTTTTTTGAGCATTTTCTGAACGATTTATGTTATAAATCAAGAAAAAAAGACATAAATCTGGGTAGAGGTGTTGGAAAAGAGCTGTTCATTTAAGGCTTTTCGTAAAATTTGGCCCTTTCTGTGTGGAGTCTGCATGTTCTCCCTGCATCTGAATGGGTTCTCTTCAGGTTCTCCAGCTTCCTCCCACCGTTCAAAGACATACTGGTTAGGTTCATGGGTGATACTAAACTGTAAATGTGAGTGTGAATGGTTGTCTGTCTCTCTGTGTCCTGTCCAGGGTGTACCCCGCCTCTCGACATGACCCTCCAGACGACAAGCGGTTGCAGAAGATGAATGAATGATTAAAATCCGGTGCAAGCACAAACTGCGTATTGTAGTCAGTTAATATTCCCAATTTCAGCTGTCAGACCTTAGACTAACGTATTCAACATGTAATTGTGCAATCTTGCAATTTGATCTTGGGGTAAAAGATTTATTTAACGACGGAGAAAGCGTCTCAGTACGGTACGGCGTTCCCTCCCTCTGACATTTATTTTTTTCTCTTTTTAACTGATTTGTTTGCAGATTCATTTATTCACTGACGTCTGCTGTTGACGTATCCGTGTTCTTGTGTTGTGTTTGGGTGCTCCCTCTCTGCCCTCCTGTTATTTTAAGAGCGTACGTTTGTGCCCCAGTTGCTTCTAGTGCTGCTGCTGCTGCTGCTGCTGCTGCTGCTGCTGCTGCTATCAGCCCCGGCCTGCGGTCAGCGATCGTCTGCAGCTGCTCGAACGGACCCGCTTATCAAAGAGGGCACGTCGTGCTCCTGTGATGTGGCCCTTCAGGCCGCTATCGGGGAGGAGGAGAGCTGACCCGGAGGACACCCGCCGAGACGCCCTCTAGGTGGGCGGCGTTATCAAGCAATGTGAGGGGGGGAGAGAAAGAGATGGAGGAGGGACTGGAGGAGTCTTTGTGCTACAACTAGAGTATTTATTTCAGCTGATAAAGGATAAAGTTTTAAAGTTCTTTCAAGGGAAGCAAATCGTTTTAAATTTAAATCAGCCAGTAAGAGCATAATAGAAGTAAAAGCTTTCAAATTCTCTTTAATATAATGCTGATCAGATTAAATTACACCAAGTAAAATCATGAGGAAATGTATTTTATTGACTTATCTTGAGAGTCAAAACATATTTAAGCTACTATGTGGTGCAGAACTGTTAATCGTTTTGCAGTCTGCTCCGTTTTCTGCTTCCGTGCTGCAGTCCTCCAGAAAATAAGGATTTTATTTTCTGACTCCTGAGGTTTGAAAGTCACATGACTTTTGTCTCCCATTGATAAATCTCAGCCAGCAGGGTGAGAGATAAACCAGGAAGGGGTCTGCTACTCCCGGTGATAAGCCCGGGGTATGTCCACCACCACACACACAGCTCCCAGCGCTGATAATACCCCGCTCTTTGATGTGACTCCTGCAGGGAAGACAGAGTGATTGAGAAGGAAAAGAGAAAAGGGTGATTGAGAGGGAGGGAAATTGAGAGAGATTACAGGAATGGCTGCAGGGACATTGTTTTGTCCCCGTGTTGTGGGACACTATTTTACCCCCTTATCGGTCTGCTGTCATCTTCTGACAGAGCGGCTGCTGCAGACAAATTTTAGTATTGACAGTGTTTTGTGGCCAAAGGCGGGATGGAGAGGAGTCTGGTGTCTTCTTCAGTTTCATCAGACAAATAAACAAAAATTTAAAATGTTAAGTGACAATTTGTATAAAACACGGCCCTTTTATTTTGATTGCATGATTAAAATCTTATTTAAATCAGAATATGATGTGAACAATAACTTTCTTCTCAGAGATCAGAGCTCCTTGTTCCAGCTTTTCTCCTGAATATAGTTTGAAATAATTCTATTTGTATGTTTGTGATCTTGTTATGATGCAGGATTAATTGCATTTTCACTTAATGTCAATGCAGCTGCACATTCTGTCGTTGCATCTCATTTATCTCTGCAAAAGTAACTAAGATTGCATCATCATTTCTTGTGTTTTGCAGTGGACATGAAACATTTTACACCTAAGGTTTCCCCTGTTTAATTCCACTCAAATAAATTTAAGATTATTAAATCTACAAAACAGAGTTATTAAAATATTTTTTCCCAGTCTGATTGACTTTTTATATCACATTATTTTGTCCCAGGTCTTCACTAGAGCTGCTGTACATTGCGTTGACACTGAAACATTTCACAATATTCAATTGATTCATTCCCGTGTGAATTATTTTATATACATTTCCTTTAAAACTGGGCTTAAAATTAAGCTTTTTATTGCTGGAGACTTAAGTTTCTCTGCTGGATTATTATGAAGTTCAAGAAAAGAAAGAAATATTTGATAGTCTGTGAGCCGACCTCCAAAAAAGACACGGCGCTGTCTTGTGTTTTTCGTGGCTGTCGGTTCCAGAACCGAATCTTAGGCCGTGTCCAAGGAGACACTTTTTGGGGTAAACACAGATGTTTGCCATTACACGAATCCTGTACACACATTGTCTTAAAACGCACTTTTCTGAAACCTGGTAGCAGGGTGAAAAAAATGCAGCTCTTGAGTTTTCGTGTGTACGGGGAAAACGGCGAAAAATTTGCATTTCATTGGTATAATCGCCACACACCCTTCTGCCGATTTGTAAACAGCGCTCAAGATTTATCCGCATGCTCCGCCTCTTCCGCTCCGTTTTTGGTGTGTTTCTGAAACGGAAACAGCGCCACCTATAGGCCTGGAATATGAAGTAGCGTTGAGTCATGTTGAGACGGATCCATGTGGACGCAGATATTCTTGAAATGATGCCAGGGAAAACAGAGGAGGAAAAGATCGTTTTGGTACGTGTGGACGGCGCCTTAAATTAGCCTTTAGCATGCTAAGCTAAACTGTTAGCTTCATATCTTCTAGACACAAAGCGTCCTCATGACTTACAGCAGATTTTAACACTTTTAAGTATTTTATATCATAACCATGAGCTCAGAAGCTCCGTCTGAACGCAGCAATAAATATCAGTACCCTGAGAAATCTGACAACATTTTAAAGTTTGATTTTTGGGGCATTTGTGCTTTTATTGCCACAGGGCACAGGCTGGAATTGAACCGGCGCCACTGAAATAACAAATGTACTGTAGCCTCAGTTCACTCGGAAACACATTCAAACTTTCAACATTTTAATGTTATGAAGTTTGAATTATAGTGATTTCACTGCTTTGTTTTCCAAACAACTTGACATTTGGAGACAAATAAATCTGTGTATCTCACTAAAACCGTTTCAGCTCTGGAGGAATTAATGAGTCAAGGCCTCCGCTCCACTGAGTCTTTGAACGAGTTCAACGCTGCTCCGTTCCCATGAGCTTCATCCTTCCCACAGGATGTTATGCTGTGAAATTTGAGCATGGACATGTGAAAGGAGAGGAGGAAGAAAGGGGGAAAGGTGTGTGTGTGTTTACTTCCTGTAGGATGTTACACCGTGACCTCTGAGGATGAACCTGGGGTGAGAGTGGAGGCTCTTCTCTGCATCCTGACACTAATAAGAAGCCTCCGTTTGCCTGTGTGTGTGTGTGTGTGTGTGTGTGTGTGTGTGTGTGTGAAGTATCCAGATAAACAAACGTCTGCTCGGAAGATCTGGACAAGCGACGCTTAGTGCTTGAGTGGAAGGAAGTCCTTGAGCAGAAAGATAGCGAGTGTGAACACTGTGCTGATTATCTGAAAAGAAAAAGGACGTCGTAGCTATTGCCTCGCCGCCGCAAACTCCAGATACGAGGCAAACACTCCCTTCTACATGTAACAGCTACTGTTTTCAAACACTCTCGGTGGTTCATCCAAGATCTTTGACTCTCCTCAGACGAGCCGTGGTCTGAGATGTGCACGAGGAAAGAGTGAAAGCAGCATCAGACGTCTGGAAGACATCGTAACATCAAAATGCATCGAACAAGAAGAAATTATTTTAATTGAGACAAATAAAAATGTGCTGGATAAGGCGACCTTGATGCATGATGTCAAGTTTCATACACTGTATAGGAATTTTGTTTTATATTCTTTTCTGTTATTATCTTTTTCTATTAGACGTACATTGGTTTCCATTCAGGGTGATGCTACTTTGAGCCAAAGCAAACTAACGCTAGCTGCTACAGGAATCAGAAATATCAGGATGGAAAACAATGTTGTAGCCAAATATTCCATGACAGCGTCACATGAGCGACGTGTTTCAGGTAAATAGATAAATATTCAGTTAATGCGACTCCTGGTCATGAAACGAGTTTTCTAACTTGGCGACATCATCCATGCGTATACCTAAAACATCACACATTAAGCTACGCTCGTGATTTTCTAGGTTAAAATGTTAAAATTGAGAGAAAGCTACAAGCAAGTTAGAGCATTCGGTGTATAACTCAACCTAAATAAACTACAGATGAAGATTCTCCACAGGTGAGCTCTCGGCTGGAGTCCACTGGTGACATTGCAGACAGGTGGGCTACCACCCCACCACCACCACCACCTCCTCACAGACAACAGCAGTCTACGAGAAAAGGCGAACAGTCAATAAATAAGACGCTGCGCCGCTCTCCTCCTCCATTCATCCCTCCAGCCTCTCCTTCCTTTCTGTCAGCGTCTCCCTAGGAAGGAAAAATAAACTTGACCCCTGCATCCTGGCCATTTGTGACCTTTCCACCTCAGCGACCCCTGAACACACACACGTCCACCCTCCTTTCTCTTTGCCTTTTGAATCCCTCAACTTGTCTAAACCTCTACTCTCTTCATCTGTCACCTTAATGATTTTTAGATTTTTAGTAGCTTCCAAACTTGGTGTCTATCCAAGTCAGGGCAAATTCAGATGCTACTTGGAGATTTTTCTTTGTTTTATCCGTGTAGCCTGGCGGCGTGCAAAGAGGGACGAGGAGGAAGAAGGCTTAGAAACCTGCTTATGGACAGTTTAAGGTTGATATGTAGGGAGGAAGAAGAAGAGGAGGAGGAGGAAGAGGAGGAGTACAGCAGCAGCAGCAGCAGCAGCAGGAGCAACACATGGTCCCAATTTCACGGTTGTGGACGGAGGAGTGCCGGCGGATGCGGGGGCAGGAACAAGTCTCGCAATCTGGAGACATTAAAAGCTCAGTAATAGTCACATTCACTTCCACAACCAGGAAACTGCTGCTCCGGCGCTACTATACATATGTGTGTGTGTGTGTGTGTGTGTGTGTGTGTGTGTGTGTGTGTGCGTCTATCCTTGTGAGGAGCAATTAGAGCTCCAAGACTTCACCGTGAGGGCATTTTGGTTTGCTCCTGGGTGATGTCCAAGGGTTAAGACTTGGTTAGGTGTCAGTTGTACTTCTTCAAAACATATCTTTCTAATTATTCAAACTGTTTATATCAATGGTAAATGAAATGGTTTGATAAGATATGTGTGTTTACTATTATGTCTGCAGAAAAGATCTAATAACACGCAGCGGCTATTCGGTAAAAGAAGATGACCGAGAAGTTTCGAGAAGGGACGTAGATGTGAGACTACAGGGTCGCTGGTTCGAATCCCCTCTTCATCCATAGCTTGAAGTACCGCTACCTGATGCACGGTGCCTTGTGTGGCTGCACACGACTGAGGCCTCGTCCACACGTACCAAAACGATCTTTTCCTCCTCCGTTTTCCCTGGCATCGTTTCAAGAATATCTGCGTCTCAACACGACTCAAAACGCTACTTCATACTCCAGGCCTATAGGTGGGGCTGTTTCGGTTTCAGAAATTCACCAAAAACGGAGAGGAAGAGGCGGAGCATGCGCATAAAGCTTGAGCGCCGTTTACAAATCGGCTTTAGAAGAAACCAAACTCAAGGAGAAATGATATTTTGCGCTTTTGTGTGGACGTTCTTGTTCTCGTCCACACAAAAAACGCAAGAGCTGCGTTTCCGAATTTTGTTTCACCCTGGGACCAGGTTTCAAAAAAGTGCGTTTTAAGGCAATGCATTCACAGGACTCGTGTGGACGATCGGCCAAAACGATGCAAAACATCTGCTTTTAAACCAAAAAGCGTCTCCGTGTGGACGGGCCCTGAAATGAGTTGAACCAATAAAGCTGATTTACGTTTCTTGCACAGAGAAAGAGCAAAGGTTTATATCAACTCTCGCTCACACTGACTGAAAATTCATACTGATCAGACCTGTCATTTTAATTCTTCGTCTTATTATTATTAAGAATATCAGGTCCATTTACAGAAAACATTGCCTTTGTGTCAATTTAGCAAACTTAGCTCACCTAAGCTCTACACCCACACTGGTTTTCTGCACAGACACCTCCCAAACCAAATTTCTCACTTGCCTTGTGGTGTGTTTTCCTGTAGTTCAGTCTCTCTCTCTCTCTCTCTCACACACACACACACACACACACACATGCTGAGACAGAGCAGACCATAACAGAGTAGTAAAAAGCATGCAGCAGGGCAGAGCAGGACATCGAGTGCCTGACTTCCTGTTGCCTCGTGTTCTCCCTGAGCTCTTAATTAGACCTGTTACAGTAAACCACCACCTCCGCTTTCAGCCCATCTCTCATTCAGCTGTTCGTCCGTCTGTCCATGCGTCCACCTCTGTCTTTTTCTTGTCTTCCGTCGCATACAGTCTTACTTTTTCACTTACGGTACATTTAAATATAAAGAGCCAGATATTGAGGCGGTGCAGAGTTTGCCGTTTACAGCTGAGGAACATCTAGCTTATTCACAAACACATTTGGGATCTGAAACAGAATTCATTCATTCATTCATTCATTCATTCATTCATTTTCTGTAGGCGCTTGTCCTCTGGAGGGTCGGTGGGTGGCTGGAGCCTATCCCAGCTGTCATCGGGGCGAGAGGCGGGGTACACCCTGGACAGGTCTCCAGTCTATCACAGGGTTAACACAGAGAGACAGACAACCATTCACACTCACACTCACACCTACGGCCGATTTACAATCACCAATGAACCTAACCAGCATGTCTTTGGCCGGTGGGAGGAAGCTGGAGAGAACCCACACAGACACTGGGAGAACATGCAGACTCCACACAGTCAGCCGATGGATTCAAACCCAGAACCTTCTTGGTGTGAGGCCTTATAGTTAAGGTTTGAATGTTCCTGAATCTGTCTTCATCTCAACATATCAGCTCTGCTCATTGTTCTTGTTTAAAGGTTGTGACACCTGAAGCCGCCACTCAACCTCTGCCCGTCGTTGTTTATCACAGCTTTAGTAACCTTTACATAGAAAGAGACGTTTCTATGTAAAAAACACACAAAGAGCTTTGCAAATAGTTTTGGTGTTTTGCCATAAATGAAACAGTAGCAGAACTAAAAAAAAGTATTTTTAATAAACTGGTATAATCTCAGCAGTAAGTTGCACAATAGCTGTGATGTGTATTACTGCTTAATTGAGTGGTTGTAGGAGTACCCTGTCGCATGCGGAGGCGTTTTTGTCCCTGTATTTGTTGAAAAACACCCCATAATGAAATCCAAATGGCGTAATACAAGGAACCACGCCAGGCCACTGCTTCCCGTGCTACAGCTGGAGCCTGCACAGAAATATGACAAACCCAATGCAGTAAAAAGTGTTTTTATTGCCGTTTATGCATCATAGGAAGAAGAGACACACAAGATGAACATGATCTTTAACGTTGTTCACATTACCTAAATATGCTGTCAACACACGTCGTGCACAACATGTCAGACTGCGCTGAGCAGCCACCGGGTAACAAGCTTTCCCCAAACACTGGTGCAGATTCAAAGTTTCGTACATCAAATAGGCCCCTGTTCACCTACTGACTTTTTTATTTTTTTAAATATATATATAAATAAATAAAACTACTTAGCCGTAAACACAGAGACACACACATAGACTCATGGTCTCAGTCAACACTCTCAGCTCTGTGTGTTTAACTGCAGCTCCTGGACTCTACCGGAGGTGTTTCATCAATGTCAGGGCTGGTTTGAAAACGTCCTCTGTCAGGCCACACTGGAGACGCAGGCCGCTTTAAAAAGAGCCACAGACCTGAAGACATGCTGAAAGAGGCCCTTGGTGCGTCAATGGACCGCTCACTTGGAGGGAGAGGGAGGGCGGTTAAAGGAGGTGACTTAAACCCAGAGAGAGAAGTCAGTAGATAACTTTGATAATAGAAACTTTATTTTCTACGGAACCCTTTCTGATTGTCTTGCTAGTTTATGGAAATACATTCAGATTTTTGAATATCTAGTACTTATAAATAGGCGTGGGACTTTAACTGTGTTAATTATGATTCATTAATTACAAAACAATAATGCAATTAATTGCAGTTTGCTTTCCAAAGAACGCAAAACTTTTAGTGCACGATTTTCTGGTACACCGATAACACTGATGCACACATTAGCACTCGGCTAACAACTACCACAATGGAGGAATCAGATGAAAGCACGTTGCTAGGACTGATGGAAAGAAAATTTTATGGACAGACGAGTACAGATGAGACGTGGATGAGACATGGTGTTTTCTTTCCTTTTTTTTTTACCATTTAAAGTCAATACTGTTCTGAAAAAGCACTTTAACTTTAGGTCTGTTCAGTTTTGACCTAGCATATTTTCCTTTTTCCTACCGTTTTGAATTGAAAACCAATTAAATGCATTTTTTCCAGACATTAAAAGAGCTGGAGTTTAGATTAGGCTATTTGATTCAGTCATCCACTAAAATCCATTTAAATTAAAAAATGTTGCTTGTTATACGATTAAAATGTGATTAATCGAGATTAATTAATTAGATTATTGTTTTTAATCGAGTCCCACACTAGTTATAATATAAAAAAATGTTACTTTGAGGTCAGAAACATTTCCGTGTGAAATAACGTACTACATTTATCAAAGCTGTAACTGTAACTTGATAATAAGAACATACAGTTTTGTCATAATATCAATGATAAGTTGTACAATAGCTGTAATAAGGACAGTGGATCATACAGTGCATGTGCTAAGGAATTATAAATGGTTTGTGCATGACGAGATTAGAGTAACTGCATGTTTAACAGTGGAAAGAAAATCAGGCTATAAAAATAAAATAAGAAATGTTTGATACAAAAGGAGAGAATTGTGTTTCTGGTACTTAAACCGACAGCTCTTTTGGGGATTAGGGTTTGTTCACGTGTTATAACCTGATGCTTTAATGTCTCTCTGATTACCCCCTCTCCACCACTTCTCCATCCCACCACCTTGTCCCTCCTCCCCCCTGTCCCCGTCCCTCAACCACATGTGCTCAGATCTCAGTGTGGTGCCGCTGCGTCAGCCCGGGCCGGTGTGGCGTCCTGCATGCTGTCGGTTCTGACCACAAAACACACACCCTTCAATGGCTGCCCTTTAATCGTGGGACCAAAACACACACACACCCATCCACGACACTCCTGGGCCTTTAATGATTAAAATAGCCAGCGAACACTGAACTTGTGGGCTGGTGGAGGAGGAAGAGGAGCTTTTACGTGTTGGATCTTTGGCGTTAATGAGCAAGACACGTGTTGGTGTCACAGCTGTTGGGTATAGTTTAGTCGTCTAAATCTTTCTTGAGGGCGTCATGGTGGTGGTGGTGTGGTAGTGAGGACTGATGCCTCGCAGCAAGAAGGTTCTGGGTTTGAATCCATTGGAGTTTGCATGGTCTCCCTTTGTCGGCTTTGTCCAAAGACTGGAGACCTGTCCAGGGTGTCTCCCACCTCTCGCCCAATGGCAGCTGGGACAGGCTTCAACCCCTCTATGATCAACCAGAGGACAAGCGGTTACAGAAGATGAATGAATGAATCCTTCTTGGAACATGCGAGAAATGCAGCTTTGCAAACAGGTATATTTGTTTAGCTCCTCTGTGAAAAGGAAATAACTCTTCATATCATCTGTAAGAGCTAGAAACCATCGTACAAAGCTGACGTCTGATCAGTTTATTCCTTCTAGATGTTCCAACTGCCAGCTTGGTTTTTCTCTGCCTTCGAAGAGCCCCGTAGATGTTAGGCATGTTTACAGGATTCATGTGGACGATCGGCCAAAACGACGCAAAACATCTGCGTTTAAACCAAAAAGCGTCTTCATGTGGACGGGGTCTTAGTCATGTAGCGTCCACTTAGACCAGACCAGACACCCCCCCACCCCATAGCAATGACACTCCTTGATGGATGCAGCCTGACACAGACACAGTTTGTGCTCACTGCAAGAATTACTAAAAAAAAAAACAAGAAGAACATATCAAGGTGTTGACCTGGCCTCCAAATTCACTAGATCCCAAACTGATCAAGTGTCTGTGGGATGATCCACAGAGGCCCCTACCTTTAACCCGTAGGACCCAAAGGTCCCCTAAGGACACTCTCATAAAGCCCATGTCCATTCTCTGATGAGTCACAACTGTTTTGGAGGCACAAGGGAGACCTACGCAATGTTAGGGAGAAAAATTTTCCACAATCAAACTTTAAATGCGTTCCCCTCAGCTGCTGTCATTTTACCGCTCCCACCCTTCTCCATCCACCTCCATGACAGGTTAAGTTCATCGGAGTCGGCCTCGTCCAGACCTCCAATGTACTCATATTTTCATGAACGTCACAGGCAAGGCACGGCCTTTCTGTCCCCCCCTCAAATATGAAGAGACCGTGATTGAATCCGATCACCAAAGACCCTCCTGATTGATTAATTTAATGGAAATTTGAAGGAGCAGGACAAATAATTTGCCTTTAAACCACTGTAGAAATGTGCGCAATGATAGGAATGCTAAAATAATTATTATAAAAAGGAACATGAAGAGATATATTAAAGTGCAGAAAGTTCAATGAAAGTCTAAACCATCTGCATCGGGTTCAGGGTTAGGCTATGTACAGAATTTTAATAAATAAACATTTAGTGTGAAGGTGAGATGTTGTTGTTGAGACGTATCTCTACGCTCCATCTGAAGGACGACGTCTGTATCGGCTGAGGGGCCGTCAGGGACAAACTGGAGCACAGTCAAACCTCTATGGAGCCTCACAAATATTAGAGGAGGATCAGCTGGTGGGACGTGAAAGCCTCACTGTCTGCGCGGGCCTCACAGGGAGGCCAGGAGCCGTTTTTCAATCTTTATCTTTCTATCTGTCGTTTTAAAAAACTGTTAAGTGGAGAGGGATGAGGAGCAGCCATTTAAAGTGAAGGTGAGGAGGAGGAGGAGGAGGAAGGGGGAAGACGTCTGGGTCTAATTTATGGCGCTAATAAATCCCCGCTCTTTACCCTCTAACCCCTGAACCAGCCAGGCAGCTCCCTAAAACCTTATCACTCCCCCAGCCGGCCCCCTCCTCCTCCATATCCTCATGGGGCGAGGGAGAGAAAAGGAACAGTGGCCGTATTATTCTGCTGTAAAACCAAACGGCGTCCTTGTAATCACCTGAATGCGCCCCTCAGCCAGACAGCCAAGCGAAGGAGTCGGGCCAAGGAGACAGTCGGTTATTCAGCCGCTCGTAGCCCGGCTGGATGAATTATAGAGGCCCTTCAACCTCCAGGACATAAACACAGATTTATCCCCGATCCAGTCTTAGTGAGAAAACTCTGAAAAGACCCTTTTTTCTATTTACTTTTACCACCAAGAACATTTTATTGTAGAGAAACTTGTCTTTACTCTATTGCCAGACTCATATTTAAGTAATTCAGCCCTTCTTAACAAGAAGGTTTGTCCAATTACAAGGCAATGGACGCTAGAGCTTCACTTATAATCAGAATTAAAGTCTAACCAGAATAAAAAAGCCTTGAAACCGCTTCAGTCAGAGCAGATTAGACTTGCAGGGATGGTTTAAACATTTGATAATCCCTTCAGTGGGACAGTATTGGCTCCTAAACGCCACGGTAGCTTGTGTTCTGATCTGTCTGGGTCGAATAAATCCATTTTTTCCTTGTGCACGTTCGCCTCACGCGGCAGAAAAGTCGGGTGACAAGTTTCCAGGAGCTGACAGAGAGACGTGGCTCTCAGTAAAGAAGAAGTTGACAAAATGTTCTCCATCTAAACACTTTTAGGACCACATGTCCAGAAACTTGGTTTTATTTACTTGTCTGTTTCTGCAGCTCCACTGGTTGAATAAAAACGTAGTAAAGTGCAAAATAAAATACGTTTTTAATCTCAGAAAGTGAAGCAGTTTGATGCATCTGATACGACGGTGTGTAGGGTCAACATCTGCAACTAGAAGATGTGACCAGAGCAAAGAGGATTAACTGTAAGAATAGAATAGATAATACATACTTAAATCTATAGTGAAAGGTAAAAATAATCTATATAGTACATATTTAAAAGCAACCAAGTTTAAAACACGCTCGTAACATCAGGCCTCTGTCTCAAATACGGCTTGTGGCGGGAAAGATTTCCTCTGTCGCTTCCTTGAGACAACAAAGTTGTCTGAGCCTTTCAGAGAACGAGCTCCATTGTCCGTCTCTTTTACGGCGGAGAAGAAGGTCAGGGTCAAGGTCCGTGATTTCAAGCGGTTTAATCTTTATATTGCTGCAGTAAAAAGGAATATTATGAAAGTATCTTCAGGACGTCCACTAAGGTTTCAGTATTTATGATCGGTAGTTATAAACTGAAAGTAGAGCTCGATCACGGTTATGTTCGCCTGGTGTTACTTTTATATTTCTTATTTTATTCTAGTAGGATTATAGATGTGCAGCCTCGTTGTTTTGTCTTTTTTGATTGTATGGAAGCTCCTAGCTAACTGATTAATTGTCTGGTTATCGTAACTAGCTCAAAAGGACACTTGTTGGTTTTTGTCCGAGTGACAACAGCATTAATGGACCAGTCGGCGTCCTGGATCCTGCTGGCCTGGCCCGGCCTGGCCCGGCCCTGCTCTGTCCTGGCGAGCCCTCCAGCTCGTCTGGTTCACTGTCAGCTCGTCCGACTCAGTGGACTCACCGGCTGACTCACTGACTTGTTTTCCATGCTGGCAGAGTGGTCGTGTCAGAGTAGATTTATGTCGCCCGGCCGTGGTGATAACTCATTTCAGACACACTGGGCTCCCCGTGGGGGAGCAATAAAACCTCTCGCTGTATTAGCCTGTTTACCCCTGAATTCAGCGTAAACACACTCAGCCGACTGCAGAGACTTGTTCATTTATTTGCCTGATGCTTTTATCCATAATTACCGAACGCAGCAGTGTAATTAGGCTCAAAATCCTCTCTGTCGACACTGCAGCGATCAGAACAAAACTGTTATTTGACAGATGTGGCAAACTGTAGTGAGTAAATATGATTTAATGTACGACAGTATTAAATGTTGACACCTGATCCAGGACAGGACAAATCTACCTAAAGTCCTGTTGAAGCTTGAAAAATAAAAACTAGGGGTGGGACTCCATTAAAATAAATAAATAAATAAATAAATAAAATTGAATTAATTAATCTCGATTAATCGCATTTTAATCGCATAACAAAATTTGCCCCAAAAAGCAACAATTTTCAATTTAAATGGATTTTGCATAGCATTTCAGTTCAAAACAGTAGAAAAAGAAAGAAAATATGGACAAAACTGAACAAACCTAAAGTTAAAGTGCCATTTTAAAATAAAAAAAATAAAAAATAAAAAACGTTTTCCCAGTATTGACACTTCTTTTCCGTACTCACACCAGGACTGCTAGCGCTAACAGCTCCGGCGTTTTCTGTGCTCACTGCAACATGCTTTGCATTTACATGGCACCACAGTGTTGAAGTGCTTTGGTGGTATGCTATTTTTATTAAAAATTTGCACAATTTGCACAACACCCCACTTTTATCATCAAGGGTTCCATCAGGTCGTTTTTTTAAATTATGGTAGCCGTTAACGCGTTAACTGGAATTAACTCAAGTCCCACCCCCAAATAATTAATTGATCTTTATCAATTATGCTTTTGTCGTCCAACATTCATGGTTAAGTAATTTAGTTTTTTCAGGAGGAAGGTGAAACAGATGCTACGTCAAGGATCAACATAAGTCATTGGGAGGTTCTCGGGGTTGATGGTGGGCACACAATTTAGACCTATTTTGGCATTTCTTTACGAGCAAAATACTTTTTTCCCCCCAATAATCAAATAGAAAAGTCTCACACTCTGACAAATATTAAACAGAAAAACTAATTATTAAAATAGTTCTATTGATTTTTATCCGGACTTTGCCACAGTGATTATGGGGCACATCCAATTCATGGTTTGGTTTTGGCCAACAAAAACATTTTGATTAAGGATTTTGGTTTTCATTAAATGTTAATCAAGTAAATATGTTGTGTCTCATGATTCAAGTCTCCGCTGTCCTTCTTATTGTGTTTGTTTTATATTAAAAACCAAGACTTTGATCTTTACCACAGTCTTAAGTTCTTGGAACGCCTAAATATTAAGACAGAGCAGGTTTAATCAAACGGATCAAGGAAAAGAAATCTTTCATTTCTTTCATCATTGTCAAATTTTTCATACAATGCTACATTAGCCTGATTGTTGACAGTCCAGGAATTTGCTGCCTTTAATAAAAATGAAAGATTATGAATGAAGACAAGCAGCAGGTGATCAGATGTGTTTGTCCCGGGACAGCAGACTCGCGTCCTCGACTCTCAAGGACAGCAACACAAAGGACGCGGGCATTTAAGAGTGTGGCGTCTGAGAGACACTCAGTCGAGAGGAAACCGCAGCCGTAAAGACAAAAGAGGAACCCAGAGGTCTCATAAATCACTTTTTTAAAAATGCACCGCTCACACCCACTTTCAACAACAACGGCAGCCACTTCCTTCGAGGCAACCACACGCGCCAATAACAGGATTCTTTGAAAAGAGAGGAGAAAAAAAAAGAAAAGAAAAAGGAGACGGATGTTTGTCTCATCTGCCAGCAGATCACCCACAGAGGTCAAAGCGAGACACCAACACTGGCAGATTTGGAGGTTTGGTATCTCCAAGTGTCTGAGCAGGGGCCCAAAGTTATGTCCTCTATAATATTACAGACAGATGTTCATGTTTATGAGAAAGGTTTGGTGGAGCTGTCTCTTCCTGTTGGCTTTACTGGTTTAAAATCTATACCAATGATTTGTCATTGCATTGGTTTTGCCCATTAATTACAAATTGCATGTTTTTGAAAGTATTGCACAAATAACAGAGAGGCATTAAAACGCATAAGAGTATAAATACAAATCTTCTTGTGATTGTGGTTAGATTTAAACAGCATCAGACTGCAGGATTATAATGTTGCTCATGTTCTTTTGACTCAAAGGTGGACTTTCTCCAAAAGACCAAAAAACTAAAATGAGGATCAACACAATATTATCACGACGAGATCCAGAGCTTCCTATCTGGTCTCAGCTGGGCCTCATTAGCTCCTCAGATCAGGAATGCCTGTGCACCAGCATTTAAGTGCATTCATCCAACTGCTGCTAACTGCTGGACCTGTATAGTTTAATTTGAGATTTTATGGGACTGCAGGAAGGCAGGTCGTAGATGGTTGACTGGCTGGAGAAATCAAGTTTTTTTTTTGGTCATTTCAATTATATAAAGCAGGTGCAATACATAGTGGGAAGAGGGGACATTCCTCTAGGAGACATAGGAGTAAATACAATACAAGGGAGTGCATGGGTGCAAGCTTGTGCAGAAAGTAGAAAACAGTGCAGAAAGGTAGTGCCAGCATCGCAAAGACAAGAGACGGTACAACAAAAACAGTTCAAGACAATAGAGAGCAACCAACTAATAAGGTAAACATTGAGACAAAAGTTTTGGTGCTGACCATAGCAGCGCATTAGGCGATCTCAAGAGCTGGGGTATTTATTCGGTAAAGGCTGATCAGTGGATGAGCTTCTGGTGTGCAGAATGACGAGTGAGTGAGCTCAGCCACACTCATGGGACGACCAAGAAACAATGGGAAGGGGAAATCTGAGGCATGGCCTTAACTATGAATCGCTGTACCTTCAGGAAAGTAACTCTAAATCTGTGTTTCTGTATCGTGCAATAGCGTCTTGCATCCCTGAACATCGCATCAAGATCAACAGCAAGTCCCCAAAAAGAAAAACTCTGCAAGTCCATCGTGTCTTAGAAGACAGAGAAAGACATGTGACTAAATGTCATTTAATAAACTTGGACACAAAGCTAAACGACTTGGTTTTAAATATTAATTATGTCTGAAAAGTTAATGAAAAATTAAAGTTTTTCATTAACAACTCTCATCGGATTCATATTCAATACTAGTAATATGACTCCCACCCACTTCAGACTAGTAAAATATCACATAAAATAAATTAAACAGTCTCTCACTCAAGATGCCGACTGAAGCTTGCATCAGGAAATTGAAAGCAACACATATGGTACACGACTGGTGCTGTGAATTGTGCAAAATTAAACAGTATTAAAGATGTTTCTGCATAGAGGAAGCAGGTAGAAAACGCCCAGTTTAAAAAAAAAAAAAAAAAAAAAACCTGTCATTTGATCACAACAGGTTGTCTGGGCCTTTTTACAGAATCATTACTCGGCCGATGTGAATGATTACCGTCCGCTGCAGCCAAGCAGGCCTGTAATTGTTCATGTATGGAGCCCCTAGGATGTGACTGATTGGATGTCATTAAGTCGAATGTGCGTCAACGGACGTGAAGAGAGCGTATTACGGTCTCAACTCTCTCTCAACCCTACACTTTCTCCTCAGAGGGCAGCTAATGGCCCACAAGGTCCAGGTAGCAATTTAGGCCTCTTAAGTTTTAAACGCTTCCTACTGTAAGAAGCCACATCCACACACGGCGCAATACAAACATGGATTTAAGTTTAGAGTAGATTAGATGTTGGAGAAATTTTTTATTCAAGCAAGAAAGGATACGTGGACACTTTGAGTACGTAATTAATTTTTACTCATGATCCTTTGTCAATGTGGGGAGAGTTTTAGTCAAAATGAAATCCTCTATAAGACCACTCGTTCAGCCCTGTCTGGTCAGGTTTATGTCATAAAATATCTAAGTAACAGTAAGAAATAATGTAAGAGTCGATGAAGCATTCAAGTTTGACAAAGGAGACTGGGGTTTTATTTTTGTGGGACAGATTCGACTGAAGGCTGACGTCAGATCTTGCTTCATATATATTGTTTCACTGCAACGTTAGGAGATTTAGAAAACGCTATCTGAGCCTTTAGTCAAAGAAACATATCGATGATTTTATGCGAAGCTGCAGAGTTCCAGTCGTGTGCTGGTTCTTGGACCAGGCCTCACCAATGATCATCAACTTTGGTAGTGAACAAAAGATTAAAATCACGGATGCAAGCAGCCGAAACAAATTTCCTTTCCACGGTGGCTGGGCTTCAGGCTTAGAGATAAGGTAAGGAGCTAGGATATCCAGAGTAGAGGCTGCTCTTTCACGTCGAAATTGACCAGCTGACGTGGTTTAGACAACAGGTGAGGAAGCCATTGTGGGTTCCTTCCCTTGATTTATCAGCCACAGGTCTCTAATGACCTTAGGATTCTTCATGACGGTCTAGAAGATGTTGCTGTGGTGAGAGACATGTGGAATACCATGCTTAAGGCCCATAGAACCCCTTAACGCCTGAATAGATTTTTCAATTATATAAAGAAAATGAATTATTTGTGTTTTTGCTCTGACCGGTCCTACGACAAACTAGGAATTAGTCCAAAAGTAATTTTTTTAATGTGCACAAACCGACATTAGAGTATTACATGTGTTGTTTTGACTGCAGCCTCAGCGTAAACAGTGTACCGCGAATTTGCGACACTAGCGTTAAGGGGTTAAGGTACTGCAGGACATAGACACCGTAACCTACATATCTGGTCTACGCCAGTGCACCCCACTCGTCAGTCTGACTTATACTGTAAAAAACATCACCCAAACGCTAGCCAGCGCTGTGTCTTTTTTGCTATTTTTGTTTCCACTTCCTGCTTCACTTTCAACAATGGCGACTGATACTTTCGCTGAAATTTCACCCAGGACAAATCAGACAAATGTTTGAAACTCCGAACTTCCTCAGTTAACCTTTCCTCGATGCGTTCCATCTTTATTGATCTAAAATAATCAATTAGAAAACTGCAAAGGTGGAGAAGCAGCTGGAAATACTAAAGCGGAAGTACGCTACTAGCAAACAGACTTTAGCTTGTTGCCACCACCCGACTTTAGATAAGTAGGTGAAAACAGATGGCTGGATGGAAGAGTTATTACATTCTCTTACATCAGAGGTCTTCAATAGGGGGTCCGTGACCCCTAGATGGTCCGTGGAGGTACTGCAGACTTGTGAATTTTTTTTTCCATAAATGTTAATGTCTTTAAATACACATATACATAACTAGGGGGTCCTCACTCCATCTCTCCATCAGTTTGGGGGTCTTTGCCCTGGAAAATCTTGAAGACTCTTGTCTTAAATCATTAATTCTTGTCTTTAATCTGGTCCTACGAGGGCTTCTTAAATCATATTAATTACAGAGCAGGAAACTGTGAAGAATCAACACATCTACCGAGAAGAAAAGAGGAAAAGCAAGAACCTGCGCTCTCTGGTCGTTACAAGGTAAATGAAGCATAAATTAGCAGCAGGTCATTTGGTTCAAGAGCAAATCCAGTTTTCCAGCATTGGAAATATAAAAATAATTTAATCTTGATAACTGGTGGAAATTAGACTGTAATTTCCTCTAATGAGCTTTGCTGAGCCTGCTCCATGCGCCTCCGGCTGTTCACTCATGGAAGTCAGATAAAAACTCAGCCTTTTGCTCCAGCGAGTATCGGAGCGGTTGCATGATTTTTGAGGCAGATTGCGCAGCTGGGTTCACGCAGCGCTGTGTTCAGGTGCTGTGGTGCATGAAGAGTTCACGCAGTGTGACCTTAAAAGTCTTCCCTTCCAACAAGGACTCCTGTAGACCAGAAAACAGGCTGCGGGGCTCCAAACATATATGATCCAAAAAACACTTCAAAACATATAAAAACATAAAGTATGGCTCCACTTCTCAGTTGTGGAAATTGTTGATATTTAGTCGGAAAACTCATTCAAAGCAGCCTGAGCGTTTTATGATTTGCGGGCGCGGTTGTGTTTGTGGGTTATGTCTCATATATTTAAATTTAAATCATGTTCAAAGACAAATGTCTTCTGCAGTCATTTGTGACACTGTGATCGCATGAGACGGTTTTATGGGTGAACTTTACAACACAAGGAGAACACAACAAAGGGGAATGAGTGCTGCTGTATGGGAACGACTATTATGCGTCTGAAAGTTGTTCCACTTTGTTCCTCAGCAATAACAACATTTTCCAGCGGCTTTTATCTTCCTAACAAGTATCTGCAACCACACTAGCAGCTCTCTCACTCTGCGGTGCTTCAAGCTAAATGCTAATGGAACCATGTGTGCTAGCATACAACTAGCAACTTTTTTTTAGCTGATTTAGCATCACGAATCAGCAGAGAGATCAATCTGATTGGTTCTTCAGCTCTGAACATTAAAATAAAGCATGATTCAGGAGACAGTTTGTAGCTCTTCGTAGCCTCAAAGCTAATAGTAGCTCTTCCTGTTTCCCATTTTGAATGACGAATACAGATTACTGCCCCCTGGTGGTAGGAAGAGTTAATAAAATAAAGGTACCAGCTGGACGTTGGTTGTAGCCTTCAAGGTGCGGTTAAGTGCAACTTTTTGGTCCACGGTTGACTGGTTTGTTGTTGCTTAATTGCATATTTCATACGTCTCCCACTAAAGATTAAAATGGACCATCAGTGGTTTTGTTCATCAAAACATTTCATCTTTATCTCGTTTGGTCCTGAATTAAAATTTTAAAAAACTTTCCAACTTCATACGTTTTAGTGAATCCGATTTGTTTTTAAACGGCGAATACAAATTATGTACTAACTCTTTATATTTAGACTCAATGTTGAAAGCAATGAAGCGTAAACAGCAACGACACTGCACGGCATGTGATTGTAGCTGCAGGTTAATTAAACACTCAGGACAGACAGGAGTGCTGCTTGTCAAGGCAGGAAGTTTAACCAAAGCATAACAATCAAGCCTCAGCTGCTCAAGAAACTGTTTTTATTAGTTTCACTGGAAGCTTAGACAGTTAAAAGAGAGTTACTGCATGAATGAAATGCCCCTGTAAGCCCCCGGAGAGTCTCTGTGGGCACATGGAGCGCATGGAAAAATAAGAAAGAATGCAAAGCAAAAACAAAGAAGAAGAATAAGGCTGTCATCACCCAGTATTCCTCCTTCATCAGCGAAATATGTAATTAACCGTCCGGAAGAGCAGCCATTCTCCTCCTGTTTATGTTCTCGTCTTTCCCCTGTGAATGTGTGTGCGTTTGTTTTCTCAGACGCCTTAAAAATCTCTCCTTCACACACACACACACAAAAACAGACACCTCAGATCCTCAGCAGAGTTGCGTGCTTTGTCGAAGGCTTCTTTTTTTTTAATTAAACAAAAACAATGGCATCAAGAAGTCTCAGAGCCATGACCACCACCCCATCCTCCCACAATAATCGGAATCCACTTTTTTTTTTTTTTTCCGTCACACATTTAGCAGCAGTGTAATTGTGGAAACAGGCAAAACAGATTTTGACGTCTGGAGTTGTGGGAAAGCTCACCCTAGAAGCGCAGAGATGTCTGGTATAAGCTGAAATATCTCCACAACTACTGGATGGTTTCACCTGGCTTTGGCGAGCCTCAGCCAGTCAAACTTTTCTTGGATAGCATTGCTTCCAAATCAATGAATCCCTATATTTTTTTTAATAATCTAAAGTCACTGATGTCTGGAGGACAAGATACGATGTAAAGCACGGCAAAAACGAGTAAAAACATCAACGGATGTTCACATAAATCCTGATAGTAGACAAAAAGAACCCAATTAAGCGAATGACATAGAAATATCATACTTGTGCATTTATTTATTCATGAAATTACTCATTTGTCTGTCCCTCTTATGCAGCGATCAAACAGCAGCTAAACATTTCTGCTTGCTCACTTTTTGTGTCACTTTGAAAACTTCCTTGTACCCTGTGTCTTTCTGTTGGTTTTTGATACTTCCCCTTTAATTAGTTTTACCTGTGTCCCAGAATTAATCATTTGTACAAACTTGTGATTTGCAAAAGAGTCTGAGCCCTTGTTTTTAGGGCCCGTCCACATAGAGACGCTTTTTGGTTTAAACGCAGATGTTTTGTATTGTTTTGGATGATCGTCCACACAAATCCTGTAAATGCATTGCCTTAAAACAAACTTTTCTGAAACCTGGTCCCAGAGTGAAAAAAATCGCAAACGAAGCTCTTGAGTTTTCGTGTGGACGGCGAAAACACACTCCTGGAGCAGCCTTCTACCTCTTATATCCAGCGAGATGTCTCATAACAACATCAACAACAATGGTGGACTACATGCTCGTGTTCCTGCTGGAGAAGATATTGAGCCTATTATGGTTACTAGGGCTAAATATCATTTCTCCTTGAGTTTGGTTTCTTCTAAAGCCGATTTATGCGCATGCTCCACCTCTTCCTCTCTGGTTTTGGTGAGTTTCTGAAACTGAAACAGTGCCACCTATAGGCCTGGAGTTATGAAGTAGAGTTTTGAGTTGTGTTGAGACGGATCCGTGTGGACGCAGATATTTTTGAAACGATGCCAGGGAAAACGGAGGAGGGGGAAAGATCGTTTTTGTACGTGTGGATGAAGCCTTAGTATCTGATGGGACTATATTGTGCAGCAATAACATCAGCTAAACAATTGCGATAATTGCTAATCAGGTGTCTGCTGCAGCTTGGACCACTTCAGTTCTGAGGTGTCGTTGGGTTTTCTTCCCACTTCACTTTTTGCTTCGTGTCTTTCGAGAACATTTCTATCGGATTCAGTTCATAATACTGTTTTTTGGGGGTTGTTGTCTAGCTGCATGATTCAGTTTCTCTTAAGATTCAGCTCACATTCGGATGTCCTGACATTTATTTTCAGAATTCACTGGCATCCTTCAGACTTCATTGTGTCCATCAGTGATGACAAACCGCCCTGGCCCAGACGCAGCAAAACAGCCACCACCATGTCTCCCTGCCCAGTGTCGATTCATGAACATCAGCCAATGTGAAAGACGCCTTCAGTTGGTTAGAAGTTACCCTCAAGTTCCTTTGTGACCTCTCAGACTATTACTGCTTATTTGATTGATCTCAGTTGGTCGAGGGTGGAGGGTAACATTCAACTTTAATCTACTCCATGTGTTCATAATCTGTCTGTCTGTGGATTTGTGGAATCCAGACTCTTCAGAGATGGTTTTGTAACCTCTTCCTCTTTCTCTTCCTCAGAATCAGGATCCCTACTTATCCCCACTAAACCCTGGCATCGACACTGTGAGCGTGTAGTGCTCTGTTAGCATTTGGCTCAAAGCCTCACAGAGCTTCTGGGACGACTGTGGACTCAAAGATTAATCCATAATGATGTATAATGACCGTCTAATCCTTAGAGCAGCTGGTGATAATGGTGATCAGATCTCAGTATGCTAGCATGGTAGCATTTGTTAGCATGGTGCATTGTCGGTTTTCAGCTCAGGTAAGACGTGCTAGCTGCTGCTAATAATAATACATTTTGGTAGAGTTGTTCTAGCAAGCAGTAGATGGAGTTTGGAGACTTTTCAGTTTGAAGACAACTCGTTTTTAACACCGTACGAGCTTGGACGCACTCTACACCTGCATTAACATGTTTTTCTGCATTCATTTCACCATACTTCACAAATAAGTGTGAGGTGTAAAGAAACAGCACTTTTAAACAGATGATTATAGTGCCTAAATCATCTAAACGACTGGAAGTAATTTCTTTAAACACGCGGATGACGCCAAGCTCTGAACTTGTGAACCACACACACTGGCCCAGTCTGTTAAACCTGATGGGAAACTCTTTGGAAACCTTCGTTTGCCTAAGAGACAAACAAACAAAGTTAACAGCAACCATTGTTGAATGAAAATACTTCACATTAACATTTTGTTTACATGCCCTCAGTAAGTCAAACATGTTGTAGCACGGTCACCTGTGCTCCAAGATCCAGGAGATAAGGATTTCCCCCCTGGGAGTACCCCAACTCCCAGGGGGGGAAATCCCACTTGTTGTCTCTTTGTCACTGTAAAAGGTACCTTCTATGTTATATAACCTTATTTCATACATTGTTAATATAAAAATAATCACAGTAACAGCTTTAAGTCTTTTTTACGAAGAAGTGATTACCATATACAGGAGTTTATATCTCTGTTATGTGCATTTCCCACATTTTTTAGATATTTTTTGTTGATATTTTGACTTTATTCGGCAGCCATTGTCGATATTTACAGAAAATATGGAGCTAGAAAAAGGTTATTACACACAACAGAGGTTCCAAATCCAGACTCGAGTCATGGGATGTACCTTTACCATTATGTGTGTCTCTTTCCAGTGTTTATTGTTTATTTCCAGAGACAAGCTGATCTCTCATGACAGCTCATTGTTTACTGACACCGGCCAAGTGCAGGAAGAAGTCATGCACCGAGACAGAAATGACTTCATTAATCCATATTAGTGCAGAGCAAACCGCGTTAACATCAGACAGATGTGACGTTGACTCTGATCTCTCTGGTATGTCAGTGATTGTTGTGTTTTGTGGCCGCGATGACAAATCAGCGCTCCTCCCTCTGTTTGTTTGGCTGTGTTTTGCTTTAATCTACAATCCTCCAGAACAAGACGGGGACCAGCTGCTCTGACCAGAGGAGGAGGAGGAGGAGGAGGAGGAGGGCAGAGAAAGTGACCTCCCGCTCTCACCAAGAGGTCAGCCAGGAGGTTGGAGAAGACAGAATCAAGTTTCTAACACTGTCACTTAAAAATATAATAAAGTTTCTACTAATTATCTCTACTGGGAACTTGATGAAGACAGGAGAAACACATTAAAACACTTATTGCTGTCAATATGTGCAAGTTGAAATTTAGCTTTACCTGTTTAGCTCGCTGAAATGATGGAGCAGGGAGGATTTAGATTTCACTTTGGAAAAATCTGCAAGTAGTCAGATAGCCCTACAACCAATCAGAGCTCCTTTTGTTTAAAACAGACGTATGTGTTTTGTAAATCTCAATACTTCTTGTGTTTTAAATGCTAAAAAACTAAATCTTGCTAGTCTTATAGGGGAATTACCATTTTTTTTACAACCTGGACCTTATTTCTGGCATAAAATATGATTGTTTACTCACCCATATGACTTTGGTGTCATTTGGAGTCAGAAATATAATGTTTAATGCTGTTCTTAAAAGTCTTATAGGGGAATTACCATTTTTTTTACATCCTGGACCTTATTTCTGGCATAAAATACAATCGTTTACTCACCCATATATCTTTGGTGTAATTTGTCGTTCAGAAGACTCCCACTATATGGATAGACGCATGTATATCCATATAGAGGGAGTGAATGGGGCACCGAAACGCAGCCTCTAAATAACGCATTATCTGCTGGAAAACTCCTTCATTTCACCAATATTATACACTAGTGCTATTACCTGTTATTTATTCGTAGACGTGCACCGCTTTGTTGTTCTTTGTCCAGCTGTTCCTCTCTCTGACTCCACATCCTCTTTTCAACGAGCTCCTCATCCGGTCCTCAAAACAGTAAAGTAACAGTAACATCATAAAGAAAGTCGTTGTGCACAACCTCAGAATCGGAAAAATATTCAGGCATGTTGCAAAAAACTAGCGGTGGCAAATTACAGGTAAACTCAGAAATGGCATCATCCAGGGCAGAGGTTAGTAAGTCAATCTAGAGACCCTAGATGATGATAACAGGTAACTGCCGACTCAACGGGGAATAGCACTAGTGTATCATAAGAAAATATTGGTGAAATGAAATGTTTCACAGCAGATAATGTGTTATTTAGAGGCTGTGTTTCGGTGCCCCATTCACTCCCACTATATGGATATACGCTGCGTCTATCCATATAGTGGGAGTCTTCTGAACGACAAATGACACCAATGATATATGGGTGAGTAAACGATTGTATTTTATGCCAGAAATAAGGTCCAGGATGTAAAAAAAACTGTAATTCCCCTTTAAGTCTTTTAAGAACAGCATTAAACATTATATTTCTGCAATTTTAGCACAACAGGGTCACCAAGCCCTCTCACTTGTCCCGGCTACACGAGTGGGTTCATCACAAGTTGAGCTGTCTGAGCACAGATGCACATAAGCGCTCCACAAAAGCAGCACTTTTATCGCTTTTTCGAGTATCTGGGCCGTGAGCTGCAGAGGCCTGTGTGTCTCCAAGCTGTGACGAGCGCCGTGGGGTAAGAGACAGTCTGGCGAGAGCCCCGTTGACCGGGAGGCTCAAACCGTGACCGACGTCTGACCACACAGCTACGGGTCAGCCTACACAGAGACAGACAGGGAGACGACGACCAGGGTCTCCTCCAGAAGACGTTAATGATCCGGAGACAAAGACACAGGGGGAAAAAACACCCTGGCTGCTGTTAGAGGCAGTAATGTTCCTTGAAAATGTGATTTATCTGATTAACAGCTAAGCAAAACAGCTAGCACCCCTGAGCTGAAGCGGGCGTTATCACACATCTTGTCTCATAGTCGATAATTATAAGACATTACCTTAAAGATTGTGCAGATCCATGTCTGTTCTTAATTTCATAAATAAAAGTATAATTATTTCTCTTAACATTAACACAGCTGGAGTTTATGCATCAGCCATGGACACAGCATTTTGGATTGTAAAATGTAAGCCTCTGCACCTGCATCCTGACTCTTTAAGATGTATTGACTTGTATGGTTGGTTTGAAAAAGATGCAACCGTGACCTTATTTCTATCATAAAATACAGTAGTTTACTCACCCATATAACTTTTGTGACATTTAATTACATCAGCGTATATCCATAAAATGGGAGTGAATGGGGCACCAGCCTCTAAATAACGCGTTATCTGCCGCAAAACTCGTTCATTTCACAAATATTTTGTTAGCGTACGCTAGTGCTATTCCCCGTTGTGTACAGAGTTACCTGTTATCATCATTTCGGGTCTGTAGATTGACCTACAGACCCCGGATGATGTCTTCTGACCATGCACACCTGCGACGATCGGCTTGTTTACCTGTAATTTGCTACTGCTAGTTCTTTGCAACATGGCTGAATATTTTCCTGATTCTGAGGTTGTGGACGAACCATAGCAGTAGCAGGTCAGAAGACATATACGCTGATCTAAATATCTCCTGAAAGAGTGCACATGATACCAAAGTTATATGGGTGAGTAAACGATCGTATTTTATGCTAGAAATAAGGTCCAAGTTGTAAAAAACAGTAAGAAAAGGACTCACCGAACCAACATCAAGAACTACCGGTAGTAAAGGTCGACAGGGATGTCAGCTTAAGTCAGGTCTGTGTCTGGATGCAAAGACTACAGCCAAAAACTACGCACAATACTTCTACGTCTCCGTGAGAGGTAATAAGTCTCCATACCAGCAGGTGGCAGTAGTCTGTGTTTGTCAGTCAACACCGGAAACAGGAAAAGCTAAAAAACCATCTTCCAGACCTTTTCTGAATCATGATGATCAGTCGGTCTACAGTTTATTGGAAAGATCACTGCATGAACCACATAATATTGTACCATTTACCAACAGTGCAGGACGCACTCCAAGAAATGTGGACAGCAGCAAACAGCAGACTATTGGCTTGGTGTCATGGCTCTTTATCGACCAATGTTTTCCACCTCACATATCTATGTAAGAAACAGTGTGTGACTCGATTGGACGCCATAATTATATTTGCAGATTCTGGCAACTTACAAGCTGGAAAGAAAAATCGTGTAAAACCTGTTTCACACTGTCTGCTTCATTGGGAGCTAAAATAACTCATAACTCACAATAGAAATGAAACAGGAAAAGGTAAGGCTCCCATGTCTCAGCATGGAAACTTAAGCAGACAGAAGACAGAGGGCCTTTCTGTCTGAGCTGTAGAGGAGGAAACACAGGCATCATGCAGCGCCGGGACGTCCTGACAGCCCGGCGGCCGCTCTGACCAATTAAAAGGTGAGAGGAGAGGAAGCGCAGGATGTCAGGAGCCGAGCGGAGAGCTGTCTGGACTCCCCCAAAAACACTGAGCTCAGTGTAAGAGAGTTTCACTCGAGTTTATTGGAGGTAATCGGACAAAAGATTCTTCTCAGGAAAATGTATAAAATTTCACGTCGGTGAATGATGGTTTGCAGAAGGAGTGTAGAAAAATTATATAAAAATGCTGGAGTTGTTCTGGAACAAGTTTTCTGTCAAAATGGCCCCGAGATCAGCAGAAGAGGTGGAAGAGAAGCAGAAAACTGAGGATTTGACGCTTGGTGAAAACCCCAGCATCAAAGCACCAGTGGCTTCTGCCCACATTTGAGACATGTTTGTGAAGCGGTGTTATTTATTGCCTCATAAATATGATGTTTTGCATTTTGTGGATTTTGTTTCGGCCCCTCTGACAAGATACATCAAACCTACCTCCAGTCCTCTAAATATCTTGAAGGAGAAAATGCGCTTTAATGTGGAATATCACACTGTTAGCAGCTTATTCTGAGCTCACGGGCTTTGACCATTTTGAACCCGAGCCCTGAATCTTTTTTCGTGGGTAATTCTTTGTAGTTTTTGTCACTGTTGTTATCAGGTTTGATAAGAAGCTACTTCCCCAGGTCATCCCACAGTACCAGCTGATGTTTGTGGTCAAAGATAAGCAGTGAGTGGTAGGACGGGAAAACCATGGCCTGCAGGAGAACTTCAAAACTTCAGATTTTTAGATGAATGGATGAGGATTTTCAGGCATATAGACCAGGCATAGCATTATGACCACTTTCCTAATATTGTGTAGGTCTCCCTTGTGCCTCCAAAACAGTTGTGACTCAAGAGGAGAATGGACATGGACCTTCTGAGGGTGTCCTGTGGTGGAGCTGCTTTTGGGTCCTATGGGTTGAGGGGAGGGGCCTCTGCGGATCAACCTACAGATACTTGATCAGTTTGGGATCTAGTGAATTTGGAGGCCAGGTCAACACTTGTTCTTCAAGTTTTTTTGAGTTGTGTCAAGCTGCATCTTGCTGGGGATGAAGTGTCATTGCGATGCGATGGAGGTGCCTGGTCTGGTCTAGGTGGGTGCTACGTGTCACATCCACAAGAATGAATGCCAGCTCCAAAAGTTTCCCAGCAGAACGTTGAATTGTCACAAGATGGTCAATGTTATTCACTTTTACTCTCAGTGGTTTTAATGTTATGGCTGATCGGTGAACATTTAGTTTTCAATTGATGTGTATAGACTATAAGCAGTAAATAAAGATGTGACAGAGCAGAAATAGCATTAAAATGTTTAGAACATACAGAGGATCAGTAGCAGATAATGATTATGCTGTGGGCAACATCTTAATGTGGCCGTTTGTGGGCTTTAAACAGCGTGATGTTGTGAGGTCTAGGCCAGGCAGTAATCTCGGTGTTGACGGTTTGGTTTTTTTAGACAGAGGAGACAGCGGAGAGGCTCACGGTCGTCTTTTGATGAGGCCAGATGAGACCTTCAGCCGCATTCCTCGTCAGTCTCCTGGGCTGCCGCTCGCCACATTACTGCCTGCTGTCCAAACAAACAAGGCCAGCCTCAGAGGGCCTCCTGAGCCGTGCCAAGCCAGGCTAGACCGGGACAAACCGCCCACCTCTGACGGTCCTAAAATATAGACTCTCCATTTTTAAACTCCAGCAACAAGAAGGTTTTTCACTCAAAAACAAAGTCGTTCCACATTTTGTGTAGCTGTTGTTGTTTCCTGTGATGTCCAGACGTCGACCACCTGTCACTGGAAATTGTGTTTGTTCCTTAAAGACGTACACTTTAATGCCACAAGTCTCAGATGGAGTCTTATTTGTTTTTGTATTGAAGGGATGGTGGAGGAGTAAACTAAATAGACTGAATCCCTCACCAAACACTGACAGTCATAGCCTCTTTTCATGCCAAGGCATTGCAAACATTAGTCACATTAATTTCAGGGGTGGTGTCTATCTGCTGCCAAAATGTAAAAACGGGCTTCAAGTCAGACATGCAGTGATGTAGGCAGTAAGCTAGTTAGCATGTCTGCTAACGGCTACATCGACAGAGTGAGGCCTAGATGCACAAAGCTAGCAAGTTAAGGCTAAACTTAGCAGCTTTTCCATGATGGACCAATAGCTCAGCTGGATGAGACAAGGGTGAGAGCGCTAATTCCCAAAGCCATCAAACAGCAAAGGAAAACTGGAGCTTAGTCTACCCCATAGATTGTAATGTAAGAAAGAAAACCGTTTATGTCTTCAGTCCAAAAAATTCAGCTGTTTTTTTTTTTGGGATATACCATGACGCGAATGAGTGACAACCTTTGCAGGTAACTCTTTGTACTTTCTTTTATCTTTGTAGATTTTGTTTTTATCTTTTGTCTGTTCTCAGAAATGTAAAGTTTGAGCGTTGCCATCCTAATGTGAAGTCTATGAGCATTGTGGGTACATGCATGCAAAGTTAACAAGTGAAACACTAAAGCACATGTGTAGTTCAAAGTGGAAGTAAACGTCACATGAAACGACAAACTGAAGCCTGACATTGCCGCTCCATGACGGACCAGACGTTTGAACGCAACCAAAAATGTACACGGAGCAACAGTTTAGCAGCAAATTGCTTACAATGGAGCTAGCCGTGCCAACCCTGTTGTAGCTTTTGTAGCTTGTAGCATGAATGCAGTAGAAGCTTTATGCCCGTTAGCTTTAGCCACAGTTTACAGATGCATATACCACTACTATAAACTGGGTCTGTCTTTGCAGTCTGTAATACTTTGGTAACACAAAACGTGGCAGCTAGCATTAGCTTGGTAGATCAGGTCCAGTCTGATGTTTAATTTGAGAGTTTAACTTGAGACCAGTTTGTCGAAGTTCACACACAACACAATGAATACATGATGTACACAGTGATGATGAATGAAAGTATGCAATTTGGGACTAGATGAGCATCTTAAACAATTCACAGAATGTTAGCTAACTTTAGCTTGCGTTAATTAGCTAGTCAGCTAAAGTTTCAGTTGCCAAAACAAAACAATAAAAACTTATCATCACGAGAGTTCATAACCTCCGTCTGACACTGATAGTTGTAAACTACACGTGTCAAGCAAAGTGGTTAAAAACACACACACAAAAAAATTAAATAAAACAAAATAGTTTTACCTTTCAGTGACACCACGCACTAAACCTTTCAGGTTCACACAGTTTCGGTGACATGAATTTGATTCACCAGCAGAAAAACATCTAGACAACATATTATTTTTCTGTCATGTCCAGTTGTTTGCGTGAAATATGTCTGGCAGCTGAAAGCAGGTTGTGTTTTTGCGTGCAGGTCTCCGTGTGTGGGCCGTTGTGTTTCTGTAAGTCTCAGAGAGGCAGCTCGTAAACACAAAGCCACATGATTTTGATTTAACACAAAGCTTTACTAGAATAGTTTTCTCCTGATTTCCTGAAACCTCCTGCCCCAGCTGATCCAGACTGAAGAAAAGTGTGTCATTTTATATTTTTAAAAAACAAAAACAGCTGGTTGTGAGCATGAATGGGTTCAGCGACAGTGTTTTGGCTTTTTGAGAGGATCTGACTAGACAGAAAGTCAAATCTTAAACGGTCGTAGATTCCTGTTTGCTTGCTTGAGGCTACTCACGGCAGGGACTGAAACATAATAAAAAACTGTCCACAGTGTCGTCAGTGAGAGTCACCTGATTGCTGTTGACTTTACACTTTACAGTACAAACTGTACCCTGCCCCATGCAAATCACCCGTCCCCTTTCTTACAGTGGCTCTCTTCCGACAGCTTTGAATCTCAAATGTAAAGGCTGAATTTTACATTTCAAACAAATGACAGTATTTACATGAAACCAGACACAAACAGATGCCAGACAGGAGATGAGCGTCTATAGTTAAAGAAATAGTTCAAAAAATAAATAAAAAATAAACATATTATGTGAACCTCACATAAAAATGACTGTAAAGATGTGTATTTATATAGCTAGTGTATGCACAACCTGGTTTATATTTTACATATTTAATCCACAACAAGATGAAATGCAGGCACAAATTCTTAAAAAAAATCTTCTGTAAATAAACACATGAGAATGCATGATTTAAAGAAATAAAGAATATATAGAAATATCATGAAAATGTTCAGAACATAGTGAGAAAACATCAATAGCAATATAAAGATATATATAGTTTAAAGAAATCATGACTTTAAATCCTTTATCTGATCCCATATTTCTAATGTAGAGTATTTTTGGTCGTATTTTCAATCCGTGTAAGAAAAAAAAACATTATTATTTTAACTTAATCATATAGTTGGATGGCGGTTTAAATATGTACACCACACCAGATTCAGATTCAGAATCAAAAATTCTTAATTATCCCAACAGGGCAATTCACTTGCAGCTTTTCCAGTGAAGTGAATGAATCATTAACCAAACAAGCAAGCCAAGGAAACAAAGAGTGCATTGGGAACATAATAATAAATCACAAAATCAGTGCTCATTAAGAAATCCTATGAATAGATGAATCCCATGGATGAAACAATCAATCAATAAATAGATAAAACCTTGAAAAGTTCATCTAAAATGAGTAGAGACGACCAGCAGTTGAATCAGTTGTTTTTATTTCATGACCTAAGCACAACAGTTAAACTAAAAAACAAGTTTAGCCCAAAAAAATATCACCCTCGTCTCTGGAAGGTATCAGAAAACATCAGATTAGGCTGTCATGATGGTGTTTCTAACAACACTGACCAGATGCTGAATTCCTGCATGTGTTCTTACTGGGGCTGACTCTGAAAGTCTTTATCATGGTTGTCAAATCAGATTGACATGTAACCTCTGACAGACAATCTGTCAGGATGCCAGGCTGCGACCGCATGTGCCTGTTTATTATGTGCGCACGTCTTTGTGTCTGCGTCCCCGTGACAGACAGAGACGTCAAGTCGTCAAAGAGGACAATGCGTCTGGACTGGAGAGTCTGAACTCTGGGAGACGGAGACAGACAAAGAGATGGTGTGATAGGTGGAAGGAGGTGACAGAGAAGCAAAGGCCAGCGAGTGAAGCCGTTTCATGCCGCCACCTGCCCCCTCGCTGTCTGAAGAACTGCAAATTAAGCCGATGACGTTCTCCTGAAGATGAAATTAGAGTATTTTATGTCAGTAAACATTCCTCTGTGTTGATTTTCTTCAGTATTTTCAGCAACCAGCCTGAAGAAGGAGGAGGAGGTCTGGTGATCTCTGATGATGTCTTTTTGCTGATGATGCAGCTCTGTTTGCTTCACTGAACCGTGACATCCACTGCTACACCATGATGGTCTGAGGCACCTTCGAGTCTTTGACAGAAAACAGTCAAGTGACCTCTTTAAGCATCTAGAACCATGTGAGCGTAACGCTGAACCAGACTGTTTGCCAAGCCGTTAAATTTGTGTTTGGTCTACGTTGTAATCCTCACCAATGATCGGAAATGAGATGGCTACAGAAAGCAGGAAGTGTCTTGGAGAAAAACTCAGATTAGTCTTGTCTTGATCTCTGTCTGCATTAACTTTCACGCTGATGACAAACTGAGATGTTTGGATATATTTAAGGTTTCTAATGGACTTGAGCTGCAAACACTGACTGACTGAATGCTCATCAACGAACATGATGTTAAATCAAAACATTTTTGGTTTAATTTAGTTACAAAGTGTTACAGTTTTCTTCATGGCTGGATTTGCAAGTTTCACTTATATACACTTATAATGTGACCTGGTTATGAGTAAACATTGTACAAATTTGCTGAACGCCAATATTATGTGTCATAATCATTTAGTTTATAACTCACCCACATAAAAATTGGGACTGTGTGGCGCACTGATTGGTTTTGAGAGAAACAATGAATCTCCATGAGAAGTTGCATTTTTGTCTGGACCTTCTGGGCTAACCCAACTTATGGATGCAACTACAAGTATGTCCACATTCACGTCAGACCCTGAGAGGACTTCCCATTTAGCCTTGGAACACCTCTGGCCTCCCAAGAGAAGATGCAGCTACATCTGTGTCACCTAATTCATGAACTTCAGGTGGACGATGGTTAGCACTGATGCCTCCGCAAGAAGGTTTTGAGTTTTAATCCATCAGCCAACTGGGTCTTTCTGTGTGGAGTTTGCATGTTCTTCCTGTGTCTGCATGGACTCTCTCCGGCTTCCTCCTACTGTCCAAAGACATGCTGGTTAGGTTCATTGGTGATTCTACAATGGTCGTAGCTGTGAGTGTGAATGGTTGTCTGTCTCTCTCAGTGGTTGAACTTCAGGTTTCCATAAATGTGGAAGGTTTTGCTTCATGTTAACTGAGAGAAAGGTTTAGTTTTGAAAGATTTCAGACAGAAAAACAATGAAAAAAACGTGATTTGAGATGCTGTCAAGCTAATTTTCGTCTTTGCTAAGTCAACAAAATCACCCAGTAGAGTTCACCAGTCTTATTGATTTAGTCGTAAACAAAAAATCTTATCCTACATCAATCCGGCCAAAGACCAGAACATGAATAAAGCTAATAATGCTACCTGTCTAACCTTTTATACTACAGACCGTATTAGCTGGTAATCAGCCGCAGCTTTATAGCACATTTAAGATTATTATTATTTTATTTTTTTTATGTCTCTCTTGAGTGTTTTGTCCTCACCAGCGTCCAGCGTCCAGCCCTGATTGGCCCGACCCGTCTGCTGCCACGGCGCCACGGGGGTGTCATTATGGGCCGGTGGGGGTGTCACTCAAACCCCTCACAGGAGAAAAGGGAGGGAGTCGATGTAGCATTAGGTCATCCCCACCCCTCCTGCTCCCTCTGTGAGGCTCTCTGACAGGTCTCATCATACAGGGGACCTGCCGGGCAGATTGACAACTCAATGAGCCGACCATCGCAGGGCTTTTACAAGCACCATTTCATGGCTTCAGTCTTTGTATGACAAACCCCCCGACCCCACCCAATATACCCTGCGCTACCTCCCCCAAACTCCCTTTCTCTCTCTCTCTTTCTGTCCTTCTTTTTATTTATTTCCACAGCCGAAGTCTGTCTTACCTCTGTCCTGCCTCTGTTGGAGATGGGATGTAGCTGCTACTATCCTCTAATTATCAGAAAATTAGACAATCGTCAGTAGTAAAGAAGGAAGGAAGATTGTAGGATTATAGTGCAGTTTGCAGAATAAATACTAATCTACAAATATAAATAAATATTTTTTTGGAATTAATACATTAAACGAATTGAAATCCCATATTTCCTTCATATTTAGTATGATTTTCAGTTTCAGTTTCCTCTTCTAGTTAGGGTTAGGTTTAGGGTTACAGAAGAGTTTGGCTATAATCTGCTTCATATTTTAGAAGCTACTAATCCACTGACCCGTGCCAGCTATTTTAAAATGTGCATGACAAGTAAAAAAGAACAGGTGATTGATGCTAAGTGCAGGTATTTCTACTTGCGAGGCATGAACGCAAGGTATGCCACACATCCATCCAGGCTGAGATTAACACAGAACGGCAGAAGGATGGAGGGAAACAGGTGAAGAAGAGCGAAGGAAGGAAGCAAGGACGGGAGGGAACGAAAAAAGGAGCGAAAGTGGGAGGCCTTGGAAGGGAGGGGATACCGTTACGCTTTGGTGCCTCTCAAATGAAGTCTGTACACTAGCCACAAAACCCGGCTCGCTCCATATACCTCATCTTTGCATGTGAAAGGGCGCCTCCTTTGTCCGGGCCTAACTGCACATTTAACCTGTCTGGAATGAAAGAAATGGGAAATTTCTCTCCCCCGAGCCGCCCCTCCCCTCCCTCCCGCACCCTCCCTCGTCTTAACAAACCAATTAGCCGGGCATTTCTGCTGCAAAGACGACTTCTTTACACTCGTGCTAAATAGTGAACAAGCAGCTCTCGGATGTTTAAGTTTTCGCCGGAGGGGAGAGGCAGAACTTGTCCAGCTTTTTCTCTTGTTTGTGCTCAATTTGGACCTCGAGGATCTCCAAGTAGTTGGTCCAGGAGGATGCAAGTTTGACGCCTGCATCTGGCATCAACAACAGACATCCAGAGTTTGACAACCAGTGCCTTTTTAAATTCTACATAAATTTTTTTATAAAAATACAATTTTGCATAATTTTTTCCACTTTTTTCAGCTGTTTATTTCTGAAATAATTATTTTTTGGTTGTTAAGTTATCATTGCAATTAATGGTTAGCAGTACCCAACAAAAAATTAAGATGACTTATTGCTTAATGTTAAATTTACTGACTATTACTGCCTGTTTATCATTTGTGCATTTTGGAGGCCATGTGCACATCGTTTTGGGGAACTAATAATAAAACTGGGTCAAAACTAACTTCATCGATGATTTTTGTGAAGTCCGACTTTTTAAATATACAGTAATATTCCACGTGATGTTATTTGTATAATTCTGATTGTGAGTGAGATCCTTTTTCCTAAATCCTAAGACTATGAATCCAAATATGAGTGAGATGTTTTGAAATGCAGCTATTTCCGTATTTAACAGTTAAGTGGACACTTATTTTTCTCCATCAGAGGATGCATAATGATCCCAAGCTATTCTGCGGCCGTCTCCACAGAGAGCCTCGGCTCACGCTGAGAGACCGAGTGGAGATCACTTTTGCTGCCAAAGCCTCCGGCTGTGCTTTGGGTTTAAAAAGGAGGCTTGTTTGGCTCTGAAACGACGCTGACCAACACAATCCAGCTCAAAGCCAAGCGGGCTGTTTGTGTGTCTTGAAGTTTAGCCATGTTCAACACTTATTAAGGAGTTTGTGGTATTTTATTAATCATTGCTAACATCCTCTGCTTTTGTGGTAGAGTACTTTTGGGGTGCCAGGTTGTGAAAAATCCACTTTGGTTATAGCCCTAAACCTGAACAGTCAAGTAGGCATTCTTTGCGCAAAAACACTGAATGCACAATTGTAGAAACCCCTGTAGGCTTTTAAAAGTTCAAACTATCTTATCTTAAATTAATTCTTGCATAGAAAACATACAGAAGGTTTGTAAGACCTCAGACGTGTGCAAGGAAACTCCACAAGTCCTCTGTAATAAGTTTCTTAACATTTCATTTAACGTGTTTAACTAAAGAGGTGGGCAGTGTTTGTAATGACTCTCTTCCCAGAATTTCTTAGCAAATACTCAGTTCACTGTATAAAAATAATCAAATGAGGCTTAAACTTGAAGTTGGTCTGTGGAAAATGGGCAGACGCTTTCTTCCATGGTCAAAACCAGGCTGCTAATGTTGCCATAAAGCCTTTAAATTCATGTGAGTGATTCTACAAAGAGACAAAGTAGGTAACAGACACAAGGACGGACATTTTTCATGTATTTAAATCCCTGGTAGCTTTTATCATTAGCTCATGGTAGTACTGGATATTTAAACCAGTGTAAAATAGGTTTGCACCAATGTGACTAATCCACCAAACTAGAGGTCAGCTGAGGTTGAACACTGTACGTAAGCGTGGACTTCATTGTCAGAGAAACACCAAATATGTGAATGTAGTCATGAATGGGGAAGCTGCTCCCCCCCCCCCCGACGCTCCGTCATGAATACCGGCTTCCTGAGGAGTTGAGTCCCAGAGAGAAAGGACGCCGTCTCTGTACCTGTGAAGCCGTCAAGCGGCCGACTGGGGTTTGTTTGTGTCGTCAGTTGAGTCGAACCTCAGCAAGACATCTCTCAACACAATGTCCAGGGCCCCGGCCCTCTGGCTCTGACGCTCAGCCGAGGGGCCAGCTGTAAGAGCATCTCAGCCGGGGGGCCCCCAGTCCAGAGCAGGTCCAAAGACCTGGTGCTGGGAGCCTCTGACAGGGGCAGCTGCATCCCAGCGGCCTCTCAACGCCCCACTCATTCTTCTAATTAGACATTTGGAGAATCAACTCCCGCAAAGGCAAGTACGGCCTCCACTCCTCTGCAGCCACAGACAGAAAAATAATGTACACTTTGCATGCTTGTCAGATTTCCATTGTTTAAAGTGTAAATCGTTGTGTTGAAGGCATTAGTTGAATTGTCTCGCCGTGTTGAGAATTGGTTCATTTCTCAATGCCAGATGTGTTGGTCAGCATCAGATGGATCAGCATCTCCAGAGCATGGGGTCTAACATCGAGACCTGAACCTGTGTGAACACATCTGGACATCTGGTGCAGAAACAATTTTTTTCTTCAAACACATACTGGTGTGCTCATATTAAAAACAATTCACAGTATATGAGATAATGCTGCACTCTATGTACCAACAACGGTTCTTCCATCTTCTGCAATGCCGATACAGAAACTGGAAAGATGTCTAGACCCTTGTACCATACTACCTTAATCATACAGCCATGCATGAACATTTTCAGAGTTACATTTTAATCAGTTTAAAAAAAATAAATAAATAAAAATAAGTGAAAAACCCATGCAGTTTAATTAATATTACTCACATTGTCAATTTAGACTACACACAGTGGTCGAACATCGTAGGGAAAAAGGAAAGTTTACTTTTCTTATTCTTTTGTTGTTGTTAAATTGTGTTTGACATATTTTGTCCCAAAATCCAAGTACTACTACCGTACGCTCATTTTATGCTCAGATCATCACTTGTTTGCTAGCTTTGCTGTTTGTTTTTGTGCGTTTGTATTTAAAATGCATTTAAAGATGATGTATATTCTTATTTAATAGTCTGATTTTGCCCAAAAGAATAAAACGTGAGCGTGTTTTTCTCTTAACTTATTGTGTGTGGTCATTTTTGTGCTCCTGCCTCACACTCATCCCTGTGATTGTGCTTCGTCTTAATTAGCGTGGCTGGGATGCTGCTTGTGAGCTGCAGGTGCAGCTTTAAATGACTTGTTGACATTTTTGGCAGTGTGCAGAAGGTGGCAGGTTGTGATCCTACAACCCGCATCTCATATACATAATCCAGCAGGCAGACAGGCCCCTGCTCTCGTTGCATGGGGGGATTCTCCCTTCCTCTGGGGATGTTTCAGGGCTGAAAGAGAACCCTCACCACCCGGCTACCGGGGGCCCGTGGGCGCAGTGAGAAAATGAAGACCTCTGCGCCCCTCTAAATCCCCAGGAATTTCTCATTAAGCAAAGGTCCCGGGCTGCCGAGGGCCCTCTGGGCCCTCACCCACCCCCTGTGAGGGGTCTTCCTCTCTGGCAGGGAGAATGGAGCTCTCCACTCCACTTTGTGCTGGCTGCCGGCTACCAGGGCCTGTTATTCACCTTTTCCTTTCTCACCAGCACAAGAGCTTTCTCCCAATCGTGCTTTCAAAGCCCTCAGGACTTCCTCTTCCTTTCATTCAGTTTTTACATAAGTGTGTGTGTGGGTGTGTGTGTGTGTGGGTGTATGTGTGTGTGGTGTCCCAAAAGAGAGAAAGGCATAATTGAATTTGACATTTTTTAATGGTCTCCTGAGATATTTTTTGTCCAGAGACGCCAAAGCTGGAGTGAAGCGGACTCTCATTTCAAAGAGTTTTTTTTTCTTTTTTTTTTCTCATGTTGTCTGTGAGTACAAGTAGGATTAATGGGGATTATGTATATGAGGCGAGGTAATGAGTTTTGATGAGAGTAGAGAGGATATTTAGTGTAAGATTTCAAAACAACTCCATGAGTCAGGATTTGGCAGCATCAGCTCATGACTGCTCCGGGTTTTTGTTTTGGAGTAACTCTATCCTCTTATTTATCTGAGACCAAATGGACTGAAGATTTGAAAAATACTATGGACGGACTGTGGTGACAGTGACGTGCTTTTCAGATCTCAAAACGCACTGATAAGCCGAGGAGACTTGCTGTGTGTGTCTTTTGTCCTAAAGCCCTCATGTTCTGCACAAACATGTCAAAAAATGGTGTCACCTGCTGATATCCAGCGTAAAAAGTACCTTTATCAATAATTTCACCATTAATTATCCACGTAGCCACTTTCCTTACTTTTCGTTTGCATTGTTATTTTTTTATTCTTTTGGTTACGGCCCCTTCTCCCACATGAAAACACCACATTTGAGTCCACTCATGTCACTGCAGTTCATCCATCAGCTGTGCGTGTTTGTGAGTCCGTGGGGAAGTGTAGGAATGATCGGTCCAGGCTAATTACCTCGAGTCCATCAACATTTCCAGCAGGAAGAGCAGCTCCATATGGCTCGCTCACTCACGGGAGCATGTGAACCGTCGCTGTGGCTCGGATGATGGACGTCCAGCGTGACCTTACAGGACTGATATCTGTCTCCGTGGTGAAAAGATGATTCAGCATCTGGGGTTGTTGGTCAGCAGTAACTCAGCTCCAGGTGCTGAGATTTCTGGAGATTTGTATCCCTTTAAAAAAAAAGTGTTTCCTCTAGTGGCGTGTCCTCGTTTTGACTTTGCTGTGTGTTGCTGTTTTGTGACAGCACAGTGTAGTGAAGGACGGAAGAATTATTTACATCCTTGCAAGTTAATGTTCACTGATTCATTGATTTTTGTGAGTGAAATTATTATAAACTTTATGTGAATAGTCTGTTGGGAGGAGCTGCACATGAGTCCATCCATGCATAGAGTCAATAGATAATAAACCAGGACGACCAGTTAGTAATATTGTCTGACAATGGCTATATGTGCTCCTTAATGTCAATGTACAGTAAAATGTTTCTTTGAGCACTTGACTAAAAGAAGCTAATTTAATTTTCTTTTAACTTTCAAAATCTGAAATGAAAGCTGTTAGGCTAAAGTAATGTAACTGGTGGGAGATGCATGGGGAAGGTGTAAACATTTCTTTATCAGACTATTAAATACATATTATGTACTACTTTTTCATCTGTGTTCAACCAACACTATAACTACAGTGAATTTGCTAGTAGGAAAAAAATGGGAACGGTGTTTCCATAAAATATCTTAATTATAAAAGCTATATTTTGATAAACATAACACTGCAAACGCTTCATGCAGAATAAAATATTAATTTTATTTCATGCACTCATAGCAGTTATGAGCTAGCAGGCTATGTTAATATAAACAACACATTTTTCCTCTTTAAAAAAACATTTTATCATAAATTGCTAATATTAATTAAGCTATCATATCTTGAACTCAGGAATCTAATTAAAGACTGGCAATAAGCTTCTCTCATAAAAATATAACCTTTTCTTTTAACTGCCAAACAAGTATATGTGCTTGTTTTGTTTTAAACTACATTAAATATGTTTAATGAATTGTTAGCAATGCATTCACTCAACTAATCGTTTCACATTGTGAAAATAAACTCAGCCTTGTTGGCAGCTGTTTTATTGCTGTCTTTTTATATATATACTGGCAGATTATGGATTAAATGCTTTTTGAGGCCAGGACTGTTGTTTTTATTGCAGTACCACGAGTGGCCACTGGGGGCAAACTAACAGCGGGCCTGAGTGGTGGCTTCACATTCAGCTCTGATATTACATCCATGAAATGAATAGAGAGAGAAGAGAGGAGAGAGAGTGAGAGAGAGCTGTCCCATGCAGGCCAGGACAGCTGACAGCTGGGTTCAGCTGGGGTCAGAGGTCGTAGATTGGCAGCAGTGGGGGAGTGAATTGGAATCTAAAACAACAGGAAGACACACACACACACACACACACACACACACACACACATACATACACAGTTCCGGGACTAGAGACGAGCGGGGGCCTCCGGATGTGACAGACAGTTGACTAGAACTTCATCCAGGAGCTTTCCCTGCGTGTCTGTGTGTTCTCATATTACTTACGTTGTGGGGACTCAAAAAAACTGTTTACTCAGTCACATTGTGGGGACATGCTTCTTACCAGGGGTTATATATATATATAAATCCTTTTATTATAGTCTGAAATCAGGTAAAGTGGTGATAATACACTTTGAAATATACCTCCTACATATTGAGCTGAACAGACTGAATTAGATTGCAGAGGTGTTTCCTAATAAAGTGTACAAATAGTGGATGTAAGCAGATGGAGATTTGTTTCGGTAATGACAAATATTTTGGTGCTTGATATATACACTCACCTGCCACTTCATTAAATACAGTAAAAACAAAATAACCCTGTGACCCTCAGCAGGAATAAGCAGGTAAAGAAGATGAATGAATGAATGAATGAATGACAACTAAATCTGAAGATACAAAGAACACTGATTGATTGATATATCATGGATGAAGTGCACGATATTTATTGGTTTGTTGATACCTTCACAAAGGCAAAAGTTTGGTTCCGCTGGGAATTGAACCCAAGACCTTCTGTCTGTAAACATAGTGTGTTTACAGGTCAGCCTGAAATGCAGTGCTTTTTATCTTTTTCTTTTTTTTAAATAGTATTGTGTATTTTCGTACAGATAAATAAATGTGACAATTTGTACTTCTAACTCTAAAGACCTACGTTTCTTCTGTGAATTCAGAACGAAACAGACCAAAAACAGTAAGGAAAAGGGTTTCGAACACATTTATAACATTTGAATTATACAGTTAAATGAGTAGGATAAACATCAAATTGTGTAAAAGTAGGGTTAGGGTTAAGGTTATTATTATGAAACAGTTGGGACTTTAAAATTAATGTTCTTTTAACACTCTTTTATCACATGATAATATGAGTTGCGATAATACAGTCGCTTTAATCCTTTTGTGGTTTATTCCTGCGCATCATGAGCCTCGTATTATGTGCGCTGATGCTGCCCTCTGGTGGACATAACGAGTCTCTACAAGATAATTTGTACAGATTAAATATGAACACGTGGGGCTCTTGTCAAAGATTCCTATGTGATAATCACAGACGATATAATGATATGATATGATATGATATGATATGATATGATATGATATGATATGATATGATATGATATGATAACAAACTGGTTTAACAACTATAAAACTACTATACATATAATAATATAGTGTTTGGCCTTTCTAGTGGGTGTCGAGGTAATTCTGTGAATTTGTGAAATAATTAAAGGGGTAAGAAATAAGAAACGTTCTTGTACACAAATTATTTTCTGTATGGCTAATAATTTTATATGGCTTTGTGTACTTTTTGGTGAATTAAACTGGTTTTTAATCTAAACAATATGTAAACGTCACAAGGTAAATGTGTCAATGATGGAAGTGCAAGCAACTAGGTAAAGTTTTTAATATGAAATCTTCATTTGACAGTTTGGAAAATTCTCCATTTGCTTGTGGGGAGTGAGGTGAGAAGATGAATACCTGCCTCTTGTGAAGCTACAGCTAGCAGGTGGTTAGCCTAGCTTAGCTTATCACAAAAACTTGAAATGGAGGGAAACTGCTAGCAGGGGTTTGTTCAACGTTTAGAAACACATAGTTACACATAGTAAGTTTCCTGAAATAGTGTTTTGAAGCTCAGTGTAGTGACTCCAGCTGACTAATTCAAAAATGGGCAAACAGGTGGAGCGTGGGTTTTAGTGAAAGCAGACCTAGCATCCTGTGAGGCCTCCTTACTGTCACTCAAAATTAGCAGAACTTCAAGACTTGACACTAAACAAATGATTTGCCTACAGTTGATATATTATAGGTTTATATATGTGAGAAACCGTTTAATCAAACAATCATTTTGTTCTGTAGAGGAGGGAGTGATGACTCTTCAAGCTCTCAGAGTCTTTTATTACCAAAACAGAAACCAGAAACGTCTTTCGGGTCTGAAGAAAGGGGAACCGACACAGACAAATGTGCGATGAGCGCTTTCCATAGCTTAAGTAAATTACTCATCATTATTATTTTGCATATATGTCTCATTTCAAACCACGAAACTTGACAATGTCTGTGAGAACTTGTTGAGGGAAGATGGTTAAAAACATCCTGACATTTTAGAATAGAAACAGTCTGGTTGAGGTAAAACTACTTGTACATTTCATAATTTAGTTTGACCTCTGCTCAGTGAAGCATTGTAGGTAAAAACGACTTGAGCCTCATAGATATGGTTTTATCAGCTCTTCCTCTGTTTCACAAAGCTATGTGGTGAGTTTCCTAAAACCCATTAAATGCTGCCTGTTCTGCATCATACAGCAGACAATTAGCAACTAGCTGCTTAGCTACTAAGACCAAATCCAGTTAAAAGGAAGCAAATTAGTGTCTGCTCGCTTTTAGAAACAAATATTTCAATAAATTAGGATGACAAATGAGATGTGGTGACTCTTTCAGGCCTTTTACCTGCACCTTATCATGTGTGGCTGGTTTAAGCAGTCAACACTTGCACAGGCTTCACAAGACCAGTGGGGGTGCAGAAGCACTTTTCTACCTATTTGTACTCAAAGTGCTTTATAGTCACAGATACACCTACCCATTCAGTCACACAAGCGCACACACACACATTCACACACCAGTGCCACTCACTAGGAGCAACTGTGGGTACAGTGTCTTCCTCAAGGACACTTCGGCATGTGGCACATTCCGGGAATTGTTGATAACCCGCTCTACTTTTTGAGCCACAGCCACCGCCGTCTGCTGATCGCCAACCAGAGGCCTACCCTTTGTCCAGTCCTGACTTCCTATGTCACTGTTGCTACGTTGGACTAGCTGTAGTCATAAAGAGTCAACTGATTTGGGACACATAAAAACTGAAAACTGGTGAAAAGGTTGGTCATTTTTCCAATGTCTTGTACCATTAGCACAGTTGCTAACATTAGCTGTCTCCCCTCTATGTCACTTATTGACGGTTATTAAAGGTTTGTAAAGTCTGTCTATGAGAAGGGACCTCAGCATGGCTGTTGTTTGTCCAACCCAGGAACAATAACAGGAGGTTGGGACTTGACAAAGGCTAGGGGTCCTCTGTTTGGTGGTTAGCAGACCAGTCAGAAGACCAACACATATAGCACCCACCTAGACCAGACCAGGCATCCCTGTCTTGTTTTTCATAAGTGGGGTGGACAAAATTATAGAAACACCTGTCTGTATACAGTTCAACTGGCCTTTTGAATTAGTTTCACTTTATAAACTAATGACTGAGAGTATATTCAGGTATTTTAGGATCACTTTGAGGTATATTTTTATCTCACATGGTGTAACGTGTACCTTCTATTAATATAAAGAGTGTATTTGATAGCGTAACTTATTAAAAGGTTTATATTCATTTGTATGACATTTCTTCTTACATTTCTGTGTAGAGTCAAACATTTTCCTAGCGAGGATCAGACTCATAAATCAGGCGATAAGTCAGATCAAAACCATGCGCTGCAGCGGAAAGTCCGGGAAGTGGAAACTGCTCGAAATGAGAATGAAACCACGTGAACGGTGACGGCGGTTCATCTCCGGGAGAGGACGGGCTACCGACCCGCGGCGCTGTTGTGCGCAACGCGAACCCGCAGCAGGCCCTGTCCTGTCCGCCTGTCTGTCTCTCGCTCTCTCTCTCTTTCTCTCCTGTCTGTGTCCACAAGTCTCTCCTTCAATCCCACCAAACTCCTCCTGGCCGAGGCTGAAAAGCTAAACGCGCCCCAAATAATCACGAGTTTTCACCCACTCAAAGAGAAAGTGGAGTGGCTGCAGGGAAATAATGATCACATCGAGCTTTTAGGCTGCCTTCATGTCACTTCATTAGTAAATCCAACCCCGTATTTCCCGGATGAGAGAGTGTTTGCGGCCGTTTCGGTCGCAAACGCTGCTTCCCACATCGCCACCCGCTGACTGGAGTGGTGCTGTATGTGTGTGTGTGCGTGCGCGTGGAGGGGGGGTATTTTTACACCTGAAACAGCCCCCTCTCTATCCGCCCAAAATCTTAATATCTGCAGATTTCCTCCTCTTACAAAACCAAACACACCCAAGCAACCAAAAATCTCGCACGGTTCCCAGCTCAGCTCCGGCCGAGAGCTGCAGTTGTTTTCCAGCTTTCACCCCTCCGAGAGAAGGGAAAAGCTGGCTGTTTTTTTCTTTCTTCCTCCACAAAAAATGGAACCAAAAAGCCACGGACGACGGTTAAAGTGCCATTAAATGTTGTGGTTTTGCTGTCAGACGTGCGTTTGGCACACATACATAGACTCTCTCTCTCTCTCACACACACACCAGTGGATTGTGCCTCAGTCCCCCCCTTGTCGTGGCAGAAACGCTCATAAGACAGTGACTTTGGGAGGTATAACATGTAAAGAAAATGTTCCTGTCGTGGCAAGGCTCAACCCAGGCTCCAGAAACCCATCCAGAGCAGAGCAGAGGTGCGCTTTGTGGCTCAGTTTCTCCGTGGCGGGGTGAACTTTATATCGAACATATATTAACACTTTATGGCCTGTTTTTTTTCCTCCTCTAAGGCTGGAGGACTCCATTTTGAGGAGACCGGGTGTGCAGCCAGAGACTGCACAGCAACTCGTCTCAGGAAAGGAAACCCATCTGTTTTTCCGGGTAGCCTGCCGCACCATTTCACTGCTCCTCTTCAGACGTGTTGGTGCTGGTGGGGGGACATTTTTGAATAATTATTTTTTTTCATCTCCAGGCGCATGTGTGCTGCCCAATCCAAGTGCGTCTCGGGTTGTTGGAGGTGGTAGTGGTTTTAGGGGGAGGAAGATGCCAGCTGTTGGCACAAGTTTGGCATGTGTCATGTCACTGCTGATGGCAGCCTGGTTTGGGTTAATAATTGATGCTTGTAATTAAGAAGAAGGGGCGTGGCGATTTTTTTTAAGGAGGTGGCGTGTGGTCGTCTTTTTGGGTACTGTTCTGTTGGGTGGCTGTCAGCTCAGATTTATTCATTTTTTTATTGTTATTATTATTATTTTTTTCTTAAAGAGAGATTTACGGCCCCTTCTGTGCTCCACGCTGTTGGACCGGCTGGGGAGGGAGGCAGTGGTGACGACTGGCAGTGCGCACAGCAGAGAGAGAGAGAGAGACTGACTTTCAAGGGGCATGGCAGAGTCTGCAGGCAGGAAATAGCCATGCAACAGAGTAAACATCCATAGACGGGGGCATTTTAAAGTTGTAGTTATTGCAAAGCAAAAGGGGGAGTGTCGCTGGAGGAGCACAACACGCCTGAATTTCTATTCCAAGGGCCGCTGGACCAGGCTTTAGCGCATGTAGAGAGGGAGGAGGAGGAGGGAGGAGGTGTTGGAGGTGGCGGTGGTGGTGGTGGAGGGGGGGAGCGAGTGAGTACGTTTCACAGGATCCAGGCCTAGTAGTATTGCCGCTGGGACTCTCCTCATCCGCTTTCAAAAAATTGGAAATTGGCACATTTAAACACAACAATGAGCGGGTTGAGGGCCACTTTTGCGATGTCCGACACCGGAATGGTAAGATTCTCGCGACAGATCCCGTGTCATTTGGCGTTTTCTCCGTGATTTTGCTGTTTGATGCACATAGCCTGCATCTGTCGGGAGGGAAGCGCCGTGGAAGTGTGCGTGCGTGCGTGTGTGTGTCAGCGTGTTGTGTGTCAGTGTGTGTAGCCGACGTGAACTTGCGTGTCGTCGTCTTTGCATGCTATCCGGCGTTTGTGTGTCTTTCTTGTGCAATTATTCGGCCACTGCAAGCCACGGGCGGACACGCAGACACACATGCAGCTGCACACACCTTTACATACATATGTATATACACACACGCGCGCGCGCGCGTTGGGCTCACGCACGCGCACGAACGGGTCCATTTTAATTCCCCAGTTCGTGTTTTGTTTTTTTTTTAGCGCCGGCGTGTTGACGTGTGGATGGTTTTAACATGACGCTGGGACATAATGTCAGAGGCTCCGCTGCCTGTATGCTACATGTGTGTGAGTTTAGAGGCTGACCTTATAGCGCTTGATGTCATTTTCATCATATCGCGATAACGGTCCTGAAAAGGATTTACGGCTCGGCTGCGGCGTTTGCGCAAAACCTCTCCTAAAAAAGAAAAAAGAAAAAAGAAAATGTCACATTAGGCCGGTTGGCTCGTCGTCAGTGAGTCTGTTTACGTCTTTATTGGGACACCGTATGAAGGCAGGTTGTGTTGTCCTGTATGGGTCTTCTCGTTGTGTGAGCTCTTTTAAAAATATCTCATTACCAGCTGCGTGGGATAACTTTAGACAAGCTGCAGCGATGTTATGACATTTTATTGAATGAAAGGAAGATTTGCTAAAAATATATCATCCCGTGTTTATTCATTATTGAGGTATTACAGACGGATATTATGAAATAACAAGTGAGACCTTGAGAACTCGTGCTGTAGCATTGAATTGGACTTTGATGGAGGAAATGTCTTGTGAAATGTCCTGTTTATGTTTTTTTGTGATAGCTTTCTCTTCATGTTTCAGGGAGGGATCATGCCAGCATGAGTGGGCCTTATCCAGGCCCCGGCAGGGAGACTCATCAGTCCAGCTGCCCTTTGACCCCTGGCCGTGACCTCTCCGCCCACCCCTGCCCCTCCAGACGGCATGATCACAGGCCCGGCCTAACCATGTCTGCAGCCGCCTCCTCCCTCAAACATGCATCTGTCTATGGGTTCACACAAAGGGACCACACCACCTCCTCCTCGCCCACCTCCTCTTCTACCTACAGCCCTCTCAGGAGGTTGCAGCATCTCACCACCATGGTCAGCCAGCCGGACCTGGTCCTGCCACTGAGGGAGCCGGAGAGGAGCTGGGAGTGGGGGACACATAAGAAGGAGAGGGGGAAGGTGGCGAGGGACTCCTGGGCTGATTGCACTAGCAGGGATTATTCTGGCAGCCAGATGACAAGCAGAGAGGAGAGCTTTGGAAACTCTCCTGCTACACAGAAACAACCCGAAGTCCAAACTGGAAGTAGAGACCCACCTGCAGCCAGTAGCCGCGATTCAGTTGCTTCGGAGAAAAAGGCAGAAGGTGTTTTGTCAGGGCCGCCGAGCCCGGCCTTCTCTCTGGATAGCAACAGCCCCTTTGCCAACGGTTTACTCCACTTTGAGTCCTCTTTGTTTGAGGATGACGACAACGACGAAGAGCAAAGGACTGCGTCGCCCACCAGAGGCGTGCAGGAAACACACGAGAGGCCGGGCGGCGTTCTTCAGTCCGCTACCACAGACTCAAATTTGGACTCCAAGGGTGCTACAGTGTCGTCAGCCAAGGTCGTCACCCGCTCCCAGTCCTCAGGTCAGCGAAGGAGATACTGGGACGGCTCGGAGGACGAGTGGGAAAGCGACACCGAGCTGTTTCTGTTTGAGGATAGTCCCTCATGGCATTCAGCGGCAAGTTTCACCCTCATCAATCCAAGTTGTCTCAAATGAACTGCTTTTCAGCTCAGATAGCTTTCTTTCTGGAGTAAATAGTAAAACTTACAAAAGCCAGACTGGCTAAGAAATACCTGCCGGTTGGATTATACTGTATAAGCTTTTCACACATAAACCTGGAGGAAAGGTGAAGGGAGAAATTTTAACATACAGCATTTGTTAAAGGAACTGTTGTATGCCCATAGCTAACTGATGTGGCTTTGCCCAAGGAAAATGTACCTAGCATACCTAGTAGTCCTAGTAGTCTACCAATTACTGCCACCCCCTTGCAGAACTAAACTATTTTAATCACCTCATGGGTGAAAAGAGTTGAAGCCAACTCAACTTTAATGTGTAGCACATTTTGTCCGTCACACAGTGCCAAAGTTGGGGAATATCGTAGGCTAAAAATAACTTCAGTTCACACGGCGAGTGACCAAAGTTGCAAAGAAAAACACAAATCATAAGTTGCATATAGTCCATAGCTTATACATACAATCACAGCCAGTGCTTGTGCATTTAAAAATATACATTGCATACTTGCCACACTCTGCCAAGTTCATTATTATGTTTATTAATGTGTTAAGTTAAATAAGAAGGTAGAGGAATGTATGCTAGTGAAACTACGGTGGCTGAGAGGTGCAAACTAGCATAACAAAATATGAAACTTTAATAAAGCTTGAGAAATTTCAGAAAACAAATTAACAAGACGCAAAACACTTTTTTACAATTCCCCAATTTTTTTTTTTTTACTAACATCAACCGGAAAGAGAATGTACCAACTCCAGGGTTGAACAGAAAGTGATAACAGAAGAGGTCAATACGAGTTTTTGTTGTCATTGATGGAGTTCGTCGTAACCCAGGATGGACAGCGATCGAGTGATGTTTTGCTCGTTTTGTGGGCCGCATTAAACTTAAAGTCTACAGTTTCAGCAAAGGCAGCAGAGGTTGTGCTACACTCCTCACTGAGGCAGTCAGTCAGTCCACTTTAAAACCTTAAAACCTTTATGATTACATTCTCTCACCTGATGTCAAACATACTGCTCATGCTCTGCGTCTTCACTCAGTTCATCGTGAATAAATGTCCATAAATAATACAATAGAAAACAAAAAAAGAAACTTTAATTCTCCAAAACTTGGTTCAGTATTATCATGGTTTTCTTTAGTAATGCAGTGGTAGTTATTCTTACACCAATGGGTACATTGCTAACAGGAACTATTACGGGCAATTTGGCATAATTTAGATTACGCCTCATTTCAAGAAAAGTGCTGGCTAAAGAAACTGGCCTACAGCTAAGTCACTGATATGTCCTTAGTTCATTATGTCAACTACGGTTTCAAAACCTAAGGCTTTATTACGTCCAAATAAAATAAACTAACGTCTTCAAAGAAAGAGCAGAGGGTAGCAGTCGTTTTAATTTTAGCTCCATGATCTGGCTCATACTTGTCTTCTTCAGTATGACGTGATGTCGGGCAGGTGATTCAAATCACAGTGATCACATGGCGTAGTTGACCAGTAAACCTGGCACACATTCAGACTGTGACTTATGATATCAATGCTGTCTCAGTTCAGGGTGAGAGTAAGCCAGCTTGAGCAGGACAAACATGATTAAGCGTCAACAAAACTTCTTTTTATTTATTTATACCAGTGCTGTTCCTACTGTGGCACGTCAAAATGTCTATTGTGTAAAAAAAAAAAAATGGCCTACAGATTGTTGAGAAGGTTATTCATAGCAAAGAAAGGTCACTATAAGTACAGTAGATGTGAAACTGCAAGAAAGCTCTTATTATTTTGCTGTTAGCATATGCTATGTCGGCATTGCTAGTACACTCACAAGTCGGCTCAGTAAAACTACACCTCTCATTTTTACATTTTAGTTTGATGATGGATTTGAATTGTAGAACATAGTGTGTTTATTTCTGTAAGCAAATCCAAGCTAGCTATTATAGCTAAGCTATTCTAATCATGTACTGGCTTTAGCTTCATGCCCCACCGATTTAGCATAGCTCCCCTGAAACAGTCTCATTAGATTCATGATAAATGATACTTACATTAGGGGCCTACAACTCAACCATTATGACACTCATGTGTGTGCTAATGCTAGCTGTATCCAATGCAGCCTCAAGCAACATTAGAGATCTGATATCATCACTACTTTTGTACTAAACTTGTCTTTAGCATCAGTTGCTGATCACGCAGGTCTCCCCAGAGCCACAAAAGGCTTTATACAATCATTTCCACATATGCTCTTATTGCCCCTAAGATATGTAAACTTAATCTGATGTTGTAAAATAGGTCAAATATAGATAGTCCTCTAACTATCTCTAATAAAATGTTTGGTCATGTATCCTCTTTAAATTAAGATATTACATGATATATATTGGTATAAAGTCAACACACGCGATCACTTTTGTTTTATTATCTGTACTGTTGAGTTGTGTATTTTTATATCATTTTATAATTATTATGGGTTTTTTTTTCTGTTAGACGCAGCAGAACAACTTCAAGAAAAGGTCTTTGCCGCCTGTGAAGTTTGTAGAGGGGGAAGTTGTTTGGGCAAAGTTCAACCGAAGACCATGGTGGCCCTGTGAAGTGATTGTTGACCCGCTACATGGAGTGTATCACAGAGTGAAAGGTGGGCCTTTTTTTTTTTCAGATAATAATTTGTGGCATTTGCTTAGTTTTTGTTATTTCCACCTACTACAATGTGCTGTTATTACTGCCACTTCCACGTTTTATACTTTATTATGCAGTTTCTACATATTTATACGGTAAGAACAGCCAAAACCTTTGAAGTACAGCAATTCCTGATCCCAAAAATGATCTAACAACATTTTGAACAGCAATGTAAGCAAAAATGAGCTCTCCCTACTTTAGCCTAAACAAGCTAACGTAGCACGAGCTATAGTCTACGCAAGCTACCGCATCATGAGCTTTTGCTGTGTTAGTTTTAAACAAACTAATGTGGCATGCACAATACGCTACATTAGCTTGTTAGCCCATGTGGAGCATTGTTACAACAGATGCAGCTTTTGCAATTCACAAAGTGTAAAAGGAACATGTCAGGAAATGAGATTAATTTGAATTTGGTGTACAGATCTTTGTGCTTGTTTTTGGGATGACAAGTTGGATGTTTACTTGACCATGTATTGATAAGTCGTGTTCAGAAGTCCGGCACCAATACGTTTTAATTTAAGTCTAATGTTTTGTTGTTGTTGTCTCAGAGCCCAGTGACCGGCCCTGTCGCCTCTACCATGTCAAGACCTTTGGGGAGCCTGTGGAGCTGGTCTGGGTGGAGGAAAAATCAATTCACACTTTCCAAGGAGGCTTTGAATTTGAACAGCTCCTCCTACTGCGCCGGAGAGGGAAGCAAAGGGAGCAGAACCACAAATACACTGTAATTATTATTCCTTGAATAGAACGTCAAACTTGCATGTCGTAGTGAAAAGTTGGTCTTAAACAATAAAAATGTTGATGGTGTTGTTGAGGAATAATCCATTTTTCCTGTAACCTGTAATATTGACAGCTCTTTGTCTTGACTTTTCTACAGATTGCGAAGCGTTTCCAGGACTCTTGGAAGTCTAGTGTTGCAGAAGCAGAATCTGTTCTTGCAGAGAGACCAAAACTGGCTTCCACCATTTCTTCGTCCACTGGTGATGCCTTCCAGGACAGTTCCACACTGGAGAAAGAAGACAAAGCTCATCCAGCATTTCCTCTCTCCAGTTCCCCGGTCTCCAGCCTTCCGGAAACAATGCACATAACTAATGGATCCATTTCATCTCCAGTAACCTCACTCCAAATGACATCTCCAGCAAAGCCAAGCACTTTAAAGAAATCTTCCGGCAAGAAGAAACAGAGTAAACCATCAAAGGACACGAGTAGTAAAAACTACTCTAAAAAGACACTCAGTGACATCCCTGACCAATCAGACAGAGACAATGGAGAGTGTCCATACTCCGACCTTGACTCTGTCCCTAAGATTTTGTGTCCTAAAGCACTTGAACGTCAGCATAAGTTAGTTCCAACTCAGTTATCTGTTACAGTTGTCAAGGAGGTGAAGAAGCAGCCCGAGATTCAGAGTGGTCTTTGGTTTAGCAAATCAGGCAAAGACAGGCGACCAAAAACAACCAGCCCGATGCCGGACCGCACTCTCTTTAGTAAGTTGCCCTGCAAGAAGAAGAACTCATCCGTTATTAGTAAAAAGACGCCGATTCCTTGTGTCTCCTCATATTCCGGTGGTGGGACTAGTGACCAATCAGGGTTGTCGGACAAGCATAAGCCTCTTGAAACCAATCTAGCACCTGAACAATCAGGACATTTGAAGTGTAAAAACACTCCAGCTGCTAATAGTATTTTTGGTACGACTGGCAGTCCTACTGACCAGAAGTCCTTGGCCTCGATTGACAGTGACAACTCAAAGAGTAGGCAGACCGTTGGTAATTCAGCTGATACTTTTACTGGACAGTTAGGTTGTTCAGATGTTAAAAAGGCTTTAGAGCCCAACGTAAAGGTCAACGTAAGTGACCAGCCCAAGTTTTTAGAAAGCGTAAAGTGTGTCAGTCCACTTGAACACACTGAGAAAAAGTCAACTAGAAAGGTTCAAATTACTGACAATGTTTCGGACAAAGAAAAGGAAAGCAACCAGACTTCACTGACCAGTTTACAAACGAAAACAGACAAGTCATCACCAGGGATAGAAAAGCAAACAAGTCTGGTCTCTAAGTGCAGGATTCCCTTTGTGAAATTAGTACGCAAGGACATAAAGGATAAGAGGTTCCTAAACTCCAGTGTTTGTCCCACTGACAAAGGAGTCACGAAGAAAGAGAAAACAACAGATGCTGATGTGACTAAAATATCCCCCAAACAATCACACTGGATGGAAGACAAGGCAGCAGATAGTTCAGAGTCCACAAAGTTCTCAGTTAAGAAGTTAAAAGCGAGCGGTGGTTCTGGTTTGCTTCATCTCTCAACAGAGTCATCACATGAGAATGAAACTGTCACCTCCAGTGTGCCCGCTGATGAGTTATGTAGCACAGAAGCCGAAAGGATACCAGTTTCAAATGAAAGCCCCAGCAATGTGACTTACTCAACCTCCAACCAGTCAGACAAGTCAGAAGGTGAGGAGGCTTCTCCTTCTCTTGTAACGAGCAAGCCCTTTGAACATTCAGACAGTTCAGAGCCACCCCTGACAAGTACAACTTATAGCACTTCTGTTCTGCCATCTCACCAGCATGAGAGCTCAGAATGTAGCAATGCTATTGTGCACGAAGACCCGTCGCCTGAAATATCCAAGAAGGCTGTGCACAAATCAAAGCAGGTTCAAGAAGAAGTCCTACACGAGCAGCCTGCCCACCTTCCTGCCAGCAATCGGCTGATGACAAGAGCGCTGAAGGCCATGCAGGAGAAACGTGAAAAAGCCCAAAAGAAGACTAAGCATAAACAAGTCTTGAGAAAAGCTGAGGACCTCGTGTGGAAGCCTGAGGCCAAGCTGGACTTATGCACTAAGATAAAATCTTTGAAATCTCGATATAAGGACAATGGTGAGTTCAATCAGGACACTTTTTCTAGCTGTAGTACATCCCCTTTGGTTTTTTCTGACTCAAATGACTTTGATGTCAAGAGTGAAGATGAAGACCTCTCAATATCTTCAACTCCGCCAATGGACTTCATACCTCTCACTTCTAGAGTAAAGGCAAAGAAGGAGGATCATTCCTCTGACATGTGCTCGTTATCTTCACCTCCTTCACCATTTTCCTTTATGAGCGCATTTAAAAATGTAGATGAGGTCTCCTTTCAGTCGGTGACAAATGAGAGTGGTAAGCCTGTCTCTTTCAAGCCGGACACAAACTACAAATTCAGCACTTTTCTCATGATGCTGAAGGACTTGCACGACACTAGAGAGCGAGATGGGGCGCCCTTAGAACTGGATATTGGGCCTCCAAGTGCACATGTTAAGGAGGAGCCCTTAGTGATGCCAGGTGAGGCTACACCCGCGGGACAAGATCAGAGAAACGAATATGGTCTCAGCACTTCAAATTCAAGTCCGGATAAATCCGTAGTCACACACACTGAAGACGGCACCATCCAGATAGCCAAGAGATCCTATAACAGAAGGAGCAACTCCACCGGGGGTAAAAAGAAACCCAACCGCAAAGTGCCTTGTCGTCCTGGCAGGTCTGGACCTGGCTACCCAGGACTGGAGTCCCCGTCAGGAATGACATCCTTGCTCACTATGGACTCCTCATCAAGAGTGGAATTCCCTTCGAGAGTATTGGGTAGCAGCTGGGAGAGGCAGGCTGGAGGTGGGGAGGGGCTGGTTGGCGCAGACGAGGAGGCTGAGGAGAGATGGCGTAAGGTAAAGGAGAATCTACAGATCATGGTGCCTTTGGAGCAGAACGAGTGTGACACTACGCTTTGTGGGGACCAGCCGAACGGCCTTGTTGCACACTGCACTAACACAAGTTTGACGCACAACACTGGAGGAGGTGACAAGGCTCCAACAGGTGAGGAAATTAAGCACAATCTGAACAAACAGTTCTGCACAAACACGTACAAAATGGTCATCCATGTTGGTTTATCCAAAGAACAAGTTGAAACAAGGGATTTGTAGAGTTTCTTGAAGACGATTGGTAGGGAGTTGGGGTTTAAACAGCTACATCTACTTGTGTTTCGCACTTGAAACTCACATGACTAGTGTTTGTTAATGACCAGATACTATAATTAGAGGAATCTGGTTTGACCCTGTCATGCTTCCTCAATGAAAGATACTCGTAACAACCTGTTGTTGACACCAATCTCAAGGTGTGAATGTTCACCTCCTGTCCATGTACAGAAGATGGCTGGTCTACAGTGCTCGATATGCAAGCACTACTGCAATATATGTATTTTTAAATGCGGTGTGAGTCAAGCTAGATTCATGCCTCTGAGTTGGACCAATGCAGAATCTACTCCATAGCAAGCTGCAACAGTGACCTGAGCATTTGGGCTTTTTTGTTGGCCACTGATGTGATATGATGACTAATCATAGTTGTCTGCATCACTGCAACCTGTTGTTAGATTTCTAGGAAGGTGCACATCAGGCAACGGGGTAAAAACCAAGAATACTCTCTCTTCCCCTGGACAATAAACATCCTCACATCAACCAGAAATTATTGAAAAATACATTTATTTTAACGACCGAATGTCTTCGATAATCATCACATTTTATTGTTGTCCTATATAATACAATAATCCAATAACAGTCCATTGTACATCTATAAGTATAATGTGAAAAGTAGGAATGTCCGATAATATCGGAGATCCTAGATTTATGCCTCCGATTATATTGGCCCTCCGATATTATCGGACGATATTGAGTTAAAAATGTAATATCAGGAATTATTGGTATCGGGTTTTTATAACCGATGTTTGTTCTGTAGGCTTCAGCATTTCTGAGTCTGGATGATGACGTATACATGCTAGCCTCATAGGTTGCTAACTGTGGCTAACAAGCTAGCTCGCCCGGTGTATGAGATGTCCGTGGTTTGGAAGTATTTCCAAGTGTCACCTACTAACAGTAAATTTGCGATTTGCAATGACTGCAAAGCAAAGGTGGTTATGAGAGGAGGAAACAAGGCGTCTTCCTTTAATACATCAAATTTAATCACCCACCTCAAGAAGAATCATGCGGAGTTATACGCTACGTTTGTCTTCCTTGTTTTGATATTGTCTGTAGTGTTGTTTGAGGCAAAAATGTCTCTCTAAAACTAAATGAATGGCACTTTTTTGGCGCTTTTATTCGCTAACTTATTTTGCACAGACAGTGTTTACATTTGAAAAGTCATGTTGCATTTATGTTTGCATCCAGTGGGACATCGGAATAAAATTAGCCATAATGTGTTAATTCCATAATAGGTGATATGTTATGTTGTTAACTAACAATTTTGGTGTAAAAAGACTGAATATATCGGTATTGGCTGATATCGGTATCGGAAATTAACAGTGGGACAATATCGGAATATCGGTATCGGCAGAAAAGCCAATATCAAGCATCCCTAGTGAAAAGGAGTTGCAGTTATTTCAGCGTACGTAGACTCAGCCACTTTGCCAAGATGTGAAAGAAAACAGGACACAGGAGAGTTGTGGTTTGATAGAAATCCCTAGAGTAAACCACCACACTTGACGCTTTTACTCTTCTTTGCAAAACAAATTGTTTAAACATTTGAAGATTTAAATGTTGCTTCCTTATGCCAAGCTACCTTCTAGATTAAACTTTAGGCGCATTACACCTAACTAGTCACTCATATGGCAAGGACAAACACAGACCAAAGGGCAAATAAGCCTTTAAAAATGAATTTGTGTGTTTTGAATCTAACTTAAAAGGCGTATACAGGTCAAGTGACTTTGGTGTAATGACAGGAAACAACCCAAGAGCTCAAAAACCAAACTAGTGTGAGCTAAAAACTAAAAAGCAGTTCATTTAATGTAATTAAATTACACTGATTTAACGTATTTAGGTAAAATTGGATTGGCCTGGCCTACATGACAGGAATACGCCTACATGCTGAAAATCTCATGTTTCTGAATGACAGTTTATACTATTTTTTATATACTATTGTTTATATCCTGTGTCTTTGTCAGCACATAAACGAATTAGAAAACCGAGCAAGAGGCTGATTGAATGGACGGAAGAATACGACCAGATTTTCCCCACGAGGAAGAAAACCAAAAAGCCTCTCCAGTCGATTGGAAAGGTAAAAATCCTACAAAGTAAGCTCTGTTGTGACTTCATAACCACACGTTGTCATATGTGCTTTAAAAAAAAACAAACAAAACAAAAAAACACATGTTAGCCAGTATGACTTTAAGCAGCCACAATCTCACGCAGTTTGTTTTCTCAGGCCGCTCAACCCATTACCTCCATGTCTGAATCCTCGGGGTCAGACAAGAACGCACTCGACCACCCATCCTTGAGCTTGCTTCCTGAAATACAGACGCCGCCTCCTGAGGAAATTGCTGTGACGGCGCCCTCTGAACTACAAATTGCCAGCACTGAAAACGCAACTTCCCAGGAAGCACCGGTGCTTTCCATCGACACGTTAACACCTCCCCCTGAGGCCGAACCGTCGCCGGCAGAAGGCCTCGTTAAAGACGACGGTAAAGAAGCAGCCTTTTGATTTATCTGCAATCACTTAAAATGTCTTTTTGGCAAATGTCCATATACGTTATGGACAAAAGTATGTGGACCCCGGAAGAAAGCTAGGACACACACACACATATATACGACTATTAAATGATTAATTCAAAGGACATTAATATCCTGCTAATGAAAGCTAGAATGGAAGTTAATGTTTCCCTGGATTTGTGCTTTTTTCTTTTTTTCCTTCAGGCCATCTGAGTCGGAGTTTAAAACCAGACGAGACAAGATCACATGACTCAAAAGCTCGTAACTTTTTGGTCAAATCTATGAAAAGTGGGTGAAAACATGCATCCTTTTAAGAAAAGTTTCACCCTCTCGAAACTGTACAAACACATGTGCTGCAGTGGAGAGCAGCAGCAACAAAGTAGAAACTGAAAACACTGTTAAAATTTAAAAAGACGTAGAAATAAAAAGAAAAACAACTTCAAAATCGTGTTGATAGAGATTTGACATATGTTTTCCGGCTTTCCAAACATTATACAGGTTTTTAAAACTTAGTTCCAGACTTGCTAAGGTTGTTTTCTGCAACAAGTCAATTTAAAACAGATCTAGAAGCAGAACACACGTTTGAGGTTTGCGGTAAAAAGTGGTATTTGTTTTAATCCTTAATCCTGGCAGGCAGGCTAAGGGTTTAGGCAGGTAGGAGGTGCAGTGGTGCTGAGCTGGGGCTGGAGATCTGGCCGTGGATATGACCGGTAATGATCCATGAACACAAAGAGGGACAGGTTACAGAAAGTAAAAGATACTAAGACAAAATCTAAATCTCAAGCGCCTGGGATCAGGGAGTTAACGTACAGGTGAGGAGTGGATGAGAGGCCGGGGTAAATATACTGCAGGTCTTGATTCATGTATAGGGTTCAGGTGTGCAGGGTGATTGAAGAGCAAGAGATGATTGGATTGCCACGGCAAGAGACTCAACAAGGGAGGGAAATTTCACACAAGAAACACGAGTACTACGCTTTTAGACACAGAGCCATGACAGTTTTGCACAATACAAAACGTTTTCCAAATCCCATTGGAGCAGTTTTCTAAAATATTCTGTGCCATAGTAGTAAAATTTATCTTCCCTGGAAGTACAGGACCAGACAGGGCTGTGTAAATGATGTGCTATTCATCATACACTCTTGCCAGTTTATTAGGTACGCTTGTGAAAGATGAAGACATTGTAATATAACAGTCCTGCAGTAAATCTTCACTGTTATCATGCAGCAGAAAGGTGGTAATTCAACAGTTTGATAATTTAGGAGGATGTAGTTCGTAGTGCTCCTGTTATTTAGCCCAGCCCGCTGACTACAATAAAAAAAAACAGAAACATGTTTGTATGAGTGCAACACAATACGTTTGAATAGTACGAGAAACCACAGCCTCCAAAATGACAACACAGCTCTGTCAGTTATTTTAAACTGATGTTGAATACCATAACGTTCATGAAGATCGTATTTAGCGCAAGACGGTTATATCAGACTGAATTCTGTTTCACTTGTATGAGCGTCTAGTCGTCTACTAGACTTTATTTCATACATGCCAAATTTAGAAACTGATTTCGGTTTCTTTCTCAGCTGAGAAATTAAAAACATCTTAGTGTTAAGAGTAAACAAATGTATGGATAGCGTACATGTCTTAAACTGTTCCTAAATATTATTAGGCTTATTTTTCAAAAACATAACCTTTGAAGCTACAGTTTGTTGGATAGAAAAGGTTTAAAAGTTAAAGTGAGATACTATTGCTGCTGTTGTTGATTATGTATTGTCGTCTTAAAACAGTTTACATAGCTTTGGTGTATAATTCGATTCAGCGTGGGCTGATGCCATTCAAAATATACCACAAAGCGTAAAACCAAAAACAAGCTAACAAACGCTGCTGAAGCCTTTTTTGTTTCACGCTAACCCGATTGTGACGTTCCGATTTTCTCACAGGAAGCGCTCCCGTGCTGGAGAAGAAGCGGAAGAGGAAACCCACTCAGAAGATCCTGGAGTACTGCCTGGAGGCCGAGGCATCGACGGGACCCAAGAAGAAGGTACAACACGGAGTCTGTAAAGCTCATAATCCAATCATTATGTCCCACGCTGTGCTGTTCTACCAGAGTGGATGACAACAAGGCGCAAGAGTGTTACAGAGCAGAGTGTGGAAGATGATTTAAAGAGGCGTATTTAACTGTCTGTGAGCTAAAGGTTAACCCCTTCCACCCGATGGACCCACTACCAGATTTGGCAGTTGTGTTATGTAACTAAATGGCAGTAAGTAGGTCATGAAATGTGTCTCTAGGAGATCAGGCCTTAAATCTATAAACACTACTGCCCAAGTATGTTTTATTCACTAATTTGCATATTTAAGAAACTGCCCTTTCCATAGAAACAAAGCATCACGTATCTGGAGCTAACCAGCTAGCCTCAGCTAACGGAGAAAACACAGCCAGTCTTTATATTTCCCAGTCAGTGTGTCAGAATCTCCTGAGTTCTTCAAATCCAAAAACAATTGACAACAAATTCAGATTTATTACAATTTGTTGGCCCTTTTGAGTTTATCCACACAAATGTCCAACTATGCACCACATGGTGTCTTGCCTGACAGATTGTCTAAAGTCACTCTGACTTCGAGGAAAAGCTCCAAAACTTAAGAACGTCAGTACCTTGGGTTTATATTGACAGTTTTCTGGAGTCAGACCGTCTGTGAGCAGTTGTGTCCTCTAGTTTTTCTAGTACGTCATGGATCGCTGGCATCAGTTGGACCCCTGTTGGTGTTTAATCTGCGGCAGAACAAGCCGGTCAGAGAGAGCTGTGGTTGGCAGCTTAGTAAGAGCTGTACAAGAGAAGAGAAACAAAAGTGATGGAAGTAGATGGAGTTCAAATGGCAACATGATCATCTAGAATAAATAAACTGTAGGACAGCTGATCGGCATGATTCAGGAGAAGCCAGCTCTGTAGGATAGTTCATTGCTTTTCCCGTTTCCACTTTTGAAGACAAATACATATTACTGCCACCTGCTGGTGTGAAGAGTTATGTACCAGTAAGTTGTCGTCTTTGTGGTGTGTCCAACTGCAACTTTTTTTGGTTTTTGGCCACAGAGGCGGTATCTCATTGCTTCAGACATGAACTGGATTGTTTTCTTTTGAATTGACGTCAATGTCCAAACAGAGAAACGGTTTTGTTCTTTCTTGGGAAGAGTTTATGTCAGTTTAACGTGAATACTCTCTGATAATGTTTGTCTTTGTCACAGGTCAAAACACTGAAGAACAATCCCGCTCCTCCATCCGGTCAGTGAATCAAATTACAACTATTAATGTATTTTGCCCATGCAATATTTTCAATTCAAATGAATAAAATTATGTACGTACCCCGTTAAAGCTTTTAAATTGTCCTAAAGGTTCTAACACAGTTTTCTTTTTCCCAGATTCAACACCACCAGCTGTAAAATCAAAGAGTAAACCACCTGCAGCCTCCGTCTCCACCTCCACACCGACTCCAGAGACTTCCTCCTGTGCACCCTCTGTTCAGACCGATCCGAGCTCTCCTGAACCCTCCACTCCACCACCAGCTCCACCCAAACCCAGCCAGGTGGAGGCAGCACCAGCAGACATCAGCCCTCTTCAGCCAGACGACAGTACGGCTCAGGAGGTCAAAAAGGACGAGTCAGAAGTCAGCCATCTTCCTTTTGTTTTTTTTATATACATACAATCCTTCTTCTACAATTTGTTTTATACAGCTGCTTGTTTTTTGTCTTCTAAAGGGCGAAGCATCCAGCCTGGACCAAAGTTTCTCCTCCATGAAGGACGAGTTATCTCTGTGCGATGACGCACTTTTACCAGCGAGGAAGATAATAGGCGACCGAGGAGGACCAGCATCCATGAAGGAGAACATCTGTCAGGTGAGCTTCTGCTGCGTTTTAATTTAGCTCTGACTAAAGAGTTGGTAGTTAAGAAGCTGAACAGGTTTGTTTGGGTTTGCTAATTAGTTGAACCCTCGCGAGAACCTTCCAGACTCTTGTGTTGGCCAGCGAGCATGTAATTAATACGTAATCAGTTGTTATCTGGTGTCACTCTCTGATGGATGAATAAGGAAAGAGTGTCCTGTCACTAGGTGCTCGCGTAACAAGGAAACACTTGTGAGAAAATACCTCTTAGTGGTGGAGTCTACTCTCAATTCAAGTGATGTTTTATTGCAGGTCCTCTATTAAAGTGTTCAGCTGAAGGGACTGAATAAATGAGCTTTGTCATGCCGCACTAGTATAATAGAGGTCTAATAATGAATGAACGGAGCAAAACGTATTGAAGAAACAAGGGTCACTGCACAGCAGAGTCCGAAATGAACGTAGTGCATACCTGTCAAGTATCTTCTTTCCGCTCGTTCCTAAATCTCCGGTATTTTAACACTAGCCTTGCGATAACTGCCCCCTCAGTAGCCTACTACAGGTACTGTAGGTGTGCGACGTCAGACGAGGAAACAGAAACACCTGGATTAATCAGTTTGTCTAATAACGACAGACATGTAACAAAGGAGCTGGCTGAAGTTCAGGAAGTAGTGCAGCTGTGCATAACGCCAATTGTAGTTTAGAAGTGGTTGACAAGTAGTGATTTTAGCTTTCTTCTACACCTGTCTTAAACTGTAAGCGATGCTGGAGCTCGGTTGGGGTAGGTGGGTCCCTTATTTTCAAATCCAAAACTTGACAGAAATTACGTAGTGGACAGAGGCAGAACCCCTCGGACTCTAGATACCGGTGGTAAACTGTGGTTTATCCCATTCATCAAAGTGAGGCTACATTAAATTCTAGGGATATGGGCGCCGCCATCTTGGGAGTTTGGTGCCAGCTGAGAGCCACGTACATACTTCCATTCAACTCTATTGCGCTCTACTGTACCTCCACCAGTAACAAAGAAATGTTATATTATAGACTACTTCTGATTGATAGGGTTTTACCCCTCAAGGCTTATGTTGTGCTGATTTAGCTTGCTAGTTTATTTGCTGACAATCTTACAGAACAAAAGTTTAAATTTGTAGAAAAAAACGCTACCCATTTAGAAGGTTTCAGATGGACAAACATGAGTGTGCAGGTGCATTCGGCAAAGCTTCAAGGAACAGTTGTCAACCATCTTTGAAAAATATATATATATTTGACTTGTATTTTAGTGTTTTAGTTCGACCCAATCTGATGTCTCATAGGTCAATACTCTGTTGACAAAGTGGGTTTTGGTGCAACTAACTCAAACTCAAACACTTTGCAGTAAAGAGAGACGACTAGCAGCCTCATACAGAAAGTAGTTTTGTTGTGTATTTCTTGAAAATCCTGCCCTCGTTTCTTCTTCTTTCTGTTCATCAAACACCTTCCACACCTCTCTGGGAAAGCTCATTTCCTACATTTCCTTTCTGTCTCAGGTGTGTGAGAAGACGGGGGAGCTGCTGCTCTGTGAGGGTCAGTGTTGTGGAGCTTTCCACCTTCCCTGCATCTCTCTGGCTGAGGCCCCGAAAGGGAAGTTTGTCTGTCCTGAATGCAAATCAGGTGCGTCTGTCTGTAAGCTTGAAGCATACAAGCTCTTTGTTTGATTATGGACTAAAGCTTTGTTATAAATTGATTTTGTGCATAATTTTCAGATAAATTAGAATATAAACATTGACATTTTATGATATTTTTCCTTTGAACTGATGTACAGGCAATTGCAGTTTTATTTCTTGTTAAAGCACCACGTTGAAAAATGTTAAACTCATATATCTGCTTGTTAGATACATACAAACTTATTATTTCCTCTTATTTAAGTTGTTCCCATAAATTCATCGAGCGTATGAAATAAATAAACTGATTTGTAGGGTCAAACTTCTGCTTTGTTCAGGCATCCACACCTGCTTTGTGTGCAAGAAGCGCAGCGAAGATGTGCGACGCTGCATGATTCCCGTGTGCGGGAAGTTTTACCACGGGGAGTGCATCGCCACCTTCGCCCCGACCGCGCCCGTGAACCGAGGCTTCCGCTGCTCGATCCACGTCTGCCTCACCTGCTTCATCGCCAATCCCAACAGCTCGACCATCTCCAAAGGTAAGGAAATAAAGAGACGTGTAGATGACTCAGCGTCTCATCTTTCTGACATCCGCTCTCTTGCTGCAGGTCGTCTGGTTCGATGCGTTCGCTGCCCGGTGGCCTATCATGCTAATGACCTGTGCATGGCGGCGGGCAGCGTAGTGCTCTCCAACAACAGCATTGTCTGCCCGAACCATTTCACGCCTCGCCGCGGCGTCAAGAATCACGAACACGTCAACGTCAGCTGGTGCTTCGTCTGCACCGAAGGTAGCAGATCCAGTTTGATTCAAAATTAAATGCTTTCACCAGCGTATCCACTACAGACTCCTAGTAGCTCCTTTGTGAAGTTATAAATCGAGATTTATTTCTGAAAGCTCCATTAGCTGGGGCTTAAAATGCGCAGGAACACAGCAAAGTTGTTGTAGTTAATACAATAAATGCATTATTCACACTTCTTTTAGCTACGTTTTGGTCTCCACCAATTACAATGGCTACAGTGTTAAGCTAACATCCACATACACTCTGAATGGCTCTTGTTTTGCTCCAGGGGGCAGTCTGCTCTGCTGTGAGTCCTGTCCTGCAGCATTTCACCGTGAGTGTCTGAACATCGAGATGCCTAAAGGCAGCTGGTACTGCAACGACTGCAAGGCCGGGAAGAAACCTCGCTACAAGGATATCCTCTGGGTGAAGGTCGGGCGCTACAGGTCAGTGATGACCACAGTGTTTCACATCTACAAAGGCGTATTCGTAAATGTACTATGTTTTCGTCCAGCACAGTTGTCAAATAACATTTTTAATTTGACCACTTTACTCAGGTTTGTGGTCAAATATCTGCAAAACTAAAGACATGCCCATCAGCCACAGATGTTTGGTGCTTGTTTGCAAGTGTTAGCATGCTAGCTATGATTTTTCTTGCTCTTTAAAGGTGGTGGCCTGCAGAGGTCAGCCATCCCAAAACTATCCCAGAGAACATCCAGCGGATGCGGCACGATGTCGGAGAGTTCCCCGTTCACTTCTTCGGCTCCAACGACTACCTGTGGACGTACCAGGCCAGGGTCTTCCCGTACATGGATGTCGATGCCAACAGCAAAGAAAAGATGGGCAAAGGTGTCGATGCGACCTACAGGAAAGGTGAAAGTCGGCTTTTGATCCATTTGTATGTGGCTGTGCGGTGTCTTAACATAGTGGCTGACTGTTGACGTGTCTCCTCAGCTTTGGAGGAGGCGGCCGTGCGATTTCGTGAGCTGCAGGCGGAGAAGGAGCTTCGGCAGCTTCAAGAGGACAGAAAGAATGACCGGAAGCCGCCGCCGTACAAACATATTAAGGTCAGGGACGAGTCATGCTTGAGGAACCTTTTCAGTCTCAAGCTTTAGAAACAGCTTTAGCTTTCAAGACGGTAGAGATCACTGATCTGAAACCGAAACCCAAGTCTCGAATGAAATCCTTTCTGTCTCGTTCAGGTGAATCGACCAATAGGAAAGGTTCAGATCTTTACCGCCGACCTTTCGGAGATCCCCCGCTGTAACTGCAAGGCGACGGATGAGAGTCCGTGTGGAATGGACTCTGAATGCATCAACCGCATGCTGCTGTACGAATGCCACCCACAGGTACCAAACACCTCTATCACACTCACACTGTTACAGATCGTTTAAAGGCTTGTAAATGCTGCATTATATTACTTCAACTAGTAGTATTATCATTAGGTTTGACAAAGTTATCTGCATTTCCTGTCTTTATGAATGAAGTCTGGGCAGTATTTATCTCTGTTTGCATGTTTGTCACACTTAAATGTTTATGGTCATTAAACGAATTCAAAGATTAGTCAAAGCCAACACAAAATGCAATTTTTAAATAAATTTAAGGGAAAAGCAAAATCCAAACCTACTTGACCCTGTGTGAAAAAGTGATTGCCCCCGAAACATAATAACTGGTTGGGCCACTCTCAGCAGCAACAACTGCAATCAAGCATGTACAATAACTTGCGATGAATCTTTTACAGCGCAGTGCATGAATTGTGGCCCACTCGTCTTTGCAGAATTGTTGTAATTCAGTCACTTGTTAGGGTTTTCAAGCATGTACTGCCTTCTTAAGGTCACACCACAGCATCTCAGTAGGATTCAGGTCAGGACTTGGACTAGGCAACTCCAAAGTCTTCATTTTCTTTTTTCCTTCCGCCAGTCAGAGGTGGATTTGCTGTGTTTGGATTATTGTTCTGCTGCAAAACCCAAGTTCGTTTCAGCTTGAGGTTACAAACAGACAGTAGTGTCTTAGTCTGCTTCACTTTGTCAGGCAGGTCACGTTAAAGGGATTTCTTGACTGAAGACAGGTGTGGCAGTAATCAGGCCTGGGTGTGGCTACAGAAATTGAACTCAGGTGTGACAAGCCACAGTTATGTTTTAACAGGAGAGCAAACACTTTTTCACACACGGCCATGTAGGTTTGGATTTTTTTCAATAATAGAAATAATAAAAACCTTAATTTAAAGACTGTATTTTGTGTTTATTTGATGATCTGAGACATTTAGGTGTGACAAACATACACAAAAATAAGAAATCAGGAAGGGGGCAAACACTTTATCACACCAGATAGATAGATGTGTAGATAGATAGATGGATAGATATATGGATGGATGGATAGATAGATAGATAGATAGATAGATAGATAGATAGATAGATAGATAGATAGATAGATAGATAGATAGATAGATAGATGGATTCGTAGATAAACAGATGGATAGATAGATGCATAGATACGCGGATAGCTACGTAGATAGATACGTAGATAGATAGATCCGTAGATAAATAGATCCATTGATATATAGATACATAGGTAAGTAGATGCGTAGATACATAGATAGCTACGTAGATAGATAGATACTTATGGATATGTAGATAGATGTTGCATTAAAATCTTTAAAACCATCCCTTTGAGGTGCATTTACAATAGATAATTAACTATTGGTAATCATGTGGTTCAATATTTGAAACGACTGACCGACCTATTTATCATATGGTCTTAAATAGCTTCTTTTGAGAGCACGGTTGTCTTTTACCTCTATCAAACTGACTGATGGTAAAAATAAATAAAATAACTCTGATCTTGCAGGTTTGCCCGGCAGGCGAGCGTTGCCTCAACCAGGCGTTCACCAAGCGTCAGTACAGCCAGGTGGAGATCTTCAGGACGTTGTCCCGAGGCTGGGGTCTCCGCTGCGTCCACGACATCAAGAAGGTATCTGACTCCTGATACCAGTGCTCGTACCTTCCTGCTGATGTCGTGTTTAAACGATGAGTGTTTTTGCCGTCAGGGTCATTTTGTGAGCGAGTACGTCGGGGAGGTGATTGACGAGGAGGAATGCAGGTCGAGGATCAGACACGCTCAGGAGCACGACATCTGTAACTTCTACATGTTAACTCTGGACAAGGTACGGCTGTTTGTTGGCTAGTCGTCTTAACTTAGTGCCAGTGTGCAGGTTAAGAAGAAGCGGGAGGTGGCTGTCATCTGAACGTACAGTGACTGTTGGACCACTTTTAGTTTTTAGAATCTGTCCGTCTGGCAGATTTGTAACCGAAGTGTGTGTGTCGTTAGGACCGGATCATCGACGCTGGGCCGAAGGGGAACGAGGCTCGCTTCATGAACCACTGCTGTCAGCCAAACTGTGAGACGCAGAAGTGGACGGTGAGCGGAGACACCCGGGTCGGACTGTTCGCTCTCGTCGACATCAGTGCAGGTACAACGCTTCTTTTAAATAAAAAATTCTTATTATGTGTGGCAGTTTTTATTTTGACCGCTTCAAGCTGCAAGTTAGATAATGTACGAGTCTGAGTGGTTCATGTTTATCCATTCAGGCACAGAGCTCACCTTCAACTACAACCTGGAGTGTTTGGGGAACGGGAAGACGGTTTGTAAATGCGGAGCACCAAACTGCAGCGGCTTCTTGGGCGTCAGGCCAAAGGTGAGGGGGGTGACACAAAAAAGCAGTGATACACTTTGAAATAGCTGACAAGTCTTTGATGATGATGAACTGCGCTCGCTTCTCTCCGAACCAGAACAACCCTCCGTCGGACGACAAAGGCCGCAAGCTGAAGAGGAGGGGCCACGGCAAGAAGAAGAAGAAGGTGGTGTTGACCAAAGAAAGAGAGGACGAGTGTTTCAGCTGCGGAGACGGAGGACAGATGGTTTCTTGCAAGAGACCTGGATGTCCAAAAGTTTACCACGCCGACTGCCTCAACCTCACCAAGAGACCTGCAGGTCAGTGGTTTGTGTCACAGTAAAGCTAATTAGTGTGCATGTCGTTGCTTGGCGGGATGTCTTCCAGAAACGACACAATTCCTTAACGTTTGTTGTCACGTTTGCTACTCTCGTTGACCTTCTTCTCTGCGTATATTTGTTGTAGGACGTTGGGAATGTCCATGGCATCAGTGCGACGTCTGCGGTAAGGAGGCGGCGTCCTTCTGCGAGATGTGCCCCAGTTCTTACTGCGCCCAACACCGGGACGGCCTGCTCTTCATCTCCAAACTGGACGGCAAGCTGTCCTGCAGCGAACACGACCCCTGTGGACCTGATCCGCTGGAGCCAGGGGAGATCCGGGAGTACACGCCTGAACCCAGAGCACTGACCTCGGGGCTGGGCATGGCCGTGATCCCCTCTGCTGCCAAAAACACTAACAGAAGCATGGCCCCCATGCCCAGTAGGGTCCAGGAGAGCAGCGGTGTTGGCAGCGGTGGTGGCAGCGCCGGTGGCGGGCGTTCTTCCGAATCATTTCCTGCATTTTCCCTCCCGGTACCCATCACTATTCCTGTCGCTGCTCCTGCCGCCTCGCCTCCCCAAAGTAGCTCCGACGCTCCCAGCAGCCCCCACGTGTTCGACCTCCCGCACTACTCACCCATCTCCTCGTACGAGGAGGAGAGGGATGTCCTAGATGAGGACGAAGATGAGCTGCTGGCAGAAGAAGAGGAGGAGTTAGTGGAAGAGGGTGATGAAGGGCGGCAGAAATCTCAAGAGGAAGATGGAGAGTTGGAGGAGGTCGGGCTGGAATACTTGGAGCTGAAAGAGGACGAGGAGGACGACGACGATGATGATGATGATGATGATGATGATGATGATGATGATGACGACGATGACGATGATGAGGAGGAGGAGGAGGAGGAGGAGGAAGAAGAAGAAGAAGAGGAAGAGGAGGAGGAGTGATGCACAGTTGACTATTATTTACAGAGACAACAGAGTCACTACAGAAATGTCCCTTTGTATTCAATCATCAGTCGGATGAATGGAGGGATTTTTAGGACAAACATTAATTTAAAATAAAAACATAAATAAATTGTGAAGTTTATAAATAAAGGAATAAATCATCAGTACTGTATAAATTTAAATATATTTACTGACACATACTCAACAGTTTCACAGTTTATTTATGCTTGCATCGTGTGGTTTTGTCCTGGTAGTCGCTTCCCGACCTCGTTGCACACTAGCGGCGAGTATAACTTCATACGGGAGACAAAGAAAACAACTAGGGACATAAAACACAAGACTTGTAAACTTCACTTCGGTATATTTGTTTTCTCACAGGTTCACCTGCTGGTTCTCTCCACCGTGTTATTTCAGGTGTCATACGCGTCCTTCGAAAGCTGTGGTTGTAGAGGCGAGTCGAACTCTTCAACAAATGACTCACTCAACGGGTTCAGGTCCTGATGTGAGCTGGATCTGAATTAAATCATTCAGTATGTTTACGTCTGTGCATTTCGTGGGTGGCTGTGATCACAAAAGTACCAGAAACAACTGTTGTAATTGTCCATAATTAAAGCAATTGGAGTCCTCTGTATCGTTTACAAGTTTGGTTTTGCTGTCAGACCTTCAACAAGCCTCTCTATTCGACTCGCCGCGTGGTCAGTGGACTCGAGCAGTTTGGATTTTTACTGGACACAATGTGCTGGCATCACCTGTCCAGAGTCTGGAGCTTCCACTAAATCCAGTCTCCCCTCCGTTTTTTCAGTTCTTCTTGATGCCTCACATTGTTAAGTTGGTGCTTCGAGATCAGACCATGCAACAGGATCGGCTGCCTGGAGTAGAATCAATCATGTGTAACTGCTTAAAAACCATGCAGTCCAATGGAAGTGATTATTTTCTAAATCAGTTATAGATTGGGTTGCAGCTGACACTATTAGCTCACAGGAAGCATGGAGATGACAATTTCATGCCAAAAAATAAAGGGATTAAGAGTTAAAGGCAAAGATGCAAAGGAAGTATTTATAAGTGGACAATCTCTAAGGTTGTTTTGCAGCTTGTTGGACTGACTCTCCTGAAACAGTGGACAACATGAAACACCTTTCCTTTGACTGTGTCCGGTGCAGAGGTAGCACTTAGTTGGCTCCAGTGTGTATTCTCTGTAGTCATTATTTATATGCTGTTCTGTGACGCACAAACGATGGAGGAAGGAGAGATGAGGCGTCGGCGCTCCCTCTCCTCGACGTTGACTCTCCATCGAGAGGAAACACAAAAGTCTCTGATTGGAAACGAGACGGACTTCTGCCATGACGCTTGCACTTCAGTTACGTGTTCTTGCCACTCGTTTCGCTCTGTCTTCAAGCTTGATATTGTCTGTGTGTAATCTGCCAATGCCTTAGAGTGTGTTTCTTTGGAGATATTTTTAAGGAGTGGTTTGGCGCCGGTGAGAGCCAAGTTTCCCTTATAATGCCTTTTTACAGTTGCCCAAGTAATGTTTCATTCCGGTGTAATTATGACCTGTTAGATCTCAACCATTGACCTGCTATATAAATATATAAGAAGAAGTTATGAAATATTCACCTTGTACTGGCATCTTTCTTTTTTTTAGATTTACTTGTCTGTGAGCACTTAATATTAAAGCCCCTAAGAAACTTTGAAATCCTAGTGTGGCTTTAAATGTGTTTAATTTAATGAAATCACATAATTCCATGTCCAACTATAATTGGTTGACCACTAAAGCACTTTAAAGAGTATTTGAAGTTGTTAAGGAATGTTAGCTCCTCTAAATTACATTGGTATCCGGATAAACTGCCGTTCAGTCTAGATTTATATATTTGTTATGTTTACTGTAATAAAATGTGCATTTTTTTTTGCCAATATATAAATAAATAAATAAAACTCTTTAGCTACTTAAGATATAAATACCACAGCAAATGCTAACTAGCCACACTGAATATGCTGTTGCTAAATGCAAACGAAATACACATATATATATATATATATATATATTTGCTAGTTATCATGAGATAAAATAAAATTGTGTTCTCAAACTGCCAACTTAAAATAAAACCATTTTGGCTACACTTAATATTTGGGTAGAAACAGCCATGCTAACTGCTGCAAAATGCTAATAAGACACATTGCATACGTTGTTGCTAAATGCTAACGAAATAATCTTTACCTTACTTTTTATAATGTTATAATGGGTAAAATAATTGTGTTGTTAAAGTGCCCTTTTATTATAAATGGTTTTTTTTGGCTACTTAACTCAATATATTGTGGGAAAAAAAGACCAGAAACACGTTTTAGCTTTTCGAAAAAGGCCTACCTGATCAGCATGCTAACAGCTTCTCGGGATTGCTGCAAAATGCTAACTAGCCACCTTGAATACGTTGTTGCAAAATGCTAACTAGCCACACTGAATACGTCGTTGCTAAATGCTAACTAGCCAATATTCTTTGCCTTATCATGGGTAAAATAAAATTGTATTCTTAGCTTGCCTTTTCGTTATAAAAAATTAATCCTGGCCACTTAGCTTAATATTTGTGTGAAAACACCAAGGGACATATTTTTGCTTCTTAGAACAAATTAGCATGATAATTAGCATAACTGGATTAAACAGTGCTATATGCTTGTGACATATTCCAAGTTTTTTCATGGTTAAAATCATTTATTTTCCCAGTATAAAATAAAAAAAACCATGTGGCTTAAAATGCAGGTAAACCTCTTCTGAGAACACCCAGATAGCATGCTAATTAGCCATGTTTAATTCCAAGTTAAAACCCTGTAGATCATAATATGGACAAGGATTTGTTAGCCACCAATTAAAAAAATAATAATAATAATTAGTTCCTGGAAGCCGATAGATGGCCTGATACAACATTATAGAGATGGGGCATTTTAATCGAGGAAAATAATCTTCTAGCAAGAGACAACGTTGAGTGACAGTGCATGAATGCATAGAGTTGTAGTGATTTGCAATACACTTGAATTTTAAAAATGTTACACTGCAATTATATCACAGCTCTAAAAAAAACATTTTCAACAAGCCTTTTATTGTACACAATATTTTTGGACACCCATCTGTCTTTAACAGCCTTCAGTAAAAATATTGTGTACTGAAATATCAAGAGATGGAGCATCAACACACCAAAGAAGCAACATGGAGGAAACTGTGATTATGTCCGTTTATTTCCCTGCGTGTCCATCTGGCAATACAACTTAAAAGGCAATAAATTAGTGACTTAAATATAGCTGTAAATGCTGTTCTCAAAACATGGAGCAATGACAGTTTGTGCCACGTTACAACATTCACCCACAATGCTTTTTCCTGTGTTGGTGAAATATGCTGTTTAAGGGGAACTTTAAATGTTATTTTTTTTCCTCAAAACAAACTGCTAGAAATAGAAGGTCATATTTCCACATGTGAATATTAAATCAATTAAAGTAAATTATCTTCCAGACAGCTTAGGCCATGCAATTTCATTTCAGAAATGTCAGATTCTGGGCATTTTAGTAACCCCACCTTAAGATCAGCATTTATTTCTGCTTGCTTATGACAGAATCATAGCTTATGGTGCAAAACACAATGTTTCAGATCCTTGATGTACGTGCTGTCACCATGGACTTATTATGAGAACTAGTCTCCAAGAGGTCCTCCTGGTTTCCTTCGGTCTTGTGCAGCCCACCACTCATGTGTGCATTAGTGTTTTCCTGTTCTGTTACCACAGAGCTTTACATCGGGATGACAGCAAGCACATGAATATAGCATTTCTGGGTTCTGAATGAGCTTTACAAACATTTTAACATTCATGTTTAAAAAAAAAAAAAAAAAATCAGCTGATTGGGCCACAGAGTCTTTTTGTTGCGGTACCGTGAGAGGAAATTCACAGCAAGTTTTGATGGCGTTCGCCGCGCTCTTAATACATCCATGGCCGTCACTTGGCAAAAGTTGTGGTAAACGCCATAGAGATGAAGCTCTACAGCGTGAATACACAAGATCCTGCCATTTTGTTCTTTTGGTATAAAGGCCTCATTCATGCTTTATGCAAAATGTCTGATTAGTTTCCCTTGGCGTCTCTCCATCCAACGTGTGCAGGCGTGAACAAATGTGTATCCACACCAAGGTTAAATACAGTTGTAGGTAAACAAAATTGACAGCTGTAAACAAATCATTCACCCTCCTGAATTGCTGCACTCGCTTCGACTATATAACAGCATCAATAAAGTTTTTTTTTTTTGCCTTCTGCATTCAGTAGGTTTACTCTATTTCGACAGCACTGATTAAATCTCTTCACCACTGCACGTCGTCCTTTAACCACAGCACAGTTCGCACACAGATTGTTTAAAACCGCAGCTTCCGGGATTGTTTACTTTCCCGTGAGCCACAGTCAATTTGATATGGGGATAAAACACGAGTGAAGAGTGTTGGTCTTTACATCCATCTCCACCTGGCAGTCCTCTTCCACAAAGTCCTCAGTTCTTTATGGCACAAAAGAAATAAACATATCTAACAAGGTTCAAACAGTTCTGTTCAATTTCTTTTTTTTTTTTTCCTTCTGTGATTTGAACGCCACGCCCAGAGATGAGTAACGGCCCTCGTATCCAGGTATCACTCAAGCAGAGGGAGGGCGCCCACTTCTGTTACCCTTCCTGTCGCTCGGCATCAGTTGTTATGGCAACAGGAGTAGAAATAAGAGTCTTTCTTCTGGCACAGGTCCACGCCCGTTTCCTCGGCTGAAACAAAAGACGACATATGACGATTTAATACACACGTTTTTGCATTAGGCAGCTTGTATTCAGTCTTAAGCCAAGCTAGGTTGCGCATGCTAGCTTCATAAACTTAACTTTATGAAGCTTAAACAAACTTCTCTCATGTGGTGTTCCTCAGGGATCAATTTTAGATTCGCTGCCATTTCCCGCAAACAACCTTCTACTTATTAAAACACAACATCCATTTTCACTTTTGTTTTCGATCTAAAAACACCTAATACAAGCTGCTAGCTATTAGGTCTGGGTTTAAATAATAAAATACATTTTCTGATTCATCTTCATTTGAAGGATTAATTCATAATTATTTTTTTTAAAAAGAAATGTTATTTTATGCATCCTCTCAATAGAAACTGAGCAGAAACTGTCACTGAGGTCTTGCAAGACTAGTTTTGCATCACTAGTGTCGCAAGACTGCCCAACCATAACGGGTCCACATGACAGAAGCTACAACTCTAAGCACAGTGAGCCCTGAAAACGGACAAGTTTGATTTTAAAAAAAGGAGGGATGCCACGATCGGTATAGGGGACGATGCCGGCATTTTTTTAAATGATTGGATCAGTCGGTATCGGGCTTCAGCCAAGGTCTGTCATAAACCAAAACCACGTCCCTGTAGCATCAAAACATCCTCTTCTTCCGTTACAAGGTTTTAAGGTGGTTTGTTAGTGTCAAATCTGCTCAACATTGAAAGAAGAAGAACCAAAATCATGTCACTAAACATGTCTGCTGAGTGGAAATTGTAAGTTGTGTAATGTGGATGTTTGGTGAGGCGGTAGTAGGAGATCATCATTCAGTTATACTAATTTGATTTGCCACCAACAACAACAACAAACACTCAACGCTGTGTTTAAAGACGACGTCATGGAGAAGAATATGACAGACAGGGTTACAGAGTTTATGCCGTTGGATGACCGGAATATTTCTGGAGTGACTAAAGATACCGTCTCCAGTCTATTTACTGGACTTGATCTAAGGGAATCAGGACCTGGAACTCGAAAACTGAAATATCTGTAAATGAATTAGAATCAACAACTTGAGACCGACAACTTTATATTAACAACAACAACGTGAATAACCACTGCGCTCCTACAGCTCCTAAATCTCCTGTGGTGTTCCGCAGGGATCAAATTTAGGACTGCTGTTGTTGCCTGGATATTACCACTCTTCCATTTTATTTTTACTCCAAAATGAACTCTCACAGTCAGAATCCGACACGCTACTGAAACTCTCACCTGTCATGTACTGGAAGGCAGTGTTGTTGTAATCCTCAGCAACTTTCTGGAACAACTCGTCTGAAAACAGAAGAGGAATAATGAGACCTGTCAGCTGGTGTCAGTTCCCGTCAGCTCGTATCATTCACGGCCGTATTAAAACAGGTACAATCACATGCCTCGTTTATGGCGAGCAGTAACTATGCAACAGCCTCTATAAACTGAAGATTAAACAAACTGATGTGTGTTTCAGCAGAAGTACAGGTAAAAAAAAAGAAAACATCCTGCGGTTCTGACCTGGTGCTTTTATTTCAGATTCATGCTGTAAAAACCCACATTATTTCCCTTGACGTGGCTGTTGAAATTAAACCCAGTGTATATGTTTGTCTTTCCTAATCTGCGCATCTAGAAACAGGCTTTAACAGGATGTTAGAGCCACTGATTGGAGACTTAAAGGCATATTCTCTCTTAGGCGAAACCAAAAACACAAAATAAAATGACGATCATACCGCTGATTTCTTCAACTATCACCCTGTTGCATCTTCCTTCTGCTTCCTGATGTTGCTCTGTGTCTCAATACGACCCTTGTCTTACATTTGTAATCACAGGAATGCAGACAAAGAGCTCCACTACCTCAATACTTCCCTCCTAGATCATGTGCTGCTGCCATCAAGGAGTGTCATTGCTACGGGGTGGGGGTGCCTGGTCTGGTCTAGGTGGGTGCTACATGTCTAAGTAACATCCCCAACAATGACTTCTCTGCAGTAGTTTTATTTTCTTTGTGCATGAGATATGACAACAGAGACAGACGACAGATATCTGTGAATGTGAACCCTTTTAGGTTGATCGTTATTCATTTACTCTGACGTCTGGTGGTGTCTAAGGACAGAGGACGTTGTACGGTATGTGGAGATTGTAAAGTTCCTTGAGGGCAACTGGTTTATGGCCTTGACTGAGATTAACTGGATTTTTCCTGAGGAACTACATTACCTATAAAAAAAGCTTGAACCCTCTAGGATGTTTCCTCATTTTATATTTTGTTTTTTATAAATGGAACCATTTTTGTCAACGTGAAAACTGATTTCTACAAATTAATGTTAATCAATTACAAATACATAATGAAAACTAAGTGATTTGCTTAAGTATTCCCCCCTCCAGTCCAGCTAGTTGGCACTCCTCACATGGGGAACAACTGTATCTGCCAAGCCGTGCTCCGAGTGCAAATCTATTTCTCCTCCAGTTTAAAAATATACCCACGTTTGTCATTCTTACGACTCACTTCCCTAAGAACCAAACCATGAATAAACACAGCTGTGATCGGAGCCACCGGCCCGTGTGAAGCGTGGTCTGCAGACGACTGAAGGAAGGAACTCACCCACGTTTTTTCCCGTTTTGCTGGAGGTCTCGAAATGCTGGGCGCCGATTTCTGTAAACGCAAATGACAATTATCAGTCAGGAGGAGGCGCGTTACAGCCTTCAGACCTGTCTAAGGTGTTTTCAGTCAGTTAATTTTGCAAGCTGATTATACAATTAACTCACACATAAGGAGGAAAAAGACAAGACTGCATTGTGTATTCAAATCAAATGTGCTTTAAAATAAAGTAAACTTCACCTCTAAACCACTTACAGGTATTTTGATGGTTTAAAAACAAATGCACGATAAGAAACGAGTTTAAAAATCTGCTTCTAAGCGACGCTTTTCACTGTCGCCTTTGTGAGACGCTTACACAGACGGTGGTGTGACAGAAAACACACCAAACCGACTGCGCCGCCACAAAAGGGAAAAGTGGAAGTGTTTCTGACCACCTGCCAATTCAAACATACAATAAAAACCAAACCACAGCAGAGGCTAATAATAAAGTTCTGCTTCCACTTCCACTTTGAATCCGTATCTGGAATCGCTGATGAAAATCGTAATTGTCTGTAGCTATAACAAACTATAAACGGCTGTACAGCATCACTAAACAGTTATCTTACGTAGCATATAAACAAATATGCTCATATCTGACCAGGCAGCCATCTTACAGAGAGATTACAGTAATATGTTCAATCAACAGCTCCACCACACGTACCTTCAGCGAAGTCTTGAGCGTCGTGGTAGTCTATTTGGCGCAGGCTCCGGTCTCCTTCGATCATGTCGTTCTTGGTGCCGCACAGGTAGATCTTACAGTGCTGCAGGACAGGAATTTTATTTAATGCACAGGTGTCAAACTGATCCATGAAAGGGCCGCTGTGCCTGCAGGTTTTCATTCCAACCATGCAGCAGAACACCTGACTTGGCACAATCGACTGAACTGCCTCCAGACAGTCATTTCAGGCATCCTCTTGCTTGACTGAAACAAAAACTTGCCAGCTGCATGGTTGGAATGAAAACCTGCAGCCACAGCAGCCTTTTCACGGATCAGTTTGACACCCCTGAGCTACAGCGTGCAGCCGTACACAATGATTAACTGAAACCAATTCTCAATATACCAACCAGCCTACATTGTTTTACTTATTCGATTAGATATTTTTTGACTTATTGAAGTTTTTTCCGCTACGAAAAACATTTCGTGGGGGGAATGAAGTCTGGAGTCACTCCAACCAGAACTAATTACGCCCAGAAAGGAAGGTGGAGAGGGTGAAAAGCATTTGCTAACATCATTGCCTCACTTCTCCACCGCTCCCACCGACTGTAGCTGTAGCACAAGGTGTTCCCTTTATTCATTTACTGATGTTAGTAAGGGAGAATTGCAAAGTAAGACTCAGCGTACGGTTTAACCTGCTGTTTTTAGTGAGCACATGAGAATAAACATATTGAATCTTGAATAAGATTAACCTATTGGGTCTGTTGTAAAAGATATTGACACTGAAATAACTTTGGATTAACAGTGGTGTTTACTGAGTAGCATGTGTCGCGTAATTCATCACTCTGATTGGCTCAGGACTATCTAGTTGCATGCAGAGGTTGTTTTTTATTCTAGATTAGCTGAAACACATCCCATAATTAACTATATCAGGGCATTTCTCCTACAGCAGCTTCAGTTCTGCATCTTTTGTTAAATAAATGAGAGATTTTCAAGAGAAACGTTTCAACGAATGTCTAATCGTCTTTAGTTTCATATCTACCGAGCCTTGAGAAACTCTATTACCTCCTCGCAGTTCTGCAGCTCTTTCACCCAGAACCGAGCTCGCTGGAAGCTGCTGCTGTCCGTCAGATCTGAAAGCCAGAGATTAGAAACACAACCACGTTTAGGCGCGAGACGCGAAAGACTTTTTTTGTTACCACAGTGTCTTTCTAGACTGTCACCAGTCTCCCAGTTCACGTGGGAACAACAGTAAAAGCCGAAATAATTGGTGCAATCTTGGTTTAGAAACCCAGAACACTAACGTGAAATATGGAAGAAATAAGAAAGAAAGAAAGAGGGAAGACTGACGTTAAATAAAACGCCAGAGTGAGTAACTCACTGGGGAATGCCAACAGTTATTTCCTAAGAGACTAAGTTCCTCAATGTCGAACAAAGAAGCACCGACTGCAGCACGTAGCGTTTGAAGATCCGCACGAGAGCGGCTCATCTCTTATCTTAGCTTCACGTTCATGTAACGAGACGCTCTTTGCATCGGATCAAGGATGTATTCTAATAAACGGGACATTTAACTGTTGAATAAATAAAAACAGTGGCGAGCTCGCTGCACGAAACCAGAGAGAGACGATGGGAATGTTTGCACGTCTGGTCGCCTGTCGTAATGTTATGGCTGACTGGTGTGTCGGCCAGGCAGAGTTCAGTCCAGCCACCTTGCACATTCAGTTCAGTTATGCATCATCATTACAGCCGCTGCTGTCGTCCGTTTATTACACAAATGTGAATTTACCGTAGCAGACAACGGCGGCTCGAGCTCCTCTGTAGTAGATTCTGCTCATGGCTTCATAGCGCTCTGATCCGGCTGTGTCCTGAGACAAAGAGAGAGACAGAGAAGCAGAAAGAAAACTGAGATCCACCTAAATGGAGACATGATACCGACGAGAAGTACCTACTTCCCGTTTAACTGCACCATTTCCATTCAAGATACAGATAGAGAGAAGAAGCCTGCACAGCGCCCGGTATATGATAAGGGCACTTTCATTAATTACTGGATCCTCTCTCTCGGTCACGTTTATACAGTGAGGCCTTTTGTTATTTTTAACGCACGTCCAAACCACATTTTCTCCCGAGAAGTTGAAGGAAACTGTGTCGCGACTCACCCATATTCCCAGGGTGATCACTTTCTCTCCCACCTGGATCGGTTTGGCGACAAAGGCGGCGCCGATGGTCTGTGGGAAAGAGAAGACGCGGTCTAAATGGGAGCTCAGAGTTAGACCGTTATTAAATTCAGCTCAGCAGGCCGTCTGCTGCTTGAACCCTCCAAACTAATTTACATTTTTATTCGGGTGGTTGTTGTGAAATGTCAGTGAATCAGACGCTGCACGCAGATTTATTCAATTACGGAGTTTTGCAAGCATTTTTATCGTTTTGTGGCTGAGGGTAGAAAGAGGTGGGTTGTTGTTGTTCAACTGCACAAAAAGTCTGAAGTAAATTGTGCGATCGTTCACTGCCTCACTCTCAAACCTCAAGCACGTTCTGTGATTTGACCCTCAGTCTGACCCGTAGTTTGGGAAATCAGGAAGCGATGCAGGAGTACAGTTCACAAGCAGAAACAAACCTCCTGAGCAGAGACGGATAAAGAATGTGTTTTGGGTTTTTTTTGAACGACAAGTTCAACTTAAAAGTCCAGCAAGGTGGGTCTCTCGACTAGAACAACACTGTCCACCGGAGTATGTCAAGTACAGCCGACACAAAAAGCCCTCCTCCCCCTCAGCAGAGACAGACAATGCTGGAAATAGTGCAGAGCAGACGGGGAATAGTTTATTCTGGACAGCATTTATCATTGATCACTGGACCGATGCAGTATTAATAACTTATATTTGCATCAAGCGATCATATTCGGCCACTCACGTGACAATAAGAGCATTAGAAACTGGAAAAATATCCCTTTATTTTTAATAAATCAATCGTCTGAGAGAAGAACAGTATTTGGGAAGATACTTCACCAATTTCGTTCCTGTCTTTTCAAATGTTTTCAAGCTTTTTTTAAGTAACTTTAACTGAAAAGTGCAAAGCAGGAGCAGTTTTGAGAAAAGTTAGATCGGTGCATTTAGAGCCGATAAATGTGCTAGACTTTATAAAGTTCCCTCCAGAAGATGAAGACGGTTTAAGAGGGACTAACTGACTAACTTTCAGCTGTTTATATCAGATGTATTCTTAAACGGGATATTAGATGATATCCACATAAAGATACCGCGTCCCAGGTTTCTATCCGAGCTTTAAAGTGTTAACGTGATCACAGACTTCGGCGTCTATCACCACAACCACCCTGGGGCTAGCACGTATAAATAATGCCTTTCATGCAGGCATCAGGCGATGAGGGAAATCAGCCAAGGACTCGCATGGAAATTCAGGCAAAGCAGCTGACACTCACGTTCTGGTACGGGCCGACCAGGAAGCGGTGATGGACGTATCTCTCCACCAGGCTCGTCTTCCCGACGCTCTCCTTGCCCAGCATCACCACTTTGGCGTCCACGCGCATGGCCGTCATGGTAACGGCGTCCGGAGGAGCGCACGAGGAAGCAGCAGCAGCAGCAAACGGGGGGCGGGGAGGGTATTTACAAGGAAGCCGCTGTACTGCTCGCTGTGAAGAGTTGTAAGTGTTCACTGTGAGACACCGAACGTCATGATTCAAATAAAATTTAACTCCATTATTACTGAAATTACTTTACACCCTTGTTAAGATTTCCGAACGTGAAAGTGAAACCTTTCAGTCCAACCTGTAAATTATGACTATGTAAGAAAACTGGTAGAATCCAGACGTACATGTCTAGTTAAATCGAAGCACAAAGAAATTGTTGTAAAACTAGGAGAAAAGTACTTGTACCTGAGCCTGATAACACTTTGATTATAAGAAGAAAGAGAAGGAGACAAAGAAGAAGAAGAAGAATGAAGAGACAAAGAGACAAAGAAGAAGAAAATAGGCACAGTCATGAACAATGTACAGCTACAAAACACTACTTTTTACTATATCATTTAAGGTTAAACTGAATTTAAATCCCAAAAAGTAGATGTTAACACAAAAACAGAATTAAAAAGAGCACTAAGACACACATACTGACCACAAGGAAACATCAAATTAGTAGAAAGAGATAGTAGTAGCTTCATATAGTAGTTTTCACTATATTATATAAGAGTAAACTGAATTTAAATCCAAGAAAAAAGTTGTTGTTAACACAAATAAACAACATGGAAACAGAAAAATGTGCATAGAGTTACCACAAAGAGACAACTTCAGTACAGCTTCTGACACTTTTACTATATTATTTAAGGTTAGACAGAATTTAAATCCCATAATAAACCGTTATAAATTGTTTTGTTTTTAATATGGCTTCCTAAAAGTTTTTATTTTTAAGAGACTGCGGTTATCTTTGCCTACCGCCTACCTACGTATCTCAATAAATATATATAAATATTAAATTACCTAAAGCTAAAAAGAAAAACAAAAAAAAAACAGTTCGTGTAAAAATGACACAGCTAAAAAGCCGTTAAGTCAGATGTGGAGAGCTCAGCTAGCCTAGCTTAACTTCAGCACCGCACAGAAACATTGAAAACTCACCTGCTAGCTAGCTTGACTCAACAAATCTCTCTCAACATCGGATATTTTATTCCCAGCAGGAGCCAAACCGAGGCTGAAATCCACCTAAACCTGTTTTAAAGCGGACACGGGAGCAGCCAGCTCGCTTGTCATCTCTGCCCAGCCAAGCGGAGGAGCCGGATCCGGGGTGGCGGTGTCTGGATGTTAAAAGCGTTACAGTTAGCTCGGTTAACGTTTTTGCCACTGTTGCGCAATGACTGAAATTACCACGCAAGTCGCCGGACAGCGAACGTTACACTAACAAACGGTGACCGGACGGCATCGTCTCTAGTCTGTAGGAAATTGATTGGCAAACGGGTTCAGGTTACTGTCGGGACGTTTCGCTTGTCTGGAGACGGAGCTGTGTAAACGTTTCTGTGGTGAAAAGAAAAAAGAAAAAACATCCAGCTGAGCTTTGTTTGTTTGGGTGGGAACCAATGAGCCGTGAGGGGCGGTTTCCAGAAGGCGGAAGTGACCGAATTAGACGAGACAATTACCGGATGTTGGAAAACTAGAATTCCACCTTCCCCACCTACTTCCGGCTTTCAATAGCGGTTAGAAAATTTGTTAAATATTTTATATATAATTGTAAATTCTTAAAAATTATCCCACGTTTCACAATTTTACTTGAAAGAATTATATCTTGTTATAGAGTCTTTGAAATTGTTTATATCCAAACAAGAATGCCATTTATCTTTATGAATTCTTGAATTCATAGCTAGGAATATGAAATAGTTTCCCTTTCACTCGTACTTTATTTTGTATTTATTTTATTTACCTTTTGTCTTACTACATGGATTTCTTTGTGTGTCACCGTATTGGATATGTTATTGTTATTGCTGTTATTGGTAATTTCTTTTCTTAGTTTAACATGCCTTGTTTAGAACATCTGTAAAGCATTACAATATGACTGAGAACTAGAAAGGTATTCATGCAATAAAAGATTAACTCACACAGAGAAGAAAATTATATTTATATTATAAATATATATTTATTTATATATATTTAAATTAGAAAATGACCACACAAATGGCCAAAAAGAGACATACAATTACCACAAAGACAAAACAACCAGAAAGTGACAAAATTTTGAATGTTAAATGTCTAAACATTAAGCTGTTGAATGAGAACTTAAACAATGTAAATATCTTTCCCCATGGGTTTTACTTTTTGTTAAGTAACAATGACTTGAAAATGTTCAAAGTGCTTTAACAAAGAGATTAAATTCTGACAATCAAATAAAAACACATAAATTGGAGCATGTCAGATTTGTCTGAAAAATGACAGTGTTCAGTGTACATGAAGTTAACTTAGATGGATTACTGAGTACAGACACAATTTTACGGTAATAAATTCTGTTTAGTCATCTGACTATAATTAAAAAGTCATGGTTATTTTGTTGTACTGGATCACTTTGTAGTCATTTGAAGAGATTTTGTGTCTCTTTTTGGTCTTGTTGTGAGTAATTTTAGCTGTTTTAGACCGTTCTTAATCAGTAGCTAGTGTTTTTCCTAACCTTTTGTGTCACTTTGTGGTTATTTTTCGTGACTGACGTAACTACATATCATTTTGTGTACTATTTTTGTCACTTGTGGCCGTTTTGAGTCATTTTGTGGTCAATCAAATCATTACAAAATGTGTAAGAATATATATTTTAAATATCTTAACTGTTTTTAGACATTAAACACCAATTTATCATGAACTTTCAATGATGTGAGATTATTGCGTTTAACTGAGCATAATAAAGTACATAATTTTGGCAGGCAGTTAGAAGAAGCTGATTGGTCCAAACTCTAAACAGCTGACAGTGAAGCTACGCGCTGATTGGCTCGAAGTTCATGCGCTCTTCCTCTCCCACTAAACACACTCACACACACACGGGTCAGGAAAAGAGAACGAGATACAGACTCCAACATGGCTGAAGAGGAGGGAAGCGAGGTAACCTTTTTCCAGGAGATCTTCACGTCCCCGCTTAATTTAACTCTGCTCAGCCTCTGCCTGTTCCTCCTCTACAAAATCTTCCGCGGGGACACGCCGCCGGACCTCGGCGAGGTGGAGAAACCGCTGCCGAAGATGAAGAAGAGAGACTTCACGATGGCAGAGTTGAAACCCTACGACGGACTGCAGGATCCTCGGATCCTCATGGCTGTCAACGGAAAAGTGTTCGACGTGACCAGAGGGAAGAAGTTCTACGGACCAGGTAGGGGTCGCGCGAGCTGTTCTCGCGCTGCGTACACGCAACGGCAGCCTAGCGTGAGGTGACCGTTATTTCAGTGCGCCAGTTTAACTGACAGCTCTCGAGGGTTAAACTACAAAATATAAACTGTTGTTCGGGGCAACTTTTGTTGGAGTTTTGGAATCGGAAGCTGCTGCCCCACCCCCTTTAGTTTGCCGACTGAGATCTTGTTTCATAACATAGGGGCAGCAGTAGCCTTGAAACCACAGATCGTCTATGGAGAAGTTGAGTTCTCCTTAAAGATAACTTCAGCGCCGCGATGTTTTCTAAAATCTCGCGAGAAAGTTGCTCCCCGAATCCGGAAGTGTTGTTTTCCCCCTTATTTTATTATTATCTAGGACGTAAATATAGATGAATTTCAGATTAAATTTATTGTTTATAGTTAAATAATGTTTTATTTTACTTATAGCCGTATTAATCCACTATTAATGATCAGTTGAATTGTTAATTTTTGAGAAAATTATTTCATGATATCAAACAAAATCACCATTCCCATCTTCTGAAATGTGTATATTAGCATTTTCCTATATTTACGTACTCAAGGCTTTTCACTTTTTAGCAGCTCGGCAGCCAAAACAAGACATTTGACTCTTTTATTACAAGTTTACAAGTTTAATTTTACGAAAACTGTTGTCGGATGCATAGTTTACATTAGTTTTACAACCAGCTAGTTTGTTTCTATTAGGAATTGCGCTGGTCTCGCTGAAGGCCACTTTGGTAGCTTACATGGCTGTTTCAGGGTGGGAAATTTTGGATGTTCTGGTTGTGAATGGATCCAAGCGTTTTAATGTGACTAATTCAAGCTAAAGTTCATTGCACCCATATATTAAAGCAATAAACGCTGATCAAGGTGCTTTACAGAGATTAAAAGTATTTGACTATCAAACACTGATGACTGTGCTAAAGTAAATTAATAAAAGCACACATTGAAATGAAAAACTGAAAAAAACATTTTGAGTATGAACAGCTCTCTGTGTCTGTTCACTGTTACAGTGAAGACTTTTTTTTAGTTGTGAAGTCAGAATATATTCTTCCAGTTGTATGGAAACAGACGCAGTGTGTGTCCTCACTGCTTTTACCCTATCTCAGATGGTAACCTCTGTTGCGTGTAACCTCTGACCAACATGATAACTTGCTCTCATGCAAACGTTCTGCACACCACCCAGCCCTGAAGCCGAACGTCCTGCAAGTTTGTTTCTTTTCGAGAATTTCACGTTTGTCCACAGGGAGGGGACTCAGTGTCTTGCTCACAGGCACTCCAGTAGCAGTTACTGCTGTTACAGGACATATACGTTTTTTGTTTTTTTTAGTATTCAGGACTAGCTGTTGTTTGAATGTGACCGGGTGTGACCTGAGTGTGAAATGAACTTTACATTAACTCTCACCCACAAACTGGCTCAGTCTTTAGTCATATCAAGACATGAGGATCAGTACATTAAAAACTAAATCGTTTAATAATATTCATAATCGTTTTCAAAGACTCTTAACCATCTGAAGTAAAAGTTATAGAGTTATAATAGTTATAAAGTATAATTTTACATACAGTAGTCAGACAACTGCACCAAGAAAAAAAAAATGACAAGGCTGTAGATCTTTACATTTGAGTGGACACTGTAGACTTCAAACTAAGTCACTCAAAGAGAAGGACTTAATGGGTTTCTTTGGGACTATTTTGTGGCGGATTGATACATATTCTCTTAAGTAATAAGTATTTCCACGTTCGGCAATGTTGGAATCAGTTAAGGATGACACTGAGGTAAAACTGTATTGCTTTTAGGATCAGATCTTCTGTGTTTTCATGGTTTTGTGCGTCTCCTCCGTCTTGCAGAGGGGCCGTACGGAGTGTTTGCGGGCAGAGATGCGTCCAGAGGTCTTGCTACCTTCTGCCTGGATAAGGAGGCGCTGAAAGACGAACACGACGACCTGTCAGACCTGAACGCCATGCAGCAGGAGAGCCTCTCTGAGTGGGAGTCTCAGTTCACCTGTGAGTGGAGACACGTGACCCGCTGATATTTCTTAAATTCTGATAAGAGATTCAAATGTAACCGATACTCATGGACGGTCAATAACATGGCATGATAACATACACCCATCAGGCGTATTAAATATTCAAATTGAGTTAAATGTTACTTGGAGTTAAGTGGCGGCAAATAATGTGCTCAGGAAAGTGAGCACGCTGCAGAACGTAATGGGAAGACTGTGAATCTTTTCCTCTTTATTCTCCGTTACAGTTAAGTATGACTACGTCGGCAAGCTTCTCAAACCAGGAGAGGAGCCCACGGAGTACACCGACGACGAGGAGGGAAAAGACAAGAAGACGGACTAGAAAAGGGACCAAAAGGGAAACACTAGAGATGCCTTAATGTTTGTAATGTTTCCTCCTGTTTAAGGGGAATTCAGAGAAAACCCTTCTCCACCTTCTTCGGACCAATCCTGGATTTTATAAGACGCCGGACTTCCACTTATCTGCATTCATACTGTAATGAAGGCACTAAACGGTTATAAATAAAACTAATGTAGAGGAGCTGTGTAATGTTGTTAGAGTGTAGAGCAGTTACTGGAAAGGTAAGCGCTGATCCTTGGAGTGATTCCAGCTTTCTGTAGAGCAGGCTGAAACAGCCGTTCACCGCGAACGGCTGTGAGATTATGCGCAGTTCTGATTAAAAGGTTTCATCCAAGTTCTCTGGAAGTCATTTAAAAACAAGAGTAAGATGTTGAAGGTCTGGAGTTGAAGGTAAATTCTGAAACTTGTCTCCGAGTCCAAACTAAGGCTTGTTTTTTGTTTTTCAAAATAAAATTAGAGCTAAAAGTTAAGCAGGACGAATGACCAGAATTTCCCTTTAACAGCTGCAGCCAACTTTTTAGAGAAAACGTTTAATATCAGTATGCAATAAATAATCTTGTTTATTTTTGTTTCTTGTTTCTTTTCGTCGGCTCTTCGCTATAAAACTATAAAAGGACCAGTTTTTATGGCTCGGTTGCTCGCCTAATACTCAACAGTTTCCATTTTTTTCTTCTGTTTTTGACTAACACTCAGTCCAGGTTGTCGCTTCCAGTTTAATGTTTGCTTTGTTTGTTTGTTCTCAGTGGTTTCTTGTACCGCTGCAGTCTTGTTGACTGTCACAACACTACGAAACTGTAAACCATCTCTCATTACAGCTCAAACGTGAGGATGTGCTTCTTTTTTGTTGTTCCGTTTCTTTTCGATTGTAGGTCAAATGTAATGTGCAATGATTTCGTCAGAAAACAAACAAACAATGAAACGATGATGAAATTTGAAGTTTTTGACGCCGATTGCTGTGGTTCGTCACGTTATGCAGAGCTGAGTGACAAAATTCAAACAAATGGCTTCTCATATTAAACGCTAAACTGCTATTTTACATAAACACAGACAGGGAATTATACTTTAATTAATTTCCCGTTATGCTGATGGTTTGTTTTCATTCATTTTAACACTAAATCCATGATGGAGAAGAGCATAAAACCTTCTGAATCAACCAAGTTTGCTGTTTTTTGTTTTTTTCATGGACTAATCATCAGGAAATGAATAGTTAAACTCTGGCGCTCTCTAACGTACATGTCCTCCAAACGAATACAGTTTCTCCAGAACCATGCTGTCGTCAAATACTGCAGAAATGAGTTAATTTATAATGCAGAGCTTAGAAGGAACAAGACAGAAGAAAAGAAAGTGCTGTTAATATTTCACTTTACCGCTGTAACTTTCCATAAAAACACACTTAGTGAGGGAGTGTTTTTCAGGAGGCATCTGCATCATGCTCATGTTGCTGTTATACTGTTAAAATCCTCAAGTTCTATTTGGATTTAATAAAGGAAACTACAAAATAAAGACTTGCCAAGCCTGTTTATTTAACTCTTTAACTTAACCCATTTGTGCATATATGTACTAGCTGCTCCCTGCACTGTCACAGTACTTCGTTTTTTGTGATTGAGCAGAATACAGCCCTTGAGAAATCAGCGACAGTATTCGTGGGAGTACAGCAAGTTTTATTTAGTTACAAAAGGTATGTGTCAGAAGTGGGATTCGAACCCACGCCTCCATTCGGAGACCAGAAGTCCCGTCTCTGCGGAAGGAGATCATCCTTGAGTCTGGCGCCTTAGACCACTCGGCCATCCTGACACGGTGCTCGCTCAGCGATCGCAGTTTGACTTATGTTCGTTCCTCACGTGAACGGCTACGCCGATAAATGTTTATATTTTCTTGTATTTTTACAACGCCAAATACTTGCAACTGCTTTGTGAGCCCATTTCACTTTTTTTCAATGTCTAAGAGTGTAAATTTGTCCTCCATTTTCACTTTAAAGTTTTTTTGCGCATGCTCGCATTGGCATTCGTGATGGCAATGATGCTGCATTCAAGTAAATTGGATAAAATTGGGATAAATGAGCATTATTGTGAAAATATCCCCCGCAAAGTAATGTTCCATATTCTATATTTTAAAGTGTTAAGTCTTAAGCCTGGTGTTCTGATGTAACTGCATTTAAGGCATTCTGTTACAATTGTGTCGCTGTCTGATTTGATTTTTCTACTTGGGTAAACGAGATTTCTGTTTAACTAGCTAACGTGAACGCGACATAACTTCCGGTGTGTGTACGTGCGGCGGCCATATTGCGCTTCCGTTCTTCAAGGGTATCTGAAGACACCAGGCTACTCGACATGTACCGGTTTGCTAAATCTGCAGTTAACCTCGGTGGTAAGAAATCATTGTTTTCGTTTTCCACGAGACTTATATGTGTATACTCATGTTTACTGATTTTTTAACATCAGTGGGCAGAAAGTCTGATAGTATCTGTGTGTCAGTGACCGCGGTCAACGTGCTACCGTTATCAGTTTGCTATTAGCTAACTAGCATTAGCATGTCCAAAAAGAAACAAAGATTTACTGAGACACACTGTTATAAATGTAATGAAATGACTGGAACAGGAAGTTAAGCAGGTCAAAAATGCTAATATGATACGCTGGACAATTTGTTAAATGCACATGTAATTTGACTTTGAGCTCAAACAAGGGCAAATAAGGACAGTTGGTTTAGCTTGTGTTTGGGATTTGGTTTTTTAGTAATGGTTTTCAGATAAAGCATAAACAGGACTGTTATCAATGCAAAGTTAAGGGTTTAATATGACCAATAAAGGCGGGAAAAGTCCCTTTGTTTCTCAGCAGTATATATCAGTCTGTTTTTATTGATAATATTTGAATGTAGCCCTGAAATGTCATCAGTTTCAAAAAGGATCGTCCAGGACCATCTTGTCTGTGTAACCGTGTGTCTCTGTTTTAAACTGTGTGACACTTCTTGGTGCAGTTGCTTATCTTTATGTCTCGCAGACTTGGATGACTCTCAATAACACAGTAACACAATAACAAAACCCTCACGACTGAGAATCTTATAACAAACCTTTGCCATCAGTTGTTTAAAATATTAATACTCAAAAACGAGTAATCAGTCGATATATTGTATATTTAGGCAGCACATTTTGACTGATTAATCATTGTCACTTGAAACTATTAATTTACTGCATTCATCCACTAATAGATCTAAAGTAACAGCCGTGACGTAGACGCAGCAGGTGACATTGAATTAAATCGAGCCATGAACATGAGATATAGATCAGGGACGATGTCTAGACTAAGGACAGCTTAACTTTATGTCATCTTATCTAAAATGTTGAGTTGTAGTTGTTGTGAAAATGCGACACCTGTTAAACTGCAGATTATTTACGATACTTTACGAAATGTTAAACTTGTGACCATCAAAACTTCAAGCATAAGTCGGTTGTCATAATTTGTCAGTGAGTCTGAAGAAAAGTAGTAAATCTCCCACTGAATTATTCTGAACCATAAACAGTTTGAGTCTTAATAGATTATCAGAATTGTTGTCGATTACTGTATTTTCAGTTGACTGATTAATGGAGGCCTGTTTCTTGTTTGTTGTGCAGGTCAGGCCGTGAGGCAAGTGAGGCACGGATCCTCCGTCCGCCAGGACTTCCACTCCAAGTACGGCATGGGCATAATGGTCGGAGGACTTGCCTTCTGCACAGCTGTGTGGGGATATGTAAGTTGGACCACCTCACATTCAATTAGAAGAATGACAGCATACTCATAATGTAGCGTTCCAAGAAACAATACGTGTCCAAATTATGATCAAATTTATTTTTTTATGTCTGATTTACTGTGAGGATATTTAATGTAGGAAAGCCACTGTGTTGTCTAAACCGCAGCTGTTAATTATGGCCACTAGGAGGTGATCAGAGCTTGCATATTCGCATATTGTGCAACATCATCGCCTGTTAAATGTGCAGCTCCAAAATGAGATGGCCAGAGAAGGGGAATATTTATGAGAAACAAAAGTCAAATAAATAATGAGAGGAGATGGTTTTATAGACTCAGAATCACTTTAATCTTTGGATATTTTAAAGATCTTTTCTACCATTATAGGCTCACATGGGATATGTGCGTGGAATGCTTTTAAAACACAAGTTTTCTGTCGTTTTGCAGGTGCTGACTCAGACCGGCATCGTCTGGAATCTGTCGCCCGTTGGGAAGGTCATGCCCAAACCTTGGAGAGAGGCTGAGGAGTAACCTGCCTCACATGCAAGAAACCTTCCGGTTGTACAGATGAATAATGAATATCTGCGTTTTCAGACATCCAATGCCTGTGTTTGTTCCACCACGTTACTTTGTCCAAATAAATTATGTGTGATTCTACCGACTACTTGTGTCTTTATTCACTGTAAATGTTTAAAATATTTGCCATCTTCTGGTTTTCTGTCTGTACTATGCTTTTCTGGCCATTTAAAAGGAGCAATAGTGTACAATGCTATTAATAATAGTTGTAAAATGAAAATTTTAAATGTATCTTAAATGAAAATGGCTAATTATACAGACTGACAATAACATGTATTTAGTGTTATCTTGTGAGACTTTTGAAATATTGAATAATATTACCTTTTGGGGATTTTTTGTTGTTGTTGTGGAACTATTAATTGATAGATATTTGAAAAATAATGAAGGCCTAATCTGTGTCTTGATCACAAAGCATAAGATTTTTTAGTTTTAACGTAAAATATTAATTTTCTTAGTAACTATAATGCAGTATAAAGTACAGTATATTCTGAAATAATACAGATTAGTTATAAATTGGCAAACAAAAATGGAGATATTCAAGTACAAACACTGGTACTGGAAGTTTGAATGAACCAAGTTCATTCGTGAATTCTCCAGGAAGCTGCGCGCTTGCGTCAGAAGAAAGGCAGCAACCAATCACATCGCACGCCACCTATTTCAGCGGCCAATCAGCAGCCGGAGGAGTGCTAGGCCCCGCCCCGCCGCTGTTCCTCCGCGCTGCGCTAAGGTCACTGCTGTCATTCGGTAGCTAACAGCCGACAGCCGAAGAAGGCGGAGGAGAACCAGCCAGGAAGGTGCACGAAAGAACCCGAAGAACCAGCAACATGTCTCTGTCTAACAAACTCACCCTGGACAAGGTGGACGTCAAGGGGAAGAGGGTTATTATGAGGTGAGTGTTTACTGCCGCTTAGCTTTTAGCTTCTGATTCCCAAAACGGAAATGGGATTATTTAACGTCACCTAGCTAGCTCACATCCCCTAACGGCTAAATCTGGCCTTCCTCAGGTAGCTAACGGTTTAGTGTTTAATACAGTTTTCATGTGGAGACTGATGAAGATGATGGTTAACGTGGTCTGAGTCATTTCAGAAACCCGGGTAGAGGACAGGAAGTGAAGTTGTGAGCTGTCACGTTTTCCCTCACGTTACGTGCCTGTGAGGAGATGGTGCATGGATGCAACCGCCTCCACCAGAGATGGAGCTGGAGTCTTAATCCAGCCTGGATATATGAAAATAATACAAAAAAAAGCTTTAAAAACGAATGATAGATATTCTCCAACCAAGAGCTTCAATGTTAGTGTTTGCTGTGAGGAAACTACCAGGAAGCATGCTGTAATTATCCTAAAAATGAGCAAACACTGCCATTATTGATGAATAAATTGATGAATTATGTGACTTGCCTTTAAACATGGCTGCCACAGTTTACCAGAGACCAGATTTGGCAACTTTCTGTTTGTTCTGTCTGCAAAAAACAGTAAAAATACTCATAAATGTTCAGTTTACATGGATATAAAACAGAAAAAAATATATATATATAGAAGACGACAACCTTTCTGAAACTGTTAAATTGACAACAAGTCTTAAATTGACATAATTCGTGCATTTCAGGACTAATAGGGGAATAAAATAGGTTTTACACACTTCCTGTCTAGTCCCAGGAAAATGACTAAATGGCATCTAAATGATCGCTCTTTATTTATATTCAGTGTGATGCTTTAATTTTATTTGCGAGTATCTACCTGACTGAATATTTCCACAAGCGGAGAGGGGCAGCGATCATGGCGGTGCACTTGAAACCGACACCCTCTGTGGAAATGTCAGGAGGCCACGCTGGTTGGTTTGCCCGGTGTGGTGATGCAACGGCAGCGGCATAGGACAAGGTTCACCTGACTGCTCTGGTGTTAAAAGGTCAAAATTCACCTCATCATGAGTTAGTGTGGACCAACATCATGCTGCAAACAGACAGTCAGGCTGAGACTTAACTCCTATCACACCCAGGGGCTTGTCTTAGCATGCCACAGTGCACTGGAGGTGTTTTATATAAACGCAGATAACTCTCAGCTTCAGATAGAGGCAGAGGGGAAAGTCGTCCTGAATTCAAAAGAGGGAGGGCGGGATGTTGCTGTAGAGACCTGCAATGCCTTAAAGAAATATTTTCCAAGGACACAAACTCACTTTACTTTTCTTATCCTGTAGCAACCTCACATATAGCTGCAGCACGTCAGAGTTCACGTTGTACAAATATGTCTTAGAAAGAGAGTTATTCAGTTTTTTGTTTCTGTCAAGATAAAGTTAAATGAGGCAAGAGTTTAGGACGATAATGTTTTCATTCATCGTTCTTTGTGGACTGAGTTTGCCGTTGCCCAAGAGGCGCAGGTTTCACCGAATTTACAACATACGAGCTGCAATTTGCACAATGACAGTTTCCTCTATTGTTAGTATTTTATCAGCATTCGAGCAGCTCTGAGCTTTTCCCTGTTTGCCAGCTTCTTCCATCAAGTTTCAGCTCCTCCTATGGTCCAGATCTTCATTGTTTAACTCTAAAATCCCTACTGCACCCCCCGTTCAACACCAATAAGCAGACGAAAGCGGCTAGCAGCTTGCTGATGCACACAGTGGAACATTTAGCAGCTTAAATTAGAGATATTTCTGTAATAGAGGGAGGTGGAGACCAGAAACTGAGCTAAGAGAGAGAATATAGAGCTCCATTGCAGCTACGCTCTGATTTATGCAGCATGTGAAACATCTGAATCCACTGCGTGCTCAGTGAAATGTAGTTGTGACCTAGAGAGCAACAGGCGTAATGATATAAAAGTGGAAAACTACTGCAGTTGTTGAATGAACGTCGCTGTATTCGGGAGCCTGCTGTTGATCCTCTGGATTGCTGACTGTCGGGTTTCAGACTAAGACACTGGATCGCCGTTATAATGGCAGCGGGTGCAGAGAGTCTGTGTCCTCGGACGAGGGAGGGGGGGGAGGTGGTTATGTAACTGAGTGGAGTACGAGGGATGCAACATGATCACGGGAGCTGCAGGCGTGCATCGCTGCACGACTAGAGAAACACGAGGCTGTAAGATTTTTACTGCATCGTCAAATTGTGCGTGTTCCTTTGTTTAGATTACTCTCTCATGGTGTCATTTTGTGTACAAAATAAAGGCTCCAAAGATTCTCGGTACTCCTCCTGCTTGGCAACAGAATATGAGTCAATGGTAACGCACCATCTGTATTTCTTAAAGGGACGTGTTTCATCCGATACAGAGAGTAAAAAACACAATTAGATAGTCCTACATCTAGTTAGTGCCATTTAGTTGTAAAAATATTTAACTCAGATGATTACTGTTGGTTCGTTCTGTCTGGTAATTTAATTTCTTCTCTTTCAGAGTCGACTTCAACGTTCCAATGAAGGACAAGCAGATCACAAACAACCAGAGGTAAAATCCATACCTTCTGTTTTCACTATCAAACTAAACTTCTGATTAAAAACGTACAAGTGAAGCTGGTGGATGGGTTTTCTTGAGTCGTGTCCTTGTTCATTTTCAGGATCAAGGCGGCCGTCCCCACCATCCAACACTGCCTGGACAACGGGGCCAAGTCCGTCGTGCTGATGAGCCATCTGGGCCGTCCTGACGGGAACTTCGTGCCTGAGAAGTACTCCCTGGAGCCCGTCGCCGCCGAGCTCAAGACCCTTCTGGGGAGGTGAGTTGAAGGACTGAATGTAAAGTGGTTGTCATTAATGTATAATCATGAAAAACAGAAGACAAAACGATGTGTGTATTAATAAAATTAATAAAAACCATCCTCTCGGCAGGGAAGTCACCTCCCTGAAGGACTGCGTGGGCGCAGAGGTGGAAGCCGCCTGCGCTGATCCCGCCACTGGATCCGTCATCCTGCTGGAGAACCTCCGCTTCCACGTCGCCGAGGAGGGAAAAGGCAAGGACCCCTCTGGCAACAAGGTGAGTTTGAGTCCGTTAATGCTACGAGTCAGTAGCAATACGCCTGTGCATGGTCTTATTCTGTAAATATTAAGTCTCAGATCAAACAGTATTGTCAGAGTTTAGATTTATTTAGCTTTGTGAAGAGCTGGAAGGCTAGGAAGAGCTAATATTATCTGCAAGGTTTGGAAGCTAGAAGAAGCCGAGAGGCTAGGCAGCTAGGAAGAGCTGCTGTTAGCCGGGAAGCTAGGAAACGCTACTATTAGCTGAGAGGCTAGGAAGAGCTGCTGTTAGCTCAGAGGCTAGGAAGAGCGGAGATGCTAAAACGAATTAATATTATTTGCGAGGCTAGGAGAAGCTACTATTAGCTGAGAGGGTATGCAGATAGTAAGAGCTGCTGTTAGCTGGGAGGCTAGGAAGTGCTATTACTCGTGGGGATGCTATAAAGAGCTAATATTATCTGCAAGGTTTGGAAGCTAGGAAAAAATACTATTAGCTGAGAGGCTAGGTAGCTAGGAAGAGCTGCTGTTAGCCGGGAAGCTAAGAAGAGCTAATATAATCTGCGAGGCTAGGAAGCTATTAAAACCTACTACTAGCTGAGAGGCTAGGCAGATGGGAAGAGCTGCTGTTAGCTGGGAGGCTAGGAAGAGCTATTACTAGCTGGGAGGCGAAAACAAGCTAATATTATCTGCAAGGTTTGGAAGCTTGGAAAAGCTACTATTAGCTGAGAGGCTAGGCAGATGGGAAGAGCTGCTGTTAGCAAGGAAGCTAAACTAAGAAGAGCTACGATTATCTGTGTTGTGAAGGACAATGACAACTGATATGAATTTAAATATGATTCGTAATTGTTGCTAACAGGGTTTCAGCATCTTTACAGCAATAAAACTAGAAATAGAAGACGCTCAGTCAAAAGCCACAGACGTGGTTCAGAATTGTCCACCTGAGTCACTCCAGCTGCAGCGTCTCTGTCTCTGCAGTGTCCCCTGAAATAGCTGTGTCACCGTCTGATGACGTCATTGTCCAGATGGGAGTGGTGCTGCAGAGACTGTGTGTCCAGTCCTGTTTCCTTAACCTCAGCTTGCTTTGTGTATGTGAACACGTACAGGCTGTGGAGAAGAATATTAAGTTATATCTGCTCTTTTTAAGTGAAGATTGATTCGGTGCAACATCGACGTTTCTTTTCAAACAGAGCGATGGAAGCTAGATGTGCTAGCTCCATCAACACACGAGCAATACTTTTGTGTTCTGGTTGTGTAAAACGTAAGCTGTGACCAAAGGTGACCACTTTATACTTGGATGTTGATTTTTATTATGCAGGAAATGGTAGAGTTCATATTTCAAAGGTGTAAAACAAATCACTTTGTATTGAAGGACGTATTGCAGTTATTGTAGGGAGCAGGTTTGTGTTGTACCAGCATGTTTCCCCTTTTTAAATGACATTAAAACGAGCACATCTACTGAGTTTTATCGGCTCTGTGAAGCTCTATTCCTCAGCTCTGTCTACTTTTCACCCTTTGCTCACATTATCTGATGTTTTTTAACTCGGACTGAGTGTGCTGAGCTGAGTTTGATGAAAGTTAAAGTCGGTCCGGTGGCTGATCATCATCAGCAGCAGCAGCAGCAGCTCTTGACCTCCTGACATTTATTCTGAAGGTCAGTGGGCTTTTCCTGTCCTGAGAGCCCTGGTTGGTATGCTGCTTGGTTTCTACTGTAGTGCTGTACTGTATCACACCAGGACCTTTTTATTTTTAGTTCATTATACAAAGATCTTCAGCAATGGAGCTAAAATAATCTCAGTTAAAGGGTCAGTCCACATATTTTACACACAGAGTTGAGTTTATTTGTCGCTTGGAGCAGAAAACTGAAACTAGTTATTGTGTCTGACTTAAACTTTTAACGTGAAAAGGTTGAAGCTGGACTGTAATCTGACTGTCTGGTATTTGGTCAACGCTGAAGAGCTCGCGTGACCTTTTTCTACCCTCCAGTCTGGCAGCCGTGACCTTTGCCTCTTAAAGTGCAGCAGAAACCTGATCAACAATGTGTTGAGTGAATGTTGACGGTGGATTTCTAGTGAGCTGCTTGTCTGGAGAGCGGCTAATCTAGCAAGAATTTAATTAAGATGCAGTTAGTGACGGTTGTGTGTGTCGAGTAGGGATGTCACAATCCAATAACGATGGTTTTGGTTCCTCTTCTTCTTCTTCTTGGATTTTTAGCAGCTATGATGCTAGCTAACCACCATTAAAGTTTTGATGCTTCACCTACTTTGAATCGTGCAGCAGCTGCTCACAGTGTTTAGATTAATAGAGTTAATGTGCAGATGTAACCGATGAACAAAAGCCACGTCTTCTCATCTCACTCATTACTTCCCGTCTTCTTAAACCCTCAGACCAAGGCCACCCAGGAACAGATCGACTCCTTCAGGGCGTCTCTGTCCAAACTGGGTGACGTGTACGTCAACGACGCCTTCGGTACGGCTCACAGAGCCCACAGGTGAGCAGGACGCAACGACGCAAGACGGTAATTGTGATTCTGTGGCTTTGTGTGTAGTAAGTTGACCTTTAATCGTCCTCCTCTTCCTCTCTTCTTGTCCCAGCTCCATGGTTGGAGTCAATCTGCCCCAGAAGGCGGCTGGTTTCCTCATGAAGAAGGAGCTCGACTACTTCGCCATGGCTCTGGAGAAACCTCAGAGGCCCTTCCTGGCCATCCTCGGAGGGTGAGAGTGGTTTTCTATCTTTTTTCTTTTGGTTCCTTGTACCAACAACAACACTAAAATAAACTAAAATAAATTTATATTTCCTGGATAGAATTTAACTTAAACCTTCAGAGTTCTGTAGCATTAAACCAAGGGGTAAACAAAAGGTTATATATTTTTCCAAGCTTTCCAAAGTTTATTGAATTTGTCTGTTTCCGGTCGTCGTATGAACAGTATTCTTTACTTCAGCCCAGTCCTCAACGATCAGTTACACTTAGTTATGATTGAGATTTTAATGCTCTATTTAACATTACAAGAAATACAAAAAAACATGAATCTGGCTGCATGGAATCCCGACTTGAAAATCCTGATTCTGTGGAGCCGTACTTAGTTTTTACTTTAGCTTCTTGGATTTTATTCGTCATCGTGTCCCTCTCCTGTGGTTTAGATTTCATCTTTTAAATAGTCCAGCGTCCATCCAGGAATAGAGGATAAGCTCATTATGTAATCTGTGGTGTCAGAGAGCACCGCTTTGTACCAGGAGATGAGAGGTCACGCGTATTGTTAGCACGTAGCATTCATTCATTCATTCATTCATTCATTCATTCATTCATTCATTCATTCATCCATCGTCTGGAGAGTCATCGGCTGAGGGGTCTCCAGTCTATCTACCACAGAGAGACAGACAACCATTCACATGCACACCTATTTATTTAGAATCACCAATGAACCTAACGAGCATGTCTTTGTCCTCTGGTGGACGGACGGTTACTTGAAACTGATTTAAAACTACAGCCTATGCTTTTTATCAATAGTGTCTCATTTTTCCTGAAGGAAATTATCTTAAACCATCGTGTTTAATCTGACATTAGACTGTTTCAGTTAAATATATTGTAAATAAATTGCATTAGTTGTTTAATTCATATGTGTTTTTTGTCTCAAAAGCTCTTAAAAGAAGATCAAGGGACATAATTAACTGTTTTTTAATAACAATAAGATGCGCCTACAGCTTAGCCACAAAACAGAAACCTGTTGATGCCAGAGTTTACCAACAGCTCCTGAACGCACCACGCTCTCACAGCCCGTTGCATCTTATTACTTTGCTGATTTTCTGTCTTAGTTTAAGGGAGTTTTGCACCAAAGCTGGTTCAAACCTGAGACCGAAGCCACATGTGAGATTTGGCCTCGTGTCAGAGTCCGTTGTTGCCTGAGTGCGTTGAGCAACTGTCGCTCGTAGTCGGCATCAATCAGGTGAAGCCAAGGAGAACATCGACCGCCGGCGTGTAATGATTAGATGGATTTTTTATCTTTTTTTTACCACGACTGATTGAGAAACAGTGCAGAGCTCATAATTAATACATTAGTCAACTTTTCTGATGTTAAAGTGTATATTTAAGGCCTCTTTTGAGCCAAAGCAGGACTTCGGGAAACTACGATGGGTATTTATTCCATTTTCTAGACCAAATTGTGAAGATAATTGTCGATAATGAAGATAATTGTTTGTTAAATCAATGAAATGGTAGTAAAAATGCAGTTATCATGAAAGAAAGTGACAAAGTATGATGTTTGTGTTGTGTTTGAGGAACAACATTTAAAACTTTGTAGGAAACGTCTGGTTTAAACTTTTTTTTTTACTGTTTTTCTCTACATGTTCGTTTCTTATCTGTACTCATGTTCTCTCCCCTTTTCTCCCTCTGCGTTACAGAGCGAAGGTGAAAGATAAGATTCAGCTGATCAACAACATGCTGGATAAGGTCGACGAGATGATCATCGGCGGCGGCATGGCCTTCACCTTCCTCAAAGTCCTCAACAACATGGAGGTGAGGGAGACGACGCGACACACAGAACAGCGTGAACATTAATCTCATGCTATCTCTAAAATACAGAAATGATTTTACCTAAAAGGCATCTTCATCTTCAACTATAAAACCCTCCGGGCTACCAGCTTAGTCGATTTTATGTCGATGGAAGAAGTGAAGTATAACAAATCCTCCCTGCTCCTCCCTTCTCAGATCGGTACCTCCCTGTACGACGAGGAGGGCGCCGGCATCGTCAAAGACCTGATGGCCAAAGCCGAGAAGAACGGAGTCAAGATCACGCTGCCCGTCGACTTCGTCACCGCTGACAAGTTCGATGAGAAAGCCACCACCGGCACCGCCACCGTCGCTGCTGGCATCCCCGCTGGCTGGATGGTGAGAGCAAAGGATTTTAAGATTTAATGACTGAATATTAACTTGCATCTTTGTTTTCCTGGAGGATCTGAACGACACAAAGCTCATACCTTTCTCCTTCTGAATCCCCTGCTCTCCAGGGTTTGGACTGTGGCCCAGAGAGCTCTAAGGCCTACGGAGAGGCCGTGGCCAGGGCCAAGCAGATCGTGTGGAACGGTCCAGTCGGTGTGTTTGAGTGGGACAACTTCGCCAAAGGGACAAAGAACCTGATGGACAAAGTGGTGGAGGTGACCAAATCAGGCTGCATCACAATCATCGGTAAGAAAGATCGCTTTCTTTTATC